>JAUPFV010000003.1:181580858-182780858 GCA_036936605.1 Limnanthes douglasii subsp. nivea
AACTTTCAGACAGATCAGATCATTTGTCATCCTACAAACATTGCCTTGAACACTCAAGACAGTACCTATTGTAAAGCTGGCAATCACAAAACACAAACAACCCCAATATAGCTCGTGTTTATCGCCGAACCGACCATTATCATGTTTATCCCACCACGAAATCTTTAACAGAAATGAGTCTTAAAGAGTCCGTAAAAATTTGAGCCATATCAAATCAGTTGTGATCCTACAAACATTGTTTTGAACACACTCAACACAGTAAATGATGGAAACTAGCAATCGCTGTACACAAACGACCCCACGAAAACTCAAATTTATCACGAAATAACAGTAGGAACACTAGTCCTATAAGTAAATATCAAGAGCAACGAGTCACAAAGCTTCTGCACAAAATTGAGCCAGATTAGATAAATTGGGATCCTACAAACATTGCCTTAAACACTTAATATTGAACCTCTAAAAAAACCTGGAAATAGCTAGATGCAAACAACCCCACTGAAACTTTGATTTATCATGAACCAAACGTTAACATGCTAATCCCACACGTGAATATCAAGAGCAATGCATCATAAATCTTTCTTAAAGCTTTCAACCAAATAAGAGCTAATAAGATTAGCTTCCTTAACATTGCCTGGGACACTCATGACGCTCCCTACTAAAAAGTTGGCAATGCCGCAATAGTGAGATTCAAACAACCCTATTAAAACACATATTATCACGAACTAACTGTTAGAATACTAGTCCCCCAGTTGAATATCATAAACAATAGATATGGCAGTACTGCTACAAATTCCTAAGACCAAAACAACCCCATTACAACCCAAATTTATCATGAAGCAATTGTTAAGAGTCATCAAGCTTCTTTAAACTTCAGCCAAATCGGATTAGTTGTGATCCTAAAAACATTTTCATGAACATGCAAGACAGTACCAGCATAAAAACTATAAATCGTGAAACGCAAAAAACTCTACTAAAACTCTACTTTACCAAGAAGAAACCGTTGGCATGCTCATCTCGCTGTTGGATCCCAAAATACGATTCATAAATCTTCTGTCTGTAAAAAGTATTTTTTTTTTCTGAAAATGTATATCTTATTTGAAGGCTAGAATAGAGAACGACATCTTCCAGTCTACCTGCACAATTGAAGGAAGAATTTGCAAATTTGTAATTGATTCAGTTATCTATGAGAATCTGATTTCAGAAGAGGCTGTTCAGAAACTGGCGTTGAAGAATGAAACTCTTCCATACCCATACATATTATCAGGACTGATAGAGTACACTAAGGTAACAGTTTCTAAACGTTGTCAAATTGCATTTTCTGTGGGTAATTCAAAAGATACAGCATGGTGTGACGTAGTTCCTATGGACGTTTGCCATCTAGTTTTAGGAAGTCCATGGCGATTTAAGAGAAATTCTACTTATGATAGTAGAACGAATCGATACAGTTTTGTGAAAGATGGTATCAAGTTTATATTAGTGCCATCTAGAGTAATGTCTCCAAAACCACCAGCAGTTAAGGAGTTTCATGCTCAAATTGCACCAGCTGCCGATCTTAGTTGTGATGCTAAAATTGTGTCTGACTCCGTGTTTGACAAACCGGTCTATGATACAAATATTTTTGAAGATGTATCTGGGTTGGTATTTGACAAACCAGTCTACGATGAGTATGATGATGATTGGGATGATGAAGATCTAATTGATATTGAGGAGAAACTTGTAGATCGAGATATTGTCTCAGACTTCAATACACCAGACTACATCGCTTCAGACCTTCTATTGAAGAAGCACGACAAACTAGCAGATTTTATTGTGGAGATGCATCTTCCAGGTATTTTATGTTATCCTAAAATCAAACCTTTGATTCGGTTTTCAGTGGATACATGTTGTTGTATTGGGAAAATGGAAGATGATATTTTTGTGTTTGAGATTATGTGTAAATTGATAAAAGAAAAGAATAGTGTTTTAATGGATAAAAGATTAGGTTTTGTAATAGAACCTGGAGGAGTTTTGTGTGATTGTTCGGAAAATAAAAGAAAGAGTAACAAGTTAAAAGTAGAAGATTGCGGTGTTTTGAATCTGCTTGCAGAAATATACTCTGAAGAACTTGAGAAGTCATCTAATATTCAACAAAGAGGAATTGTTACGTTCTGCAAGGGTCTTGGTGTGATACAACAAGCACAGTCTGGAACTGGAAAGAAAACAAATTTTTACACGCGCAAGGGTGTTGTGCTTAGTAAATGGGTTTATAAAACAGACATAGAACAAGTGGGTGAGGTGTATCTTGTTACTGCTGATCACAGTAATGTCGAGGACATGGTAAAGAGGGACAAAGCTGAGAAACCACTTCTTGAAAAGAGTTGCAGCATTCTGATTCTCACCTATCACACCCTTATGCTGGTATCAATTGAAATTGGCAGTGAATACTCTAATATTTTTTCAGTTCTTTCAATGTTTCAACGTTTCGAATTCGAGGTCGAATTCTTCCCAACCGGGGAAGGATGATGTAGCGAAGACTGCAGATAGACTGGTTTCTTTCTCGGGTATCCAAACTAGGCGAAATTGGTACTCAAATCGAACGTCTCGACGAGCCCAACAACTGTCAAAAGTGTGACAATGTCACGAAATTCGGACTTTATATTCTACTGTTTAGGGTCCGAAAATCATATTTTACTATTTTTGATATTTTATTTTATTTTAAAATTAATATTTTAATTAGTGAATCAAATCTGATTGCATTCAGATTATATTTGATTTTTATTTTTAATATATTTATTGTATTTTTAGAATATTTTATTAGGGTTTTGGATGTCTCATATATAAAGCATCTTATACCCTATTTTACCGCCAGACTTTGATTAATTGAGTTTTGAGAATTAATATTCTGAGTCTCCTTATTTCTCTAACTTAGGGTTAGAGTTTTATCGTTGTCTGTTTCTTCTATTTCCGCTTCGCTAGCAGGCCATTATCTAATTTTTTTTCTTAATTATCCATACGATCACGATCATCATGTTGTCGTGTTCATCGATTTTCTTGTTGTTTTTTTATGTTTGGTTATGTTAGCCTAGATACGTTTTTATATTAAATTTACATTACAATTTCTATTAATAGCATTGAGAAAAAAAATATCATCGTATCTTTGAGTGTTCGGTAAAACTGTTCTTCACAGATACTAAGATGGTCGGTAAACTTTTTGTGTAGCCAAAATTTTGCATGTTGCACTTGTGATTTGCAATACTAGACAATCTTCGCATATAAGGATTCACGTGTTATCCTAAAGCGTATCCAGAAATCACGAGGAATCGAAGATGGATATTTCAAAGAGACATATGGATATCAGAAAGTTAACTGTTAGTGACTTGAGAAATTGGGATACTAGACTTCAGAAAGCTAACAGTTAACTTTCTGATATCCATATGTCTCTTTGAAATATCCATCTTCGATTCCTCGTGATTTCTGGATACGCTTTGGGATAACACGTGAATCCTTCTATGCGAAGATTGTCTAGTATTGCAAATCACAAGTGGAACATGCAAAAATTTGGCTACACAAAAAGTTTACCGACCATCTTAGTATCTGTGAAGAACAGTTTTACAGAACACTCAAAGATATGATGATAATTTTTTTTTCTATGCTTTTAATAGAAATTGTAATGTAAATTTAATATAAAAACGTATCTAGGCTAACATAACCAAACATAAAAAACAACAAGAAAATCGATGAACACGACAACATGATGATCGTGATCGTATGGATAATTAAGAAAAAAAATTAGATAATGGCCCTAGTCAATGAATCAAATACAGTTATATAGCTCATGTAGACATTATGATCAGCTAAAAAAAGAGTTATATTTGAAACGGAATTGTACCTTTTTTCCAAGACCACTACTATATATACAAATCTACGTTAATTTGTATATAAAACTTGAAATTTTCATGAATATTAACCTTTGAAATTTAAATCTCTACTCATAGTCACGACTCGGATTCATGAACTCATTGATGGGTTTTTTTAAGAACACTAATCTAAAACAAAATAACGAACGCCTTTATTTGATGGATTACTTATAGGAGTTATATTAAATTTAATTTCCTAAAATTTAATACCTAAAAATAGAATACATCTTCATTAGAATAATAAATATTATGGTAATTTCTAGTTTCTTGTTAGAAAAATATAATTATAGACTTTCTACAAAACAATCGTTGTTTGTATGAATAAAAAAAAGTTAAGTAAAAAATAAAAAAGATATTTAGAAAAATATAATTATGGGATTGTGATGGTTGTAAAAAAAAGGAATTGGTGTTGAGAGGAGATATTGCTAGTTCAATCTACTCAAAATAAAGAATTGCTCAAAATCTCTTAAGAACTAACCTTCCACACCTAAACAATGATAATTTCCATCAAAAAAATATTATTCAATAAAACGAGTTTTAAGCTTGGGGGTAGAGGGCGTACAAAAATAAGAATTTGGGACCCTAATCAGTGGAGATTGCTAACAAGATATTTGTGAGCATTCTCAACTACATCACTCATTGTCTTGTAAGTAAAGTTTTGACGACCGGTATCTTGATTGTCAGTATCATATTTTTGACTAAGGTTGTTCGTGATTTATCGCTTCTTCCTATTATACTTGATTAGTATCAACATGAATACTAGAAAGAAGCATACCGGTGTCCTGTAGTTTGAGCTAAGCAGTTAACTTTTTGGCAATATACAACAAATAGTGTGCATCGGTTCTGGGATACTGCACCATCTCTTTTGGCAGAGGGAGTTGTCTCCGGTCTTCACGCTGCATAATACCATATTAAAGAGGTAATTAAACCAATAATGCTATATCTTAAACCAGTTGTTTTCTGAGTTTCATATATCACAAACTTAAAACCCAAAAAATAGTAATGTGGTTTGAATCAGGAAGATGAATTAAAGGTTAGAAAATTCAATCACGAACATGTAATAACTTGTTCGTAGTTACATTACATATAGTTTCTAGCAAGTATGCAAGTGATCTCTTTGGCTTTGACAGCATATCGCATGCCTGCAAAAGGATTCATAAGATAAACTCACTTGCCTGCCAGTAAATTATGACTAAAGTATGGCAGGAAAATCGGCAATAACATTTTATTAGAAGACAATTCACCGCAAATCTATCAAATACCTTTGCAGTGTCGAATAAATTAACAACATATATATGGAAGTCCCTTTGCAGCCATTGCTAGACAATACTTACCTACGGAAAGTATGGCAAAATGTAGACGCAAACAACCCCACTAAAACTCAAATTTATTAGTGAGCCACTGTTAGAATGCTAATCTTACAGTTGGATCTCAAGAGCAACAAGTCATAAAGTCTCCGAATAAAAACAGCCCCTCTAAAACCGTCCGTTATCGTGAATTAACCCACTGATGAATCTCAAGAGGAACGATTCACGAAGCTTCCTTAGAAATTGAAGTCATATTAGATTAGTTGTGATCCTATAAACATTACCATGAACACTCAAGATAGTGCAAGCTGGAAAAGTGGAAATCACCATACACAAACACCATCACTGAAACTCAAATTTATTACTAACCAATTAGAATGTAATCCCACGGTTAATTCTCAAGAGAAACAAGTCAGGAAGCTTCCTCAAAAATGTCAGCCATAACGGATCAGTTGTTATCATACAAACATCCCTTGAACTCTCAAGACACTTTTAGTTGAAAAACTGGAAATTTCCATACACAAAAAACTTCACTAAAACACATATTTATTACAAACCAAACATAAGAATGCTAAACCCATCACTGAATCTCGAGAGAAAATGTTCATGAACTTTGGGTAAAAAAATTCTACCACATCGGATCAATTTTAATTCCACGAACTTTGCCGTTAACACTCAAAACAATACCCGCTGAAAACTTGGACATTAATAGCCAAATAAAAATACCCCTACTAAAAGCGTTAATCTCACCTGGATCTCGAGAGTAACTGGTGACGAAGCTGAAAACTTGGACGTTAATAGCCAAATAAAAATACCCCTACTAAAAGCGGTAACCAACGTTACCGCTGGACCTCAAGAGTAACGGGTCACGAAGCTTCTCTAAAAATCGTATCAGTTGTGATTTTCCAAACATTGCCTTGAACACTGAGGTTGTTCCACCTGAACAACTTGAAACTTCCAGACCGAAATAGTCTTACTAAAACTCAGATGTATCAAATAACAATCGCTAACGTGCTAATAAATCCACCCGTTGAAATCTCAGAGGAAGCAGTAAAATATGTGTAAAAGTTTTAGCCGGATAGGGTTGGTTTTGATCCTACAAGCATTACCTTGAAAACTCAAAACAGTCCCACTAGAACTTAAATTTACTATGAACTACGAATTAGAACGCTGATCCCACATGGGAATCTCACATGGGAATCTGAAAATCAACGAGCTACAAAGATTTCCTACAAAAATTGCCATGATCACTCCAGACAATATCAACTGAAAAACTGGAAATCCCCATAAGCAAACACGTTCATTAAAACTCAAATTTATCACAAACAAATCGTTAGATGTTACTCCTGCTGTTAAGTTAAATATAAAGAGAAACGAGTCGCGAAGCTTCTTTAAAAATTTCACCCATATCGGGTGAGTTGTGATCGTAGAAACACTATAAACAATCAAAACAGTGCCAGCTGGAATACAGGAAATCAACGTCAGAATGATAAACCCACGGCTGAATTTCAAGAGCAACGAGTCATGTAGCCTATGTGAAAATTCAGCCACCCATGACCATGAGTCGCCGCTCATCAACGTCAGAATACTAAACACATTCTATATATGATTCTCATATTTAGGATAAATAAAAAAGCACTTACGGATTTGCCTATTGCTGCTCTCCCTTGCCTATTGTATGTCGTGTGGAACCTACTGCTTTCGGTGATCTTTGCTTGTCGATCGATCTCCAAGGCCCGTAGAAAAACTTCAGACGTCGTCTACTCAACACTCAAACAGCTGCTTTGAGAGTTTGAGTTTGGGCGGAAGGAATACCAAACCATCGTTCTTTTATAGATAAACTAAGCTACAGTTTAAACCCTTTTAGCCCATAAGATTTTCCAGTTTTGTCACGGCCCATATGTTTTATAGACATGCAACAAAATAAACAATATATATCCTAATATTTTTTATTTTTTAATATAATAATTTATTTATATTATAAATTCTCGTTAATACAAATTTAATTTTATTTCTATATTTTTTTTATAAAAAATATTTTTATTTTTATCTATTTAAAATAATATTTTTTACATAACAAATTTTATTTTGTTTCTATCTATTTTTCAAAAAACAATTATATAACAAATTTGATTTAATTTTCATATATCTTTTATAATTTCTTCATAATATTAAATATAATTTTGTTATACTCTATTTTCTAAAATATTTTTTTAAAATAATGTATGAAGATTTATTATTAAATTTTATTTTTATATGTAGTAAAAATTTCCTATTTTTTATTTTTTAATTTATAATCACATATCTTATACTTGATTAATGGTTGTAGAGGTATAATGGAGCGTTATATTGCTAAAAAATCAAGGAATATCCTTGGTTCTTTTAAGTAGCGTGAGTAATAATTGATAAACGTGTAAGTAATTGAGAAGTAAACTCAATTACTAAAAATATCTTCAATTGAGTATTTTATAACAAATATGTTTGTACTAAGTAGTGAAGTGGGGTGAAGTATCCACACCATTTCTAACTAATTCTGTTTCATTTAACTACGTACACCTATAAATAAGTGTGCATACCTTGGAAATGAGATTGATTGACACTCAGCTAACTTTTAGTCATGCTACTTTCTATATCTCCAGAAACTCGAGCTATATTCTCTCTCTAAAACTTTCTCAATAACTCTTGTTAAACTTAATTTTCTTTCCTAAAAATAATCAATACTTATCATTGGCGACCACAGATAGAGAGCATCTGGTGTCTAAATGTTAAATTTAAAACCTTCAAAAATCACGATCAAAATACGATGGATCCCGAAATCAGAGCTGATCCAACAATTATGGTGGAAAATGAGGTGCTTGAGCCAGGGCTAATAAGAGAAGAAAAGCGAGGCGAGATTCGAGAAAATGATCAGTGCGATCAATCTAATGTTGAAGATCGGATGAATCAGTTGCTAAAAAGAATAGTTGATTTGAACAATCAGCTTGATTAAATGGATGAAGAAATTTAGTCTGGTGGGGTATTGTCCGAGGTGCGATGTGTAAATGAAAAGAAGGATTTGGAAGATCCATTTGATGAGTCTCATAACGCTCACCGAGCACGAAGTGATCGTCGAAACATACAATTTCAGCAAGACAAAGGATATTAGTCCTCTAAGAAAGAGAAGAATGATAAGCGTCGCTACATTCCAACTATTTCAAGTGGATCTTCTAATTCAGACTCCAAGGAGTTTTATCAAAACCATGTGAAAGAATATCCATATAGGCGAGTTAGAGACTGACATTCTTCGAGGGGGGAGGATAGTTAACCTTGAAAATCCCGAAGAGAGTATAAATCCAAAAAAGAAGATAAGGTTGGATTTGTAATAAACAATCCATTGTTAGAAGGTAATATATCTAATCAATATGTTAATCATGTAGATCAAAATTTGTATGCAATTATCGGAACGATTGTGGCTGATTAATATATGAATGAGTAGATTGGAGAACCTCTCATTTGTCATCTGAAATAAGTTCGATACCTCTTCCAATGCATTTTTTACATTCCGAAGGTAAATAAATTTGATGACACGCGAGATTCTGATGATCATATTGAACAGTTCAAGAACTATATGATGAATTTTTAGGATGATGATAGTTTAGTGTGTTGAGCTTTCTCGCAATCTTTTAAATGTACAGATTTAAAATAGTATAATAGAATTCCAAGGTGTTCAAAAACCAACTTTTGGATTTTTATAATGCTTTCCGAAGGCAGTTTGTGGAGAGCAAGGAAATGCAAGCTAATAGTGATACCATAATTCAATGTAAGCAGACTGTATGAGAGAAATTGAAAGATTATACTAGACGATTTGTGTTAACAAATACAGAGTTGAAAGAGTGTGATGAGGAAGTATCGTGTACATATTTTAGACAAGGATTGCTTCTTGGTGATTTAGCGAAAGAAAATACGAAAAGAATGGTGTTAAATTTGGGGCTTTTGATGGCTCAAGTTGAAGAACAGATTAAAATTAACGATCAATGATGGTTCGGATTGGATTAGGTTCATCTCAAATGAATTCAAGGTAAGGCAAAATCGCTACCACCCAAGGGTACCAAGGTAGTATTTTGAATTCGTATAGCCATCACAACCGAGGATGACTGCTATTTTACCTATTTGTTCTGGATTATCCCAACACTCTAACTATCAACCACATTGGGTAAGGTCAAACAAGTGGGTAAGGCTATAATATTTTACAGAATTAACTAAGAATGTGGTAATAATTTTTGAAATATCCAAAACCATGTTAACTTTAGAAAACCAAAGTGATAAATAGACCAAGGGAGAAGCGGAATAACAAGTTTTGTAAGCACCACAATAATGTGGGGTATAGCACAAGATATTGTATAGCATTTAAAAAATAAATTGAAATTCTGGTAGATAATGGCAAGCTAACAACTTTTGTTAAAGGACAAGAAAATGGTCGGAATAATCCAAGCACATCGACACACCATGTTGTGAATGTAACTTTGAAGTAGGAAAATACATTAATGATTGTTGATTTAAAGCCGAAGAAGCAAGAGGAATTCTATGTATCTTCGAAATACTTTGACCCAAATCCAGATCGGAAGATAATGATGATTGTGAATGAACCAGTGTGCCAAGGAAGGGTTCGTAGTTTATGTGATTATTTTGAGTCCTTAGCAATCTTTTAAGAAGATAATGTGGCTGAAAACACTAACAGCTCTAGGAAAAGACTTGTTGTGAGTTTAGAAACTCAATTGGAAGGAAAAATATCCATTCATCTGTATGTGAAGAATGTCACACCTTTCATCTTGTTTGATGAGGATGATTTTAGAGGTATAGTTGGTCTTTATAAAGATGCAATGGTTATCGGTGCAGAAATAACATTAATTGAGATCCGACAAATATTCATTGATACTAGTAGTTTGGAAAATGTATTTTTCAAGTTAAAATATGATAAGATGCGTAATTCACCTGTGATTCTCCGACCTAAGTGCACCATAGTTGGGTTTACAGAGGTAATAGCGTAAGTCATTGTAGAGCTGATATGATAAGGGCATGGAAACGAGCCAATTGAGTCTGATAGTCTTCACGTAGATATCTAAACGAGGTTCGCGTAAGAGCTCGAATAACAAGGTACACTTGTGCCTCTACCTCATATGCACAACCCATTGTTCAGTGATTTTAACTCATATTCTCGATATCTTTTTAGTATGGTATTACAAACCTCTCATACTAAATTATTCAATGTATGCATCGAGCGCACAATCCTTAGTATTTTAAGATACACATTGATCATGATCACGCTTTCTCGATATTGCATAAATTCAGCCTCGAGCGGACTTCCAAAGTATCTCTAGTACTTGTCCACCCTAAATTTCTTTAATCAATAACACAAGCAAACATTAATCTAAAAAAAAAATTCTCTTAGAACTCCACTCCACTCCATGGTTCTAGGCTCGCCCTCCGTTGGTCGAGTTGCTTTATAGGATAGATTTGTGTAGAGGTCAAATCAAAAACAAAAACAGTAACATGAAGATGAATGTTGGTAGACGAGCACTAAAAAATCGTAGGCCAAGAAGAGATAGAGTGTTGGAAACTAGCAATATGGAGGAATCGCTACATAGTAGCATGAGGCTATCATCGAATGGTGTTGGTGAGATTGACTTTCAAACGGCTCTTTTGTTCAGTAGCTTTTAAAGTACACACTGATATATCTAACCTTTGGAATAACATGAACAACATGGAGAAATTTATCCATGCCTGGATAATCTATCTCAAGAATGAGATTTAAAATGTTCATTCGCTTATGAGAGATCTTAAGAGTGGCCAAGAGCAACCTAGTGGGGAAAAGAAAAGTCCACTGATACGAACAACTCAATACGTGAAAAACTTATAGATTTTCATCATAAACATAAAATAAGGTTCGAGATAGAAGGGGTTAGGAAGGAGAATCAAGTGACGTCCGCGGTTATGAACATAGGGTTAAAAGTTAAAGTTTGGTGGAAGATAAGATTGGCTAACCCATTGCATCATGAATTTAGAGAATAGCACGAGTTAGGAATAGAAATTTCTAAACTTGCTAGTGCAAGATGTCACCCAATTCCACTTATAAATATAAGTGACCACCGGAATGGTTGTCCCAAAGCTTGTATTTATGATTGATTACTTAAATATCTCATTTATATATATATACACTGTGTTTAAAGGCGACTAAAGTTGGTGCTTTATGTCACACGACCGGTAAAATTTAAACTCCCAAACTTAGTGAAAATTCTAAAATTTACGGTCTTAAACAAATCCCAATGCAATTTAAGATTCATGCCAACTATTCCGCTGAACTAGCAGAGAAACCCCTTTAAATCTATCATAAGTTTCTAACTAATTTATATGACACAATTAGCGAGTATTTATCTACTACAGAGATAAATATCATCTACCTAAAACAATTAGGTTATTAGAATAAAAAGTAGAATACACACCTTGGGTAATGAGAAATTGAAACGGTAAGAAACAAAAAAACAATTAACCTTAAATACACACCTTGAATTATAAATAACAATAGGTTAAAGCTATGATTTGGTTTCCTTATTTACCGCTATCATCAATATAATAAAGAAGTGCATCTATATCCATTTTTAGCAATGAATTTACATATTGTATCATGCAGCAGCAAACTTTCAACTAAAAATATTTGATTAAAAGCTACAGTAGTGAATAATGAACTGATGATTTAGGTTTTAAGCACCGTACTTGGATACAAAACTAATTCTCTTACTCAATACAACAAATCTATAGCTAAAATAATAGCGTTGAAAATTAAAGCAAAACTTATCAGATGTTTAAATTTATAATGTATGTGTTCAATTGCGAAGAATAAACTTCACCCATAGAGGATCTTCAATCCGACATTGCTAACAAGGACCATAAAAGAGTATATATAAGTGTGAGCGTCCATCTCAACTAGCAAGAAGCCTTTTGGGAGTACACCCAAAAGCAAACCCTATTAAAACACATATTATCACAAACTAAGTGTTAGAATACTAGTCCCCCAGTTGAATATCATAAACAATAGATATGGCAGTACTGCTACAAATTCCTAAGACCAAAACAACCCCATTACAACCCAAATTTATCATGAAGCAATTGTTAAGAGTCATCAAGCTTCTTTAAACTTCAGCCAAATCGGATTAGTTGTGATCCTAAAAACATTTTCATGAACATGCAAGACAGTACCAGCATAAAAAATATAAATCGTGAGACGCAAAAAACTCTACTAAAACTCTACTTTACCAAGAAGAAACAGTTGGCATGCTCATCTCGCTGTTGGATCCCAAAATACGATTCATAAATCTTCTGTCTGTAAAAAGTATTTTTTTTTGAAAATGTATATCTTATTTATCTTTCTAATTCACCTTTTATACTAATTTATAGTAGTTACAGCAATTAATACTAGAATCTTTATTTTTCTAAAGTTAACGTAAACTATTCACTATAATTGATTATCATATATATTATACTACAATATATATTAACTCAATCTTTGACTAAATAAATTAGATATTAATCTAATTTATTTTCTGTAACACCCTCCCTCAAGTCAACCAGTAACATTTTGAGAGAGGATGTTACAGGAAATAAATTAGATTAATATTTAATATTTAGTCAAAGATTGAGTTAATATATATATATATATATATATTGTAGTACAATATATATAATAATCAATTATAGTCAATAGTCTACATAGGAAAATAAAAATTCTAGTATTAATTGTTGCAACTCCTATAAATTAGTATAAAAGGTGAACCATAAAATAAATAAGATATATTTTTTGTTGGTTCAAAAAAATACCATTAGCCCGACGATGAACTTCTAATCCTAAGAAGTATGTAAGTTGGCAAAGATCTTTCATATGGAAAGTTGCATGTAACTGTTTTTGAAGCTTAGTAATCAAACTACAATCAGTACCAGTGATGATAATATCATCCAGATAAACCAAGAGAAAGACTATACCCGATGTAGATGTGTGGAAAAATAAAGAAGAATCATACTAACTTTGGGAAAAACTGAAAGGAAGAAGTGTACGACGAAACTTTTCAAAACAAGCTCGAGGTGCTTGTTTGAGCCCATACAAAGAACGCCTTAACTTACAGACATCATGAGGAGAAGAAGTACTCATACCAGATGGAAGCTTCATGTAAATCTCTTCTTGAAGATCTTCATGAAGAAAAGAATTCTTAACATCCATTTAATGCAACGGCCACGATTGTGAAGCAGCAATAGCCAAAATGCTTCGAACGGTGGTTATTTTGGCAACATGAGCAAATGTCTCCTCATAATCAATCCCGTATTCTTGTTTATTACCCAGAGCTACAAGACGAGCTTTATATCGCTCCAAAGAGCCATCAGAACGTAGTTTCACAGAGAAAACCCACTTACTCCCAATTGGTTTAACTGTAGGAGGACAATGAACAATATCCCATGTATGATTCTCATCAAGTGCTTGAAGTTCTAGTTGCATTGCGTTTTGCCAACACTCATGTTCCATGGCTTGTTTGTAGCTAGTAGGAATTGAAATACTGGATAAATTAGTTACAAGAGAGACAGGGGAAGAAAAACCATACCTATGAGGGGGTCGAGAAGGACGAGCAGATTTACGAAGAGTTGTGGAATCAAGAGCAGGATCAGGCGTCGAGACAATATTAGAAGGGATCATAGTAGTGGGACCAGACTCATCTCGATTACGTCGTCGATATACAAAACCAGGTTTAAATCTTTCTATAGATTTTGGAGTATGAGAAAAACTTGGCATGAGAGATAAAGATGCAGGAGGTGGATCAACATGAGATGGAAAAAAATATTGATTTAAAAAAAATCACATTCCTAGACACCCGAAGACGACGAGCATGAGGATCATAACAAACATAACCCTTATGAGGAATAGCATAACCAAGAAAAGCACATTTTACAGATTGAGTCGTAAGTTTATGACGTTCATGAGTAGGGAGGTGTACAAAACAAACACAACCAAAGGTACGGAGATCAGAATATGAAGGAGAATGACCAAACAACTTATAAAAAAAGGAGAAACTTGATTTAGCGTAGGAGAAGGTAAGCGATTAATAAAAAAATAGCCGTAGAAAGTGCTTCACACCAAAAACGAGGAGGAACAGATGATTCAAGTATAATAGTTCTTACCACATCAAGAAGATGACGATTTTTCCTCTCAGCCACACCGTTTTGTTGTGGTGTCGAAGGACAAGAACGCTGAGAGAGAATCCCTTTATTTTGAAGAAAGTTTTGAAACTCATGTGACATGTATTCCCCTAGAATCAGATCGTAAAACTTTTATATTGGCAGAAAATTGAGTGTCAAGATATGCAAAGAAGCGTTTAAAAACTGAAAAAACTGCAGCTTTAGCCCGAAGGAAGTAAACCCAAGTAAAACAACTACAATCATCAATGAATGTAACAAAATACTTGTAGTGTGCATGAGAAACAATGGGTGCAATCCCCAAACATCACTATGAATAACATTAAAACATTGTGAAGCACGAAATGCATGATGAGGAAAAGGTAAAACCTTACTTTTACCAAGTTTGCATGATGTACAATTAAAAGTAAGATCATGAGAAGAACTTATTTTATTTCCCAATAATCCAGAATGAACCAAAGTACGAAGGACATCAGAATGTGGATGACCTAGACGTTTATGCCATATTTGGTTTCGAGGACCAACAACATTACAAGCAAACGAAAGAGAAAAACTAGGAATATCAGTGGAAAGAGACTTTAATAATGGAAAGAGTCGTTCCACTTTAGGACCCGTCGCAATTATCCTTCCTGACACTTGATCCTGCACAACACAACCAGAAGGAGTAAAAGTGACATGACAATTACTATCGACCAATTGACCAACATAAATAAGATTTGTGGAGAGGTCAGGAGACACAAAAACATTAATGAATGTGGAAGAAAGATCACCAACAGCACTAATAGGCACAAAATGACCATCAACAGTGTTAATTTTCAGATCTCCATCATATTTTTTTAACATTAGACAGAGGAACAACGGTATTGGTCATATGGTTTGAGGCTCCAGAATCGAAATACCATGGTGTGGAATAATGGTCTTCTTGGTTTTCTTTTTATTTTCTTTGGAGACTTTCTCTTTGCAACATCTCCCTTATAATCAGAAGCAGGAGTCCAACCAAGATTTTAGATATCTAAGTCAGTTTCCATCATAGATTATGATTCAGTGACCTCCTCAGGTATCTCGTCTTGAAGTTGGCGAGGGGAAGAAGTAGTAATGCGTTGTTCATGACTATGGGAGGATGAATTCGATATTTTAGGCGCATTTTGTGAGTTGGTGGTTGTGTTCAAAGCTGTTTGTTGGGTATTTTCCAAATGGATCCTTAATGACTTGTTGTTTGTCATAAACATTCTCTTCAAGGGAGGAGGTTGTGTAGTAGTTTTAGTTTGGTGAAGTATTTAGCTCTTCAGAGTCTCTTATGGAAACGAATCGGCTTTTCAAAGAAGGTACTTTTTTGTTTGTTCGAGGAGATCGGTTTTTGTTAGAAGGTATTTCTCTTCTTGTTCAAGGATATTGGTTTTACAGAAAAGGTACTTTTTTTGTATATTCGACGTAACATTTCTTTGTTTATTCGAGGTGATAGGTTTCTATTAGTTTGAGATGGTTTTTGTGAACAAGCTTTAAGGGTTAGATCAGAAAGGTTGTCTGAGGCACCTTTGTGGGAAAAAAAAGGTGATAATTTTCTGGTAGGAGGCCAAAGGCCATAGGTAAAGCTTGAGTGGTTTTCTTGGGTTTATCATTAATAATACTGATAGCTTCTCTTCCAACGGCTCTATGCTTGATAGTAAGGCAATCCCAACAATTCACCCAACTGAACATAAAAGAATATGTGTGGATCAGATGGAGATGAGATACAATCTATAGGGGTTGAATACGACATCGACGGTGGATGAGAAAATACTTAGATCACTTTATCTCTCTCTTTATCTCTAGAGTTTAATGATGATAGATAAAGATGTGAAGACGGATCAAACCTTTTGGGAGAAGTAGTTGAAACATTGACGGACGTCCATTGGACAAAATTAGAATCGACACATAACATGAGCCTAGTTTAACGTAGGTACACACGTGTAGTGTGTTAGAATGAAACGGTACATATGTGAGAAGGCTTCTACTACCTTACCGAGGAAGAATGATGCGCCGTTTGAAATGGTACATGATTTCCTGAGGAAAGGCAATGCACATGGGGTAATTTATATTATTCGAACAATGTGTTAGACTAATTCTAAGGAGGTTTTTACACCTTTTTTGTAACAAAGAGCAAAAATGGACCTATTCATAGTAATTTTTAGTCCTTCCTCATGATTTTTCATAAGGACTAGGGGGTAAGGATATAAATAAATGAGAAGTATAAACAATTACAAAAAATGTCTACAATTTAGTATTTTATAGTTAAAACATATATTTGGTATAAAGTGTAACTGTAAAGGACTAAGTGTGTAATTTATAACAAATATGTTTTACTATGTAGTGAAGTTGAGTGAAGTATCCATGCCAATTCTAAATATTTTTGTTACATGTTACTACCTACACCTATAAATACGTGTACTTACCTTGGAAATGAGACTGATTGACACTTGGCTAACTTGTACTTTGACTACTTTCTCTCTATAGTATCTCGAACTATATTATCTCTCTAAGACTCTCCCAATTATTCTTGTTAAACTTAATTTTATTTCATAAAATAATCAATACTTATCAATAATAATAATAATATAATTCACATAATTTAATTTGAAGGAATAGTGAGTTATCCAGTGCTAGACCAAGTTATTGAAAAGTTTGATATCAATGTTAGAGATAAAATTTGACCAGAATTCATCTCAAAAGGACCTCACTAATAAAAAAATCATATTTCCCCAAAACAATAGGAAAAATAACAAGAATTTTCAAGTTACATTGTTTGAAAAATATCCATAGTTGTTAAGCCCCCCCTTATTTCAATTTTGGGTTCCGTCATTGGGTCTGTAATGTAGTTTTACCTCATAGATCTAATTTAGATTATAACATATTTTAATCAACCTGCTTAACTTTATTATTGGACTACTTTAAGACAATGACCGAATATATACATATTTAGGATGTCGGTTCAAATTACTATAGTCTGTGAATATATTAAATAAAAATATATTTTAACAATCTCCCACTTGGACGGCCACATGTTACTCAAGAATACATATTCAACTCCAATTTTATCTATGAATCCATTGTCAATGGAAAAATGGTACAAGCTCGTACAAGAGTGATAACAATATGCTACTAAAGACCTACTTCTTGTATTCTGAACATGTGATGCAACATTAGTCATATTATATATATCAATCAATTATTTGGGCTAATTATTTGTATAGTATTATGGTTTTTAATCATACATATCTAATTACTAGAGTATAAATCGTTTAATCAATCAATATTACCATTGGCAAAAGCAGTTTTAACATCCATCTGATAGTGCTCAAGGTCAAAGTGTGTAACTAATACCATGATTGTTCTAAATTAATATTTCGTCGAGACTGAGCGACAGTTTATTTAAAATCAATTCCTTCATGTTGAATATAGGTTTTTGCTACAATACATGTTTTATGTCGTTCTACATTATCCAAAAAATTGCATTTGGTTTTGTAAACCCAATTATAACCAATTTTATTTTTTTCTTTCATGTAATGGGACAAGATCCCATGCTAAATTGTCATGCATCTATTTATACTCTTCCTTCATAGATTTTCGATCCATATAATATAAATTCTGGACCTTTAACACTCTTCCTTTCTCTAGTGAACCTTTCTTAAAAGTATTATTTCCTATTATTGCACTTCTTGGGGAAGTAGAGTTTGATGATCATGAATGATGTCATTTTGAACTTCTTGCTTACCTTGAAGTTTTTCTTATTCTACGTAGACAAATTTATATCATGGTTACAACCCTCAAGTGGAACATTAATATTAATCAGTGGATTACCTTGTTCAAACGGGACCGAAATGATTGGTGTTAAATCCCAATATTCAAATGCATGCGTATTATCTGTGGATGTTAGTATATATCACATCCAATATCTTCGTCACTTTATATGTCATAACCTTTTGGTTTTGGTTTTTTTCTTTTGATACGCTCAATGCGTATACCAAAATCATTGTAATCGAGGTGACCCAATAAACCTTTAACTACAAGCTTGTCTATCATAACGTTTTGCGTGATAGTAATCCAATCCCAACAATTGGCTATTTTGAACATAAACAAAATTGGTTTGGATCGGAAGGAGATCGGATACGATCTACATGGATTGAATATGGCATCGATAATGGATGAGCAAATAACTCATAGGAATTTCTCTATCTATCTATGGAGTTTAATGATGATAGGTAAAGTGAGTAGTTAGGGTATATTTATATGGAAAGTTGTGAAGACGGATCTGTAAGTTCGGGAGAGGGAGTTGAAAATTCGATAGACGTCTATTGGACAAAATTAAAATCGAGAGACAACGAGAGCCTAGTTTGAAGTAGGTAGACACGTGTAGTGTATTAGAATGAAACAGTATATATGCCAGGAAGCTTTTACTACCTTATACTTGATTCTATGAGGTTTACTATTATATTCCTTGAGAATTATGATGATTTTTAAATTGGGAATGCTTTTACCGAGGAAGAATGATCCGCAATTTGAAAGGATACATGATCTTTTAAGGAAAGGCAATGCATAAGGTGTAATTTATACTATTCGAACAACATGTTAGACTAGTTTCGAGGAGGTTTTTAGACCTTTTTTTGTAAATAAGAGATAAAAATGGACATATACATAGTAATGTTTTGTCTTTCATCATGATTCTTCGCAAGGACTATGGGGCTACGAATAAGGATATAAGTAATTGAGAAGTAAAAACAATTACTAAAATTGTCTTTAATTGAGTATATCATAGTTAAAAGATAGATTTGGTATAAAGTGCGTAAATGTAAAGGTATAAGTGTGTAATTTATAACAAACATGTTTGTACCAAGTAGTAAAGTGGGGTGAACTTTTCACGCAACTTATATCTAATTCTGTTACATGTAACTAGCTACACCTATAAATATTTGTACTAACCTTAGAAATGAGATTGATTGACGCTTGGATAACTTTTACTTTAACTATTTTCTCTCTCTAGAAACTTGAGTTATACTCTCTCTCTCTCTAAAACTCTCCCAATAACTCTGGTTAAGCTTCATTTTCTTTCCTAAAATAATCAATAGTTATCAATAATAATATGATTTATAATTTTAATTTAATGAAGATATAATGAGTGATCTAGGGCTAGGCCAACATACTGAAAAATTTGATATCAATGTTAGAGATAAAAATATTATTTTTTGGCTCTTTTGAAGGGCCAAATTGATATTTATTCTTTGAATCTTTCTTTGGTTTATGGCTTGGGGCTCTATTCCGAGCAGGAAATTGGATATTTGCATGAGGAGCATCTAATTTTTCACAATATCTTCTGCATTAGAAGGTTACATCAACTTATCTATAGGCACAACAGAATGTGGGGAGAGCATCAATGGGTGACTCTGGATAAAGTTCAGAGGAGTGAATGCCTTATGCAATTTATTTTACCACACTCGTTCTGCCCATTTGTTTAGCTTGGAAAAATCTCCTCAGCATCAACTTTGGGAATCTTGTATCGCTTTGAAATTTTTACACAATACAACAAAAGTTAGTATGAATTGAGAAAAAAGTACATTAGAGAATCATATAATTTATTTGTGCTCTTCCACTTGACAGACAGTATAGAGGGATTCTCCGTTAAGATTTCTTTGTCGTGTTCCCAAGTACTAGAAATGAAGAAGAATTTATGCTTCTAGATTTTGTTTGCCTCAAGAAGATCTTTGATGATCTTCGATGATTTTTTGAGGGTCAAGTAGTAGAAAAAAAGAACACGGTTCTTGGAAAGTCTAGTTTTGGTAATGAATTATTTTATGGGTAGAGTTATCTTGGTAAGTCTTGACACCATAATGTTGGATAATAGGTTAAACCATAAGTTGGAACTTGTTTGGGTCGGGCAGAGATCGATTATTTTAAATTACTATACCACAACTGGGTCTAACAGAAACCAAAGGCCCCTATTCAGAATTTTTAAGTTGACTACTAGTTCCTTCTCCCCACATAAGAGTGGGGTCTCTCCCACCAAAGGTAATTTAAGGGTAACATTATCAGGAATATCCCATTGATTTTTGAGAATCTGTACCTTAAATTGATTGAAATATCCATATTTCATATTATTAAGTGTAATAAGATATTCGGGGATGACATATTTGAGGTTGACATTCAATTTTACAGCGATATCCTCGGAAAGGGTAAAAGTCTTCTTGGTTTACTTTTTATTTTTCTTTGGAGACTTTCTTTTTGCAACATCTCCCTTATAATCAGAAGCAGGAGTCCAACCAAGATTTTAGATATCTAAGTCAGTTTCCATCATAGATTCTGATTCAGTGACATCATCAGGTATCTCGTCTTGACGAACGTCCATTGGACAAAATTAGAATCGACACATAACATGAGCCTAGTTTGACGTAGGTACACACGTGTAGTTTGTCAGAATGAAATGGTACATATGTGAGAAGGCTTCTACTACCTTACCAAGGAAGAATGATGCGCCATTTGAAATGGTACATGATTTCCTGAGGAAAGGCAATGCACAAGGGGTAATTTATATTATTCGAACAATGTGTTAGACTAATTCTTAGGAGGTTTGTACACCTTTTTGTAACAAGGAGACATAAATGGACCTATTCATAGTAATTTTTAGTCCTTCCTCGGGATTCTTCATAAGGACTAGGGGGTAAGGATATAAATAAATGAGAAGTATAAACAATTACTAAAAATTGTACAATTTAGTATTTTATAGTTAAAACATATATTTGGTAAAAAGTGTAACTGTAAAGGACTGAGTGTGTAATTTATAACAAATATGTTTTACTAAGTAGTTAAGTTGAGTGAAGAATCCATGCTAATTCTAAATAATTTTGTTACATGTTACTACCTACACCTATAAATACGTGTACTTACCTTGGAAATGAGACTGATTGACACTTGGCTAACTTGTACTTTGACAACTTTCTCTCTATAGTATCTCCATCTATATTATCTCTCTAAGACTCTCCCAATGATTCTTGTTAAACTTAATTTAATTTCCTAAAATAATCAATACTTATCAATAATAATATAATTCATAGAATTTAATTTGAAGGAATAGTGAGTTATCCGGGGCTAGACCAAGTTATTTAAAAGTTTGATATCAATGTTAGAGCCAGAATTTGACCAGAATTCATCTCAAAAGGACCTCACTAATCAAACAATCATATTTTCCTCAAAACAATAGGAAAAATACCAAGCATTTTCAAGTTACATTGTTTGAAAAATATCCATAGTTGTTAAGCCCCACCTTATTTCAATTTTGGGTTCCGTCACTGGGTCTGTAACGTAGTTTTACCTCATAGATCTAATTTACATTATAACATAATTTAATCAACCTGCTTAACTTTATTATTGGACTACTTTAAGACAATGACCGAATATATACATATTTAGGATGTCGGTTCAAATTACTATAGTCTGTGAATATATTAAATAAAAATATATTTTAACAATCTCCCACTTGGACGGCCACATGTTACTCAAGAATACATATTCAACTCCAATTTTATCTATGAATCCATTGTCAATGGAAAAATGGTACAAGCTCGTACAAGAGTGATAACAATATGCTACTAAAGACCTACTTCTTGTATTCTGAACATGTGATGCAACATTAGTCATATTATATCTATCAATCAATTATTTGGGCTAATTATTTGTATAGTATTATGATTTTTAATCATACATATCTAATTACTAGAGTATAAATCGTTTAATCAATCAATATTACCATTGGCAAAAGGAGTTTTAACATCCATCTGATAGTGCTCAAGGTCAAAGTGTGTAACTAATACCATGATTGTTCTAAATTAATATTTCGTCGATACTGAGCGATAGTTTATTTAAAATCAATTCCTTCATGTTGAATATAATTTTTTGCTATAATACGTGTTTTATGTCGTTCTACATTACCCAAAAAATTGCATTTGGTTTTGTAAACCCAATTATAACCAATTGTATTTTTCCTTTCATGTAATGGGACAAGATCCCATGCTAAATTGTCATGCATCTATTTATACTCTTGCTTCAAAGATTTTTTGATCCATATAATATAAATTCTGGACCTATAACACTCTTCCTTTCTCTAGTGAACCTTTCTTAAAGGTACTATTTCCTATTATTGCACTTCTTGGGGAAGTAGAGTTTGATCATCATGAATGATGTCATTTTGAACTTCTTGTTTACCTTGAAATTTTCTTATTCTACCTAGACAAATTTATATTATGGTTACAACCCTCAAGTGGAACATTAATATTAATCAGAGGATTACCTTGTTCAAACGGGACCGAAATGATTGGTGTTAAATCCCAATATTCAAATACATGGGTATCATCATTAAAACCTTCATGAATCTTTACTAATTATTCCTCAAAATAAACATATGTTCCCATATTCTTTCCCATAAACTCAACATACTCGAAAAAAGTTTTCGTCCCGTTTCAAATATAGTACTAGTGAAAATTTTAAACCCCAAGAGTTTTCAAAATAACCTGTAAAGAAACTAGTTAACTATTTTTTGGTCAAATTTCTTTTCTTGAAGTGTCTAAGGCCTTGTTTCACCTGGATACACCATTCATTCGGGGTGAAACTGACATTATTTATTGAGGGACTACATCACACTCCTCTAGTTATTTATAATCATCCTTGATTTTGTTTACTTGATTCGTCATATATGTCATAGCACTCACCACCGTCAGATCTAACGGTCTTAATGCTCTTACCAAGTTTTTTTACAACTTTTATCTTAAAAACTTTGTACTTGTCAAGGGTCTCAGCGTTTTCAGGAATGAGATAAAGGTATCCAAAATGAGAGAAGTTTTTGATGAATGATATAAATTACTGCTGCTAATTCCATGATTTTTATGGAAATTATCTGCGGATGTTAGTATATATCACATCTAAGATCTTCGTCACTTTATATGTTCTAACCTTTTGGTTTTGCTTTTTTTCTTTTGATACACTCAATGCATATACCAAAATCATTGTAATCGAGGTAACCTAATAAACCTTTAACTACAATCTTGTCCATCATAACTTTGGATATGTGACCTAATCGCTTGTGCTACAATATAACGAATCTTTCAAACTTAGTAATTTTGTTAGTTATATTTTCTCCAGTCATAGATTTATAAATGATCAATAATATGTACTAAATACAAGTTATTATCTTTCATCAAACTTTAATTCCCAACAAACATATTATTTATAGAGATTGTAAAACAATTGTTTCTTATTAAACACGAATAACCTCGGATGTCGAAAACAAGAAAAGAAACTAAGTTCCTCCAAAAACTAGGAACATATTACATTCTCAAGAAATAAAAAAATGTATAGTAGAAAGGTTTAAATATAAAAAGCATATAACTAAAACATGATAAGATATCCCGTTTATAGTGAAAATAAATATTTCATCCCCGCTTAGCATCCTGATCATTGGTGTACCCTGGAAATACATATAGACACGAGTTGTTGCAACCGAATTAACCCACCAAATTTTTTATTTTTACATAAAAAATATTACTTTCTGAAACAAAAACATATGTTATTACATTTTCTTAACATGTAAATCATTCATTTCCCACAATCCTTCTTCATGTATTATTTTTATTTGTAGAAAAACATTGAGTTGTGTAATTGGATTGACTAGTCGACCAATATAATCATAATCGTTTATCGAGAAGTTGGGAATTGCGCGGTGTACATATTATAAAAATGGCACATAGCTCGCCACTCAGACTTTGCCAGCTGTGGGCCAGAAATAATTACCTCCGTGTCTTTTCCGAACATTCTCCAGTTTTCCTCGGCAAACTTCTGGTAGTTGCTTCCTACACGTGATTTATACTTAACCACCAAACTGTTTTGATTGGATCACTAGGATCCGTGCTACTTACCATGGGCTTGGGTCACCTTCCTTGGAGGCCTCATAGTTCTCTAACTCAATTAACTTTGTGCTTTGGGTGGGTAACACTAATATAAATAGAATCCATTGAGGAAACTTTGGCCCATGAAAACTTCTCTTTGGTGTGGTACTTTTTCTCATTTAGTCATTGTGGCCCCATTTTCTGGCCAGTGGCCACAGTTTGATCCAGTCTGGCTGGGTAGTGGCCACACCCTGGCCCAATTTAGCCGGCCAATGGCTGCACACTGTCTGGCAAGTGATGCCACTTTGCGTGCCAGCAGCCCACCTTGAATACACTATTGTGCTATTTTTTTTTCTTTTTTTGTGTCCTTCTTTTTCCTTCACCTTCTATGATACCACACTACCCCATAACACCTAAATTAGCCTCTTTTAGCCCACCATAGCTTGTCATAACACCATATTGACTATCGTTTCCCACCATTTAGCTTGCCTTCACTTAGCGTGACCTTGCACTTGGCATTCTCCTCACCAACCTTCCTTGATTTGTCACTTATCTTTTAGAATTGTCAAGGCTGCTCACTTTGGCTCCACATTAGCACTCACAATGGAACCCTTTTCATGCCATTGCCCATTCTTTATGCCAATCCTCATTTACTCACGCCAACACCAATTTCTCTTGTGTCTTATTTGGTTTCCTTCACACTTATACCTTATCTCATATGCACAACCCATTTCTTAGTGCCGTTATCCCATATTCTTGATGTCCCTTTAGTAGGGTCTTACAAACCTTCCCCACTAAATTGT
Source organism: Limnanthes douglasii subsp. nivea (assembly GCA_036936605.1). Classification (NCBI taxonomy): domain Eukaryota; kingdom Viridiplantae; phylum Streptophyta; class Magnoliopsida; order Brassicales; family Limnanthaceae; genus Limnanthes; species Limnanthes douglasii. The sequence goes on from JAUPFV010000003.1 coordinate 181,605,983, forward strand.
TCAATATCCGCATCAGACACGCAATCCTTAGTTTTTAAGGAATTCATTGATCTCATATTTTCTTGATGTTTCATAAATTCAGCCTCGACAGGATTCTCAAGTATCTCCAGTATTGTCCTCCCTGAATTTCTTTGACCTGCAGCACAAGAAAACATTAAGATCAAACTTTTCCATTTTTTTTAATCTTCACTCCTTCTTGCTCTTCGGTTCTAGGCTCGTCGTTATCCCCCCATCTTCCACCTCGCGCCCTTACACAGACGGATCTTAAAATTTCTAATTGATGACCTACAGATTCACTTGGCTCGCGTCTTCGTCATTTCTACCTCCATTCCCTCACGCCTCCAACTCTCGGTATAAGGGACTGTGCAGGCACATTATTTCCTAATGTGGGCCACTACATATCTCACATCCTGATTGACCAGTAGGATAGAACAATATTATCTTCCAACTAGCATTCTCTTCCTCCCCCCGAATCGTTTTTTTCCTTTGATGATAGCCTTTATTTTTATGTGCTCTTGTTCTCCCAAAAGTCCATATCTAAGGTCTTTTTCCTCGCAACCCTAATATCCTTTAGGCCATTCCTAACTTCGTGTTGAACTTCCCCTTTTAATCCAACCACAAAGTTACGTAGCTTGTCCTCCTTCAGTAAGTCAACCAAGTTAAGCATAATTAAGTCGCATGTTTGGACATGCTCTCTCAAGCTCCTGGTCTTCTCCAACTCTTGTAACGACCGTCTTGCTAGAGTGTCCATCTGCTTTAGGAGAAACATTTCCTGAAACTCACCCTTTAACTCGTGTCATGATCCAATTTGAAGAGCTTTGGGTTAGCCAATCTTTTTTCCACCAAACTTTAGCTTCTAACCCCCTGTTCAATATCGTCGATGCCATTTGATCCTACTTCCTAACCCTGAACATTATTTCCATGTTTATTATGAAAATCTTAAAGCCTTTCACACATTAGGCTGTTCTTATGAGTGGACTTTTTTTCCCCACTAGGTTGCACTCCGCCACTCTTAAGGTCTCTTACAACCGAATGAACATTAGAAATATCATTCTCAAGATAGGTTATCCGGGCATGAATCAATTTATTTGTGTTTCTCATGTTATCCTAAAGCTTAGACATATAATTATCCATTTTAAGAGCAATAAAACAGAGAGCATTTTGAAAGTCCATCTCACCAACATCATTCGATAATAGCCTCATGCTACTATGGACTGATTGCTCCATATTTTAGTTTCCAACACTCGATTCCTTATTGACCTATAATTTCTTTGTAATAATCTACAAATATTATCTTCATGATACTGTTTTTTATTCGACCTTCACTCAAATCTAACTTAGGCAGCAACTCTATGCTCGGATACTACTTGTCGCGGGGTCAAAATATACTAAAGAATTTTTCTGCTCGTGCGGTCTAAACCAACTTTAGTTATCCTTTAGTCTATGTTTAGGAGATATTTAACTAAGGAACCAAAAATACACTAGAGACATGCTTTGGGACGACCACTCCGGTGGTCACTTATATTTATAAGTGGAATTGGGTTACACCTTGCACTAGAAAGTTTAGAGAATTATACTACTAACTCTCTACACATACTCTCTCAAAACATCATCATAAGTCTGATGAGCTTATATATATATATACATATATATAAATTCTATGAAAAGTAACCTCAAAGTGGAAATCACCCACTAGAAATTTGTTTAGTGTGATGACATAATTTTAAGCATTTGATTTGGCTGGGAAAGTCTTATTCATTTGACTTAAAACTTATCCAATTACCTTATGTAAAGTTGTATTATATGTGGTTAAATTTTAACTCAAGAAAAATTCACGTTTTCCTAGAGATTACAAAAATGACGTGTAGCTGGTTACTCAGATTGTGCCATTTGTGGGACAAAAAAAGTTACCTCATTGTCTTTTCTGGCCACATTTCTTTAATATATTGGTGTTGGCGCTAATAAGGGAAGGCAAATATAGGCTATAGAAAAGTTTATTATATTAAATATAAAGAATTAGTTCATATATTTAGTGATTTAAGACTAAATTAAAGAACACATAAGAGATAGAGGGGCTGAATGAAATACCCTTAGAACTTGTTTGTAAAGAGTAAAGGAGTGGGGGTGAGAAATCCACTTTAACAGTGGTAATCATGTAATTTCACTATTCACGTCATATACTATATAAAGGACATTCCCTTCTGGGGAAAAGGGTCAATGATTAGATAATTATTGATACATTTATTCCTTTTGTCTCTTTCTCTCATTACAAGTTACTGATTTTCACATTGATATTATCCGATACGAACATTTCATAGTCAGACACTCTCCCACGAACATTTCCACTTCCGAACTAACCTGAGGATTTATTGAAATTATCAGTGGCGCCATCTGTAGGAACCTGAGTGGTACCCGAAATTAACATTCCAAAACCATAAAAATAATCTAAAGTAAAAAAACATGGAGACTGAAGTTCATGGTAAGTTGGAAGTAAAACCGACAAATAATATGATCAGAGTTATGTCTGGAGACCATCTGATGGAAAAGAAAGTCATAACTGATGGAAACGACCATAATCGATACGCTGATGAGCTTTTAGAATAGTCTAACCTGGTTTCCAGGAGAAAAGAGTTGTTGGAAGTTATTAAGAGGCTAAATGCAGAAAAAGAAGTGACAATAAGCTCTAGGATAGTCAAATTTGAAGTATGATGAGAGTGTGTCGTGACCAATCAGATTCAAGATGTAGTTCAATCTGAGGAAAGGCATCAGAGGAAGAGTCATCGATCTTCTAAGATACGAGATAGATCCGAACAACGATACAAATCGTCATAATATAGTGAGTATACCTCTCTTATCTCAGATAAATTCTCATCCACAGATACCGATGTTAGATATAAAGCAGATCAGAAACAAAGAGATTCAAAGGTGCGTAAAAGTTCTCATCGGACCAGTCGGAGAACAAAAGGTTCGAGGAAGAAGAATCATGATAATGAGAAAATAAAGTTACATTCCAAGGAGATCGAAAAAACAATAAATACAACTCCTCGAAGACAACTTCAATCTGACAGCTACAATCAGGATTACCGAGTCAGTAATCAATTTACTTTTTCGACAAACGAAAAGCTCTATATGGTAGCTAATAAAGGACCGGGGGGAGTGCTTACAAGGTCGGACATAATTGGAGATCATCTCCACTCTCTCAAGAAATTTTATCCGAGCATCTCCCTAAATTGTTCGACATCTCCAAGATAGAAAAGTTTGATGGGACACAAGACCCAGATAGTCACATTGAGTAGTTCAAAAAATTTATGATCAACTACGATGGTGATGACAAGTTATTGTGTATGGATTTTGCTCAGACTTCTAAGAATGTTGCATCAAAGTGGTACAATCATCTGCCTCGAGATTATATAAAGAATTTTGATATGTTTTAGAGTATTTTCCGACAACAGTTTGTCGGAAGCAAGAAATTCCGAGCAAATGGAGATATAATCATCTACTAGAGACATAAAGTTGGGGAGAGTCTGAAAGAGTATACGAAACGTTTTATTCAAGTGAAGATAGATATGGAATTTTGTGAGGACAAAGTGGCTATAGCTGCTTTCAGAATAGGTTTGCTTCCGGGGGCCGCGGGTGATGAAAGATAATGCTGCAGAGATGCAGACTATGACTCAATTCTACAATGATCTGACCATGATAAGAGCTAGTGCACAGTTGTAAATCAAACTGCCACTATCCGAGCGCAACCACAAGTTCAAGTGGTAAATCATGTACCTCAAAGGGTAGTTAACACTTACTAGTATGCACTTGTAGCTAACAATCAGCAGTATGTACGACCTATGTCTAACAAATGGGTCCAACGTGCTCATTATGCTGAGTTAACCAAATGTGTGTCAACTATCTTTGAGAAAGCACGCTCGAATGTGCATTTCCGTAAGCCTTTCCCAATGCAGACTCCAAGAGAGCATAGGAAAAACAAGTATTGTCAGTACCATAAGGATATTGGGCATGAAAGAAAAAATTGTGTTGCACTAAAAAGAAAAGTGTAATATTTGATACAAAATTGGAAGTTAATTGATTTTGTGAAGAAGAATACTACAATTGATCTCAAGCAAGAATCTGTTCCAAAACAAGAGGGTGTGATGCTGATAACGGAGACAGTTGTTGAAGAATTTATAGATCCATTCGATATCTCTGTCGAATACTTATACCCGAAGCTGGGAAGAAACAACATAAATATGATATAAGGACCGATAGCAAGGGAAAGGTTTAGTGAGTTATGTGCTTTCTTTGATTCACGAACAATTTTTAGGGGAGACACAATTGCAGGAATATCAAACTACTCTCGGAAGATACACATTGTTAGTTTGGAAATGCAACTGGAAGCGGATGCTTCAATTCACTTGTATAGGAATCCAAACCCAATACTCTGATTCGAAGATGATGACATGCGAGACGTAGCTGGTCTGCAAGAGGAAGCAGTTGTAATCGGAGTGGAGATAGCGGGGAATGAGATAAGAATTTTTATACGGGTCATTCAGCTAACATAATGTTTATGTCTACTTATAGCCAGATCAAAAATCCACCAACAATCTTGCAATCGTAAAATATAAATGTAATTAAACATGTATTTATAAGTTTTAATACTTAATTAAACATGATTAAACGTGGCATAATAAATGTAAAATATAACATACAATGAAAATAAGATACGTTTTGAAAAACAATACTAAAATGTATTTATAAGTTTGGAAAAATCACTATTAATCTAATTTTTAATAGTTTAAGTATCGATGAAACCTCTTTTAGGCTAATTTCTCTACTTCAATTAAAACTTATTTATTAATTTTCTGTTGATTTTCTCTTATTCATGATTAATCATGCAAAGTATTGACCTTCTTTGGGCCTATAATACTTGCAATTAACATACTCCTTGAACTATTATGAACTTATGATTTTTAATCGACCAACTAACCTTCATTTGTATCATCTAATTGATTTTACCTACCGCAGTCGGAACAACCGTATTCATGTATATCAACTTAAATATTTAGAAGCGTGTCTTATTTTAACGACATAAATATACACATGTGAATGCCCAAACATATATATTAATGGTTTCAGGTTATGAAATGAAGGAAGATCGAAGTTTATCAACCCTCATGAGCCTATTGTTACAATGAAGAACTTATTTGATGTAATAGTCTATATTTATCACGACGAACATAGGTTGATCATATGGTGTAGGACAAAAGGGATTTGATGTAGAAATTTTGTTTGGAGAACGCACAAAACTTGAACAGATTCAGATGATATGTGTGACGATAGATGGAGTGTTGGTTTGACTCGTTACTGTTCAAATAAAACTCTAAAATAAAATTAGATGAAAAGTTTTGATTGATAGAGGATAGATTGAGTTACACAGCAAAGACGATGGTAAAGTTTTTTATAAGAAAAACTAAACTTTTTTCTCATAAGAATAGTTTAGAGATAATTTTTTCTAGGACAACTATTTGGAAAAGAAAATTGTTTTTTCATTGACATTTTATAACTTGATTGACTCTCTACATTAATAGACTTTAGGGCTTTATTTATAGCCATACAAAGAAATACAATAATAAAAACAAAATAACTATATTTGACTCTATTAAAAGATAACTATGAGTTTAAAGACTAAAAAAGTAAAATTTGGATAATAAATACCGAATAACTGTCATTGATTCTCATAAAATAGAATAAAAAATCTTAAAAGATAAATATTGGATAATAAATACCCACTAACTCTATTTGATTCTCTTAAATCCAAATAAAAGTAGTCAGAAAGTAAATATTAGATTATAACTACCCAATAACTATATTTGTCTTTCTTAAAACAGAATAAAAAGACTAAGAAAATAAATAGTGGATAATAAATATGCAATGTATCTCATTGATTCTTGAATTTGGTCCCTTTGATATCAAAAGATATCTTCATCTGGCCTTGATAAAATCGGTTGATATTGTTAAAATGACTTAACATGGATTTTTAACCTTTAACACTTATCAATATCATATTGAACTATTGTTGTTGCGAATTGAAATAAATTTCTTACAATGTTTGCTCCAATTAACAGATTTTTGAGGTTGTAGCTAAATTATAAGTTGGCTCCTGTTTCATTTGGATTATAAAACTCTCTACAACCTTGTTGAACTCCCCATAAAACTATGTTGCTCTTGAGCGTGTTATTGGACCAATTATAGTTTGCACGTTGACGATCTCATGTTGGTTTTTAATCGAATATGTTTTGATATCTTCATAATTTTTCCTCCTTGAGAAGATTTTGTCTTCAAAACTGGTTCATCTATTTCAAATAGAGATAAATTAGAAATATTTAAACTTGCAGAAATGTTCGTGTCTCTTCAAATTTTTAAGTATTATCATTTATTCGCGTCTCTGACCATTGAATAGACTATCTCCACAAAATAGAAGCTTAACACTTATTTTTGGAGGAATCTTTCTAGTCTCATGTGTATCCAACCCAATTTTAAGGTTCAAAGGTGAACTTTTTGTGTCATTTATCTCATTTATGCTTATACTGCTTCGTTTTATTTTCTAGGTTCTCCCTGACCTTCTAGTGTATTTTATTGACAAGTCGAGGCTTGTTAATTCCATCTTGGCTTGAATACTCTAATAGTAGCAGTGGGAATAAGTCCAACAACGGAAAAGGATTTAATCCATACACAACTTCAAAAGGTGACAGTTTAGCATCAGAGTGGGTAACATCATTATAAGCAAACTCAATGAATGGTAAATATCCCAACCAATTGCTCAAAGTTTTACCCACAGTAGCTCTAAGTAAAGTAGATAGTGTATGTTTACCACTTTAGTGTGGTCATCTATTTGGGGATGAAAAGTTTTTTAAAACGACAGTTTAGTCCATATCTTCTTCCAAATAAATTTTTAAAAGTGGCTGTGGAATTTTGTGTCTCGATTCGGAGATAATAGTTCTTGGCATTCCATGCAAACACACCATTTCTTTAAAAAAATGTTTCAGAAGCATCATTCACCTTAGCACGTGGTATTAAATATGTCATATTCGAGAATCTTTCCACCAAAGCAAAGATGGAGTTTTTATGTTTGAGTTTCAGTAGCCCCAACATGAAATCCATAAATATATCCATCCATGGTATAATATGAATTGTTAATGATTGATAAAGACCTTCAAGATGCGATCTATATTTTTTTAAGCAAATAATAACGACTGTATAAATTCTTCACATATTTCTTCAAGATATACCAAAAGAAATTCTCACCAACAACAACTAACATTTTATATTTTCCAAAATGACCCATAAGACCTCCTTTATGTTCTTCTCTTAAGATAAGATCACGCATGAAAGCTTATGGAATACACAAACATTTGTCTCCAAGAACTCAACATGTTTGTAAAACAAGCCAAATGCCCCTTTAGAAAACTCATTGTAAATATTTCTAAAGTCTGGATAATCTTCATATAACCTTATATGTGTATGGCTCATTGATAATGCATCTCCTACAATATTCTATCTTTCATTTTTGTATTTAATGATGTAACAGAATGTGTCAATGAAATCCAACCACTTAGAACTTACGAGTCTCGTGATATGTATAAATAAAAAAAACTCTTTAGACAATAAATAATATTGTCAAGTTTCTAACGGTTATACCAATATATAGAACTTCTTCTCATAGTTTGGATAGTTGAGTGTTGCTCTACCCAATGTTTTGACAATATAGGCTATGAGACGTCTTCCTTGAGTCAATGCACCTCCAATACCCAAACTTGAAGCATCACACTCCACTTCAAACGTTTTGTTAAAATCACGAAGAATCAGAGTTGGTGATGTATAAGGTTATATTTGAGGGCTTGAAAAGACTTTTATTGTGATTTTTCTCATTTAAAAGCCACATTTTCTTAATCACGGTAGTGAAAGACGCTGTTAAGGTGCTGAAATGTTTCAAAAATCACTTATAGAGACTAGCCAAACCATACCAACTTCGCACATGTCCAATCGTCGTTGGTGTTGGCCTTAGATTCCCTTGATATTTTCTTGATCAACTTGTAGGCCTTAAGAACGCACAATAAATCCAAGAAAGGCAAGCTAATAAGTACATAATGTATAATTCTTTAGATTAGAATAAAAGATTTCTTGTCGTAAAGTTTATAAAACTATCTCAATGTGCTATAGATGCTCTGCCAAACTCTTGTTGTAAATCAATATGCCATCAAAGTATACCACGATAAAACAAATTACATAAATATACTCTTACAAACTTATTCATCAGCCTCATAAAAGTACTTGAAGCATTAATAGGCCTAAATTGAATAATTAACCATTCATACAATACTTGCTCGGTTTTGCACGCTGTTTTATGTTCATCCCCTTCTCACATTCTGACTTGATGATAGTCACTCCTTAAATAAATTTTAGACAAGATCGTGGTACCACTAAGTTCATCCATCATGTCATCAAGTCTTGAAGTAAGATAGGTATATATTATGATGATTTTGTTACTGGCACGACAATTCATACTATTTCTCTAGCTACCATATTTCTTAGATAATAATAGAACTCGTTCAACACAAGGGCTAATACTCTCTATGATGTATCGTTTAGCCACCAATTCCTGCATTTGTTTATATAACTCCTTATTTAATTCCAAATTCATGCGGTAAACTGGCTTGTTTGGTAATACAGAACTAGGAACAAAATAAATTTAATGTTCAATGCCTCGAAAAGGGGGCAACCCATGGGGTATCTTTTCTGGAAAATTATCTTGATAATTTTTCAAAACGTTTTTTCACTTTATTTGGTAGGTCTAACATGCTAACTCCTGAATTTAAGCATTCTTTGAACAAAATCAGTAGTACGGTGCTTCCAGAGCTATGTACAACGAAGGAACAATACTTGAAATAGCAAAGTTTATGGGCACACTCTTGAAGGTCTGGATCCCTCCGATTAATAGAGCTAGGTTTAATTGTGTTAAATTTTGGGTGGAACTGGATATATCCAAAACCTCGGATCAACAACATAAAGATCAAGTTTGGAGCTGAGGAAGGGTTCAGCCTGAATGTCATCTATGGTTCCCATCCTAGTTAGTGTAATGCTTGCAAGCACATTGGGCATAATGAAAGTGTATGCAAGAAGAAACTTTTAAATCAACAACAAGATGATCATAAAAAGGAAGAATGTTCTCAACAATTAAAATATTCGATTGCTAGAATAAGGGTACAACACCTCAGCTCAAATCAATTATAATTGATACTGAAAACACTATAGAAGTGGTTGACCAAAATTATCAGCAAACCAACACCATAATGCCTACATTGGGTTAAAAAATAAATGACAAAATGATATATCAAAAGATAAAGAAGCTTCCAAAAGACACAGTCTATGGTACTGAAGACAATGTAAAACAGTTCAACGATGATCTTGAAATGATTGATGCATTGCATACTCTTGAAAGAAGATCCTTGTTTGAGGTTGAGAAGATTGATGCTGAACAGGAAACTACTTCTCCAACCAAAGAAACAACATGCAGTCTGTCATGTACTCCTACACAAGAACAGAAGGATAATGAATTCACGAAAATGCAATAAAAAAAGTTAAGAAAATCAGGAACTGGAACAGCAAGGACCCAACCTCAACTAAAATTCTACAGCTGAAGAAGGCTGTTAAATCAAAATCAACCAAATGAAAATGAAGCTATTAAACTGGAATGTCAGGGGGCTGGGGAACAAACACACAATGAGGAGATTAAATTTATTAAAGAGGCCAGAGAAGCCAGCTTTCATGGTTATTCAAGAGCCCATGATTCACGAATCCAAGATGGTTGTTGTGGCTAAAAGATTGGTTACAATCATTACCTTAACGATGTTAGCAATAAAATTTGGCTTCTATGCACTGATGATTACAACACTGACATTCTATGCAATAAAGAGCAGCGTATTACTGTCAATGTAAGCTATCTTGCCTTGATCAAGAAATTTAGACTAACTGTTGTTTATGCTAAGTGTAACAGAACTCAGATACTGGACCTATTGGAATCTTTAAGAAGAATGAATGATGAAGCTACTGAAGGGATTGTTGTTGGTGATTTTGTTAGAATATTCAGTGTATTAAGTTTTCTTGTATAGGCCTCTAAGTTCTCTATATATTGAGAGACTTACTTGGGTTTATTAATATAAAAAAATTAGTCAATACAAAAAGGAACATTTTCTAATAAACACAAAACCCTAGCTGCCTCCTGCGGCTACTTCTCTCTTTGTTGTTTAATATGGTATCAGAGCACATGTGATTCTGGGAATTCTGAACATCCTCAACAAAGATGGCTGGCAATGAAGTCGTGGTCAGTCAAATCCCTGATGAATTAACAATGCAGATTGCTGCTATTCTGAGAAATAGTCTCGGAACACAACAACAAACAACTAACCCCGAGAATTTATCCCTATGGATTAAACTCGGTGGTGACAACTACGCTCTATGGGAAAACCTAATGAAGAAAGCAATTGGGGGAAGGGGGAGAGGTTATCCCCTTACAGGGGAGCTGACACCTCCATCAAAAACTGACAACACATATACAAGGTGGGAACAAGATGATCAATGTGTTTTCACATGGATTATCCAGAATCTTGAATCCATATTGGTGAATAATGTCTCGCAATATCCCACTATAAAAGACCTCTGGTACAGATTCGTTACAGGTGCTTGACCTTCATAAGAGGGCTAATTCATTAAGGCAAGGGTCTGATACATTAGAATACTTGTGGAACAAACTGCAGAACATTTGGATGTCTATAGATAGGCGAGATCCGAACCCTATAAAAGACGCAGAAGACATTCAGATCTACAATAAGAAGACTCGAGAACAAAGACTTTATCAATTTCTAATGGCGATTAATGACAAGCTGGAACCAGTCAAAAGATATATCCTAAAAAAGGATCTTCTTCCTTCCGTGGAAATGGCATATGCTACAATACGAAGGGAAGTGGTCAGGCTTAATATACTAAAATCAAGTTCTTCTGATAGTGACTTGATTGAAATTGGAATGGGTTTGGCTGCTAAAGATTCTGCACATAGGTTTAAATTCTGATCCAAAGAGAAAGAAGATAAATCCAAGTTGTATTGCACTCATTGTGGGATGAAGAAACACACTAAAGAGACATGTTTCCAGCTGGTTGGCAATCCAGAATGGTGGGAGGACGGTCATAAGGAGAAAAATAACCAGCTTTTCAGATCTAATGTCAAACGGGATTCGTCTACAAGTGGCGGTGAAGATCCGACTAAAAATGAGCAAGGAAGTGGCACTGGTTTTGGAGGAATGGCGGCGAACTCCTATGAAAAACTTGGAGGTAAAGGGTTTGAGAAATCAAAGAATTGGATCTTTGATTATGGGGCTACATACACCATGTCTTATGATTGTGACATGTCATCTCCAAAGAAGTCCCATATTGAGACTGTTAGTGGAGAAATTTGTGAAGTCAAAGAGGGAGGTTCAATTATTTTTTCGGAAAAAATGGAAATTAAAAACTGCCTCTACATTCCTTCACTATCCTTAAAGTTATTATCTAGTTAGTCAAGTGACAAAACAACTCAACTGTGTGGTTCTTATGTATCTATTTTTTGCATTTTACAGGACATTCGTACGAAGGAGATCATTGGGCGTGGTACTGAACAAGGAGGTGTCTATTATGTTGATGAGGTAGTTCATAAGGGACATGCCATGCTTGCTCACGGAACAACCGAAAGGTAACTTTGGTTATGGCACCGACGACTTGGTCATCCTTCTTTTAGCTATCTTATAAGTTTGTTTCCTAGTCTTTTTTTTTGAATAATTGCATTCATGAGAAATGTGAAACCTGCATTCTTGTAAAAAATCGCAGGGTCTCATTTAATCAAAGTAATACTAGAGTAAATTATGTTTTTTTGCTAATCCATTTTGATGTTTGGGGTCCAGCACCAAATTCCACTAACAATCAAATCAGATACTTTGTTTTATTTGTGGATGATTTCTCAAGAATGACTTGGATATACTTCATGAAACATAAATCGGAAGTACCAGAAATATTTGTTTGTTTTTACAAAATGATTTTGACTCAATTTGAAAATAAAATACAGATTTCCGTTCTGATAATTAAACAGAGTTTGTCAACCAAACAATGCATATTTTTTTCAAAACAAATGGTTTTATCCATCAAACCACTTGTCCAAACACACCTCAACAAAATGGTACTTCAGAACGAAAAAATCGTACTTTACTTAAAAAAACTCGTGCTATTATGATTGAATCTAGAGTTCCTCATTCTCTTTGGCCAGAAGCTCTTGCTACAGCCACGTATATTGCAAATCGTCTACCAACCCGATGTCTAGGAAATAAAACTCCATTACAAGTACTTGCCACCCAAGTTACAATTCCATCTGTTATGACCTTACCACCTCGTGTCTTTGGTTGTTCGGTGTTTGTTCATATCCCTAAAACTAGTCGAAACAAACTTAATCCGTGTGCGGAAAAGTGTGTATTCGTTAGGTACGGTGTCCATCAAATGGGTTATCAGTGTTACAATCCGGTTACCCGTCGAATCCATGTCACCATGGACTGTGACTTCTTAGAATTCGATTATTTTTTTTACCACCAATCTCGTTCTCATGGGGAGAAAGTAAGTGAATCGCTCGGCTGGTTGCTATATGAAAGTTACTTTGAGGATGTGCTAACAGAGTCGGTATATGGCGCCACCGAACACGCCTCTTCCAACATAAAGGAGACTGTCGAGGCAGTTCTTACCACCAATGATAAACCCGAAGACAATGTCCAACAAGAAATAAATGCCAGGGATACTACTAGTGAATCAGCCGAAAAATATCCATCAAGAGGTAAACAATTTACAATATCATAATTCACAAAATGCTATTGACCATGACATTTCAGGAAGTTCATTTGTTGAAACTCAAACTCTGGTTCTTCCCCAAACAAAAAATAGAGGGGTTCCTCCTGACTGGTATTCACCGGAACACTATCCTCGTGCTTCTACATATCCGGTAAAAACGGACAGGAAAGGAATGACGAAGATTGCAAAGGCGTTTTCAGCTACTATTCTCTCTGAACAAATCCCTAAAATAGCTCAAGAAGCTAAGAAGATGACTGAACGACATGAGGCCATAAATACCGAAATGGAAGCTCTAAAAATGAATGGTACATGGGAGAATTGTGTGTTACCATAAGGGAAGAAAACAGTCGGGTGTAGATGGGTGTTTAATATAAAATATAAATCTGATGGCATCATTGAGCGACACAAGGCAAGATTGGTTGCCAAAGGATATACACAAACATATGTTATAGACTACTCTGAAACATTCTATCCGGTTGCAAAGATTGACACTATCAGAGTTTTACTTTCAATAGTGGCGAATAAAGATTGGCCTCTTCATCAATTTGATGTAAAGAATGCTTTCTTACATGGAGACTTGGAAGAAGAGGTATATATCGAACCCCCACCAGGGTTCTATGATGGTTTTCAAGAAAATGAGGTATATAAATTAAAAAAGGCATTATATGGGCTCAAACAGTCTCCTCGTGCTTGGTTTGGAAGATTTACAATGGCAATGAAGCAGTATAGCTACAAACAGAGTAATGGGGATCATACCTTCTTTTACAAAAGGAGAGAAGAATTAGTCACTTGTCTTATAATATATGTCGACGATATGATTATAACGGGGAATGACGAAGAAGAAATTAGTTCTCTTAGGAAAAACCTCTTCAAGGAGTTCGAAATGAAAGACCTTGGGGGATTGAAGTATTTCCTAGGAATCGAGGTTCTTAGGTCAAGATGAGGGATTTATATCTCCCAACAGAAATATATATTGGATTTATTAGCTGAAGTTGGCATGGTGGATTGCAAACCAAATGACACTCCTATGGTTGTGAATCACAAACTAAAGATAATTGAAGGGGCCAGACCAGCGAGTAAAGAAAGGTACCAAAGGTTGGTGGGAAATTTGATTTACCTAGCTCACACTCGACCCGACATTGCATACGCGGTGGGAGTAGTTAGCCAGTTCATGCATCATCCTCAGGAACACCATATGGAGGCAGTAATGAGGATTATTCGATATCTCAAAGGCACACCAGGAAGAGGCATAATTTTTAAGAAAAATGGACACCTTGATGTTGAAGTATTCATAGATGCTGATTGGAGAGGGAATCCTAACGACGAGCGATCAACTACTGCCTACTTTACTCTTGTTGGAGGTAACGTGGTCACTTGGAGGAGTAAGAAACATAAAGTAGTATCACAGTCAAGTGCTGAATCAGAATTTAGAGGAATCGTTAAGGGGATTACCGAGATACTTTGGTTAAAGAAGATAATGAAATAAATTGGATCCCCTCTGAAGTGTCCAACTCAATTAATGTGTGATAATAAAGCTGCGATTAAGATTTCAGAGAACCCGGTACAGCACGATAGAACAAAGCACGTTGAAATAGATAGGCACTTCATAAAAGAAAAGATTGCAGATGGGACAGTCGAACTTCCGTTTGTTAGATCTGAAGACCAACTAGGAGACATCCTGACAAAAGTGGTTTCTGCAAGAACATTCGAATCAGTTTTATCCAAGTTGGGTATTGGTGATCCCACTACACAACTTGAGGGGGAGTGTTAGAATATTCACGCAATAATATGTTTTTAGTGCGCTAGCATGTAACACATTCACGCTGCATAGTATTAAAATGTTTGTCATGTTTGGATATTGTTAGAATATTCAGTGTATTAAGTTTCCTTTTATATGCCTCTAAGTTCTTTATATATTGAGAGCCTTACTTGGGTTTATTAATATATAAAAAATAGTTCAATACAAAAGGAACATTTTCTAATAAACACAAAACTCTAGCCGCCTCTTTCGGCTACTTTTCTCTTTGTTGTTTAACAAATTTCAACACCACTCTCAGTACTGAAGAGCAACTATCTTGCACCATATTCTGTTCGAAGAGTATGGATGATTTCAGAAATGCAATTCTTGATTGCAACTTAATTGATAGAGTTTTTCCTAGTTCCAAGTACACGTGGACTAATGGTAGGAAGTGGAATATATTGGACAAGGTGCTCTATAACAATTTCGGGATCAATTACTTTGACAACACCAAGGTGGTTCATCTGGCCAAGACATGCTCTGATCATTTACCTATATGTTTCATCCAACCTGCACATTTTCAAGCCTCCATTCAAGTTTTTAAACATGTTTACAAGGAATCCTAGATTCCTAAAAACTACTGAAAGAAGTTGGTCTAACTCTATTCATGGCAATCATTTACAGAGGTTTTGGTGGAAATTGAAAAGACTGAAAGAAGACTTGAAAATCTGGAATAAAAATGATTTTGGAAATGTTTTTTATGTTATAAAACAAATTGAAGAAGAGATAGCATTCATTGAACTTAAGTATCAGACTACAAATGATAGCTCTGATAAAGCTTCTCTCGACAGGGCAAAAGAAAATTATGTTGAGCTGATGGCAAGGGAAGAAAGCTTCTGGGAGCAAAAGACTCACACCCTTTGGCTCAAAGATACTAATAAGAACACCACCTTCTTTCATAATTTTATAAAAAAAGGGGCTAAAAGGAATAAAATCCACAGAATATAGGATGGGAGCAACTGGTTGGAGGAGCAAGACGCTATCACCAACTCTGTTGTTTCATATTTTCAGTCTCTTTTAAATGTTTCTACTAATAGTATTGAATATATTGACGTTTCTGATGTTACTAAGATTATCCATAAGCTATACAGATGAGGAAAATGCCAAGCTTGTTGAAATACCTATAGATGATGAAATATATAGGGTTGTTTATGACCTTAATCCTAATAAAGCTGCAGCACCTGATGGTTTCAACGGGAACTTCTATAAGCAATGTTGGACTGTAATCTCAAAAGACTTATGTGCAGAAATCAAATAACTCTTTAAAGGAAGTAAAATACCTACTGATATTCTTACTTCTGTGATTTGTATAATCCCTAAGGTCACCTCTCCTAAAACTAGGAAGGACTTTCGTCCTATAAGCTTAACTACTATTCTTAACAGAATCTACTCAAAAATCATCAACAAGAGTCTCACTATGATTCTACCTAGACTGATCTATGAGGAGCAAGGGGATTTTATCATGAAAAGAAGTATCCATAAAATTATACTCATCACACAATAGTTATGATGTGATTTAAATCTTAAAACTAAGGGTAGCATCAATCTTATATTGAAGATTAATATGGATAAGGTCTTTGACAGGCTCTCTCACAGGTTTCTTCTTGAAATCCTAAAGGCATTTGGATTTAATTCATGATTTATTGATCTCATTAAGAACAATATCATGAACAATCATTTCTCTCTAATAATCAATGGTGCTATCAAAGGATTCTTCAGGTCAAGTTAAGGGCTGAGACAAGGGGTCCTCTTGTCCCCCAGTTTGTTCATTCTTGTTGAGTAGTACTTGATTTGTGGTCTCAAGAAGATTAATGGGGAACATAGCTCTATAAGATATAAATCAAGATGGAACCAAGTCATACCTTGATTGGCTTTTGCAGATGATTTCACTATCTTCTGTAATAGCTTACCTCCTTCGATATCCAAAGTCACTCAGTTCCTGTCCCATTATCAAAACATCTCTGGTCAAATTATTTACAGAGACAAGTCTAAATTAATTGTTGCAGAGAACATGACATATCAAGAGATTAATGTTGTTGAAAGAATCTTGCGAATGAGACACAGCTTTATGCCTTTCAAGTACCTAGGGGTGATGATCAGCAACAAAAGTAGGATAAGCTACTTCGACAACTAAGTCTCAAGAATCAGAGAGAAAATTATTGAATGGGATAGCTGCACCTTCTCTTTCGGTGAGAGTTTAATACTAATCCAGTCAGTCATATTTGTTATACCTATATATCATATCCAGAATTCAATTCTTCCTAAAGAAGTAATAAGAAGAACGAAAAATTTATTCAACAAGTTTTTATGGGGCAGTAAGATAGAGACTAGAACAATCAACTGATCCTCATGGAATAGAATTTGCAAGCCATATGTTGAATGAGGAATTAATATTAGAAAGATTGAAACGTTACATGAGACTTTTTCTCACAAGCTATGGTTTAATCTCGGATCTAACAAAACTCTCTCGTCAAAGCTAAGAGTTTATTTACTGCAAAAACTACCATCCTATAGCTGCCCTCATACCTAATAAAAGATAAAAAATCTGGACTAGGATTATTGGGATCAGAGATAAGGCTGACAAGTTCATCTTCTGGATTCCTGGGTGTGGAAAAATTTATTTCTTGCTCGATAGATCAAGCTTAACAACAATCCTGACAGAATCATGTGGTCTCTAACTCCTGATGGGAAATTCAACACAAATCTAACATGGAGCACTATAAGAACTCAAGGAAATGAATCGAACCTTTACAAAACAATCTGGAATTTTGTAACCCCAAAGAAATGCTCATTCTTTCTTTGGAGAGCCTTACTGAATTGGATTCCTACTGATGTCAATCCGTAGAGAAAGAAGCTTCAACTAGCCTCAAAATGTCAATTTTGCGAAAATGAAGAAAGCTCAAATCATGTGATGGTCCAATGCAATCAGACCTGGACTGTTTGGAACTATTTCAGTGCTATTCTTGGCATAACTATATCCAAAAACATGTCTTTTCCTCACCTAATACGTACCTGGTACTGGTCTTCTAATAAACCTTGCATCATAAGATCAATTATTCCTACAATCATAGCTTGGGCAATCTAGAGAGCTAGGAACTAGAAGAAGCATCAGGACATTCACATTTCTTCAGCATCTCGGATTAACCATGTGATACACATTATCACTGGTCTAAACAATGCAAATTTAATCAGGAAAAAACACTGGGGGAATGATAGCAGATTAGCAAATTTTATGGGATGCAACATTCGTAAAACCAAGCAGATGAGACCAATATCACTAAAAGGGATCGCTCCAAATCTTAATCGTTATAAATTAAACACTGACGGAGCATCTCTATTATCTGGAGAAGCAAGTGGTGGAGGTGTGATTAGGAGGCATTATGCGGTTATTCTTAAAGGCTGTGGAAGAATCTACGGGAAGAACATAACAGTTATCGCTGAGACCAGAGCTCTTATGGATGGTTTGTCAATCTGTAAATCTTTAAACATTACAAACGTGGACGTTGAAGTGGATTCTAGCATCTTGGTTGACTTGATTGGAAGAGAGAAATCGATCTGGTTCTTGGACTCTCTCATAAGTTATTGCATGAAGCTGATAACCTCTGATATGACGATCAAGCATGTATTTCGTAAGCAAAATAAAGCGGCAGATTGGATGTCGAAATACACACTGAGTACGAAAGAATATATGAACTTCCACCATTCTTATGCTCATAATCAGTTGAGAGCAACTGTTTTTCTTGAAAGCATTGGATTATGATATTTGAGGAACAAGGAGGAAGAATGATGGCTTTAAAGACTGTACGATGTCATTGCGATTTCAAGCTTTGGTTTTCTGTGCAAGCTCAGTTTGGAAGCTCAGTTTGGTGGGAGTTCAATAGTTCAAAAATTTTGTTTCCCTCCTCTGTAATTAGACTAAATTTCAAGTTTGCAAACAGACTCCTGTATTTTTAAAAATTCATCAATAAAAATCAATAATTTTTGAAAAAGGTTAATTCCAAATTTTAACAAAGATACCACTCTACTTAACTCTTCCAAACATAATTTTAACATATTCGTTTGTTCACACATTTAACTAACAAATCAGGCACACGTGACACTTCCAAACATAGACTAATCATTTTTATTCATATTAGTAACAAATTTAACCAACCAAATAATCTTTTTGACAATTCCAAACATAAACTTAACATTTTCATTCATATCATTAACATATTTAACAAACCAAACAATCATATGTGACACTTTAAGATACAAACTTACCAATTTTATTTCCGGTATTCACACATGTAATAAAATAAACAATTTTATTTGGAATTTCTAAATAAATATTTATCATTTCAGTTCGTGTTGTACACACATTTAATCAACCAGACGACTATATTGTGAAAATTTCAAACACAAACTTAAAATTTGTATTCATGTTATTCACAAAATTAACCAAGTAAACAATCATATTCATAACATAAACTTATCAATTGTATGCATGTTATTTAACCAACCAATAGTCTTACTTGACACTTTCAAAAACAAACTTAAAAAATTCTTACAAGCAATTAATCATATTGAATGTTTTAAATTACACCTTTAACATTTCTATTCCTATTATACATAAATAAACTCATACTTTCAAACGTACCCAAAACTTGGGTAACAATTCATTATTTTTTCAATGTATTATAATAAAATTTTGTAATGTTGTACATTATATTTTTATGTAAAATATCATTCATTAAATTTTTTTTTATTTTAATTTATTCGTATAATTTTGAAGCTTGAAAAATATCAACCAAATTAATCTTTAAAATTTCATCACGTTGAAGATAGATTATTGTAATTATTGGTATTCAACTGAGCAACCTACTAATCGTGAGTCATCAGCTCACATTGACCATGTATATATCTTTTGTTGTTCATATCGGTTGAATGGTATAATGAAATGGTCGGATTATAACAATTTAGACAGTTTATCGCATGCGAAGTAGCAAAACATTTACGAACATTATCATTTAGAGAAGGAGAAATCGTAACAAGATTTTCGTATGTGAATTTGTAAAAGGATTGATATCAAAACTCGTTTGATAGAATGGCTATCTGACTTGAAAAGCAACATAGAAAGACGGTAATAATTGGTCTTTTATTTTCGTAATCATCGATCTTTCGTCTCGCTAGTCCGATTTAACTTGGCTCGTTATATTCGTATTGTTGATTCAAATGACGGACCCTAAAGCGGAATGTGTCAAGGAACTAAAACAAAAATGCATGCTTTTATCATTTTGGAAATAGAATGTGATGTGAGCTTGATGGTTACGAAGTTTATAATGATTTTTAGACAACATATATATTGGCTCTCGCATCGATAAAAAATATAGCACAATGCAATACTTGATGTGAATTATAGTATCATATTAACCATCGAGGTTTATAATGCAAGTTGCACCTTGAGCCGTTAGGCTGAAAACACATCTACTTGGGTGTTACACATCTTCGCCCCCTTACTCATCTCTTGAAAACAATAAATAGAGTACTTTAATGACATATATATCGGTCGTCCACTTGCTTTTGCTAGCGGTGAACCTAAATTCAATGACAAAAAGTAGTTGTAATGCCTCTTACACTTGTTGTGTAGTTATTTGTGCATACAACTGTATACATATAAAAACAAATAGTTTAACGCTTGTATCGTGACCCTATATTATGCGAGATAAACATTTTTAGTGTAACACTTGTATCGCGACCCTTAATTATGTGGAACTAACCTTTAAATTTAAGCATATCGTTGGATAAATGAAAATAAACTTTGAAAGATTCTCTAATAGTGAAAATCATACAAACATAAGTATCAAATAAGTCAATCATTTATATTTACCTAAACTTTTGGATAACCAATCTTGCTTTATACATTTGAATGGTACCATTTATTTTAATTTTTATTTTAAAAATCCATCTATTTTCGAATGATTTGCAACCATAAGGTAAATCAAACAAGTCGCATGTATTATTATGCATAATAGAATCTATCTCATCTTGGATTGCTTCTTTCCAGAATACAACATATCTTGCTGCCATAACTTCACTAAAGGTTCTTGGATCATCAATAATAAAACGATATTTATAATTATTGTTGATATTAAATCTAAATAAAGTTAAAAATCAGATCCAAAAGACTTAGTTTTTCTAGTTCTAGTGCTTCTCATTAGTTCAAAAGGTCCACGCACAGAAACAATAACTTATTTTATTTTCAGTTTGAATTGTGTTTCTATTGATTGAGTTTTGAATTATATCTCCAGGTCTTTGTATAGATGTAAATGTTTTCTCATAAAATATTACATCTTTTAACTCTATAATTGTGTAACTGACACCTTGTCCTTATATTTTAACAAATCGAATCTATACACAACAAAATGCTCAGTACACCCAATGAAGATACAATCTATACCACTTTCACCCACGTTTTTCCTTTTGGGTTGAGTGAGGCTTACAACTGCTCTACAACCCCGAGTCTTACTAAGAATTTTATTCAATAAATAACATGCTATTAACATAGCCTCACCCTAAAATCATTCACTCAATATGAGTTGACCATTTCTTTCAAAGTTCTATTCATCCTCTCGGTTATACCATTTTGTTGTGGTGTATAAGGATCCGAATAACAGTAGACTAAAAATATATCGGATCACAATTTTCACCTCATCTATATGTGCGTAGATTTTAATCAAATCATTCTTATGTAACTCAACTTCTTTATATATTTTTAATTTATCAAGAGTTTCATTATTAGCATGCAACGAATAAATGTAACAATATTAATATGCATCATAATTTTGTACTAGGGCTGTCAATTTCGGGTTTCGGGTCGTGTTCGTGTCGGGTTTGACCAACCCGAAATTTTAGAACCTGTGACACGAACCCGACCCGAACCCGAAATTCGTGTCAGGTTCAAAGACCCGAACCCGACCTGTTAAAAACCTGTTGGACCCGAACCCGACCTGTTTGACACGAAATTGTATCCAACACGAAACACATGTCTGACACGAACCCGACCTGCGACCTGTTTGACACGAAATTGTATCCAACACGAAACACCCGTCTGACACGAACCCGACCTGTTTGACACGAATTTTGGGAAAAGACAAAACTTAATAAATGTAGATGCAAGGGATCGAACGCTGTACCTCCCGTATGCAAAGTGGACGCTCTACCATTTGAGCTACATCCCCTTTTGAAATTTTATTGGTCCACTATATTTATATAAAGTCAAGATACGCTTACTTCATATATTTACACCGGCTTTTACTATCACCGGTGAAGTTATCTTACCGTAAAATATATGGTGATGATGAGTTTGCCATCTCATCTAAACATGAAAAAAAAATATGAGATAAATTAAATAAATTTCAGAAAATATCAAATAACCACTAAGTTGTCACTTCTTATCAAATAACCACTAGAATTGTAAATCGATTTATCCCACAAAACAAGATTGAATGCATTCAATATCTATTAATAAATCTAGCAAACTATAAAAAAACTTTTAAATAATAAATTATTTCTATTTTGTATTCTTAATATTATAATCTATATACACAGAAGATGAAAGATTCAAAACTTTATTAATATACGTGAAAGAAGAATAAAATTCAAAACTTTATAGCAAAACCATCATTTATCCTCCCTCATATACTTATTTAAGTATATTATTTATTTTATATATTTTAAATCAAAAATAAAATTATTAATAAAGTTTTATAAGTATTTTTGGTATTCTAATTTATAAGTCAAAATTTTAAAATAATATTATTTTATTAAGTGTTTTCAGTAATTTATTTCACTAGTGTACATGTCTTTTGGGTTTGACATGTCTGTTTCGGGTTTACATGTCTTTTCGGGTTTCACCTGTCTTTTCGGGTTTACGGGTCTTTTCGGGTTTTACAGGTCAGTTTCGGGTTTACAGGTCTTTTCGGGTTTTACAGGTCCAGTTTCGGGTTTACAGGTCTTTTCGGGTTTTACAGGTCAGTTTCGGGTGACACGAACCCAACCCGAACCCGACCCGTTTTTTTTCGAGTCGGGTTCGTGTCGTGTCTTAATTTCATCGGGTCTGAAATATCGGGTCTCTAACTTTAAAATTTCGGGTCGTGTTCGTGTTGGGTTTACAGGTCGTGTCCAAAATTGACAGCTCTATTTTGTACTAGCTCTAATATAATTTTTTATTTCCTACCGAAGGTGTAGCATAGAAATCACATAAATTACTATGTACTAGCTCTAATATTTTAGAAACTCGGTTATCGAAAGGTTTTCTAGTTATCTTAGTTAACATGTAAGTCTTATATTTTTCATCATTTGCATCAACATTAGGTATAGGGTCATTTTTACATGTTTTTTATTCTTCTATAATGAACATGTCCTAATCTAGCATGCCATAATTTCATTTTATTCAAATTTCTACACATACTACTAGAAGCCATGCAAATAAATTATTTTGGAACGGAACATTAATACTTAACATAAACATACCATTACACAAATATCCGAATCTCATTAATACACCATGTTTTGATACTATATACTTGCCACTTTCGTAAACTTGTTTAAAACAACAATTGTTTAAAAAAACACAAGACCAGAGATTCTTTCGAATCCCGGGAACATACAATACATTGTTTAATAATATGTATTTTCCAGAAGTAAACAATAATTTAACATTTTCTAGTCCTTTAATTGGTTTGATTTCCAAATTTACTATCTTGAGTGAATATCCATCTTCAATCTGTTAAAAATTACACAACCATTGAAGATCAATACATACATGACTTGTTGCTCCCGAATCAACACACCATGCAACATCATCATGTTGCACATAAAATGCCTCAAATATTAGAGATATATAATTCTGACCAGAATTAAATTCTGAAAGAAAATCTGACCTTGCTGCTTTTTGTGATCTATAGATCCACTTGAACCAGCATTGTTTCTACTTGAACCAACATTATTTTTTCTTTTTCCGACTCGACGATCTCTCCTACAGTGACCAGGTTTGACATATTTCTAACATGTCATTTTATGTTTTTTGTTAGAATAATTGTTGTTGTTATTACCTTTAAACTTTCATTTATTCCTTTTCATGTATATGCATTCTTAAAGAATCCGTTGTTTCTAGCCATATTTACAGATAGGTTTCCTACTTAGTTTTTACCCTTAGGATTACTGATTTCTTCTTGAGCCCTTAAAGACTCTTCAATCTTAAAAGGACTACCAAGTTTTACTAAAGTCATTTCTTCCTCGTTGCGTTTTAAAGTGTATTTAAAATCCTTCCATAAATGAGACAAATTATCAATAATAGAAAACACTAAAATACATTCATCCATTTTCATATTTTTTTGAACGAATTGAACCAAAATTCTTAATAATTCATTGTATTGTTCCATCATAGGTCGAGAATCTACCAATTTGTAATTAATAAAATTACTGACCAAAAACTTTCTACTTCGATTCAAGAGAATCCCATAATTCGTTTGCACATTCGACATTTTGTATACATCAAACAAAGTATCGGACATACTGTTTAATATGTGGTTGCGACAAATATAATCATCGTTCTCCCATTTGATGCGCCTCATTGTCTGCTCCAATAGTTCATTCTCAACGAGCTTCGAGTATGGGGTACTCAGGACATAAACAACCTTAAGGGTAGTCAACAGAAAATGTATTTATTTCTACCATCTTCTGAAATCATGGCCTCAAACTTGTCCATTTTAGCAAACTTACTCGTCATTTTCTTTGTTGATTCTCCTCCGTTCATCATCTGCTTTGCCCTTTTGGACCCTGAAATGAGCTTTGTCCCTTGACTTTAGTAATCATAATATATCGTAATAAGCGCGCACTCTATATTCTACAACTTGTTTGATAATGTATCAGGACTGAATCGGTCGACTAGTCAATCCAAATACACTATATACCTAACACACTTACCTTTATGGGCTATCTTGGCTTCCTTATCTGAGTTTCCACCCATTTCGAGTAAATGCATGTTTGCAAAATGAGCTATATTTCTTCATTAGAACAAAAATTTCCAACCCTCGTCATCTGTAACTGCAAGTTAGAATTTAATAAGTCGTATAATCGGGAATTTGTCACACGACACCCTTAAACGATCATCATAATTCCACTATTATTCACCGATATTCTTCTCAACTTTTAAAAACCCAAGCGAATAAGTTCTCATGGGCTATAAATAGTTTCGTCAACTGTACATCACCCGCGAGACATCTGTCTGAAATTTGTTCCTTTCACTTTATTTAAAATATAACAAAGAGCATAACGAAAGAAAAATATAACACCACAAAATCATAAATTAGTTCTTATAATTTCAGTATAATGTCTATTTTATATAGATTTTTTTAATTATAGTAATATTCTATTAAAATAACAAAATTATGTATTTGTATGTTTATGAAGTCTATAACCACTCTCAGCCATGGCTATCTTTGTTTTGCATTGCTAGAAAAATAAAGTGCGATATTTGGTAATGAATTACAGAATCTCGTGAACCAACGATTGCTGCAACGTCATTTTCGCCCAAACCTGTTAGGTTAACCTCGGTGTCATGCATATTTTCTCTCACTCATCTCTTAAAAATGGTAATGACAGTATAATAGAGATCGATGTTGGCCATAATTTGAATTCTTAACAACGATTTTCACGATGTATTGTGGCTGTAATACCTTTTACTATTGCAGTGCGTTCTTTTGTACATATAACTCTAAACTTATATGTTTTCTTCATGTAATGATCATATCGCAACCCCATGTTAGGTGGAACGACCCGTTAGATATATGCATATCAATAAAACAAAAATAAACTAACAAGAATTCTTTTAGTGTTTGAAGTGTATTGTGAAGAATCACAATCATCGGTAGATCGGTCCCAAGTCCACTAAAAGGGATCCTAAGGAGGTTAAGATCCTCATTGTACCCACACCCTGTCGGACTATGACCCTATCAACGAGATCTCTGTTGTACCAATACTTTATTGGACCACAAATGTTAACAAGTTGGGTTATTTGAGAATGCAGTCTAAATATAATGATAAAGTTTGTCAAAAGCTTAATATAGGTAAGTGACCGATAGTGAACAGGTACTGACATAGAAAAGTGAATGGATTTGAAAAAAAGAGTAAAAAATGATTTATATTCTCAGGAGAAAAACAAATGAGGGTCGGGCATGTACTTTGGTCAGATGTGGAATGGTGAAGAACCAATTTTCCAATCGACTTAGAGCGTAGACCGATATGAATTACAATGTCCAAGATTTTGAAACTTTCTTAAAGATGTCATTACCGTGATTAGGGTTAGCAGCGTACGTATTTTCCAATCGAGTTAAATTGTCCATCAAAAGGACAAATTAAAACCAAGGTGGTACAAGAAGAATGAGATGATAAGGGCATGGAAACGAGCCAATTGAGTCTGTTAGTCTTCACGTAGATATCTAAACGAGGTTCGCGTAAGAGCTCGAATAACAAGGTACACTTGTGCCTCTACCTCATATGCACAACCCATTGTTCAGTGATTTTAACTCATATTCTCGATATCTTTTTAGTATGGTATTACAAACCTCTCATACTAAATTATTCAATGTATGCATCGAGCGCACAATCCTTAGTATTTTAAGATACACATTGATCATGATCACGCTTTCTTGATATTGCATAAATTCAGCCTCGAGCGGACTTCCAAAGTATCTCTAGTACTTGTCCACCCTAAATTTCTTTAATCAATAACACAAGCAAACATTAATCTGAAAAAAAATTCTCTTAGAACTCCACTCCACTCCATGGTTCTAGGCTCGCCCTCCGTTGGTCGAGTTGCTTTATAGGATAGATTTGTGTAGAGGTCAAATCAAAAACAAAAACAGTAACATGAAGATGAATGTTGGTAGACGAGCACTAAAAAATCGTAGGCCAAGAAGAGATAGAGTGTTGGAAACTAGCAATATGGAGGAATCGGTACATAGTAGCATGAGGCTATCATCGAATGGTGTTGGTGAGATTGACTTTCAAACGGCTCTTTTGTTCAGTAGCTTTTAAAGTACACACTGATATATCTAACCTTTGGAATAACATGAACAACATGGAGAAATTTATCCATGCCTGGATTATCTATCTCAAGAATGAGATTTAAAATGTTCATTCGCTTATGAGAGATCTTAAGAGTGGCCAAGAGCAACCTAGTGAGGAAAAGAAAAGTCCACTAATACGAACAACTCAATACGTGAAAAACTTATAGATTTTCATCATAAACATAAAATAATGTTCGAGATAGAAGGGGTTAGGTAGGAGAATCAAGTGACGTCCGCGGTTATGAACATAGGGTTAAAAGTTAAAGTTTGGTGGAAGATAAGATTGGCTAACCCATTGCATCATGAAATTAGAGAATAGCACGAGTTAGGAATAGAAATTTCTAAACTTTCTAGTGCAAGATGTAACCCAATTCCACTTATAAATATAAGTGACCACCGGAATGGTTGTCCCAAAGCTTGTATTTATGATTGATTACTTAAATATCTCATTTATATATATATATATATATATATATATATATATACTGTGTTTAAAGGCCGACTAAAGTTGGTGCTTTATGTCACACGACCGGTAAAATTTAAACTCCCAAACTTAGTGAAAATTCTAAAATTTAAGGTATTAAACAAATCCCAATGCAATTTAAAATTCATGCCAACTATTCCGCTGAACTAGCAGAGAAACCCCTTTAAATCTATCATAAGTTTCTAACTAATTTATATGACAAATTAGCGAGTATTTATCTACTACAGAGATAAATATCATCTACCTAAAACAATTAGGTTATTAGAATAAAAAGTAGAATACACCTTGGGTAATGAGAAATTGAAACGGTAAGAAACAAAAAAACAATTAACCTTAAATACGCACCTTGAATTATAAATAACAATAGGTTAAAGCTATGATTTGGTTTCCTTATTTACCGCTATCATCAATATAATAAAGAAGTGCATCTATATCCATTTTTAGCAATGAATTTACATATTGTATCATGCAGCAGCAAACTTTCAACTAAAAATATTTGATTAAAAGCTACAGTAGTGAATAATGAACTGATGATTTAGGTTTTAAGCACCGTACTTGGATACAAAACTAATTCTCTTAGTCAATACAACAAATCTATAGCTAAAATAATAGCGTTGAAAATTAAAGCAAAATTATCAGATGTTTAAATTTATAATGTATGTGTTAGAGGATCTCCAATCCGACATTGCTAACAAGGACCATAAAATAGTATATATAAGTGTGAGCGCCCATCTCAACTAGTAAATTTAATATATATAGTCAACCAGTAACATTTTGAGAGAGGATGTTACAAGAAATAAATTAGATTAATATTTAATATTTAGTCAAAGATTGAGTTAATATATATATATATATATATATATATATATATATATTGTAGTACAATATATATAATAATCAATTATAGTCAATAGCCTACATAGGAAAATAAAAATTCTAGTATTAATTGTTGCAACTGCTATAAATTAGTATAAAAGGTGAACCATAAAATAAATAAGATATATTTTTTGTTGGTTCAAAAAAATACCATTAGCCCGACGATGAACTTCTAATCCTAAGAAGTATGTAAGTTGCCCAAGATCTTTCATATGGAAAGTTGCATGTAACTGTTTTTGAAGCTTAGTAATCAAACTACAATCAGTACCAGTGATGATAATATCATCCAGATAAACCAAGAGAAAGACTATACCCGATGTAGATGTGTGGAAAAATAAAGAAGAATCATACTAACTTTGGGCAAAACTGAAAGGAAGAAGTGTACGACGAAACTTTTCAAAACAAGCTCGAGGTGCTTGTTTGAGCCCATACAAAGAACGCCTTAACTTACAGACATCATGAGGAGAAGAAGTACTCATACCAAATGGAAGCTTCATGTAAATCTCTTCTTGAAGATCTTCATGAAGAAAAGCATTCTTAACATCCATTTAATGCAACGGCCACGATTGTGAAGCAGCAATAGCCAAAATGCTTCGAACGGTGGTCATTTTGGCAACATGAGCAAATGTCTCCTCATAATCAATCCCGTATTCTTGTTTATTACCCAGAGCTACAAGACGAGCTTTATATCGCTCCAAAGAGCCATCAGAACGTAGTTTCACAGAGAAAACCCACTTACTCCCAATTGGTTTAACTGTAGGAGGACAATGAACAATATCCCATGTATGATTCTCCTCAAGTGCTTGAAGTTCTACTTGCATTGCGTTTTGCCAACACTCATGTTCCATGGCTTGTTTGTAGCTAGTAGGAATTGAAATACTGGATAAAGTAGTTACAAGAGAGACAGGGGAAGAAAAACCATACCTATGAGGGGGTCGAGAAGGACGAGCAGATTTACGAAGAGTTGTGGAATCAAGAGCAGGATCAGGCGCCGAGACAATATTAGAAGGGATCATAGTAGTGGGACCAGACTCATCTCGATTACGTCGTCGATATACAAAACCAGGTTTAAATCTTTCTATAGATTTTGGAGTATGAGAAAAACTTGGCATGAGAGATAAAAATGCAGGAGGTGGATCAACATGAGATGGAAAAAAATATTGATTTAAAAAAAATCACATTCCTAGACACCCGAAGACGACGAGCATGAGGATCATAACAAACATAACCCTTATGAGGAATAGCATAACCAAGAAAAGCACATTTTACAGATTGAGTCGTAAGTTTATGACGTTCATGAGTAGGGAGGTGTACAAAACAAACACAACCAAAGGTACGGAGATCAGAATATGAAGGAGAATGACCAAACAACTTATAAAAAAGGAGAAACTTGATTTAGCGTAGGAGAAGGTAAGCGATTAATAAAAAAACAGCCGTAGAAAGTGCTTCACACCAAAAACGAGGAGGAACAGATGATTCAAGTAAAATAGTTCTTACCACATCAAGAAGATGACGATTTTTCCTCTCAGCCACACCGTTTTGTTGTGGTGTCGAAGGACAAGAACGATGAGAGAGAATCCCTTTATTTTGAAGAAAGTTTTGAAACTCATGTGACATGTATTCCCCTAGAATCAGATCGTAAAACTTTTATATTGACAGAAAATTGAGTGTCAAGATATGCAAAGAAGCGTTTAAAAACTGAAAAAACTTCAGCTTTAGCCCGAAGGAAGTAAACCCAAGTAAAACAACTACAATCATCAATGAATGTAACAAAATACTTGTAGTGTGCATGAGAAACAATGGGTGCAATCCCCAAACATCACTATGAATAACATTAAAACATTGTGAAGCACGAAATGCATGATGAGGAAAAGGTAAAACCTTACTTTTACCAAGTCTGCATGATGTACAATTAAAAGAAAGATCATGAGAAGAACTTATTTTATTTCCCAATAATCCAGAATGAACCAAAGTACGAAGGACATCAGAATGTGGATGACCTAGACGTCTATGCCATATTTGGTTTCGAGGACCAACAACATTACAAGCAAACGAAAGAGAAAAACTAGGAATATCAGTGGAAAGAGACTTTAATAATGGAAAGAGTCGTTCCACTTTAGGACCCGTCGCAATTATCCTTCCTGACACTTGATCATGCACAACACAACCAGAAGGAGTAAAAGTGACATGACAATTACTATCGACCAATTGACCAACATAAATAAGATTTGTAGAGAGGTCAGGAGACACAAAAACATTAATGAATGTGGAAGAAAGATCACCAACAGCACTAATAGGTACAAAATGACCATCAACAGTGTTAATTTTCAGATCTCCATCATATTTTTTTAACATTAGACAGAGGAACAACGGTATTGGTAATATGGTTTGAGGCTCCAGAATCGAAATACCATGGTGTGGAATAATGTTTTGGATTACCTGAGAGTCCAAAAGCAGAAAAAGAATAAATTATCATTTGTTGAACCATTTCAGGAGTGAGTGTGTTTGGATTTGTTGTTGGAGAAGGAACATGAACAATCGGTGAGGCAGTAGGCAATGCAGTAGAACAAGCACTAGTGGAGGAATGATAAGCAACACCTTGTCGTCGTTCAGGTCGAGTGGGACAAGCAGAGATGATGTGCCCTTGTTTCTTGCAGTAGTTGCAAACCTTTTTGGGACAATCCCGAGCAATGTCGCCGAAAGAATTACAACTATAACATTGGATGGCAGGCATGTCTCTATTTTTATTTCTCGCTTGTGTTACATAAGCTACCAGAACCGGTGTACTGATACTAGTTTGATGTGCAATATATGCCTAAGTTAAAATTCGCTGTTCCTCACGAAGAAGTTCACCCAAACATGCATTCAGAGATGGTACAGGATGACGATTCATCAAATTAGACCGTGCGATGTCAAAATCCGGTCGTAGCTTCATCAAGAACTGATCTCGTCTGCTGGTTGCATGCATTGTATGGATAGCAGAAAGAGCTAAAGCAAGAATATCGGCATAAATTATATCTGAATAATCTGCCAAAAGTTTTGAAAACCTGAAAAATATGCTTCAATGGAAAGACTTCTTTGAGTGTAATTAGTCAACTCATACTTCAATTGAAATCTTCTAGCAGAGTTGTCTTGATTATAAATTTTCCTTAGATAATTCCACATACCATCAGCGGTTTTATAGGGTTCAAGGTGAGAACAAGATGAGATGAGATTCGAGTGAACTAAGAATCTAAGTCATGATTCTAGCATCTTTTATTTCCCACTTGGACAAAGCATTAGCATCTAGAGGGGCACAATCACTCTCATCAATATGACCCCTTAATTCTTTTCCTTTCACATACAATTGAAATTGAAATTCCCAAACAAAATAATTTTTCCCGGTAAATTTAATATGAAACGGCTCGAATTTATCTAGTACCATGATGAAAACAAGAAAAACAGATCCACGAGAACAAAAATCTGAAATGAAACTAAAATCCCCAAATTCTCAAAAGAAAAAAATATTTCACTATCCAAATACTCTCGAAATTCAGAAAAATATGAAGCTAAAAATCCCCAAATACTCTCGAAATTCAGAAAAACCTCACCATCCAAAATACACGAAAAATTCACCACGCAAAGAAAACTACGAAAAATCAATTGCGCTCTGCTACCACCTTTTATACTAATTTATAGCAGTTACAACAATTAATACTAGAATCTTTATTTTCCTAAAGTTGAGGTAGACTATTGACTATAATTGATTATCATATATATTATACTACAATATATATTAACTCAATCTTTGACTAAATAAATTATATATTAATCTAATTTATTACCTGTAACACTGTTAGAATCTCAGCCAAATCGGATCCATAGTATTCTTCCAGACATTGCATTAAACACTCAATAGAGTCTCAGATGAAAAACTAGATTTTGTCAGACTCATCAGTTCCACTAAAACTCAGATTTATAGCCAAACAATTGTTAATATGCTAATCTAATCTCAAGAGCAACGAGTCACGAACCTTTCATAAACTTTCAGCCATTTCAGATTATTTATGATCCTACAAACATTGACTTGAACACTTGAGGCGATACCAACTGAAAAAATGGAAAGAGCCAGACTCAAACAACCCTACTAAAACTCAAATATATCACGAGGCAACCTTTGGAATTCTAATCGCACGGCTGAATCCCTAGAGCAACGAGTAGTGTAGCTTCCATGAAAATTTCAGCAAGATCAGGTCAATTCTGCTTCCAAACATTGCCTTGGATACTCAAAACAGTAATAACTGTCAAAATAGGAAGTCTCCTTACATAATCAGTCCCACTAAAACTCGGATTCATAACAAAACAACCTTTAATATGTTAATCTCACCGGTTAATCTGAAGAGAACCGAGTTACGAAGCTTCCATAAAACATCCAGCCTAATCAAAACAGTTGTGATCCTACTATCATAGCCTAGAACACTTAAAAAGTACATGCTGAAAAGCTAACGAGACGCAAACAGCTCCACCAAAACTTTGATTTATCACGAACCAAACATTAACACGATAAACCCACTAATTTATAGATTAGTCATAAATCTTCCTTAAACATTAAGCCATATAGAATAAGTTATGATCCTACAAAGATTTCATTGAATACTCAAGACAATACTTACCTACGGAAAGTATGGCAAAATGTAGACGCAAACAACCCCACTAAAACTCAAATTTATTAGTGAGCCACTGTTAGAATGCTAATCTTACAGTTGGATCTCAAGAGCAACAAGTCATAAAGTCTCCGAATAAAAACAGCCCCTCTAAAACCGTCCGTTATCGTGAATTAACCCACTGATGAATCTCAAGAGGAACGATTCACGAAGCTTCCTTAGAAATTGAAGTCATATTAGATTAGTTGTGATCCTATAAACATTACCATGAACACTCAAGATAGTGCAAGCTGGAAAAGTGGAAATCACCATACACAAACACCATCACTGAAACTCAAATTTATTACTAACCAATTAGAATGTAATCCCACGGTTAATTCTCAAGAGAAACAAGTCAGGAAGCTTCCTCAAAAATGTCAGCCATAACGGATCAGTTGTTATCATACAAACATCCCTTGAACTCTCAAGACACTTTTAGTTGAAAAACTGGAAATTTCCATACACAAAAAACTTCACTAAAACACATATTTATTACAAACCAAACATAAGAATGCTAAACCCATCACTGAATCTCGAGAGAAAATGTTCATGAACTTTGGGTAAAAAAATTCTACCACATCGGATCAATTTTAATTCCACGAACTTTGCCGTTAACACTCAAAACAATACCCGCTGAAAACTTGGACATTAATAGCCAAATAAAAATACCCCTACTAAAAGCGTTAATCTCACCTGGATCTCGAGAGTAACTGGTGACGAAGCTGAAAACTTGGACGTTAATAGCCAAATAAAAATGCCCCTACTAAAAGCGGTAACCAACGTTACCGCTGGACCTCAAGAGTAACGGGTCACGAAGCTTCTCTAAAAATCGTATCAGTTGTGATTTTCCAAACATTGCCTTGAACACTGAGGTTGTTCCACCTGAACAACTTGAAACTTCCAGACCGAAATAGTCTTACTAAAACTCAGATGTATCAAATAACAATCGCTAACGTGCTAATAAATCCACCCGTTGAAATCTCAGAGGAAGCAGTAACATATGTGTAAAAGTTTTAGCCGGATAGGGTTGGTTTTGATCCTACAAGCATTACCTTGAAAACTCAAAACAGTCCCACTAGAACTTAAATTTACTATGAACTACGAATTAGAACGCTGATCCCACATGGGAATCTCACATGGGAATCTGAAAATCAACGAGCTACAAAGATTTCCTACAAAAATTGCCATGATCACTCCAGACAATATCAACTGAAAAACTGGAAATCCCCATAAGCAAACACGTTCATTAAAACTCAAATTTATCACAAACAAATCGTTAGATGTTACTCCTGCTGTTAAGTTAAATATAAAGAGAAACGAGTCGCGAAGCTTCTTTAAAAATTTCACCCATATCGGGTGAGTTGTGATCGTAGAAACACTATAAACAATCAAAACAGTGCCAGCTGGAATACAGGAAATCAACGTCAGAATGATAAACCCACGGCTGAATTTCAAGAGCAACGAGTCATGTAGCCTATGTGAAAATTCAGCCACCCATGACCATGAGTCGCCGCTCATCAACGTCAGAATACTAAACACATTCTATATATGATTCTCATATTTAGGATAAATAAAAAAGCACTTACGGATTTGCCTATTGCTGCTCTCCCTTGCCTATTGTATGTCGTGTGGAACCTACTGCTTTCGGTGATCTTTGCTTGTCGATCGATCTCCAAGGCCCGTAGAAAAACTTCAGACGTCGTCTACTCAACACTCAAACAGCTGCTTTGAGAGTTTGAGTTTGGGCGGAAGGAATACCAAACCATCGTTCTTTTATAGATAAACTAAGCTACAGTTTAAACCCTTTTAGCCCATAAGATTTTCCAGTTTTGTCACGGCCCATATGTTTTATAGACATGCAACAAAATAAACAATATATATCCTAATATTTTTTATTTTTTAATATAATAATTTATTTATATTATAAATTCTCGTTAATACAAATTTAATTTTATTTCTATATTTTTTTTATAAAAAATATTTTTATTTTTATCTATTTAAAATAATATTTTTTACATAACAAATTTTATTTTGTTTCTATCTATTTTTCAAAAAACAATTATATAACAAATTTGATTTAATTTTCATATATCTTTTATAATTTCTTCATAATATTAAATATAATTTTGTTATACTCTATTTTCTAAAATATTTTTTTAAAATAATGTATGAAGATTTATTATTAAATTTTATTTTTATATGTAGTAAAAATTTCCTATTTTTTATTTTTTAATTTATAATCACATATCTTATACTTGATTAATGGTTGTAGAGGTATAATGGAGCGTTATATTGCTAAAAAATCAAGGAATATCCTTGGTTCTTTTAAGTAGCGTGAGTAATAATTGATAAACGTGTAAGTAATTGAGAAGTAAACTCAATTACTAAAAATATCTTCAATTGAGTATTTTATAACAAATATGTTTGTACTAAGTAGTGAAGTGGGGTGAATTATCCACACCACTTCTAACTAATTCTGTTACATTTAACTACGTACACCTATAAATAAGTGTGCATACCTTGGAAATGAGATTGATTGACACTCAGCTAACTTTTAGTCATGCTACTTTCTATATCTCCAGAAACTCGAGCTATATTCTCTCTCTAAAACTTTCTTAATAACTCTTGTTAAACTTAATTTTCTTTCCTAAAAATAATCAATACTTATCATTGGCGACCACAGATAGAGAGCATCTGGTGTCTAAATATTAAATTTAAAACCTTCAAAAATCACGATCAAAATACGATGGATCCCGAAATCAGAGCTGATCCAACAATTATGGTGGAAAATGAGGTGCTTGAGTCAGGGCTAATAAGAGAAGAAAAGCGAGGCGAGATTCGAGAAAATGATCAGTGCGATCAATCTAATGTTGAAGATCGGATGAATCAGTTGCTAAAAAGAATAGTTGATTTGAACAATCAGCTTGATTAAATGGATGAAGAAATTTAGTCTGGTGGGGTATTGTCCGAGGTGCGATGTGTAAATGAAAAGAAGGATTTGGAAGATCCATCTGATGAGTCTCATAACGCTCACCGAGCACGAAGTGATCGTCGAAACATACAATTTCAGCAAGACAAAGGATATTAGTCCTCTAAGAAAGAGAAGAATGATAAGCGTCGCTACATTCCAACTATTTCAAGTGGATCTTCTAATTCAGACTCCAAGGAGTTTTATCAAAACCATGTGAAAGAATATCCATATAGGCGAGTTAGAGACTGACATTCTTTGAGGGGGGAGGATAGTTAACCTTGAAAATCCCGAAGAGAGTATAAATCCAAAAAAGAAGATAAGGTTGGATTTGTAATAAACAATCCATTGTTAGAAGGTAATATATCTAATCAATATGTTAATCATGTAGATCAAAATTTGTATGCAATTATCGGAACGATTGTGGCTGATTAATATATGAATGAGTAGATTGGAGAACCTCTCATTTGTCATCTGAAATAAGGTCGATACCTCTTCCAATGCATTTTTTACATTCCGAAGGTAAATAAATTTGATGACACGCGAGATTCTGATGATCATATTGAACAGTTCAAGAACTATATGATGAATTTTTAGGATGATGATAGTTTAGTGTGTTGAGCTTTCTCGCAATCTTTTAAATATACAGATTTAAAATAGTATAATAGAATTCCAAGGTGTTCAAAAACCAACTTTTGGATTTTTATAATGCTTTCCGAAGGCAGTTTGTGGAGAGCAAGGAAATGCAAGCTAATAGTGATACCATAATTCAATGTAAGCAGACTGTATGAGAGAAATTGAAAGATTATACTAGACGATTTGTGTTAACAAATACAGAGTTGAAAGAGTGTGATGAGGAAGTATCGTGTACATATTTTAGACAAGGATTGCTTCTTGGTGATTTAGCGAAAGAAAATACGAAAAGAATGGTGTTAAATTTGGGGCTTTTGATGGCTCAAGTTGAAGAACAGATTAAAATGAACGATCAATGAGGGTTCGGATTGGATTAGGTTCATCTCAAATTAATTCAAGGTAAGGCAAAATCGCTACCACCCAAGGGTACCAAGGTAGTATTTTGAATCCGTATAGCCATCACAACCGAGGATGACTGCTATTTTACCTATTTGTTCTGGATTATCCCAACACTCTAACTATCAACCACATTGGGTAAGGTCAAACAAGTGGGTAAGGCTATAATATTTTACAGAATTAACTAAGAATGTGGTAATAATTTTTGAAATATCCAAAACCATGTTAACTTTAGAAAACCAAAGTGATAAATAGACCAAGGGAGAAGCGGAATAACAAGTTTTGTAAGCACCACAATAATGTGGGGTATAGCACAAGATATTGTATAGCATTTAAAAAATAAATTGAAATTCTGGTAGAGAATGGCAAGCTAACAACTTTTGTTAAAGGACAAGAAAATGGTCGGAATAATCCAAGCACATCGACACACCATGTTGTGAATGTAACTTTGAAGTAGGAAAATACATTAATGATTGCTGATTTAAAGCCGAAGAAGCAAGAGGAATTCTATGTATCTTCGAAATACTTTGACCCAAATCCAGATCGGAAGATAGTGATGATTGTGAATGAACCAGTGTTCCAAGGAAGGGTTCGTAGTTTATGTGATTATTTTGAGTCCTTAGCAATCTTTTAAGAAGATAATGTGGCTGAAAACACTAACAGCTCTAGGAAAAGACTTGTTGTGAGTTTAGAAACTCAATTGGAAGGAAAAATATCCATTCATCTGTATGGGAAGAATGTCACACCTTTCATCTTGTTTGATGAGGATGATTTTAGAGGTATAGTTGGTCTTCATAAAGATGCAATGGTTATCGGTGCAGAAATAACATTAATTGAGATCCGACAAATATTCATTGATACTAGTAGTTTGGAAAATGTATTTTTCAAGTTAACATATGATAAGATGCGTAATTCACCTGTGATTCTCCGACCTAAGTGCACCATAGTTGGGTTTACAGAGGTAATAGCGTAAGTCATTGTAGAGTTTGAGAGCGAATTTCTGTTAGGACGTGGTCATTTTAAGAAAATAGTTCAAGTCTTGTTCATTGTGGTGGATTATCCGACCAAATATAATGTTATTTTTGGTGCAAGTTTTGACACGAAAGTTGGTAACTCTAAATAAATTTATATCTAAATCTTCTGATAAATATTCTCATTTTTTCAAAGTGTTGAGACAATCAAATGAGTTTTCCTAGATAACAGAGTGTGAGGTAATTTTTTCCAAAGTTAAAAAGCATTTATCATCGCCAGAAATATTGTATAAACCTAAATTAGCGGAACAGTTGTTTTTGTATATTGCTGCATCGGATTATGCAGTCAGTGTTGTGATGGTAAGGGAGGTGGATGGATATCATCGACCGATAAATTATGTAAGTAAGAGTTTACTTGCATCGGATAAAAAATATTTGAAGCTTGAAAAGTTGGTTTTGGACTTGGTTATGCTGCTAGGAAAATGCGCCCTTACACGCTCATTCGATTATTGTCTGAACACCATTTCTATTAAAAATGTAGTACTAATACCAGACATTTTTGATAGGATAACTAAGTGGTCTGTCAAATGAGGGGATTATGACATTGATTTTACTCCTCAAGCGACTATTAAGGATCAAGATTTAGCATATTTTCTTGTTGAATTCCATTGAAGTTATTCCGGTAAAGAGAATGATGCGAGCACATTATCAACAATTGCAAAATGGGTGGTTCAAACTGATGGAGGTTCTAGTTTGGGAGTATAATTTATTGCTCCTTCTACTGAAACCATGTATCATGCCATATTGTTCGGATTAAGTGTGTCAAAGAAGTAGAGTATGAAGAAGATTTAGCTGGGTTGAGGCTTGCAAGTATTTGTGGAGTAAATATGACTCAATTGCAAATGGATCCACATCTTGTATCAAATCACGTGTTGGGAGTATCTAAGGCGAAGAAGGAACAACTTCTCAATTATTTTCATGAGTTATGAGAGTTGGCTCTTTTGTTTGATGAAATGCAGTCGAACACATTAACCGAGAGAAGAATACTATTGTAGATTCTTTGGCAACTATTGTTTATTCTAAAGACTATCCCTAGATTTTACAATAGGAGAGTCCATCTATACTCATAAAGTTTGAACAATGTAAGTATTCCGATGAAGTATTTTTGGTTACTGAGGAAGACTGAAATGATTGGTGACCTGATTTAAAAGAAATTTTACTCAAAGGTACACTGTCTCTTGACACGAAATTAGCTTAGATATTGAGATGTTTAGCATACGAGTATACAATATTAGGTGGAATATTGTATAATAAATCTTTGAGTTGTTAAGATGTTTGGGCAAATATAAATATTAAGTAATTTTATCCAAGCTACATGATAGGGAGGGTTCTGCTCATTATGGATTTAAGGCCTTAACAAGAAGGTCTTTGTTGGCAAGATATTCTTGGCCTTCGATAATGACTGATGCTAAAAATTTCATACGAAGTTGCGATACTTGTCAAAGATTTGCAAATTTAGTTCATACCTTTAATCTTAGTTTCCAAAGCCATTCCATTTTATAAATGAGGATTGTATTTAGTGGGACCACAACTTATGGATTTGGGAGGATGTTAAACCATTATAGTTGCAATGGATTATTTTTTAAAATAGGCCGAAGCCAAACCATTGTCAGGAACAAAAGCTAAAGACATAATCAGATTTATTGTACCTAATATTTGTAGCGGATTTGGGGTTCCTCGAATGACTACTATAGATAATTAGCCACAATTTAATAACAGAGAAATGACTTATTTTTGTAATTCAAGAGGAATCACTCATTTTTTTTCAACACAATTTCACCCTCAAGAAAATGGCTAGGTAGAAGTGACTAATAAAACCATTTTGGATGGTCTATAGAAAAACTTGACAAGTGTAGCTATAAAATGGCCTAATTATCTTCAACATGTACTATAGGCCTCTAGAACAACACATCGGACTGCAACTCAAGAAACTCCTTTTTCTTTATTATACGGGATGAATGCAATAAGCCCGGAAAAGTCAACACTTTCATCTCGCAGGGTACTTAACTATTCTAAGGATGATAGCAAGCAAGCTATACGAACCGAGCTTGAGTTGATTGAGAAAATACGGGTTAGAGCACATTTGATTTTAATGCATTATCAAACTTTAATGAGGAGTTGTTACAACTCGATGGTGAAATAAAGAGACTTCAAAGTAGTAGATAAAGTGTTGAGGAAGGTTTTTTTGCATACAAAAGATAAAAAGTTGGGTAAAATGGCTCCAAATTGGAAAGAACCGTATCTGGTGGTAGAGAAGGTTAAGCCAGGGACATATTGCCTCTAGGATAAAGATGGAATATTTTTGTACCACCTTTGGAACATTGAGAATTTAAAATTGTATTGTGAGTAGTTCTTTTCTTACTTATATATCTTGAATGGTGGCATATTTTTCCTCTCCTGGTGGTTCGGGATGGTTTTAATGAGGTGCCCATATAGTCGGGGTTATAAATATAATTTTCTTTGTTGGTCAACGTTTTTGTAAGTATAACATTTTATGCTGAGAAAAATAAATTCATTCGCTAATGTGAGAATTTATTTGAACTATTAAATGGAAAGGTTATTGAAAATAATAAAAGTATTAATTTATGAAATACACAAGGACTGATCACCCTTGAAGTAATTTTTAAGGTATAATTCGAAGTGTTAACGTCTATTAAAGCATTTTTCAAAGTGCCAATATTAGTGGCAGTATATTTCAAGGTGCTAACGACTATTAAATCATTTTTCGAAGTGCCAATGTGAGTGGCAGTATAATTCGAGGTACTAACGAATATTAAAGTATTTTTCGAAGTGCCAGTGTGAGTGACAATATAATTCGAGGTGCTAACGAATATAAAAAATATTTTTCGAAGTGCCAATGTGAATGGTGATATAATTCAAACTTTTAAATGTCTATCAAATCATAGTACGAGGTATCAATATGTGTGGCAAAATAATTTCTTAAAAACAAAATGACACAAGTGACGACTACAAAACCTCCTATTTTCAATTAGTATCAGTGGGTGCAATATCTGAGCTTCCTTCTAGGGAGCTTCCTTCATTATCTGATGAGCTAGATTTGTTGTCACCATTGTCTTCGGATTCACATTCCTCTATATCACTTGTAATAGTGACAAAGGCTTCTTTAGGACGTTGATTTTGACGAGTCAATAATTGTTTGGAAGAATATTTTGGATCTTGTGCTTGATGTGACTAGAGAGAGAAAGTATAGAGAGAGAAAGAGAATGTAATAGAATAATATTCAATGTCCTACCTACCAAGAAAGTGGGTCACCTTTTATACTAAAATAAAGTGGACCCGCATGAATCCTTAGTGGGCTGTTTACATATTTGATAAGGCCCTTTAGTAAGTACTATATTTACACATTGGTCCCCGAGAAATCCTAAATTCCTTAATAACTACATCAAGTAACTTTTATTCACAATTAAATCCTCATTATTTACATTTGGCGAATTCTACCCTCATCAGTAGCCCCCTAGTCTTCGGGAGTATTAGGAGCGAAGACTCACTGCCGAACCTACACCTGTCATCCGTAGCCCCATGTGCTTCGAGCCAATGGCCTATCTTTGGACTAATTATTCTTTTTCCTCTTGCGTCGGACGTTCCACGACGCTGTTTGTCCCGACCTGACCTTCGGTCGTTCGACGGCACTCCCGAAGGCAATACTCAGGCTCTGTTGGATTTTTCTCACCCGATGTTCGTACTTGTGAGTCAGGTTGGTTCCCGCGTTCTTTTGAGCTTCTGACTCGGGCCTCTCTGTGATGGGCCGGTTCTTCATCTGTCCCGGGCCTCTCTGTGGTGGGCCGGCTTTTCACAGTGGATACAGTTGCGAAGGCCCATTTCATCAGTTGGTTCGAAGGAGGTAGCCTAGGTAAGCATGTTTAAAACATACCATTACACAAATATCCGAATCTCATTAATACACCATGTTTTGATACTGTATACTTGCCACTTTCGTAAACTTGTTTAAAACAACAATTGTTTAAAAAACACAAGACCAGAGATTCTTTCGAATCCCGGGAACATACAATACATTGTTTAATAATATGTATTTTCTAGAAGTAAACAATAATTTAACATTTTCTAGTCCTTTAATTGGTTTGATTGCCAAATTTACTATCTTGAGTGAATATCCATCTTCAATCTGTTAAAAATTACACAACCATTGAAGATCAATACATACATGACTTGTTGCTCCCGAATCAACACACCATGCAACATCATCATGTTGCACATAAAATGCCTCAAATATTAGAGATATATAATTCTGACCAGAATTAAATTCTGAAAGAAAATCTGACCTTGCTGCTTTTTGTGATCTATAGATCCACTTGAACCAGCATTGTTTCTACTTGAACCAACATTATTTTTTCTTTTTCCGACTCGACGATCTCTCCTACAGTGACCAGGTTTGACATATTTCTAACATGTCATTTTATGTTTTTTGTTAGAATAATTGTTGTTGTTATTACCTTTAAACTTTCATTTATTCCTTTTTATGTATATGCATTCTTAAAGAATCCGTTGTTTCTAGCCATATTTACAGATAGGTTTCCTACTTAGTTTTTACCCTTAGGATTACTGATTTCTTCTTGAGCCCTTAAAGACTCTTCAATCTCAAAAGGACTACCAAGTTTTACTAAAGTCATTTCTTCCTCGTTGCGTTTTAAAGTGTATTTAAAATCCTTCCATAAATGAGACAAATTATCAATAATAGAAAACACTAAAATACATTCATCCATTTTCATATTGTTTTGAACGAATTGAACCAAAATTCTTAATAATTCATTGTATTGTTCCATCATAGGTCGAGAATCTACCAATTTGTAATTAATAAAATTACTGACCAAAAACTTTCTACTTCGATTCAAGAGAATCCCATAATTCATTTGCACATTCGACATTTTGTATACATCAAACAAAGTATCGGACATACTGTTTAATATGTGGTTGCGACAAATATAATCATCGTTCTCCCATTTGATGCGCCTCATTGTCTGCTCCAATAGTTCATTCTCAACGAGCTTCGAGTATGGGGTACTCAGGACATAAACAACCTTAAGGGTAGTCAACAGAAAATGTATTTATTTCTACCATCTTCTGAAATCATGGCCTCAAACTTGTCCATTTTAGCAAACTTACTCGTCATTTTCTTTATTGATTCTCCTCCGTTCATCATCTGCTTTGCCCTTTTGGACCCTGAAATGAGCTTTGTCCCTTGACTTTAGTAATCATAATATATCCTAATAAGCGCGCACTCTATATTCTACAACT
This sequence comes from Limnanthes douglasii subsp. nivea, assembly GCA_036936605.1. Lineage (NCBI taxonomy): Eukaryota > Viridiplantae > Streptophyta > Magnoliopsida > Brassicales > Limnanthaceae > Limnanthes > Limnanthes douglasii. The sequence continues at coordinate 181,649,144 of JAUPFV010000003.1, forward strand.
TGTTTGATAATGTATCAGGACTGAATCGGTCGACTAGTCAATCCAAATACTCTAAATACCTAACACACTTACCTTTATGGGCTATCTTGGCTTCCTTATCTGAGTTTCCACCCATTTCGAGTAAATGCATGTTTGCAAAATGAGCTATATTTCTTCATTAGAACAAAAATTTCCAACCCTCGTCATCTGTAACTGCAAGTTAGAATTTAATAAGTCGTATAATCGGGAATTTGTCACACGACACCCTTAAACGATCATCATAATTCCACTATTATTCACCGATATTCTTCTCAACTTTTAAAAACCCAAGCGAATAAGTTCTCATGGGCTATAAATAGTTTCGTCAACTGTACATCACCCGCGAGACATCTATCTGAAATTTGTTCCTTTCACTTTATTTAAAATATAACAAAGAGCATAACGAAAGAAAAATATAACACCACAAAATCATAAATTAGTTCTTATAATTTCAGTATAATGTCTATTTTATATAGATTTTTTTAATTATAGTAATATTCCATTAAAATAACAAAATTATGTATTTGTATGTTTATGAAGTCTATAACCACTCTCAGCCATGGCTATCTTTGTTTTGCATTGCTAGAAAAATAAAGTGCGATATTTGGTAATGAATTACAGAATCTCGTGAACCAACGATTGCTGCAACGTCATTTTCGCCCAAACCTGTTAGGTTAACCTCGGTGTCATGCATATTTTCTCTAACTCATCTCTTAAAAATGGTAATGACAGTATAATAGAGATCGATGTTGGCCATAATTTGAATTCTTAACAACGATTTTCACGATGTATTGTGGTTGTAATACCTTTTACTATTGCAGTGCATTCTTTTGTACATATAACTCTAAACTTATATGTGTTATTCATATAATGATCATATCGCAACCCCATGTTAGGTGGAACGACCCGTTAGATATATGCATATCAATAAAACAAAAATAAACTAACAAGAATTCTTTTAGTGTTTGAAGTGTATTGTGAAGAATCACAATCATCGGTAGATCGGTCCCAAGTCCACTAAAAGGGATCCTAAGGAGGTTAAGATCCTCATTGTACCCACACCCTGTCGGACTATGACCCTATCAACGAGATCTCTGTTGTACCCATACTTTATTGGACCACAACCATGTTAACAAGTTGGGTTATTTGAGAATGCAGTCTAAATATAATGATAAAGTTTGTCAAAAGCTTAATATAGGTAAGTGACCGATAGTGAACAAGTACTGACATAGAAAAGTGAATGGATTTGAAAAAAAGAGTCAAAAATGCTTTATATTCTCAGGAGAAAAACAAATGAGGGTCGGGTATGTACTTTGGTCAGATGTGGAATGGTGAAGAACCAATTTTCCAATCGACTTAGAGCGTAGACCGATATGAATTACAATGTCCAAGATTTTGAAACTTTCTTAAAGATGTCATTACCGTGATTATGGTTAGCAGCGTACGTATTTTCCAATCGAGTTAAATTGTCCATCAAAAGGACAAATTAAAACCAAGGTGGTACAAGAAGAATGAGATGATAAGGGCATGGAAACGAGCCAATTGAGTCTGTTAGTCTTCACGTAGATATCTAAACGAGGTTCGCGTAAGAGCTCGAATAACAAGGTACACTTGTGCCTCTACCTCATATGCACAACCCATTGTTCAGTGATTTTAACTCATATTCTCGATATCTTTTTAGTATGGTATTACAAACCTCTCATACTAAATTATTCAATGTATGCATCGAGCGCACAATCCTTAGTATTTTAAGATACACATTGATCATGATCACGCTTTCTCGATATTGCATAAATTCAGCCTCGAGCGGACTTCCAAAGTATCTCTAGTACTTGTCCACCCTAAATTTCTTTAATCAATAACACAAGCAAACATTAATCTAAAAAAAAATTCTCTTAGAACTCCACTCCACTCCATGGTTCTAGGCTCGCCCTCCGTTGGTCGAGTTGCTTTATAGAATAGATTTGTGTAGAGGTCAAATCAAAAACAAAAATAGTAACATGAAGATGAATGTTGGTAGACGAGCACTAAAAAATCGTAGGCCAAGAAGAGATAAAGTGTTGGAAACTAGCAATATGGAGGAATCGGTACATAGTAGCATGAGGCTATCATCGAATGGTGTTGGTGAGATTGACTTTCAAACGGCTCTTTTGTTCAGTAGCTTTTAAAGTACACACTGATATATCTAACCTTTGGAATAACATGAACAACATGGAGAAATTTATCCATGCCTGGATAATCTATCTCAAGAATGAGATTTAAAATGTTCATTCGCTTATGAGAGATCTTAAGAGTGGCCAAGAGCAACCTAGTGGGGAAAAGAAAAGTCCACTGATACGAACAACTCAATACGTGAAAAACTTATAGATTTTCATCATAAACATAAAATAATGTTCGAGATAGAAGGGGTTAGGTAGGAGAATCAAGTGACGTCTGCGGTTATGAACATAGGGTTAAAAGTTAAAGTTTGGTGGAAGATAAGATTGGCTAACCCATTGCATCATGAAATTAGAGAATAGCACGAGTTAGGAATAGAAATTTCTAAACTTTCTAGTGCAAGATGTAACCCAATTCCACTTATAAATATAAGTGACCACCGGAATGGCTGTCCCAAAGCTTGTATTTATGATTGATTACTTAAATATCTCATATATATATATATACTGTGTTTAAAGGCCGACTAAAGTTGGTGCTTTATGTCACACGACCGGTAAAATTTAAACTCCCAAACTTAGTGAAAATTCTAAAATTTAAGGTCTTAAACAAATCCCAATGCAATTTAAGATTCATGCCAACTATTCCGCTGAACTAGCAGAGAAACCCTTTTAAATCTATCATAAGTTTCTAACTAATTTATATGACACAATTAGCGAGTATTTATCTACTACAGAGATAAATATCATCTACCTAAAACAATTAGGTTATTAGAATAAAAAGTAGAATACACACCTTTGGTAATGAGAAATTGAAACGGTAAGAAACAAAAAAACAATTAACCTTAAATACACACCTTGAATTATAAATAACAATAGGTTAAAGCTATGATTTGGTTTCCTTATTTACCGCTATCATCAATATAATAAAGAAGTGCATCTATATCCATTTTTAGCAATGAATTTACATATTGTATCATGCAGCAGCAAACTTTCAACTAAAAATATTTGATTAAAAGCTACAGTAGTGAATAATGAACTGATGATTTAGGTTTTAAGCACCGTACTTGGATACAAAACTAATTCTCTTACTCAATACAACAAATCTATAGCTAAAATAATAGCGTTGAAAATTAAAGCAAAACTTATCGGATGTTTAAATTTATAATGTATGTGTTCAATTGTGAAGAATAAACTTCACCCATAGAGGATCTCCAATCCGACATTGCTAACAAGGACCATAAAAGAGTATATATAAGTGTGAGCGCCCATCTCAACTAGTAAGAAGCCTTTTGGGAGTACACCCAGAAACAAACTCGTGCGCGCTTACGAGCGCAAAGCGGACAATATCTCGGTTCCACACACTTGCACTCTAATTCTATCAGAGCCATATATTCATCCCATAGAGGACTCCCAATCCCACATTGCTAACAAAGACCATAAAAGAGTGTATATAACTCTGAGCGCCCACCTCAACTAGCAAAAGGCCTTTTGGGAGTACACCCAAAAGCAAACCCGTGCGTGCTTACGAGCGCAAAACGGACAATATCTCGCTAGTTCGTGAGGTCGTTTCACACACTCGCACTCTAATTCTAACATCAATTGTGACATATATGGCAAAACGATCCTGGTCCTATAGCATCAAAGTGTACCCATTTGCTCACAATTCACAACACATCAAACTTCAATTTCATAAAAAAAAAAACATCAAATATTACCCATACTGATCCTACAAATTAAGACAGAATGAGATGTGAATCTCAAAAGCAATGATTTGCTTCCATAAGACTTTCAACCTAAATCGGTCAATTGTAATCCTACAAACATAATCTTCAAACTTAAATTAATGTTTGCCGAAAATCTGGAAATATCTAGACGCAGCCATCCCGCTAAAACTCTGATCAAATGTTGAAAAACTAGCAAAAGCCAACATAAACTGTCCCAAAACACATATTTATCACAAACTAACCGTAAGAACGATAATCCCACTAGGGAAAGCTTTAGCCAGATCAGATCTGTTGTGATCTTACAAACATTACCTTAAATGGTTTAACCAATACGTGCTGAAAAAATGGATAGTGTTAGATGCAAAGAGCCTTCTAAGCTCATATTTATCATGAAACAACCATTAATACGCTAATCCAATCTATTAATCTTAAGAATGACGAGTAATAAAACTTCATAAAAATTTCAGTCATATAAGATTAATTGTCATCTCAAGGGCAATGAGTCACGAAGCTTCCGTTAAACTTTCAGACAGATCAGATCATTTGTCATCCTACAAACATTGCCTTGAACACTCAAGACAGTACCTATTGTAAAGCTGGCAATCACAAAACACAAACAACCCCAATATAGCTCGTGTTTATCGCCGAACCGACCATTATCATGTTTATCCCACCACGAAATCTTTAACAGAAATGAGTCTTAAAGAGTCCGTAAAAATTTGAGCCATATCAAATCAGTTGTGATCCTACAAACATTGTTTTGAACACACTCAACACAGTAAATGATGGAAACTAGCAATCGCTGTACACAAACGACCCCACGAAAACTCAAATTTATCACGAAATAACAGTAGGAACACTAGTCCTATAAGTAAATATCAAGAGCAACGAGTCACAAAGCTTCTGCACAAAATTGAGCCAGATTAGATAAATTGGGATCCTACAAACATTGCCTTAAACACTTAATATTGAACCTCTAAAAAAAACCTGGAAATAGCTAGATGCAAACAACCCCACTGAAACTTTGATTTATCATGAACCAAACGTTAACATGCTAATCCCACACGTGAATATCAAGAGCAATGCATCATAAAGCTTTCTTAAAGCTTTCAACCAAATAAGAGCTAATAAGATTAGCTTCCTTAACATTGCCTGGGACACTCATGACGCTCCCTACTAAAAAGTTGGCAATGCCGCAATAGTGAGATTCAAACAACCCTATTAAAACACATATTATCACGAACTAACTGTTAGAATACTAGTCCCCCCAGTTGAATATCATAAACAATAGATATGGCAGTACTGCTACAAATTCCTAAGACCAAAACAACCCCATTACAACCCAAATTTATCATGAAGCAATTGTTAAGAGTCATCAAGCTTCTTTAAACTTCAGCCAAATCGGATTAGTTGTGATCCTAAAAACATTTTCATGAACATGCAAGACAGTACCAGCATAAAAACTATAAATCGTGAAACGCAAAAAACTCTACTAAAACTCTACTTTACTAAGAAGAAACCGTTGGCATGCTCATCTCGCTGTTGGATCCCAAAATACGATTCATAAATCTTCTGTCTGTAAAAAGTATTTTTTTTTTCTGAAAATGTATATCTTATTTGAAGGCTAGAATAGGAAACGACATCTTCCAGTCTACCTGCACAATTGAAGGAAGAATTTGCAAATTTGTAATTGATTCAGATATCTATGAGAATCTGATTTCAGAGGAGGCTGTTCAGAAACTGGCGTTGAAGACTGAAACTCTTCCATACCCATACACTAAGGTAACAGTTTCTAAACGTTGTCAAATTGCATTTTCTGTGGGTAATTCAAAAGATACAGCATGGTGTGACGTAGTTCCTATGGACGTTTGCCATCTAGTTTTAGGAAGTCCATGGCGATTTAAGAGAAATTCTACTTATGATAGTAGAACGAATCGATACAGTTTTGTGAAAGATGGTATCAAGTTTATATTAGTGCCATCTAGAGTAATGTCTCCAAAACCACCAGCAGTTAAGGAGTTTCATGCTCAAATTGCACCAGCTGCCGATCTTAGTTGTGATGCTAAAATTGTGTCTGACTCCGTGTTTGACAAACCGGTCTATGATACAAATATTTTTGAAGATGTATCTGGGTTGGTATTTGACAAACCAGTCTACGATGAGTATGATGATGATTGGGATGATGAAGATCTAATTGATATTGAGGAGAAACTTATAGATCGAGATATTGTCTCAAACTTCAATACACCAGACTACATCGCTTCAGACCTTCTATTGAAGAAGCACGACAAACTAGCAGATTTTATTGTGGAGATGCATCTTCCAGGTATTTTATGTTATCCTAAAATCAAACCTTTGATTCGGTTTTCAGTGGATACATGTTGTTGTATTGGGAAAATGGAAGATGATATTTTTGTGTTTGAGATTATGTGTAAATTGATAAAAGAAAAGAATAGTGTTTTAATGGATAAAAGATTAGGTTTTGTAATAGAACCTGGAGGAGTTTTGTGTGATTGTTCGGAAAATAAAAGAAAGAGTAACAAGTTAAAAGTAGAAGATTGCGGTGTTTTGAATCTGCTTGCAGAAATATACTCTGAAGAACTTGAGAAGTCATCTAATATTCAACAAAGAGGAATTGTTACTTTCTGCAAGGGTCTTGGTGTGATACAACAAGCACAGTCTGGAACTGGAAAGAAAACAAATTTTTACACGCGCAAGGGTGTTGTGCTTAGTAAATGGGTTTATAAAACAGACATAGAACAAGTGGGTGAGGTGTATCTTGTTACTGCTGATCACAGTAATGTCGAGGACATGGTAAAGAGGGACAAAGCTGAGAAACCACTTCTTGAAAAGAGTTGCAGCATTCTGATTCTCACCTATCACACCCTTATGCTGGTATCAATTGAAATTGGCAGTGAATACTCTAATATTTTTTCAGTTCTTTCAATGTTTCAACGTTTCGAATTCGAGGTCGAATTCTTCCCAACCGGGGAAGGATGATGTAGCGAAGACTGCAGACAGACTGGTTTCTTTCTCGGGTATCCAAACTAGGCGAAATTGGTACTCAAATCGAACGTCTCGACGAGCCCAACAACTGTCAAAAGCGTGACTATGTCACGAAATTCGGACTTTATATTCTACTGTTTAGGGTCCGAAAATCATATTTTACTATTTTTGATATTTTATTTTATTTTAAAATTAATATTTTAATTAGTGAATCAAATCTGATTGCATTCAGATTATATTTGATTTTTATTTTTAATATATTTATTGTATTTTTAGAATATTTTATTAGGGTTTTGGATGTCTCATATATAAAGCATCTTATACCCTATTTTACCGTCAGACTTTGATTAATTGAATTTTGAAAATTAATATTCTAAGTCTCCTTATTTCTCTAACTTAGGGTTAGAGTTTTATCGTTGTCTGTTTCTTCTATTTCCGCTTCGCTACCAGGCCATTATCTAATTTTTTTTCTTAATTATCCATACCATCACGATCATCATGTTGTCGTGTTCATCGATTTTCTTGTTGTTTTTTTATGTTTGGTTATGTTAGCCTAGATACGTTTTTATATTAAATTTACATTACAATTTCTATTAATAGCATTGAGAAAAAAAATATCATCGTATCTTTGAGTGTTCGGTAAAACTGTTCTTCACAGATACTAAGATGGTCGGTAAACTTTTTGTGTAGCCAAAGTTTTGCATGTTGCACTTGTGTTTTGCAATACTAGACAATCTTCGCATATAAGGATTCACGTGTTATCCTAAAGCGTATCCAGAAATCACGAGGAATCGAAGATGGATATTTCAAAGAGACATATGGATATCAGAAAGTTAACTGTTAGTGACTTGAGAAATTGGGATACTAGACTTCAGAAAGCTAACAGTTAACTTTCTGATATCCATATGTCTCTTTGAAATATCCATCTTCGATTCCTCGTGATTTCTGGATACGCTTTGGGATAACACGTGAATCCTTCTATGCGAAGATTGTCTAGTATTGCAAATCATAAGTGGAACATGCAAAAATTTGGCTACACAAAAAGTTTACCGACCATCTTAGTATCTGTGAAGAACAGTTTTACAGAACACTCAAAGATATGATGATAATTTTTTTTTCTATGCTTTTAATAGAAATTGTAATGTAAATTTAATATAAAAACGTATCTAGGCTAACATAACCAAACATAAAAAACAACAAGAAAATCGATGAACACGACAACATGATGATCGTGATCGTATGGATAATTAAGAAAAAAAATTAGATAATGGCTCTAGTCAATGAATCAAATACAGTTATATAGCTCATGTAGACATTATGATCAGCTAAAAAAAGAGTTATATTTGAAACGGAATTGTACCTTTTTTCCAAGACCACTACTATATATACAAATCTACGTTAATTTGTATATAAAACTTGAAATTTTCATGAATACTAACCTTTGAAATTTAAATCTCTACTCATAGTCACGACTCGGATTCATGAACTCATTGATGGGTTTTTTAAGAACACTAATCTAAAACAAAATAACGAACGCCTTTATTTGATGGATTACTTATAGGAGTTATATTAAATTTAATTTCCTAAAATTTAATACCTAAAAATAGAATACATCTTCATTAGAATAATAAATATTATGGCAATTTCTAGTTTCTTGTTAGAAAAATATAATTATAGACTTTCTACAAAACAATCCTTGTTTGTATGAATAAAAAAAAGTTAAGTAAAAAATAAAAAAGATATTTAGAAAAATATAATTATGGGATTGTGATGGTTGTAAAAAAAAGGAATTGGTGTTGAGAGGAGACATTGCTAGTTCAATCTACTCAAAATAAAGAATTGCTCAAAATCTCTTAAGAACTAACCTTCCACACCTAAACAATGATAATTTCCATCAAAAAAATATTATTCAATAAAACGAGTTTTAAGCTTGGGGGTAGAGGGCGTACAAAAATAAGAATTTGGGACCCTAATCAGTGGAGATTGCTAACAAGATACTTGTGAGCATTCTCAATTACATCACTCATTGTCTTGTAAGTAAAGTTTTGACGACCGGTATCTTGATTGTCAGTATCATATTTTTGACTAAGGTTGTTCATGATTTATCGCTTCTTCCTATTATACTTGATTAGTATCAACATGAATACTAGAAAGAAGCATACCGGTGTCCTGTAGTTTGAGCTAAGCAGTTAACTTTTTGGCAATATACAACAAATAGTGTGCATCGGTTCTGGGATACTGCACCATCTCTTTTGGCAGAGGGAGTTGTCTCCGGTCTTCACGCTGCATAATACCATATTAAAGAGGTAATTAAACCAATAATGCTATATCTTAAACCAGTTGTTTTCTGAGTTTCATATATCACAAACTTAAAACCCAAAAAATAGTAATGTGGTTTGAATCAGGAAGATGAATTAAAGGTTAGAAAATTCAATCACGAACATGTAATAACTTGTTCGTAGTTACATTACATATAGTTTCTAGCAAGTATGCAAGTGATCTCTTTGGCTTTGACAGCATATCGCATGCCTGCAAAAGGATTCATAAGATAAACTCACTTGCCTGCCAGTAAATTATGACTAAAGTATGGCAGGAAAATCGGCAATAACATTTTATTAGAAGACAATTCACCGCAAATCTATCAAATACCTTTGCAGTGTCGAATAAATTAACAACATATATATGGAAGTCCCTTTGCAGCCATTGCTAGACAATACTTACCTACGGAAAGTATGGCAAAATGTAGACGCAAACAACCCCACTAAAACTCAAATTTATTAGTGAGCCACTGTTAGAATGCTAATCTTACAGTTGGATCTCAAGAGCAACAAGTCATAAAGTCTCCGAATAAAAACAGCCCCTCTAAAACCGTCCGTTATCGTGAATTAACCCACTGATGAATCTCAAGAGGAACGATTCACGAAGCTTCCTTAGAAATTGAAGTCATATTAGATTAGTTGTGATCCTATAAACATTACCATGAACACTCAAGATAGTGCAAGCTGGAAAAGTGGAAATCACCATACACAAACACCATCACTGAAACTCAAATTTATTACTAACCAATTAGAATGTAATCCCACGGTTAATTCTCAAGAGAAACAAGTCAGGAAGCTTCCTCAAAAATGTCAGCCATAACGGATCAGTTGTTATCATACAAACATCCCTTGAACTCTCAAGACACTTTTAGTTGAAAAACTGGAAATTTCCATACACAAAAAACTTCACTAAAACACATATTTATTACAAACCAAACATAAGAATGCTAAACCCATCACTGAATCTCGAGAGAAAATGTTCATGAACTTTGGGTAAAAAAATTCTACCACATCGGATCAATTTTAATTCCACGAACTTTGCCGTTAACACTCAAAACAATACCCGCTGAAAACTTGGACATTAATAGCCAAATAAAAATACCCCTACTAAAAGCGTTAATCTCACCTGGATCTCGAGAGTAACTGGTGACGAAGCTGAAAACTTGGACGTTAATAGCCAAATAAAAATACCCCTACTAAAAGCGGTAACCAACGTTACCGCTGGACCTCAAGAGTAACGGGTCACGAAGCTTCTCTAAAAATCGTATCAGTTGTGATTTTCCAAACATTGCCTTGAACACTGAGGTTGTTCCACCTGAACAACTTGAAACTTCCAGACCGAAATAGTCTTACTAAAACTCAGATGTATCAAATAACAATCGCTAACGTGCTAATAAATCCACCCGTTGAAATCTCAGAGGAAGCAGTAAAATATGTGTAAAAGTTTTAGCCGGATAGGGTTGGTTTTGATCCTACAAGCATTACCTTGAAAACTCAAAACAGTCCCACTAGAACTTAAATTTACTATGAACTACGAATTAGAACGCTGATCCCACATGGGAATCTCACATGGGAATCTGAAAATCAACGAGCTACAAAGATTTCCTACAAAAATTGCCATGATCACTCCAGACAATATCAACTGAAAAACTGGAAATCCCCATAAGCAAACACGTTCATTAAAACTCAAATTTATCACAAACAAATCGTTAGATGTTACTCCTGCTGTTAAGTTAAATATAAAGAGAAACGAGTCGCGAAGCTTCTTTAAAAATTTCACCCATATCGGGTGAGTTGTGATCGTAGAAACACTATAAACAATCAAAACAGTGCCAGCTGGAATACAGGAAATCAACGTCAGAATGATAAACCCACGGCTGAATTTCAAGAGCAACGAGTCATGTAGCCTATGTGAAAATTCAGCCACCCATGACCATGAGTCGCCGCTCATCAACGTCAGAATACTAAACACATTCTATATATGATTCTCATATTTAGGATAAATAAAAAAGCACTTACGGATTTGCCTATTGCTGCTCTCCCTTGCCTATTGTATGTCGTGTGGAACCTACTGCTTTCGGTGATCTTTGCTTGTCGATCGATCTCCAAGGCCCGTAGAAAAACTTCAGACGTCGTCTACTCAACACTCAAACAGCTGCTTTGAGAGTTTGAGTTTGGGCGGAAGGAATACCAAACCATCGTTCTTTTATAGATAAACTAAGCTACAGTTTAAACCCTTTTAGCCCATAAGATTTTCCAGTTTTGTCACGGCCCATATGTTTTATAGACATGCAACAAAATAAACAATATATATCCTAATATTTTTTATTTTTTAATATAATAATTTATTTATATTATAAATTCTCGTTAATACAAATTTAATTTTATTTCTATATTTTTTTTATAAAAAATATTTTTATTTTTATCTATTTAAAATAATATTTTTTACATAACAAATTTTATTTTGTTTCTATCTATTTTTCAAAAAACAATTATATAACAAATTTGATTTAATTTTCATATATCTTTTATAATTTCTTCATAATATTAAATATAATTTTGTTATACTCTATTTTCTAAAATATTTTTTTAAAATAATGTATGAAGATTTATTATTAAATTTTATTTTTATATGTAGTAAAAATTTCCTATTTTTTATTTTTTAATTTATAATCACATATCTTATACTTGATTAATGGTTGTAGAGGTATAATGGAGCGTTATATTGCTAAAAAATCAAGGAATATCCTTGGTTCTTTTAAGTAGCGTGAGTAATAATTGATAAACGTGTAAGTAATTGAGAAGTAAACTCAATTACTAAAAATATCTTCAATTGAGTATTTTATAACAAATATGTTTGTACTAAGTAGTGAAGTGGGGTGAAGTATCCACACCACTTCTAACTAATTCTGTTTCATTTAACTACGTACACCTATAAATAAGTGTGCATACCTTGGAAATGAGATTGATTGACACTCAGCTAACTTTTAGTCATGCTACTTTCTATATCTCCAGAAACTCGAGCTATATTCTCTCTCTAAAACTTTCTCAATAACTCTTGTTAAACTTAATTTTCTTTCCTAAAAATAATCAATACTTATCATTGGCGACCACAGATAGAGAGCATATGGTGTCTAAATATTAAATTTAAAACCTTCAAAAATCACGATCAAAATACGATGGATCCCGAAATCAGAGCTGATCCAACAATTATGGTGGAAAATGAGGTGCTTGAGCCAGGGCTAATAAGAGAAGAAAAGCGAGGTGAGATTCGAGAAAATGATCAGTGCGATCAATCTAATGTTGAAGATCGGATGAATCAGTTGCTAAAAAGAATAGTTGATTTGAACAATCAGCTTGATTAAATGGATGAAGAAATTTAGTCTGGTGGGGTATTGTCCTAGGTGCGATGTGTAAATGAAAAGAAGGATTTGGAAGATCCATCTGATGAGTCTCATAACGCTCACCGAGCACGAAGTGATCGTCGAAACATACAGTTTCAGCAAGACAAAAGGATATTAGTCCTCTAAGAAATAGAAGAATGATAAACGTCGCTACATTCCAACTATTTCAAGTGGATCTTCTAATTCAGACTCCAAGGAGTTTTATCAAAACCATGTGAAAGAATATCCATATAGGCGAGTTAGAGACTGACATTCTTCGAGGGGGGAGGATAGTTAACCTTGAAAATCCCGAAGAGAGTATAAATCCAAAAAAGAAGATAAGGTTGGATTTGTAATAAACAATCTATTGTTAAAAGGTAATATATCTAATCAATATGTTAATCATGCAGATCAAAATTTGTATGCAATTATCCGAACGATTGTGGCTGATTAATATATGCATGAGTAGATTGGAGAACCTCTCATTTGTCATCTGAAATAAGGTCGATACCTCTTCCAATGAATATTTTACATTCCGAAGGTAAATAAATTTGATGACACGCGAGATCCTGATGGTCATATTGAACGGTTCAAGAACAATATGATGAATTTTTAGGATGATGATAGTTTAGTGTGTGGAGCTTTCTCGCAATCTTTTAAATGTACAGATTTACAATAGTATAATAGAATTCCAAGGGGTTCAATAACCAACCTTTGAATTTTTATAATGCTTTCCGAAGGCAGTTTGTGGGGAGCAAGGAAATGCGAGCTAATAATGATACCATAATTCAATGTAAGCAGACTGTTTGAGCGAAATTAAAAGATTATACTAGACGATTTGTGTTAACAAATACAGAGTTGAAAGAGTGTGATTCGCAAGTAGCGTGTACATATTTTAGACAAGGATTGCTTCTTGGTGATTTGGCGAAAGAAACTACGAAAGGAAGGGTGTTAAAGTCTGGGCTTTTGATGGCTCAAGTTGAAGAACAAATTAAAATGAACGATCAATGAGGGTTGGGATTGGATTAGGTTCATCTCAAATGAATTCAAGGTAAGGCAAAATCGCTACCACTCAAGGGTACCAAGGTAGTACTCATAGGCCATCACGACCGAGGATGACTGCTATTTTACCTATTCGTTCTGGATTATCCCAACACTCTAACTATCAACCACATTGGGTAAGGTCAAACAAGTGGGTAAGGCCATAATATTTTACATAATTAACTAAGAATGTGGTAATAATTTTTGAAATATCCAAAACCATGTTAACTTTAGGAAACCAACACTGATAAATAGACCAAGGATGAAGCGGAACAAAGCACCACAATAATGTGGGGTATGGCACAAGATTATATAGCATTTAAAAAATAAATTGAAATTCTGGTAGAGAATGGCAAGCTAACAACTTTTGTTAAAGGACAAGAAAATAGTCGGAATAATCCAAGCACATTGACACACCATGTTGTGAATGTACCTTCGAAGTAGGAAAATACATTAATGATTGCTGATTTGACGCCGAAGAAGCAAGAGGAATTCTATGTATCTTCGAAATACTTGGACCCAAATCCAGATCAGAAGATAGTGATGATTGTGAACGAACCAGTGTGCCAAGGAAGGGTTCGTAGTTTATGTGATTATTTTGAGTCCTTAGCAATCTTTTAAGAAGATAATGTGGCTGAAAACACTAACAACTCTAGGAAAAGACTTGTTGTGAGTTTAGAAACTCAATTGGAAGGAAAAATATCCATTCATCTGTATGGGAAGAATGTCACACCTTTCATCTTGTTTGATGAGGATGATTTTAAAAGTATAGTTGGTCTTCATAAAGATTCAATGGTTATCGGTGCAGAAATAACATTAATTGAGATTCGACAAATATTCATTGATACTCGTAGTTTGGAAAATGTATTTTTCAAGTTAACATATGATAAGATGCGTAATTCACATGTGATTCTCCGACCTAAGTGCACCATAGTTGGGTTTATAGAGGTAATAGCGTAAGTTATTGTAGAGTTTGAGAGTGAAGTTCTGTTAGGACGTGGTCATTTTAAGAAAATAGTTCAAGTCTAAGAAAATACTGGTGGATTATCCGACCAAATATAATGTTATTTTTTGTGCAAGATTTTTTGACACGAAAGTTAGCAGCTCTAAATAAATTTATATCTAAATTATCTGATAAATGTTCTCATTTCTTTCAAGTGTTGAGACAATCAAATGAGTTTTCCTAGATCACAAAGTGTAAGGTGATTTTTTTCCAAAATTAAAAACAATTAATCATCGCCACAAATATTGTATAAACCTAAATTATGGGAACAGTTGTTTATGTATGTTGCTGCATCGGATTATGCAGTCCGTGTTGTGATGGTAAGGGAGGTGGATGGGTATCCTCGACCGATAAATTATGTAAGTAAGAGTTTACTTGCATCGGACAAAAAATATTTGAAGCTTGAAAAGTTGGTTTTGGACTTGGTTATGCTGCTAGGAAAATGCGCCCTTACACGCTCATTCGATTATTGTCTGAACACCATTTCTATTAAAAATGTAGTACTAAGACCAGACATTTCTGATAGGATAACTAAGTGGTCTGTCAAAATAGGGGATTATGACATTGATTTTACTCCTCGAGCAACTATTAAGGCTCAAGATTTAGCGTATTTTCTTGTTGAATTCCATTGAAGTTATTCCGATAAAGAGAATGATGCGAGTACATTATCAACAACTGCAAAGTGGGTGGTTCAAACTGATGGAGGTTCCAGTTTGGGAGTATAATTGATTGCTCCTTTCGGTGAAACCATGTATCATGCGATATTTTTCGGATTAAGTGTGTCAAATAAAGAAGTAGAGTATGAAGAAGATTTAGCTGGGTTAAGGCTTGCAAGTATATGTGGAGAAAATAGGACTCGATTGCAAATGGATTCACATCTTGCATCAAATCACGTGTTGGGAGTATCCAAGGCTAAGAAGGAACAACTTCTCAACTATTTTCATGAGTTATGAGAGTTGGCTCTTTTATTCGATGAAATGATAGTCGAACACATTAACTGAGAGAAGAATACTATTGTAGATTATTTGGAAACTATTGTTTATTCTAAAGACTATCCCTAGATTTTACTATAGGAGAGTCCAACGATAATCATAAAGTTTGAACAATGTAAGTATTCTGAGGAAGTATTTTTTGTTACTGAGGAAGGCCGAAATGATTGGTGATCCGATTTAAAAGAATTTTTTCTCAAAGGTACACTGTCTCTTGACACAAAATTAGCTTAGATATTGAGATGTATAGCATATGAGTATACAATATTAGGTGGAATATTGTATAATAAATCTTTGAGTTGTTAAGATGTTTGGGAAAATATAAATATTAAGTAATTTTATCCAAGCTACATGATAGGGAGGGTTCCGCTCATTATGGATTTAAGGCCTGAACATGAAGGTCTTTGTTGGAAAGATATTATTGGCCTTCGATAATGAGTGATGCTAAAACTTTCGTATGAAGTTGCGATACTTGTCAGAGATTTGCAAATTCAGTTCATACCTTTAATCTTAGTTTCCAAAACCATTTTATTTTATAAATGAGGATTGGATTTAGTGGGACCACAACCTATGGATTTGGGAGGATGGTAAACCATTATAGTTGCAATGGATTATTTTTTTTAAATAGGCCGAAGCCAAACCATTGTGAGGAACAAAAGCTAAAGCATTAATAAGATTTATTGTGCCTGATATTTGTAGCGGATTTGGGGTTACTAATAAAACCATTTTGGATGGTCTAAAGAACAACTTGACAAGTGCAGCTATAAAATGACCTAATTATCTTCAACATGTACTATAGGCCTCTAGAACAACACATCAAACTGCAACTCAAGAAACTACTTTTTCTTTATTATATGGGATGAATGCAATAAGCCCGGCGGAGTCAACACTTTCATCTCACAGGGTACTTAACTATTCTAAGGATGATAACGAGCAGGCTACACGAACCGAGCTTGAGTTGATTGAGAAAATGCAGGTTAGAGCACATTTGAATTTAATGCATTATCAAACTTTAATGAGGAGTCGTTACAACTCGATGGTAAAATAAAGAGACTTCAAAGTATTAGATAAAGTGTTGAGGAAGGTTTTTTTGCAAACATAAGATAAAAGGTTGGGTAAAATGGCTTCAAATTGGCAAGAACCCTATCTGGTGGTAGAGAAGGTTAAGTCAGGGACATATCACCTCTAGGATAAAGAGGGAAGATTTTTGTACCACCTTTGGAACATTGAGAATTTAAAATTTTACTGCGAGTAGTTCTTTTCTTACTTGTATATCTTGAATGGTGGCATACTCTTTCCTCTCGTGGTGGTTCGGGATGGTTTTAATGAGGTGCCCATATAGTCGGGGTTATATATATAATTTTATTTGTTGGTCAACGTTTTTATAAGTATAACATTTTATGTTGAGAAAAATAAATTCATTCGCTAATGTGAGAATTTATTTGAACTATTAAATGGAAAGGTTATTGAAAATAATAAAAGTATTAATTTATAAATTACACAAGGACTGATCACCCTTGAAGTAATTTTTTAAGGTATAATTCGAAGTGCTAACGTCTATTAAAGCATTTTTCAAAGTGCCAATATTAGTGGTAGTATAGTTCAAGGTGCTAACAACTAGTAAAGCATTTTTCGAAGTGCCAGTGTGAGTAGCAGTATAATTCGAGGTACTAACGAATATTAAAGTATTTTTCGAAGTGCCAATGTGAGTGACAATATAATTCGAGGTGCTAACGAATACAAAAAAAAAATTCGAAGTGCCAATGTGAATGGTGATATAATTCAAACTTTTAAATGTCTATCAAATCATAGTACGAGGTACCAATATGTGTGGAAAAATAATTTCTTAAAAACAAAATGACACAAGTGACGAATACAAAACCTTATTTTCCATGAGTATGACTGGGTGCAATATCTGAGCTTCCTTAGGAGGAGCTTCCTTCATTATCTGATGAGCTAAATTTGTTGTCACCATTGTCTTCGGATTCACATTCCTCTGTATCACTTGTAATAGTGACAAAGGCTTCTTTAGGACGTTGATTTACTGGTATTAACTGCCAATAGTCTGTCATGTCCGCCCTCTGAAATATTTGATGGAAATCAAGGAGCATTGAAATTTTGCTAACTCTTCACAAGTCTTCAAAGTACTAAGACAATAACTTCCATTAGCATCTACAACAACTTTTATATCAACGTCCTTTTCCTTATTGGATTTAGCCTTGTACGCTTATAAGTATTGAACGACTTTTTTTCTCCATTCTTTACTCTTTTCGTACAATTTCTTTAGTGTTATTTGTTTGGCATGATCTTTGTCTAACTCTAGTTTGTGCTTCGAACTGATTTCCTCAAATTATTTTTTATGATTCAAGGCCAAACAATTTTTTATCTAAATAACCTTATTATAAAATTCTGATGTGTCCATTTAAAAGGCTTAGAGTTTCTCAATGCGGTTTTGGTTACAAATATCGACCTATTTTTTTGTGGGCGGATTTTTTTTCCATCACAGCATATATTTTGTAAATTGCATTAATTGGTTTCAAGAGGATACATTTTCTTCACATACCTGTTTGGCAACACTTTCAAGGTTTGGGAAATAGAGAAGTAGGTTCAGAACATCCTCAGATGGTTTACTTGGAGGGTGTGGAGGAAATGAATTGTAAAAGCAGATACATCCAAAGGAATGACCCGAGGACAAGGTGGACTATGGGTTAAAGGTAATCTAGGTTGATTGTCAACCTTCGTTGGCTCTTTTGAAACACCACATTCAGATTTTTTATTCGAATATTTCTTTGGTTTATGGGTTGGGGCTCTATTCCGAGCAGGAAGCATGATACGTGCATCGGGAGGAGCTAATCTTTTCACAATATCTCATGCACCATAAGGTTCCATCAACTTATCTGCATGCACCATGGAATCTGAGTAGAGCTTCCACATGTGACTCTGGAAAAAGTTCAGAGGAGCGAATGCCTTATAAAATTTATTTGACCACACTCGTTCTACCCATTTGCCTAGCTTGACAAATATCTCATTGGTAACAACTTTGTGAATATTGTATCGCCTTGAATTTTTTGCACAGTATAACAAACGCTATTATGAATTACGGAGAACGTACATTAAATATTCATATAATTTACTTATGCTCTTCCACTTGAGACACAATTTTGAGGGATTATCCGTCGAGATTTCCTTATCATTTTCCCAAGCACCAGAGATAAAGAACAATTTATACTTCCACGTTTTGTATGTTTCAAGGAGATCGTCGATGATCTTCGACAACAAATCTTGATACCATAATACTAAAGATCAGGGTAAACCATAGGTTTGGACTTGCTTGGGTCGGTCGTAGATAAATTATTTTAAAGTAGTTTAGCAGAACTGGGTTTAACGGAAACATAAGGCTCATGTTCAAAATTTATAGGTAAACTACTAGTTCCTTCTCACCACATGAAAATGGGGTCCCTCCTACCGAGGGTAATCGAAGGTTAACATTTATAGGAATCTCCCCTTGATTTTTGAGAATCTCAGTCTCGGATTGATTGAAATATTCATATTGCACATAGTTAAGTGCAATAAGATATTCGGAGAGGCCATATTTATGGTTGTCACTCAATTTGGAAGTGATGTCCTCACGAAGGGTGATAGTCTCATAGGTTTTTTTTCTTATTTGGATTCTTTTTGTTTGCACCATCGTCTCAGAATCAGAAAGAGGAGTATTGCCCAGGTTTTGGATATCTGAGTCAGTTTCTGTCCAGGATTCTGATTCAGCGACCTTCTCAGATATCTTGTCTCGAAGTTGGCGAGGGGTAGCAGTAGTAATGCATTGTTTATGATTATAGGTGGATGACTTCGATGTTGTACGCGCAATTTATGAGTTTCTGGGTGTGTACAAAGATTTTTTTTGGTATTTTTCGAAGGGATCCCATGTGACTTTTAGTTTGTCAAAGATATTCTCTTCGAGGGAGGAGGTTGTGTAGTAGCGTTAGTGGTGGGATTTGGTGAAGTATTGAGCTCTTTAGAGTCTCTCATGGAAACAAATTGGCTTTTTTGAGTATTTATTTCTCTGCTTGTTCGAAGAGATCATTTTGTTTTATAATGTACTTCTCTTCTTGCTCGAGGAGATCGGTTTTTTCTGAGAAGGTATTTTTTTATTTTTTAGGTGACACTTCTTTGTTTGTTAGAGGTGCTTGGTTTTGATTGGTTCATGATAGTGTTTGTGAACAAACTTTGGAGACTAGGTCAGAAGGGCTGTCTGAGGAACCTCCGAGGGAAATAAAAGGTGATGACTTGATGATAGGAGGTTAAAGACCGTACGTAAATGTTTGAGTGGTTTTCTAGTTTTTATTGTCGATAATGTTGGCAACTTCTCTTTCAGCAGCTCTCTGCATGATAGTAATCCAATCCCAACAATTGGCTAATCTGCACATAAACAAAATTGGTGTGGATCAGAAGGAGATCAGATACGATTTACATAGGTTTAATACAAAGGCGATGATGGATAAGAAAATAACTCAGAGCACTCTCTCTCTCTCTCTCTATATATATATATATATATAGAGAGAGAGAGAGAGTTTAATGATGATAGATAAAGTGAGTAGTGAGGGTATATTTATCGGGAAAGTTGTGAAGACGGGTCTGGGAGTTCAGGAGTGGGAGTTGAAAAGTTGATAGACATCTATTGGACAAGATTAGAATCGACGGACAACGAGAGCTTAGTTTGAAGTACCACATTGATATTTATTCTTTGAATATTTCTTTGGTTTATGGCTTGGGGCTTTATTACGAGCAGGCAGTGTGATACGATCATGAGGATCAGCTAATCTTTTCACAATATCTTCTGCGTTAGAAAGTTAACTCAACTTATCTACAGGCACAACATAATATGGGGAGAGAATCCATAGGTGACTCTCGAAAAAGTTCAAAGGAGCGAATGCCTTATGAAATTTCTTTGACCATACTCGTTATGCTCATTCACTCAGCTTGGGAAAATTTCCTCAGCAACAACTTTGTCAATTTTCTATCGCTTTAAACTTTTTGCACAGTACAACAAAAGTTCATATGAATTGAGAAAAAAGTAGTGAATCATATAACTTATTTTTGTGCTTATCCACTTGACAAACATTCTTGGGGGATTATCAGTTAAGATTTCTTTGTCGTTTTCCCAAGTACCAGAAATGAAGAAAAATTTATGCTTCTAGATTTTGTCTGCCTCGAGGAGATCTTTGAGGCTCAAGTAGTAGAAAAGAAGAACATGGTTCTCGGAAATTCTAGTTTGAGTAATGAATTGTTTTATGGGTAGATCTATCTTGGCAAGTCTTGACGACCTAATGGTGGACAACACGGTAAACTATAGGTTGGGACTTGCTTGGGTCAAGCATAGATTGATTATTTTGAATTAGTATACCACAACTGGTCCAACAAAAACCGAAGGCCCCTCTTCAGAATTTTTAAGTTAAATACTAGTTCATTCTCACCATATGAAAGTGGGGTCTCCCACCGAAGGTAATTTCAGGGTAACATTGTCAGGAATCCCTTATTGCTTTTTGAAAATATCTCTCTCAAATTGATTTAAATATTTGTATTACACATTATTAAGTGCAATAAGATATTTGGGGATGGTATCTTTGAGGTTGACACTCAATTTTACAGTGATGTCCTCGGGAATGTTAAAAGTCTTCTTTGTTTTTTTGTTCTTCTTCTTTGGAGACTTTTTCTTTGCAGCATCTCCCTTGGAATCAGAAAGAGAATTACAACCTAGGTTTTGGGTATATGAGTTAGTTTCTATCATAGATTGTGATTCAGTAACCTCCTTGGATATCTCGTCTTGAAGTTGGCGAGGGGCAGCAGTAGTAATGCGTTGTTCATGATTATGTGAGGATGAATTCGATGTTGTAGGCGGAGTTTGTGAGTTGTTGAGTGTGTTCGAAGTTGTTTGTTGGGTATTTTCCAAAGAGATCCCTTGTGACTTCTTGTTTGTCATAGACGTTCTCTTCGAGGGAGGAGGTTGTGTAGTAGATTTAGTGGTGGGATTTGGTGAAGTATTGAGCTCTTCGGAGTATCTTATGGAAACAAGTCGGCTTTTCTAAGAAGGTTGTCCTCTGCTTGTTTGAGGAGCTCGGTTTTTTTAGAAGGTATTTCTCTCCTCGTTCAAGGATATTGGTTTTTCAGAGAAAGTACTTTTTTGCATTTTCGACGTGGTACTTCTTTGTTTATTAGAGACGCTTGGATCCGATTAGTTTGAATTGGTTTTTGTGAACAAGCTTTCAGGGTTAGATCATAAAGGTTGTCTGAGGTACCTTAGAGGGCAAAAAAAGGTGATGATTTTCTAGTAGGAGGCTAAAGACCGTAGGTATAGGTTTGAGTGATTTTCTTGGGTTTATCGTCGATAATGCCAACAGCTTCTCTTTCAACGGCTCTTTTCTTGATAGTAAGGAAATCCTAATAATTGGCTAAGCTGAACATAAAATAATATGTGTGGATCAAATGGAAATCGGATACGATCTATAGGGGTTGAATACAGCAACAACGATGGATGAGCAAATACTTAGAGCACTTTCTCTCTCTATCTTTAGAGTTTAATAATGATATGTAAAATGAGTAGTGAGGGTATATTCATAGACAAAGTTGTAAAGACAGATCTCGACTCTTGGGAGAGGGAGTTGAAAGGTTGATAGTCGTCCATTGGACAAAGAATCGATTGATAACAGGAGTTTAGTTTGACGTAGGTAGACATGTGTAATGTGTTAGAATAAAACGGTACATATGTCAGGAAGCTTCTACTACCTTATACTTCATTCTAGGAGGTTTACTATTATACTCCTTAAGAATTACAATGATTTATTAATTGGGAATGGTTTACTAAGGAAGAATGATGCGCCGTTTGAAAGGGTACATGATTTCCCGAGGAAAAGGCAATGCACAAGGGGTAATTTATATTATTCGAACAATGTGTTAGACTAATTATGAGGAGGTTTTTAGACCTTTTTTGTAACAAAGAGATAAAAATAGACATATAGATAATAATTTTTAGTCCTTCCTTAGGATTGTTCGCAATAACTAGGGGGCTACGGATAAGGATATAAGTAATTGAGAAGTAATTTTTTTTTACGAAAATTGTCTTTAATTTTAGTATTTTATAGTTAAAAGATAGATTTAGTATAAAGTGTGTATTTGTAAAGGACTAAGTATGCAATTTATAAAAAAAATATATGTTTTTACTAACTAGTGAAGTTGAGTGAAGTATCCACGCCAATTCTAACTAATTTTGTTACATGTTACAACCTACACCTCTAAATAGGTGTACTTACCTTGGGAATGAGATTGATTGACACTTGACTAAATTTTACTGTTACTACTTTCTCTCTATAAAAACTCGAGCTATATTCTCTCTCTAAAAATCTCTCAATAACTCTTGTTAAACTTCAGTTTTTTCCTAAAATTAATCAATACTTATCAATAATAATATGATTCGTAGAATTTAATATGAAGGAATAGTGAGTGATCCGAGGCTAGACCAACTTATTGGAAAATTTAATATCAATGTTAGAGATAAAATTCGACCAGAATTCATCTCAAAAGTACCTCACTAATAAAAAAAATCATACTAACTCTCTACACAAACTCTCTCTAAAAATCATTATAAGTCTTATAAGCTTACATATTTATATATATGTTATGAAAAATAAACTCAAAGTGGAAACCACGCACTAGAAACGGAATTGGTGTGATGGCATAATTATGAGCGTTTGATTTGGCTGGGAAAATATTATTCATTTGACTTGAAACTTATCTAGTTACCTCATGTAAAGTTTTATTGTAGGTGATTAAATTTAGCTCAAGAAAAATTCACACCTACCCAGAGATTCTAAAAATGGCGCGTAGTTGGTTACTCAGATTGTGCCATTTATGGGACAAAAACAGTTACCTATGTGTCTTTTCTGGCCAAATTTCTTAAATGGATTGGTGTTGGCGCGAGTAAAGGATTCAATCCAATATATATTGAATCTAGTGAAATTGAACATTAAAAAAATAACAAAATATTCTTAAAAAGCTTCTTTTGTTTCTAATGGTATCATCATCTTCACCAATTATGTGAGAATTAGGAGTCGTGTTTTTTTTTACTTGTAAATCTTGAGATGCCATGGTGAAGTACAAAACTTTTCATTTCATGAACAAATTCTTAATAGGATGAATTAGATATTTTACATATCATTGAAAAGAAGCGCTATACTAAAAAATAAATAAAATCGTTGTCAATACAGTAAAATAAATAGTCAACCGAATTCGTTAATTATAGATTTAATTTTAAAATTCTTAGTTAGTAGTTTATGTGCTTAGCCTCGAAAAATTTATTTATTTACAAATGATAACATTGCAAGTAATCTATTAAATTTCAATATTGTGTCAACAACCTAAGCATCCCAAACTTAGTGAAAATTCAAAACTTTCAACTCTAAAACAAATCCTATATGTGGTTCGGTTAGTTTATGATTTATTAGATTTTACAAATGCAATTTGTATTATGAAATTTAGGGTTCATTCCAACTACTAAGCATAAATTATTAGAGAAAATATTTTGAATCTATAATAAGTTTCAACTAATCTATATGGCAACATTATGAGAGTATTTATCTACCACAAAGGTAAGTACCATCTACGTAAATCAATTAATTGTTGCTTATTAAAATAAAAGGTAAATTATACACCTTGGATAATAAAGAATTTAAGCAGTAAAATAGAAGAAACAATTAACCTTAATATACATCTTAGATAATAAGTAACAATAAATTAGAGTTGTGATTTGGTTTCATGTTCACCAATATCATCAATACACTAAATAAGTGCATATATACCCCCTACTTTCAGCAATGGATTTACATATTTTATCATGCAATTATAAATGTAGCAAACTTTCAGTTGAAAATATATGATTAAGACCTAGAATAGTGAATTAATAATAATAATTGATCTATCATGCTTTAAGCACCATACTTGGATACAAAAATAGTTCCCTACTAAATAGAACAAATCTACCGGGAAAATAATATCATTAAAATTGAAACAAAATTTATCAATATATCTAAATTACTAATGTAGGTGTTCAATTAACAAATATGGCAAAAACGGTCGTGGTCCTAGAGAATCAAAGTATACCCAAAAATTGCTGCTCATAATCCACAAAGCATCAAACTATAAACTAATAAACAAAATATCAAACTATGCCTAATTTTTTTTACCATTAGAGCATCAAACTATACCAAAAAAACTTACTCACAAAACACTCAACTATACACTAATACACAAATCCTCAAATTATACCCAAAAAATGCTAAAGCTGTTATATTTTATCCGAAATCGCATCAAATAATATATAACAAATCGCGGAAAAAATAATAAAACCCTTTTGCTAGATTCATCTATAGAAGAAATAGAAAATCAAGAATACTTACGGGTTTGCCTGCTGCTATCCATCTAGTATTCCCTACAGTTCTTTTGCGTTCTTTAGTGATTCCACGTTCTCCGGCGATTCCGTTTATGAAACTAAGAGACCTGTAGAATCAGATTAGAGAAGAAGGAAAAGGTTTCCAGACACTAAGGAAGCGGCCGTATTTCTGATTAGGGTTTAGAGTGATGAAATACCTAAACCTAGCCCCTTATTTATAGATTTTACAATGTGAAGCCCAACATTGTAAAGCCCATCCTATGTTACTTCCTTGTGTCCGGGACCATAACCCAATAAATTGATAATTCAATTTATATCCCTGATTTATTAATTCAGGCTTAAGTGTTGAGATTTGGGCCCTCTTCATCACAGTGCCCAAATTCAACCCGGTTACCACACTTGAGCCCATAACGCCTTTTTACCCATAAGTCCAATTTAGTTAATTAAATAATTAACTCGACTACTTTTAATTTGGACTTCCTTAAGACAATAACCGAATATGTTTATTTAGCATATCGGTCCAAATTATTATTAGTCTATAAATATATTAAATAAATATATTCCAACAATCTCCCACTTGGACCGTCATATGCTACTCAAGAATACATATTCAACTTTAATGGGATCCCTATATTCATTGTCAATGGGCAAACGGTACAACCCCGTACATGATTGATAATAATAAAGGACTAAAGACCTCTTTCTCGTAATGTGAACAATAGGATGCAACAGTAATCACATTACCATAATCAATCAATTACTTGGGCCAATTATGGAGGGTGGTCTAAGAGTAATATGGCTTGTAATCGTACATATCTACTCTTAAATGGTTCCTACTTTTGGAGATCCAATACAGTACAGATATCAATAAATATTTCCAAGCATATATATTGCAATAAACTTTAATGTGCACAATACTGCAAAATACAACATCAGATCCTATTACAAACTCTCCCACTGAAACTAAAAATCCTCTAAATCAACTACACCCATACTGATGGTGTGTCCCTGGAAAACCTTAGGCAAAACCGCCTTTGTTAGAGGATCTGCTATCATGGAGTTTGTACTGATGTGCTCTATACTTATCTGACCCATCTGTACTCTTTCTTTAACAGGCAGAAACTTTATGTCTATGTGTTTGGATTTAGATGCGCTCCTGTTGATGTTAGAGTACTGCACTGCGGAATTGTTATCGCAATATAACCTCATAGGGATTTCTATCCCTTATACAATGCGTAATCCAGTAACAAAATTCCGCAGCCATAGTGCCTGGTTTGATGCCTTAAAGCATGCAACAAATTCTGCTTCCATGGTGGACGATGCAATAAGTGTTTGCTTTACACTTTTCCAGGATATTGCACCTCCAGCCAATAAGAATATGTTGCCTGACATACTTTTAATGTGTCTGCGCATCCACCAAAATTTGAGTCGGAATACCCGATGATCTCCAGTTTATCCGACTTCCTATATGTCAACATGTGCCCCTTTGTTCCTTGCAGATATCGGAGTACTCTTTTAACTGCTTTCCAGTAATCCATTCCTGGGTTACTAACATATCTCCCCAACATGTTTACAGCAAAGACAATGTCCAGCCTAGTACAAAATTGAGCATACATTAAACTCCCAACTGCAGAAGCATAAGGGACCGTTTTCATTTCCTCAATCTCAAGTTTTGTCTTAGGACATTGACTCGGACTAAGTCTGTCACCATTTGCTATAGGGGTACTTAGGGGTTTGCAATCTGCCAATCCGTAACGTTGTAACACACTTTTAATGTATGCTTTTTGTGATAATCCAAGAATACCACGAGAACGATCTCGATGTATCTGGATTCCTAACACAAAACTGGCATCACCAAGATCCTTCATATCAAACTTGTCTGATAGAAATCTTTTTGTAGTGTGTAACAATTCCTTATTGTTCGAGGCAAGCAATATGTCATCCACATATAATATAAGAAATATGAAATTACTCCCACTGAAATTGTGATAAACACAATCCTCAACCGAGTTGATCCCAAAGTCATAACCGACTATCACCTCATTGTGATACCATTGACGAGAAGCTTGTTTAAGCCCATAAATGGATTTCTTAAGTCTGCAAACCAGATCTTTTGAGTTACTTTCTACAAAGTTTTCTGGTTGCATCAGTAGATCGTTTCCTCAATATTACCATTGAGAAAAGCGGTCTTAACATCCATTTAATGAAGCTCAAGGTCAAAATGTGCAACTAATGCCATGATTGTTCTAAAGGAATCCTTCGTCGATACTGGAGCGAAAGTTTCTTTAAAATCAATCCCTTCACGCTGAGTATAACCTTTCGCTACAAGACGTGGTTTATGTCTTTCCACATTACCCAGGGAATCGCTTTTGGTTTTGTAAACCCATTTACAACCAATTGCCTTTTTTCCTTCAGGTAATGGGACAAGATCCCATACCGCATTATCCTGCATTGATTTATACTCTTCTTTCATAGCGTCAATCCACTTTTGAGATTCAGAGCTTGCCATGGCCTGTTTGTAGGATGAGGGATCATCTACAGTTCCAACACATAACTCATCATGCTCCTGAAGATATACTATAAATTCTGGACCTATAGTACTCTTCCTTTCTCTAGTGGACCTTCTTAATGGCACTATTTCCTCCTGTTGCACTTCTTGAGGAGGTAGAGTTTGATCATTATGAACGATGTCATTTTGATTCCCTTGTGGAAGATTATCTTGAGGTTCCTCTTGTTCTACCTGAATCTCTGTATCCTGGTTAGAACCCTCAAGTGGAGCATCAGTGTTAATCTGAGGATTACCTTGTTCTAATGGGATCGAAATGATTGGCATTACCGCCCAATCTTCAGATATCTCAGTATCCCTATTAAAACCTTCATGAATCTTTATGGATTCTTCCTCAAAATCAACATATGTTCCCTTATTCTTCCCCCCAAACTCAACATCCTTTAGAAACTTGGCCGTTCCTGTCTCAAATATTGTACCAGTGAGAGAATCATAAAACTTAAACCCTCTAGAATGTTCGGAATAACCTATGAAGAAACAAGTAACTGTTTTTGGGTCCAGTTTCTTTTCTTGAGGTTTGTAAGGCCTCGCCTCAGCTGGACAACCCCACACATGCAGATGCTTTAAATTAGGTTTACGCCCGTTCCAAAGCCCATATGGAGTCCTAACAGTAGCCTTTGTGGGTACTCGATTGAGTATATAAGCGGCACATTTGATGGCTTCCCCCAGAGAGATAATGGTAGAGATGAGTGACTTATCATGCTTCTAACCATATCTTTTAGTGTTCGGTTCCGTCTCTCAGATACACCGTTCATGCGAGGTGAACCAGGCATAGTGTATTGATGGACTATTCCACACTTCTCTAGGTACTGTGCAAAGGAACCTGGACGTTGTTCACCCGATCCGTCATATCTACCATAGTATTCACCACCACGGTCAGATCTAACGGTCTTAATGCTTTTACCAAGTTGTTTCTCAACCTCGGTCTTAAAAGTTATGAACTTGTCCAGGGCCTTATACCTTTCTTGTTGACCGAACCTTGACCTGGTCCTTTGCCATATGCCTTCCGCTTAGGTCCTGCCTTATTTGGTGATGTAATCACATTAGCCTCAAGCGTTGTGCCTTTAAGTCTTTCCTCCTCCTGTGCAGCGTGGGAAATCAATTCATTGATATTCCACTTTTCTCGCATGCAGTTATAGGTGGACTGGAAATACTTAAACCGGTCTGGCAGCGAATGAAATGTGAATCCCACTATGCATTCCTCAGGTAAGTCTAAACCGATTGCCTTTAACTTTTGGCAAATCATCAACATTTCCAGAATGTGCTCCCGGATTTTACCTTTGCCATTATACTTTTTTTTTGGTAGCTAGCTCGATGAGCAAACGCTGCACCTCTACCTATTCATTTTCATTTATTTTTTTTTGGCAAAGGCTTTCTCAATCTCCGTGAGAAAGACCGAGGCAGTGGTAACACCTTTAGGGACAGCCCCACGCAATGCTACTGTTATTCCCTGTAATAATAGCGCCATGCATAACTTATTTGACCTTTCTCACTTTTCATCAGCCTTAGTTTCATCCGGTGTACTTTCCGGACTAAGGGGAGATGGTTTGGGAGTTAACAATGCATAGTCGTAATCATGTATAGATTAAAAACAGCAACATTTCTTCTTTCCACCATTGAAAGTCCGAACAATCCAACGTTGGTGGACGATTCCCCAACAAATTGTAACCCATGGATACTATAATAGGAACAAACAACACAAAGCACATCTAGCATTTTGACATATAACTGAAAACATGTGCATAAACATGACAAATACATGTAAAACATAAAATTCATTGATAATAGATACCGGAGGGCAAATCAAATTAACATGAAATTTTATGAGTTTGAGAAAAATACTATGATCATTATTTTAATTTTCTAATTGCCAATGAGACCTTCCGGAGGGCCGATGTAATTTACATATATTAAAATAACCATAATTTGATTTTCTTAAGTACCGGTGAAATCTTCCGGAGGGCTGATTTCACCTACTTAAAATCAAAAAATTGTAAGGCTGAATTTAATTTATCCTAAGTACCGATGAAACCTTCCGGAGGGCCGATTTCATCTAATTAAAATTAAAATCAGCACAAAGACCATTTTCAATAATTTTCTCCCGTTCATAATTAATTTAAACCCAAACGTGAACCTTCCGGAGGGCCGATAATATTTGAATTTAAATTAATCCCCGAACCTTTCGAAGCCTAGGATCCTTAAGAAAATTAATTTTAACCTTCCGGAGGGCCGATTAAATTAATTTCTTAGTTTCACCTACCGGTCTACGAAACCTTAGGCATGCATCGTCATTTAATCATTCACACACATACAATTTAATTCACAAATAAACATACAAAAAAAATAATATCAAAGTATAATTTTTTGTGAAATATATTGTTCAAATATTTTCGAATTAATAACTTTTTTTTTTTTTGATTTTTTTTTTTTATATTATTTAACTTAATATTTGCAGCAGCCTGCACGTGCAGCAAGCTGCTGCAAATATTAAGCCCTGCTGCAATTTGCAGCAGGCTATCGCAGCAGTCTACCGCTGCTGCAAATTGCAGCAGCTTACCTGCCTGCTGCAATTTGCAGTAGGCTGCAGGTCCTAAACGGGCCCACCAATTGTTTTGGGTGGGTTCAGCCTGTATTCATCATGCTGTTATTATCGTTTGGGTATTTTTTGTTGTCCCTATTCTTTTGGCGGTTACTGTGTTTATCGCCGGACAGCCTTCGGTGAGCGTTAACATCAGGGGTTAAGCTGTCGATGAGCCACTGTCCCAATAATTTTGATTTTATTCGTTATTTTAGGGTTGATTTGATGCTAATTTTGGGAGAAAAATTCCAGACATCAATAAACCCTAATTTTATCCGAAATAAAAAAAATCCCCAAACTATAAAAATTGCAATTTCAATAAATCACATAACATGCTTTTCATACAATCCCTAAATCCATGCCCTACCAATTCAATTAACACATAATCCCAATGACATGGATTCTTTACGATGAAGAAAAACATGCGTTTTTATCTATCAATACTCAATTTGATTATTCTACTGAATCCAAAAAGGGTTTATTTGGCTCTGATACCAATTGTTATATTTTATCCGAAATCGCATCAAATAATATATAACAAATCGCGGAAAAAATAATAAAACCCTTTTGCTAGATTCATCTATAGAAGAAATAGAAAATCAAGAATACTTACGGGTTTGCCTGCTGCTATCCATCTAGTATTCCCTACAGTTCTTTTGCGTTCTTTAGTGATTCCACGTTCTCCGGCGATTCCGTTTATGAAACTAAGAGACCTGTAGAATCAGATTAGAGAAGAAGGAAAAGGTTTCCAGACACTAAGGAAGCGGCCGTATTTCTGATTAGGGTTTAGAGTGATGAAATACCTAAACCTAGCCCCTTATTTATAGATTTTACAATGTGAAGCCCAACATTGTAAAGCCCATCCTATGTTACTTCCTTGTGTCCGGGACCATAACCCAATAAATTGATAATTCAATTTATATCCCTGATTTATTAATTCAGGCTTAAGTGTTGAGATTTGGGCCCTCTTCATCACAGTGCCCAAATTCAACCCGGTTACCACACTTGAGCCCATAACGCCTTTTTACCCATAAGTCCAATTTAGTTAATTAAATAATTAACTCGACTACTTTTAATTTGGACTTCCTTAAGACAATAACCGAATATGTTTATTTAGCATATCGGTCCAAATTATTATTAGTCTATAAATATATTAAATAAATATATTCCAACAAAAGCTACTTAATTACATAGAAAGAAAATAGAATAAACCAAATAAAACAAGGAATAGAAAAAATTAATTACCTAACAAATTTGTAGAAGAAAATAAGACAAGAAAATTAGGTAGGTTACAGTAATGGGAACTTTCGCGGAGAAAAAAGATACAACTGAATCAATTTTGGTAGAAGAAAAGAAGAATACGACATTGGTTTCTTTTTTTATCAGAGATCATAACCCATTAAATTGATTTCTATTAATTTAGTCTATAACCTTATCAATTTAGTCTTAAGTGTTAATATTTGAGCATAATCCTTCGTAGAGCCTGATATTTAACAAGTTATCTACATTTATACCTCTATAATGTGTTTTCAACTATTAGTCTAATTTCTATTTATATAAATAACTCGATTACTTATTGATTCAACCATATTAAGATAATGATTAAATACATCATTAATATATCAATCCATAAATTTTTAACAATCTCCCACTTGGATCATCATATGCTACTCAACGATGCATCTACTTGATGGATATGTTGATTCCATTTCAATAAGTGAATTGAAAATTTACGTACATGAAGATGACCGACAAACGACTAAAGACCTATTGATTGTAATACGAGAAATTGGATGCTACAGGAATCAAACTATCCTCATCAATCAATTACATAGATCAATTAGGGTGTGTAACATAAGAAAAATATGAAGTTTAATCACACATCTATATTCTTAACTATAACTACTTAATTCGGGATTTATTTAATGAATTAGAGAAGTCAATAAACTTTAAATGAGACATATTTTGCAATAAACAAAAGTTTAGACAATAAAAATAAAAATATAAAGTGATTGTCATTTAAAAAATCTCACTGAAGCCAGCAACACCCATCTTAATGACATGTTCCAAAAAACTCTCATGTAATACTAATTTTATAAGTGGATTTGCTACCACAGAGTTTGTGCCGATGTTTTCTATACTTATTTGAAATCTTTGAACTATCTCTTTAACAAGCACAAAAATTACGTCAATATGTTTGGACTTAAATGAGCTCCTGTTACTATTGGAGTATTGTATAATGGAATTGTTTTTATAATAAAATTTAATGAAACCTTTTATACCTTCTAAAACACGTAGTCTATTGAAAAAATTCCACCACCACAGTGCTTGGTTAGATGCCTAAAATCACTTAGTGTTTTATTTACATATTTTCGTGATATTTCACCCATAGCTAATAAGAATATGATATTTGAAGTGCTATTTAGTGTACCAACGTATGCAACACAATTTGAATCGAAATACCCATTGATCACCAAACTATCCCACTTTCTATATGTCAACATGTAACGTTTTGTTCTTTGAGGATATCAAAGTACTCTTTTAACTTCCCTCCAACGATCCTTCTTACATTTATTGAAAAAATATTGGCAACAAAGACAATATACAAACTAGTACAAATTTGAGCATACATTAAACTCCCAACTGCCAAAACATAAGATATCATTTTCATTTCATCAATCTCAAGTGTTATCTTTGTACATTGGTCAAAAATCAATTTTTTTATCTATTTTTATAGGGGTATTCAAGGATTTTTAATTTCCAAATTAGTAACGTTGTAACACACTTTATATCTATGCCTTTTGTGACAATCCTAGAGTTTCCCGAGAGAGATCTTGGTGAATCAAGATTCCGAACACAAAACTGCATCACCGAGATCTTTCACGATAGAAATTTCTTTGTAGTATATAATAATTTCTTATTCTTCTAAAAAAAACACATAATTATTATATAATAAAAATAATAAGAAGTTATTGACACCGCACTTTTGGTATATACAATCT
The DNA here is from genome assembly GCA_036936605.1 of Limnanthes douglasii subsp. nivea. NCBI lineage: Eukaryota > Viridiplantae > Streptophyta > Magnoliopsida > Brassicales > Limnanthaceae > Limnanthes > Limnanthes douglasii. The sequence continues at coordinate 181,682,367 of JAUPFV010000003.1, forward strand.
TCAACTGAGTTGATCTCAAAACAAAAAAAGACTATAAGCTCATAAATCTTGTGGTGCAACTAGCGAGAAAAATGGTGTTAACATTCATTTGATAAAAATCAAGATCAGAGTGTGTGACTAATACCATGATTGTTCTAAAGCAGTTAATTTGTAGATCTATAGAGAAGCTCTCTTTAAAACTAATCCATTTATGTTGAGCATGACCTTTCATTACAAGGTGCCATTTATGTAATGGGAAAAAATCCTATAGCATGTTGTCGTACATTAATTTATACTCTCCTTTCATAACATCAATCTACTATTGAGAGTTAGAACTCTGCATGGCTTCTTTGTAAGATGGTATGATGCTTACAGTTTTAACACATTATTTGTCATGTTCTTGAAGATATCCTATATAGTTAGAAGATAAAATATTATTCATTTCTCTCATACACCTTCTTAAGGAAACTATTACTTCTTGTTTCCCTTCTTGAGGAGGTAGACTTTAACTTTTATAAACAGTATCATTTGTTCCAATTAAGGAAGATTGACATTATCTTGAGTATATATTGTTCTAACTAGACCATATTTGCATCATGGTTGAAGCCCTCGAGCTGAACATATGTTTTATTTTGAGTCTCATCTTGATCTAATGGTGCTGAATTATTTTTCATTAATGTATACTTTTATGTTATTTGATTATGATGCACACAGTCCGGTGAATTGACAGTTTGGAGCTCCGGTGTCAGATTTTGACCCACAACACCTTGTTTCAAAGGAAACAACGTCAAGAACGCAAGTCACGAGGAGCTATGGGCTTTTTTGGGCATTCGGGCTCGTCTATCCTCTTTTTTTAGCACTTTTAATACTTTAGGCTATTTTTGTAATTTTCATATTTTTAGTTTTAGGGTTTCGCTTGAACCCTTATATAAACCTATCTTCTATTCATTGTTCTGGGAATTGTTTTTAATTAATAAAAAAATTAGGGTTTTATCCCTTATGGCTTCTACTGCGTTTCACTCTATATCATAGTGGTATCAGACACAGGCAGTCCTGCGCGATGGTACGAGGAAGAACCAGCGGTCGCGGTGGCGCTAGAGTGACTAGAGATACAAGTGATGTAGATGATCGTGAAGTTGCTGACCTACGCCGTCAGGTAGCCGATCTTACCCGTCAGATGGCTGATCTGAACGCCAGGAAACAAGGCACAGAGGTTGAGGGTATGGATAACCCTTTTGGGGAGGGGATCGACCAGAATACTTCTCACACCCGCCGCTGGGAGCTTGGATTCAAGATAGACATCCCGGACTTTGATGGCAGCCTTAAGGCAGAGGCACTTATCGATTGGTTATCCCAGATTGAAAAAGTCCTGGACTTCAAGGAAGTTCCTGAGGAGATAAGGGTCGCATTAGTCACCATTCACCTACGCGGTAGGGCACAGGCTTGGTGGCAGCAGATGAAGAAGAACCGCGCGCGTGAAGGCAAGGATAAAGTCCGCAACTGGGAGAAATTCAAAAGAAAAACCCGCAAGGCTTTCCTTCCTTACAACTTCGAGCGGGAACTCTACCAGCGACTCCAGCATCTTCGTCAGCGATTCCTTATGCAGACGACTCTTCTGATGGGGAGACCGGTTATGATTCGAGGACGAATCTTCTCTTCCCCGGCGGGAATGATGCAGACAGTCCGGTGAATTGACAGTTTGGAGCTCCGGTGTCAGATTTTGACCCACAACACCTTGTTTCGAAGGAAACGACGTCACGAACGCAAGTCACGAGCTGTGCTCGTGAGCTATTGGCTTTTTTGGGCATTCGGGCTCATCTATCCTCTTTTTTCGCAATTTTAATACTTTAGGTTATTTTTGTAATTTTCATATTTTTTTAGTTTTAGGGTTTCGCTTGATCCCTTATATAAACCTATTTTCTATTCATTGTTCTAGGAATTGTTTTTGATTAATAAAAAAATTATGGTTTTATCCCTTATGGCTTCTACTGCGTTTCACTCTATATCAGATTATCTATTGTTAGTACCTTAATAAATCTGGATAGATTCTTTTTCAAAATGAACATCTATTCCTAAAATCTTTCCATCAAACTCAACATACTCAAGGAACTTTGATGTTTTCGTCTAAAAAATACTACTAGTGAAAGGATCATAAGACTTATAACCCCTTAATTACTTAAAATAATAAATGAAAAACATTTAATCCCTTGTTGTTTCGTGAGGCTTGTAAGAGTTTGCGTCAAGTGGACATCCCTATATATAAAGATGCTTTAAAATAGGTTTGCACCCAACCCATATCTCATATGGTGTCTTTAAAGTTACCTTAGTTGGAAATCTTATTGAGAATATAAGTTGCACATTTGATAGTTTTACTAAGAGTGATAGTGGTATAGTTAAGCTACTTAACATATTTCTCACCATATTTTTTTGGTGTATAGTTCCATCTCGCCGATACACCATTCATGTTGGGTGATCCTGATATTATATATTGAGGGATTATGCCACACTCCTTTGGGTATCCAGCAAATGGTCCTTGATTTTATTCACCTTATCCATCAAACTTGTCATAGTGTTTATCACGGTCAGATCTAACACACTCAATGCTCTTACCCATTTGTTTTTTAATTTCGGTCCTAAAATATTTGAACTTGTCTATGGCTTCTGATTTATCATGAAGATAATAGAAGTACCCATAATGTGAGAAGTCATTTATGAATAATATGAAGTGCCGCTTCCCGTTTCATGATTCTCTTGTAAACGATCCATGAATATCAATATGAATCGGTTTTATGACTTTTTTCGCTCTATATATATCGCTATCCTTATTTTAGTATGTTTCTCTTTTATTCATTCAATACACGTACTGAAGTCTGAATATTTAATATTCTTTAATAAACCTTCAACAAAAAATGTATCCATCCTTACTATGGAGATATGACATAAGTGATTGTGCCAAAGATTAGTTGAATTTTCAGTTTTGTGAAACTTGTTGTTTGTTATTTGTGTGTTCATTGATTTATTGTGATGCTCAATTATAACTAATATATACACCCTATCATTAATTATTAAACTTATAGTACAAAGTACCATATTATTAAAGTAAAAATTCAATTGATAACTTCCAAACAGGGAAATACATCAAATTCCTCCTAAAAGAAGGCGCAAACATAACATCCTAAAAAAATACATATCCGGTGAACCTTGTTGTTTGTTATTTCTGTGTTCATTGATATATTGTGATGCTCAATTATAACTAATATAAACACCCTATCATTCATTATTAAACTTCTACTATCAAGTACCATATTATTAAAGGAAAAAGTCAATTGATTACTTCCAAACAGGGAAATACATCAAATTCCTCGTAAAAGAAGGCACAAACATAACATCCTAAAAAATAATACATATCCAGTGAAAGTTTTAACTGAAAATAAAAAACATCTAGCTTTAATATAGGCTCGATGATTTTCAAAATACTTTTTTTATGTTACTTTTATCTTTGCATAGGAAACATCGGTCGTCGGTTGATTCTTTTTGTTTCTCACGATTTTGAAAAAATATAGATATTTTGTCATCAAACTTTTGCTTCTGTTATACCCCATTATTGGAGCTTACCACATGCACCTCATTTGGTTCACCTTTCAGTTTTTCCTCCTCGTGTACAACTTGAGAAATTAACTCATTGATTGTCCACTTCTCGTGCATACAATTGTAAGTGGATTGGATGTACTCAAACTTAGCAGGAATCAACTGAAAGAAGAACCTAACCAGACACTTCTCAATGAGGTTTCTCTTGAATTCCCTTAACATTTTTGGCGATCATAAACATCCCAATAATATTCTCTCTCATAGTTTATATTCCTTGGTACTTTTTATGGGAAATATCGTTCATCGAATGTTGTATCTCTTCTTTCTCATATGCGATGGTAATATTCATTGGGACAACCCCATTAAAAGTAGTTGGAATCCCTTAGTGTATTATGGTCAAGTATAATTTTAGATCTTTCCCAAGTCCTTAATTATTTTGTTTCATCGGGATTACTTGCTTCAGTAAGGAGAAGGGTTCGTGAACCATAAATGATCGACCATAAACATGACAATTCAAGAACAATTAAACCTCATCTTTACATTGGTTAAAATCTGACTTATCCAACATGGGAGACTTATTCCCCCTCGGATTGTAACCAACAATATCAATTGAGAACATTTTAACATACAATACATAAGACGCACACTCAGTGACATATAATACTTAATTAAATATGCTTAAACATGACATAATACATGTAAAATACAACATACAATGAAAATAAGATATGTCTTGAAAAAAATACTAACATTTATTTATGAGTTTGGAAAAACACTATTAATCTAATTTTTAATTGTTTAAGTACCGATGAAACCTCATTTAGGTTGATTAACCTACTTCAATTAAAACTTAATGATTATTTTTCCGTTGATTTTATCTCGTTCATGATTAATCATGCCAAATATTGACCTTCATTTGGACTGATAATACTTACAATTAACATACTCCTTGAACTATTCTGGCCTTATGATTTTTAACCCACCAATTAACCTTCATATGTATCATTTAATTGATACGGAACAAAATACTCAGCATATCAATGAAGATATAATTTATACTTCTTTCACCCACGTTTTTCCTTTTAGGTTGAGTGAGGCTTACAACTGCTCTACAACCCAGATTCTTAGATAACTCAATGTTGGAGGCTTTTTATACCAAAGCTTATGCGGCGTAATCGTATTCTTTTTAGTAAGAATTTTATTCAATATATAAAAGGCTATTAACATAACCTCACCTTAACATTATTCACTCAATAGGAGTTGACCATTTCGTTCAAAGTCATATTCTTCCTCTCGACTATACCATTTTGTTGTGGTTTATAAGGAGCCAAATACCAGTAGACTGAAAATATATCGGATCATAATATTCACCTCTTTTATCATTACATAGATTTTAATCAAATTATTTTTATGTATCTTTACTTTTTCCTTACATATTTTAAATTTATCCAGAGCTTCATTTTTCGCATACAACAAATAAATGTAACAATATTTATCTGCATCATCTATAAAAGTTAGAAAATAATTTTTTATTTCCTAACGAAAGTGTAACATGGAAATCACATAAATTATTATGTACTAGCTCCAATATTTTTGAAACTCGGTTAACGTTATTGAAAGGTTTTCTAGTTATCTTAGTTAACATGCAAGTCTTTTTTTATCGTTTGCATCAACATAAGGTATAAGGCTCATTTTATACATGTTTTTATTCTTCCATAATGAACATGTCCTAATCTAGCATGTCATATTTCTGTTTTATTCAAATTTCTGCACATACTATTAGAAGCCATGCAACTAAAATCATTTTGGAACAAAACATTAATACTTAACATAAACATATCATTATACAAATATTTGAATCTCATAATATATCATGTTTTGATAGTATATACTTGCTACTTTTGTAAACTTGTTTGAAACCATAATTGTTTAAAACAACACAAGACAAGAGATTCTTTCGAATCCTAAGAACATATAATACATCGTTTAATAATATGTATTTTCCAGAAGTAAACAAACATTTTCTAGTCCTTTAATTGGTTCGGCAAGTTTTCGATCATAAGTGAATATCCATCTTCAATCGGTTAAAAATTACAGAACCATCGAATATCATTACATACATGACTTGGTGATCCCAAGTCAACCCACCATGCAACATCGTCATCTTGCACATAAAATGCCTCAAATATTAGAGATATATAATTCTGACCAGAATTAAAATTTTGAAATAAAATCTTAAACCAACAACCCATTTTGCTGCTTTTTAGGATCCTTAGATCCACTTGAACCAGCATTTATTCTACTTGGACCAACATTGTTCATACTTGGACCAACATTGTGTTTGCATTTTCCAACTCGAAGATCCCTCCTAAAGTGATTAGGATTGCCATATTTCTAACATGTCATTTGAGGAACGAAATAGTCTTCTTTACAGAGCTATTTAACTGGGGACTCAGGTTCCCATTGGACCCGGAGATCGTTCGATACTTCCACCTGGTGAAGCTCTGCCCGAGCCAGCTGAGCCCCAATGGCTGGTTTACTTTGATGTCATGTATCATGGCATCCAGGCTTTCCGGGATCCCTCTCCCTATGGAAGAGTTCGCAGCGGTGGCCAACCTTTGCAAGCATCACCAATTCCCCTTCTATCACTTCAATATGGGGAACGGTCTCAAGGCTGTTGATGATCTCTTGGAGTCAGAGAGCAAATGAAGGAGCCAATTTCTGTTTGTCAGTGGCGCTTGGGAAAATGGCAAGAAGATCAAGGCCGGAGAGAACCCAAGCCTCATCAGGATTAGGTGGAGGAGTGACCGTAAGTTCCTTACTTTAAATCTCTGTCCGTTTCTCTCTTTTCGTTTTTTAAAGTTAGTTTAAATTAACCAGTTTCTCTTTTTTTTCTAACAGAGTTGCCAAAGGAGTTCAGGGATTATTTGAAGGCCGGACAGACTACCTGTGGCAAAATCAATGCTTGGGCCGCAGAGAACTGGGAGAATCGATTCCACAAAGCCTTCACCCCTGGAAATCTAGCAAGGTCTCACCTGTGGAACACCACAGGTCGGAGAGACCTAATTTGGGAGGAGCTCACCACCCAGCCTCCAGAAGACATTGTGCTGAGAAGGTCCCACGAGTTAGATGGGACACTCTACCTGCCTGCCCGGGATAAAGCCCCAAGCAAAATGAAAGGCAGGAGAAAAGGCAAAAAAGTGGCGAGCGATGCTGAGAAGGATGCCCCAACAGACCCGGAGGGGCCGGCCCAGGTTCAAATCAATGCAGCCCTCTTGCAAGTGGTAGAGCAAGAGACCGAAAGGCAGGAAGTAGACCTCCCAAAACCTCCAAGGGCTCCCAAGAGGACTCGCAAGCAAGTAGGTGAAGGCACTGACCGGGAAGCCAAGAAGAAAAAGACTTCCCAAGGAGATGAGCTCGCTCTCCGGGATCCGGAGCCTTCATTCCCCACTGACCCCTCTGACCCAACACTGGCCGAAGAGATCCCAAGGGACTTTCATACCGATGAGGTAGAGGGGGGAGATCTCAACCTCGATGGAGTGGACATCACTGGTCTAGCTGGACTTGGTGAGTATTTCCTTGGCCTCCCCAGAGATGAATTCGTAGGGCCCTACATTCCTCCAACCAGCTCTAATACGGTTAATTTCAACGGCAAGACTTTCATGGTTTCTAGTGAAAAGGACACTATAGCCCATTCCTTGCTTAGTAATGTGCAGCCAGTTCTTACATTCGAGAGGCAAGTCCGGAGTCAGGCAGACACCATCAAAAACCTCAAGTCTGAGAAAGAAAAGCTGTCCGAAGACCTCCGCACTGCTACTACCAATGTTGATTTGCTTAAGGAAGCAAATGAGGAGCTGAAGAGGAATCAAGATGAAAGCAACACAAAAGTTGCCACCCTAGAAGAAACCATAAAAGATCTTCAGGAGAAGATGTCTGGTATGGAGATGGACCTTACGGCCTCAAGGGGAGAAACTACTGTAAAGGAGAAGATCATCACCAACTTGACTACTGACAAGATTGCTCTAGAAAATGCAGTGGCCCAGGCTGCTGAGGAGAAAAATGTTATGTTAAAGGACCAAGAGGCCACAATCAATGCCAAGATCAATGCCTATGCCAGGGAAATGATTAAAAGCGAAGAGTTAATGATTCAAAGGGTAAAGTCTGATATGGTTCTCCTTTTTCATGAAAAATTTCCGAAGAGGACCCTGGGGGACTTATGGCTCTATGTGGATGACGATGACCTTCCATATTATACAATGGTCGAGGAGGATGGAATTCCCAGTGAGTCTTCATCTGATGATGAAGAGAGGATCGGAGAGAGCCCTGGTGAAGAGGAGAATGATCCCAAGGGCAAGAAAGTAGTCGAAGGGGGGAGCGACTCTAAGGGTAAGAAAGCAGATGAAGGGGAGCCATCGTCAAAGGCTCAATCTTAATTTATGATTTACTTGGTTTATCTTTTATTCAAACTAAAGTCCTTGGAAGGCCAAGGCACTCTTTTTGTTGTGGTGTCCGGTATTTGTTCGGACAGGTTTTTTGTGCTGTATCCTGGCTTACTCGAAAGTCCTTGGAAGGCCAAGGCAATTTTAAGTTGTTCAAGGAATATTTCTGTTTTGCACAACCATTATCTTCTTTCATTGTTTGTTTTAGTTTAGATAGCTAGAGTTTAAGTAGCTTTTAGTTATTGCATTGTGAGAGTGTTTAAATTCTCCGGCTAGAGTTTAAATAGCCCTTAGATCTTTCAGTCCGGGTAGTATAACAAGAGATAGAACTTTGAAAATACTTAGAAAATTTTGAAGAAGGCATTGAATTTTATTCAACCATCCGGACACCTTACTAAAACCTCCCCGTGCCACCAGGGAGGACAGAGTATGCCCCCAAATATTTACATGGAAGTTCAAACAAGTAAATATTTACACAAGTGTTATTCCAAGTACATCCGAAGATGCTCAATATTCCAAGGATGAGTTAGAACCCTGCCATCTTTGTCTTCCAACGAATAAGTTCCAGGCTTGATTCTTTCAACCACAATATACGGACCCTCCCAGGTAGGGGCCAGCTTTCCGAAGATCTTTTCTTTAGTGTGCAAGAAGACCTTCCTTAATACTTTATCCCCTGGTTGGAAATCTCTTCTTTTAACTTTAGAAGCAAACCTGCTTCTCATCAAGCCCTGATAGTGTGCAACTATAAGGCGAGCTTTAACCCGTCTTTCTTCTATCAAATCAAGTTGATTTCTGATGGCCATCTCATTAGTGTGTCCGGAGAAGTTGTGAACACGAAAGGAAGGGAGTGTCTTCTCTATGGGGGCTACTGCATCCATTCCATAGACCAAGGCGAAGGGTGATTCTTGTGTTGCAGCCCCAGGTGTTGTCCGGTAGGCCCACAAGACTTCTTGTAAATAACTAGGCCACTTCCCAGCAGCCCCTTCCAGATTCTTCCTTAAACCGGACAGTATAGTCCTATTAGCCACTTCAACTTGCCCATTAGCTTGTGGGTGGAAAGGTGAAGAAAAACAATGCTGTATACCCCTTGAGGAACAGAAGCTTTCCATTTCTCTATTGTCAAACTGTGGCCCATTGTCTGTTGTTATTTTCTGTGGGACACCAAATCTGCAACATATGTTGGACAGAATGAATTTTATTACAGCTTTTGATGTTGTCCCTGCCAGGGGAGCTGTTTCTATCCACTTTGAGAAGTAGTCAATGACCACAATTATAGTTCTACGCCCTCCGGACGCCACAGGGAGAGGCCCTACTAAGTCCAACCCCCATCGAGCAAAAGGGATGGGCTCAGAAATTGACTCCAAAGGAATGGCTGGTACATGAATTTCATTGTTGTACCTCTGGCATGGGGTCACACCACTTCACCAATTCCTTAGCATCTTTCATAATTGATGGCCAATAATATCCGGAGAGTAATACTCTTCTTGTTAAAGCTCTAAACCCACAATGGGCTGATCCCTCACCATCATGCAATTGGGAGAGGACCACTTGTGACTCATCATCCCCCAAACAACGCAGAAGAGGTTTACTATAGGATTTTTTGTACAACACTTCTCTCAATATAATGAAACCACGAGCCTTGTGTTTCAATGTTCTGGCTTGTGATTTATCTGAAGGTACAATACCATCGGACAGATATTGTATGAGAGGGGATCTCTAGTCTTGATGCTGTTTTACTTGTATTTCAAAAACTTCCTCTTTTTCACCCTTACTAAGTTGAATAGAAGGGCTTTCAAGCACATGGATCCATGAGTAAGACTCCGTATATGCTATTGTTGCCAATGAGTCTGCTAGCTCATTTTCTGCCCGGGGAATGTGTTCGTAGACAACAGCTTTAAATTTTAGTGCCTCATTCTTGAGGAGGAGTAAATATTTCACAAGTTGCTCCTTTCTAGCCTCAGATTGGCCTAAGGCATGGTGGATAAACAATTGGGAGTCACTTAGCAGTTTGACCCTCTTAGCCCCACAGATGTAGGCTAACTTTAACCCAGCTATAGCTGCTTCGTATTCGGACTCGTTATTAGATGCCCTGAAAGCAAAACAAATAGCCTAGTACATACTATCTCTATAAGGGGAAGTTAAACATATTCCTGCACCACATCCCATAGTGCTAGATCCACCATCTGTTCGGACGATCCAGATTTTCTTGTCTTTTGTATCGGTAGCTTGCTCTGAATCCCTATCGGAGTGGAACTCAACCAAGAAATCAGCCACAGCTTGGGCTTTTACTGCTGTCCGGGGAGCAAAGTCTATGTCGAAGTCCCCCAATTCTACTGACCACTTAGTCATTCTGCTCGAAATGTCTGCTTTTTGAATGACATTCTTTAAAGGAAAAGATGTCCGGACGATGATAGGATGAGCCTGGAAATAAGGTCTCATCTTTCTTGCAGCTATCACCAGGGCTAACGCCAGTTTTTCAAGTTTCAAGTAACGCCTCTCAGCATCAATCAAGCTTTTGCTGATGTAGTACACTGGGTGGGGATGCCAATCGACCTCTCTTACCAACACAGCACTGATGGCACAACTTGAAACGGCCAAATACACAAAGAGAGTCTCCCCATCAACGGGTTTGAACAAAGTTTTGGGAGAGGAAAGATGTTTCTTGATTTCATTGAATGCCTCATCACACTGTGGGTTCCACTCGAACCCCTTTGCACCCTTCAAAGTTTGAAAGAATGGAGCACACCTGTCCGAAGACCTCGAGATGAATCTGTTTAAGGCAGCTAATCTCTCTGTTAATCGCTGTACTTCTTTAATGCTTCGAGGAGGCTCCATTTGGAATAGGGCATTGAGCTGGTCTGGATCGGGTTGTATTCCATGTTCACTTATGATATACCCTAAGAATTTCCCGGACTGCACTCCGAACACACACTTTTCAGGGTTTAATTTCAAATTCACTTTTGCCAAGTTGGCAAAAGTTTCTTGGAGATCGGACAAGTGCAACTGCTCATCCACACTTTTTACCATCATATCGTCAATGTATACCTCCATATTTCTTCCAATTTGATCAGCAAATGCTTTGTTCACCAATCTCTGATAAGTAGCCCCAACATTTTCAACCCAAATGGCATCACCTTGTAACAATGTAGACCCCTATCAGTGACAAACGTGGTATGCTCTTGATCTTTTGGATCTACTTGAATCTGATTGTACCCGGAGAAGACATCCATAAAGGAAAGCAGCTTGTTCCCAGAAGTAGAGTCTACTAACTGATCTATCCGGGGGACCGGATACAAATCTTTTGGGAAAGCTCTATTGAGATCTGTGAAGTCAATGCACATGCGCCATTTGCCATTTTTCTTTTTTACCAGGACATGATTGGCAGTCCACAAAGGGTATTGAGATTCTTTAATGTGCCCCATCTTTGTGAGTCTGTCAACCTCTTGTACTATGACATCAGCCTTTTCTTTTGAGAAAGCTCTTCTCTTTTGAATCACTGGTGCTACATCTCTCCGGACAGATAGGTGACGGGATATCACTTTTGATGGAACTCCAGTAACATCAGCATTGCACCAAGCAAAAACATGTTGATGGTCTTTCAAAAATTTCAACATCTCTTCTTTCAACATTGGTGGCATCTTGGACCCTATCTTGACACTCTTGCCTTCTTCCAAACAGTGCGTTTCAACCTCTTCAATTGGAATCAACACTCCAGGGGTCTCTCTGGGGTCATCTATTTCACCCTCACCCCTAGAAAGGCCCTCAAACTGCTATTGATCATTTATACGGACTGCCCCCAGCGTCCGAGGAGCCAGGGCAGTGGCATAGCACTCTCTTGCAACCTTTTGGCTGCTCCGGACAACCCCAACCTGTCCCTGAACAGCATACTTTAAGCACTGGTGGACTGTTGAAGCCACTGCATGCATCCTAGAGAGCCAAGACCTCCCTAGAATAGCATTATAGCAAGTGGGACAATCCACCACAATAAAGAGTATTCTAACCATTTTCTTGAAAGGCCCCCTGCCCAATAACACCTCTTCTTCGAATTCTCCGATCACATCGGCTGAGCTGCCTGTGAAGCCCACGATTGACCTGTCCGACTTTTGAATCACAACTGGATTTCTCATTTTCTTGTAAGTGGTTAGGAAAAGGATATTGGCAGAGCTTCCAGTATCCACCAGAATTCGCCTTATTTCATTGCCCCCTATAGAGGCTCCTATGACAACAGCATCCTCATGAGGGCCAGCAATGTCTCTCAAATCATCCTCATCAAAGACAATGAAGGGGAATGAGTTCGGTGACTGATAAGATGTCATGCCTCCTTCTAGCTGGGAGGCTAAATTATGAACATGCCTCTTTCTCGAAGAAGTAGTAGGAGCTGTCATAGTGTCCCCTCCGAAAATTGTAAGTGACTCGAAGAATTTAATGAGCCCGAAGACCGACCTAGAACATTCCTCTATAGCACCCACCCTGTTTCGAGTTGGATCAGGATCCAAGTATTCAGATTCCACATCAAACCTTTCAATTATAACCATGGCCCCCTCCGGGGCAGCATTACTTGGACCAACCCGGTGAGTGTTGTCAGGCCTGTTGCCTCCTCTTCTTTTAACGTATGCTCCTAACTTTCCCCTTTCAATCAGGTTTTGAACTTCTTGCTTCAATGCTATGCAATCATCAGTGGTATGGCCAATATCATTGTGATATTGGCAAAAGGAGTTGTTACGATGCTCTCTGGGAGACTGCAAGGTTGCTGGTCTCCGGTAATGCACCTCATCTTTTGTCTTATCGAAAATGGTGGCCACACTTTCTTTGAGCTCTGCGAACCACTCCGGTTTGACCCATGGCCCTCTTTTGTTTCTGGATTGTTGACTTTGAGCAGGAGCAGCTGGCTGAGACTGAGCTTTTGCCCTACCATGCCCCTGTCCGGTTTCTCTTGCTTTGTTCCCGGACTGGTTCCGATTTGGAGTTGGTGCCACTGGGGTGGACCTCACCTGTCTGTGCACCCTGGTTTTCTTTGTTTCATCAATGTTTATTTGTTTGCCAACTTGATTTAGCAATCCTCCCCAGGTCATGGCCTTCTTTCTGGTCACCGAATCAGCCAGGTTGCCTGGGTTCAAACCTTGCCTCAGGGATGCTATTGCCACCTGTTCGAAGCAATCAGCCAACCCATTCTTTGTGTTCACAAAACGACTTATGTACTCTTTCAAGGACTCATTTGGCTCCTGGGCACAATGGATTATTGTGTCTCCATTGCCCTTCAGCTCCTTACTCCCTACAAACTGCATTCGAAAGGCCACCCAAAACGTATCAAAATCTTTAATACAACCCTAAGGCAGGCTGTTGTACCATTTCAGAGCACTCCCCGTAAAAGATTGTGAGAATGCCCTACAAAGTAGTTTATCATCGTCATCAAAGTTCATCATGAAGTTCTTGAATTACTCCAGATGATTGTCCGGATCAGTACTGCCATCGTACTTCTCCATTTTAGTGCTATCAAACCTCTTGGAGAGGTTTCCGGACAGAATTTTAGAAGACAGTGGAGCTGCCTCCAATTCATTCCACGACTGAACACAGTATCCTCATTGGGAGTTGCAAAGATACCTGGTTCATCGTGGAAAGCAAAGGGATCCATTAGCATCTTGTCCGTATACCTCCGGTGGTGAGATGATCCCTTGCCAATATGCCTTTTCATTCTTCCATGTCTGTCTCTTTTTCTTGAATATTTCTTAACCTGTTTTTGCTTTTTTCTGGTTCGACCCTCATCGTTGCTGGAGGACAAGGATTTTTCATTTCCCTCACTGTCCGAAGAGCTACCTGAAGATTCTGAGCTTGAGTCAGAGCTCTCCACAGGCTTGGACCGGTGAGACTTTTTAGAACTGGCATGTGTCTTTTTAGTGCTCACATGAGTTTTTGAAGCCTCAGGCTCTCTGGGGTTGTCGGTGTGATGAGCAACTGATGCTTTGGATTTCTCTTTCATGCCCATCTTGGCCTTTTCAGCCCTCAGAGCTTCTATTTCACCCCTCAACCTGTCACGCTCTTCGATAGTATACTCATCATTCTCTCCCACCACTTCGAGCAGAGCTGGTGGTACTTCTGGATTGTCCGGATTCATTCGGACAGACTTTCTTTGCTTGGTTTTGAATGCTTGATTCATGCACCGTCGCCTCCCACTGTGGTATCCAATTTGGTGTGGATAATAACCGCCTGAGGGTAGGCTAGTAATTTCAAGTGGAATTTTAAGGTGGTGTATGGGTGTTTAACGGTGGTGTGTGGGTATTTAACGGTTAGAGTAGAGAGTAGAGAGATGATTAAGCAGCTTGGTAGCAGTTAATTCTCATTACCCCTAGTTAATGCGGGTGGTTAGGTATTTATAGTATAATGTTTGGGCCCTTATGGGCTTTCGGGTCATGTTTAATGGACCCGGGTCATGTTAAAAGACCCATGAGCTCTAAGTAGGAGAGCAAGTAGCTTAGTCAAGAAGTGTTTAGGTTTTTTAGTACTTTTGTCATAGTTCGAACAGCCTTAAGTTCACAGTGTTCACAGAATTCTGTCCGGTCCAAATAACTTGTTCAATCCCTGTCCATGTAACATGTCCGGTATTCGGAGAGACTAGACCGATTTGCCCTTGTCCAGGGACCATCCTGAATTCGGACTCATCAAAGACAAGAGATTCTTTCGAATCCTAAGAACATATAATACATCGTTTAATAATATGTATTTTCCAGAAGTAAACAAACATTTTCTAGTCCTTTAATTGGTTCGACAAGTTTTCGATCATAAGTGAATATCCATCTTCAATCGGTTAAAAATAACAGAACCATCGAATACCATTACATACATGATTTGGTGATCCCAAGTCAACCCACCATGCAACATCGTCATCTTGCACATAAAATGCCTCAAATATTAGAGATATATAATTCTGACCAGAATTAAAATTTTGAAATAAAATCTTAAACCAACAACCCATTTTGCTGCTTTTTAGGATCCTTAGATCCACTTGAACCAGCATTTATTCTACTTGGACCAACATTGCTCATACTTGGACCAACATTGTGTATGCATTTTCCAACTCGAAGATCCCTCCTAAAGTGATCAGGATTGCCATATTTCTAACATGTCATTGTATGCCTTTTGTTAGAATAATTATTGTTGTTGTTGTTGCCTTTAAACTTTCGTTTATTCCTCTTTTCTGCATTTGCATTCTTAAAGAATCTGTTGTATTTAGCCATATTTACGGATAAGTTTCCTACTTGGTTTTTACCCTTAGGATTACTAATTTATTCTTGAGCCCTTAGAGACTCTTCAAACATAAAATGACTACTAATTTCTACTAAAATAATATCTTCCTTGTTGTGTTTAAAAGTGTGTTTAAAATCCATCCATGAATGAGTAAAATTATCAATTATAGAAGAAACTGAAATACATTCATCAATTTTCATATTGTGTTGAATAAATTGACCCATAATTTTAATAATTCATTGTACTATTCCATCACAAGTCGAGAATCTACCCTTTTGTAATTCATAATACTACTGACCATAAATTTTCTACTTGAAGCATCTTCGGTAATTTATTTCGATTCAATAGAATCTCATAATTCATTTGCACATTCTACATTTTGGTATACATCAAACAAAGTATGAGACATATCGTTCAATATAATCATCATTATCCCACTTGTTGCACCTCTTTGTTTGCTCCGACGTTTCATTCTCAACGATCTCCGGGTATGGGGTATTCAGAACTTAAACAACCTTGATGGTAGTCAATAGAAAATACATATTTTTTGGCCATCTTCTGAAATCATGGCCTTCAAACTTGTCAATTTTAGAAAACTTACTCGTAATTGCCTTTGTTGATTCTCCTCCGTTCATCATTTGCTCCGCCCTTTGGACCCTGCAAGGGGGCGGAGCCCTTTGATCTTACTAATCATAATATATTCAAACAAGGGTGCACTCCGCACTCTACAACTTGTTAGATAATGTATCATGACAATATTTGTCAACTAGTCCATCCAATTACACTAAAACATCTAACACACTTACCTTTGTGACCCGTTTTGGCTTCCTTATCAGGGTTTCAATTCATTCTGAGTAATGTATGTTTGCGAGGTGAGGTATTTTTCTTCATCAAAACAAAAATTTCTAACCCTCGTCATCGGTATCCGTAAGTCCAAATTTAATAAGTCATATAAACTGGAATTTGTCACGTGAAGCTCCTTAAACGATCATTATAATTCCACACTTTTTCTCCACTATTCTTTTCAGCTTCTAGAAACCCAAGTGAATAAGTTCTCACGGATTAAAAATAATAATAGACATAGTAATTTCACACCTTCCCAATGGTTATAAATAACTTCTTGAATTGTACATCTCCAAAAGGGATCCCATAGAGGTTGAGATCTTTGTTGTACCCACACCCTGTCGGACCATAACCCTGTCAACAAGATCCCCGTTATACCCACACCCTTTCAGTCCACGACCCTGTCAACAAGTTGGGTTATTTGATAATGCAGTCAAAATATGATGGTAAAATTCGTCAAAAGCTTAATATATGTGAGTGACTGATAGCGAATAAGTATCGTCATAGAAAATTAAATGAATTTAAAAAGAGTCGAAAATTGTTTGATATTCTCAGAAGAAAGACGAGTAAGGGCCGGCGTTATACTCGGTTAGTTGTGGAATGGTAATAACCGATTTTCCAATCGACTTAGAGCGCGGACCAATATGAATTGCAATAATGTCCAAGATTTTGAAACTTCATTGGAGATGCCATCATTGTTATTATGGTTAGCAGCGTACACCTTTAAGGCATGTTTTGGCATCGGCTGTTTCCTAGTATAGGACAATCCATAATAATTAATTGGTGGCATCCCTATTCGGATGCACCATCAATTGATATTGACATTTTGCGAAGGGTTTGAGTGTGAGAATGTTTTTTTCAGTTGTATCTCACATATTTGACTGTATATCAGCTTCGCCTTTAATAGTCCACAAGACTTGTCTTCTTCCATTTGCTCGATCACAAACATATTAAAGCAAAAAACTATAATCAGTTGTAGAGGTAAGCAGCCCACATGACATTTGTATATATATGTTTATTTTATATAGAGCTTCTTTAATGTTGATGTGGAAGGCTCTTTCAGCTAAGGATATACAGGCTTTGGCGTCCTTTCTTTTGGTACAAATCGATTTAGTGAATGGGGTGTACCGTTAAAAAAAACTTGCAAAATCTTAAGAATGAATTATTCTTCTTGAAAAAAGAATCGTGAGACATTTCTGGTTGAGAAGCTAAAGTTGGAAACAACTAAATAACCTTGGAAACAAGCTTGAAAATAAGAATGTTGAGATGAAGGAGAAAACAGACAATAGAAAGAAAGTCAACGAAGAAAATATGAAGAAAGTATAGGAGACTACAACCGTCAATGCGCAGAAAGAGGCAATTGATCTGGTGAGCAGAATCTTTAGAAAAAGGAATATCTAAGTGATGACCCATAGACTCTCTTCTTCCACGTCTTCGTCATTTCTGCCTCCATTCTTTAAACGCGTACAACTCGGTATAAAGGACTATGTCAGCACACGCTTGCCTCATGTGGGCCACTACATATCTCCCAGCCTGGTTGACTAGTAGGATACAACAATGTGCTCTTTCAACGAGCCTCTCACTCCTCCTCTCGTGACAAGTAATATCAAAGTGTAGAGTTGTTATCTATGTTAGATTTGACTAGAGTTCGAATGAAAAACGGTAACAACAAGATGGCCAAATTTTTGGCCTGGCGTCGCATGAGACGAGTGCCAAAGGTCGTCTCATTTTTGGCCTGCGACAACAGCATTCTGTTTGAAAAACCAGGCCAAATTTTTGGCCTGGCGTCGCATGAGACGAGTGCCAAAGGTCGTCTCATTTTTTGCCTGCGACAACAGCATTCTGTTTGAAAAACCAGGCCAAATTTTTGGCCTAGCGTCGCATGAGACCAGGCCCAAAGGAGGTCTCATGCGATGTGTTTGTTATGAAAATTTCATTAAACTTAAAATCATCAAACACCTTTGTATCAAATCGTCAACCACCTTAAACTACATTATATTAAGATTACATCAAAATTACATAACTATGTTACAGTAGAGTACCTTTGTATCACCTCCAAACGTCATTTCATGGCTAGTACGTCGATCGGATGACCTTTTAGCGCAAACGGACAATTACATTTCTTTGTGGATGTCTTCGTCTTTTTCAAAGTTTCCGGCTTTGCCTTTGATACGTATATACCGTATCGCTCGCAAACGTACTCTAACCTAAGAGTTCTTCCCCATTTCCCGCTATCGTAGAGTTTTCTTATTGTGACAAACTTCATCTTCTTTTATTCAATGTCCACGAAAGCATCTAATTCGTCTTTAGTGAATAATCTATCCGTGTTGAATATTTTACTGTAATCGGCATCCATAAATGGAGGCTGGGCAGGTTCCTCCTACAAAATATATAATCGAAAAGTATGAGTTTATATAAACCTGTTGTCGCACGAGACATGTCTCAAGTGCGTCGCACGAGACATGACTCTAGTCGGTCGCATGAGGCGCTCTTCTGTATTCGTCTCATGCGACGGATATGGTTCGGTGTCGCACGATCGTGCGATGACGATGCTGTTCGTCGCACGGACATCGTGCGACACGACTGAAATCCGAATAGCAAGGTTTCGGTTCTTACCTCCATCCGGTTAGCTTCCTCCTCGTCCAATAAGTCTTCCAGAGACACGCCCATCTCTTCATTGTCCATAGATACTCCGATTCAAGATTTTTCGAAGTAGATTTGATGGGTTTGGGTAAAAAAATATAACGTTTTTGATTTAATGGGTTTAGAGTAGTAGATGTTAGTACAAAGCTTGTAGATCTAGTGTAATAACGGATAGATTTGAGAGTTTCGGCCGATTTGGCGACTAAATGGCATCAATGTAAAAATCTAGAGCGAGGAAGGGCAATTTTAGAATTTCAACTTTGAGTTTGAAAAAACAAGGGAGTAAGGTGAGAGATCTATCGAAATGTGTAATATTTCTAGCCTGGCCCTTAATATAATCCAGTATTTTTAGCTCTGGCAATTTTCTGAGTAAATGGTTTTTTCGGCCCGCTCTAGCCTAGCTAAAGCCTCCCCTCATAATTTTAATTTTTAAAATTCAAAATATAATATAAAAAATAAGTTTTAAATAAACATGACAAAATAAACATAAAATATTAGAAATATCTAAGTGATGACCCACAGACTCTCTTCTCCCATGTCTTTGTCATTTCTGCCTCCATTCCCTAACGCGTACAATTTTCGGTATAAGAGACCATGCCGGCACACGCTTGCCTCTTGTGGGCCACTACATATCTCACAGCCTGGTTGACTAGTAGGATACAACAATGTCCTCTTTCAACGAGCCTCCCACTCCTCATCTCGTGACAAGTAATATCAGAGTGTAGAATTGTTATCTATGTTAGATTTGACTAGAGTTCGAATAAAAAACGGTAACAACAAGATGGCTAGAGGTGCAGCAATGAAGACTTTGAAGGTTATGAAGGAGACGACCAAACAAGTTAAATGTTGAAACCAATTTGGTGCAGGAAATGGATGGTCTCAAGACTCCCTTTAAGACCCATTCGGCCAAGGTGGATAAGATATTAAATAATCTTTAGGTGAATGAAGGAGAAGACACAGAGATAGTCGGAAACCGCTTTGAAATAATTGAATCTGAAATGGCCAAGACGAAGGCATGTATCTGAGATATAAAGAACAAGTCGGGTTGGTCAAAAAAGATTAGGGTCCCTTGCCCTAAGCCTTTCATTGGCGAGAGAAATGCCAAAGATCTTGAGAACTTCATTCAAGGTCTGGGGCAGGGGTTCTTGTTGCAACCATGAATCTTGGAGAAGATGATAAATTGTGGTGAAGAACAAGGATGGAAGAAAGCACCCGTACTAAAATCAGAGTATGGGAAGATTTTAATAAGGAATTGAGAGAGCAATTCCTACCGAGGAATGGAGGGAGCAATTTAGAGTATTAGATGAATTTATGAAATATCGAGAAAGCTCGATCGAGATGAAAGCATACCGAGAAATGTTTGCTTGTGTTGCAGGTCAAAGAACTTCAGGGAGGACAAATAGTGGAGATACTTAGGAAGTCCGGTCGAGGCTGGATTTTTGCAACATCAAGAAAATATGACCGAGATCAAGGCACTCCTTAAAAACTAAGGATTGCATGTTTGATACAGATATCAAACAATTTAGTAGGGGAGGTTTGTAAGACCCTACTAAAAGAACATCTATAATATGGGTTACATGCATTGAACAATGAGTTGTGCATATGAGGTAGAGGCATAAGTGTGAAAGAAACCAAAAAAGACACGGGCGAAAGTGGTGTCATAGCGTAGAGTTTCTTCCTAGGATATATTTGAGTAGAGGTCGAATAAAAAACAATAGCATGAAGATGAATGTTGGTAGAGGAGCACTAAAATCCGTAGCTCAAGAAGGGATAGAGTTTTGAAAACTAGTAATGGAGAAATCAGTCCATAATAGCACGAAACTATCATCGAATGATGTTGGTGAGAATGACTTTCAAACAGCTCTCCACTATGTTGCTTTTAAAGGAGACATCTGCTCGTTGTGGGCCATAAACAATTAACTCAAAGTCGTTGCCAGTCACGCTATAGTTTTCTCGGGCCAACTTCTGATAATTTCTTCCTACACATAATTTACATTTAACCACCAAAACCGCTCTAATAGGATAACTAGGATCCACGCTACTCACCATAGGTTTGGATCACCCTCTTTGGAGGCCTCGTAGTTCTCTAACTTGTTTGACTATGTGCTTTGCGCTGGTAGCTCTAATATAACACACAATCAACTAAGGAAACTTTGCCCCATGAAAAAATCTCTTCGTGGTATTTTTTCATTTTTTCTTATTTAGTCATTCTCACTCCATTTTCTTGGTTCTCCTTTATACTTGTGCATCTGTCGTGTTTTTTTTGGTTTCTTTCGCTCTTGTGCATCTGCCTTATATGGTAGTCTGTTTCTCAGTTCCTTTAACCTATATTTTCGATGTCCGATCTTACAAACCTTCCCCTCATAATTGTTTAATATCCGCTTCCCCTCATAATTGTTTAATATCCGCATGCGCGCAGTCTTTGGTTTTTTAAGAAAATCCCCGATCAAACTTTCCCAGTATAATTACTATTTGTCATCTCTAAATTTATGTGACCTGTAACACAAGTAAACATCAAAATCAAACTTTTAAGAAAATCCCCGATCAAACTTTCCAAGTATAATTACTTTTTTTAGATCTCCACTAATTCCCACTTTTTGGTTGTAGGCTCGCCTTCTGCTGGTCGGTCTCTCCCCACCTTCCTCCTCGAGCCCTTACACAAATCGATCTTAAAATATCTACCTGTAGCCTCACATGGGCCACCACATATCTAGCAGCTCGGTTGACCAATAAGATACAATAATGTCCTCTTCCAACTTGTCTCCCCTTTCCTCCTCTCGAGTCCTCTTCTTCGTTTGAGGATATCCTTTATTTTCATACACTCTTCTTCACCCAACATTCCATCTCTAAGGTCGTTTTCCTCGCTCCCCTGAAGTCCTTTAGGCCCTTCTATTTTAATCCAGCCACAAAGTTATGTAACTTGTGCTCCTTAGATAAGTCAACCAAGTTAAGCATTATTAAGTTGCATGCTTGTATATACACTCTCACATTTACGGTCTGCTCCAGCTCTTGTAACGCCCGTCTTGTTAAACAGTCCATCTGTTTTGCGAGAAAAACCTCTTCACACTTCAACTCGTGTCATGCTCCGATTTTGCACAGCCTTGGGTTAGCCAATATTTTCAAACTTAATTAATGTTTGCCAAAGATCTGGAAATATCTAGACGCAGCCAGCCCGCTAAAACTCTGATTTATTATGAACCAAATAGTAACACGCTAATAGCAACGAGGCTCAGCGCTTCTGTAAAACACTCGGCCATATCTAATCAATTGTGATCTTTCACATATTGCTTTGAACACTCAACCCAACAAACAACAAATGTTGAAAAACTAGTAACAGCCACATGTAAACTACCCCAAAACACATTTTATCACGAACTAACCGTTAGAATACAAATCGCTCAGATGAATATCAAGAGCAAGATTCATAAAGCTTCGGTGAAAGTTTCAGTAAGATTGAATTTGTTTTGATACCATACAAATTCCTAAGACGAAAGCAACCCCATTAAAACCCAAATTTATCATGAAGCAATTGTTAAGGACGCTGAAAACCCAAATTTATCATGGAGCAATTGTTAGGACGCCAATCCCACTGGTGAATCTCAAGAATAACGAGTCATTAGCTTCTTTAAACTTCAGCCAAGTCGTATTAGTTGTGATCAATATAAAAATCGCCAGAACAAAAAACTATACTAAAACTCTAATTTACCAAGGAGAAACCGTTGGTATGCTCATCCCACTGTTGGATCCCAAAACACAATTCATAAATCTTCTGTTAAAATCTCAGCCAAATCGGACCCATAGTGCCTTTAACACTCAATAGAGTCTCAGATGGAAAATTAGATTTTGTCACACGCAATCAGTTCCACCAAAACTCAGATTTATTGCCAAACATTTGTTAATATGCTAATCTAATAAGAGCATCGTGTCACGAACCTTTCACTAAACTTTCAGCCATATAAAAATAACTGTCAAAATAGGAAGTCTCCTGACATAATCAGTCCCACTAAAACTCGGATTCATAACAAAACGACCATTAATATGTTAATCTCACCGGTTAATCTGAAGAGAACCGAGTTACGAAGCTTCCATAAAACATCCAGCCTAATCAAATCAGTTGTGATCCTACTATCATAGCCTTGAACACTTAAAAAGTACATGCTGAAAAGCAAACGAGACGCAAACAGCTCCACCAAAACTTTGATTTATCACGAACCAAACATTAACACGATAAACCCACTAATATATAGATTAGTCATAAATCTTCCTTAAACATTAAGCCATATAAAATAAGTTATGAACCTACAAAGATTTCATTGAATACTCAAGACAATACTTACCTACCGAAAGTATGGCAAAATGTAGACGCAAACAACCCCACTAAAACTCAAATTTATTAGTGAGCCACTGTTAGAATGCTAATCTTACAGTTGGATCTCAAGAGCAACAAGTCATAAAGTCTCCGAATAAAAACAGCCCCTCTAAAACCGTCCGTTATCGTGAATTAACCCGCTGATGAATCTCAAGAGGAACGATTCACGAAGCTTCCTTAGAAATTGAAGTCATATTAGATTAGTTGTGATCCTATAAACATTACCATGAACACTCAAGATAGTGCAAGCTGGAAAAGTGGAAATCACCATACACAAACACCATCACTGAAACTCAAATTTATTACTAACCAATTAGAATGTAATCCCACGGTTAATTCTCAAGAGAAACAAGTCAGGAAGCTTCCTCAAAAATGTCAGCCATAACGGATCAGTTGTTATCATACAAACATCCCTTGAACTCTCAAGACACTTTTAGTTGAAAAACTGGAAATTTCCATACACAAAAAACTTCACTAAAACACATATTTATTACAAACCAAACATAAGAATGCTAAACCCATCACTGAATCTCGAGAGAAAATGTTCATGAACTTTGGGTAAAAAAATTCTACCACATCGGATCAATTTTAATTCCACGAACTTTGCCGTTAACACTCAAAACAATACCCGCTGAAAACTTGGACATTAATAGCCAAATAAAAATACCCCTACTAAAAGCGTTAATCTCACCTGGATCTCGAGAGTAACTGGTGACGAAGCTGAAAACTTGGACGTTAATAGCCAAATAAAAATACCCCTACTAAAAGCGGTAACCAACGTTACCGCTGGACCTCAAGAGTAACGGGTCACGAAGCTTCTCTAAAAATCGTATCAGTTGTGATTTTCCAAACATTGCCTTGAACACTGAGGTTGTTCCACCTGAACAACTTGAAACTTCCAGACCGAAATAGTCTTACTAAAACTCAGATGTATCAAATAACAATCGCTAACGTGCTAATAAATCCACCCGTTGAAATCTCAGAGGAAGCAGTAAAATATGTGTAAAAGTTTTAGCCGGATAGGGTTGGTTTTGATCCTACAAGCATTACCTTGAAAACTCAAAACAGTCCCACTAGAACTTAAATTTACTATGAACTACGAATTAGAACGCTGATCCCACATGGGAATCTCACATGGGAATCTGAAAATCAACGAGCTACAAAGATTTCCTACAAAAATTGCCATGATCACTCCAGACAATATCAACTGAAAAACTGGAAATCCCCATAAGCAAACACGTTCATTAAAACTCAAATTTATCACAAACAAATCGTTAGATGTTACTCCTGCTGTTAAGTTAAATATAAAGAGAAACGAGTCGCGAAGCTTCTTTAAAAATTTCACCCATATCGGGTGAGTTGTGATCGTAGAAACACTATAAACAATCAAAACAGTGCCAGCTGGAATACAGGAAATCAACGTCAGAATGATAAACCCACGGCTGAATTTCAAGAGCAACGAGTCATGTAGCCTATGTGAAAATTCAGCCACCCATGACCATGAGTCGCCGCTCATCAACGTCAGAATACTAAACACATTCTATATATGATTCTCATATTTAGGATAAATAAAAAAGCACTTACGGATTTGCCTATTGCTGCTCTCCCTTGCCTATTGTATGTCGTGTGGAACCTACTGCTTTCGGTGATCTTTGCTTGTCGATCGATCTCCAAGGCCCGTAGAAAAACTTCAGACGTCGTCTACTCAACACTCAAACAGCTGCTTTGAGAGTTTGAGTTTGGGCGGAAGGAATACCAAACCATCGTTCTTTTATAGATAAACTAAGCTACAGTTTAAACCCTTTTAGCCCATAAGATTTTCCAGTTTTGTCACGGCCCATATGTTTTATAGACATGCAACAAAATAAACAATATATATCCTAATATTTTTTATTTTTTAATATAATAATTTATTTATATTATAAATTCTCGTTAATACAAATTTAATTTTATTTCTATATTTTTTTTATAAAAAATATTTTTATTTTTATCTATTTAAAATAATATTTTTTACATAACAAATTTTATTTTGTTTCTATCTATTTTTCAAAAAACAATTATATAACAAATTTGATTTAATTTTCATATATCTTTTATAATTTCTTCATAATATTAAATATAATTTTGTTATACTCTATTTTCTAAAATATTTTTTTAAAATAATGTATGAAGATTTATTATTAAATTTTATTTTTATATGTAGTAAAAATTTCCTATTTTTTATTTTTTAATTTATAATCACATATCTTATACTTGATTAATGGTTGTAGAGGTATAATGGAGCGTTATATTGCTAAAAAATCAAGGAATATCCTTGGTTCCTTTAAGTAGCGTGAGTAATAATTGATAAACGTGTAAGTAATTGAGAAGTAAACTCAATTACTAAAAATATCTTCAATTGAGTATTTTATAACAAATATGTTTGTACTAAGTAGTGAAGTGGGGTGAAGTATCCACACCACTTCTAACTAATTCTGTTTCATTTAACTACGTACACCTATAAATAAGTGTGCATACCTTGGAAATGAGATTGATTGACACTCAGCTAACTTTTAGTCATGCTACTTTCTATATCTCCAGAAACTCGAGCTATATTCTCTCTCTAAAACTTTCTCAATAACTCTTGTTAAGCTTAATTTTCTTTCCTAAAAATAATCAATACTTATCATTGGCGACCACAGATAGAGAGCATCTGGTGTCTAAATATTAAATTTAAAACCTTCAAAAATCACGATCAAAATACGATGGATCCCGAAATCAGAGCTGATCCAACAATTATGGTGGAAAATGAGGTGCTTGAGCCAGGGCTAATAAGAGAAGAAAAGCGAGGCGAGATTCGAGAAAATGATCAGTGCGATCAATCTAATGTTGAAGATCGGATGAATCAGTTGCTAAAAAGAATAGTTGATTTGAACAATCAGCTTGATTAAATGGATGAAGAAATTTATTCTGGTGGGGTATTGTCCGAGGTGCGATGTGTAAATGAAAAGAAGGATTTGGAAGATCCATCTGATGAGTCTCACAACGCTCACCGAGCACGAAGTGATCTTCGAAACATACAGTTTCAGCAAGACAAAAGGATATTAGTCCTCTAAGAAATAGAAGAATGATAAACGTCGCTACATTCCAACTATTTCAAGTGGATCTTCTAATTCAGACTCCAATGAGTTTTATCAAAACCATGTGAAAGAATATCCATATAGGCGAGTTAGAGACTGACATTCTTCGAGGGGGGAGGATAGTTAACCTTGAAAATCCCGAAGAGAGTATAAATCCAAAAAAGAAGATAAGGTTGGATTTGTAATAAACAATCCATTGTTAAAAGGTAATACATCTAATCAATATGTTAATCATGCAGATCAAAATTTGTATGCAATTATCGGAACGATTGTGGCTGATTAATATATGCATGAGTAGATTGGAGAACCTCTCATTTGTCATCTGAAATAAGGTCGATACCTCTTCCAATGAATATTTTACATTCCGAAGGTAAATAAATTTGATGACACGCGAGATCCTGATGATCATATTGAACGGTTCAAGAACAATATGATGAATTTTTAGGATGAGGATAGTTTAGTGTGTGGAGCTTTCTCGCAATCTTTTAAATGTACAGATTTAAAATAGTATAATAGAATTCCAAGGGGTTCAATAACCAACCTTTGAATTTTTATAATGCTTTCCGAAGGTAGTTTGTGGGGAGCAAGGAAATGCGAGCTAATAATGATACCATAATTCAATGTAAGCAGACTGTATGAGCGAAATTAAAAGATTATACTAGACGATTTGTGTTAACAAATACAGAGTTGAAAGAGTGTGATTCGCAAGTAGCGTGTACATATTTTAGACAAGGATTGCTTCTTGGTGATTTGGAGAAAGAAACTACGAAAGGAAGGGTGTTAAAGTTTGGGCTTTTGATGGCTCAAGTTGAAGAACAGATTAAAATGAACGATCAATGAGGGTTCGGATTGGATTAGGTTCATCTCAAATGAAATCAAGGTAAGGCAAAATCGCTACCACTCAAGGGTACCAAGGTAGTACTTTGAATTCGCATAGGCCATCACGACCGAGAATGACTGCTATTTTACCTATTCGTTCTGGATTATCCCAACACTCTAACTATCAACCACATTGGGTAAGGTCAAACAAGTGGGTAAGGCCATAATATTTTACATAATTAACTAAGAATGTGGTAATAATTTTTGAAATATCCAAAACCATGTTAACTTTAGGAAACCAACACTGATAAATAGACCAAAGGTGAAGCGGAACAAAGCACCATAATAATGTGGGGTATGGCACAAGATTATATAGCATTTAAAAAATAAATTGAAATTCTGGTAGAGAATGGCAAGCTAACAACTTTTGTTAAAGGACAAGAAAATGGTCGGAATAATCCAAGCACATTGACACACCATGTTGTGAATGTACCTTCGAAGTAGGAAAATACATTAATGATTGCTGATTTGACGCCGAAGAAGCAAGAGGAATTCTATGTATCTTCGAAATACTTGGACCCAAATCCAGATCGGAAGATAGTGATGATTGTGAACGAACCAGTGTGCTAAGGAAGGTTTCGTAGTTTATGTGATTATTTTGAGTCCTTAGCAATCTTTTAAGAAGATAATGTGGCTGAAAACACTAACAGCTCTAGGAAAAGACTTGTTGTGAGTTTAGAAACTCAATTGGAAGGAAAAATATCCATTCATCTGTATGGGAAGAATGTCACACCTTTCATCTTGTTTGATGAGGATGATTTTAAAAGTATAGTTGGTCTTCATAAAGATTCAATGGTTATCGGTGCAGAAATAACATCCCCTTAATTACTTAAAATAATAAATGAAAAACATTTAATCCCTTGTTGTTTCGTGAGGCTTGTAAGAGTTTGCGTCAAGTGGACATCCCTATATATAAAGATGCTTTAAAATAGGTTTGCACCCAACCCATATCTCATATGGTGTCTTTAAAGTTACCTTAGTTGGAAATCTTATTGAGAATATAAGTTGCACATTTGATAGTTTTACTAAGAGTGATAGTGGTATAGTTAAGCTACTTAACATATTTCTCACCATATTTTTTTGGTGTATAGTTCCATCTCGCCGATACACCATTCATGTTGGGTGATCCTGATATTATATATTGAGGGATTATGCCACACTCCTTTGGGTATCCAGCAAATGATCCTTGATTTTATTCACCTTATCCATCAAACTTGTCATAGTGTTTATCACGGTCAGATCTAACACACTCAATGCTCTTACCCATTTGTTTTTTAATTTCGGTCCTAAAATATTTGAACTTGTCTATGGCTTCTGATTTATCATGAAGATAATAGAAGTACCCATAATGGGAGAAGTCATTTATGAATAATATGAAGTGCCGCTTCCCGTTTCATGATTCTCTTGTAAACGATCCATGAATATCAATATGAATCGGTTTTATGACTTTTTTCGCTCTATATATATCGCTATCCTTATTTTAGTATGTTTCTCTTTTATTCATTCAATACACGTACTGAAGTCTGAATATTTAATATTCTTTAATAAACCTTCAACAAAAAATGTATCCATCCTTACTATGGAGATATGACATAAGTGATTGTGCCAAAGATTAGTTGAATTTTCAGTTTTGTGAAACTTGTTGTTTGTTATTTGTGTGTTCATTGATTTATTGTGATGCTCAATTATAACTAATATATACACCCTATCATTAATTATTAAACTTATAGTACAAAGTACCATATTATTAAAGTAAAAATTCAATTGATAACTTCCAAACAGGGAAATACATCAAATTCCTCCTAAAAGAAGGCGCAAACATAACATCCTAAAAAAATACATATCCGGTGAACCTTGTTGTTTGTTATTTCTGTGTTCATTAATGTATTGTGATGCTCAATTATAACTAATATAAACACCCTATCATTCATTATTAAACTTCTACTATCAAGTACCATATTATTAAAGGAAAAAGTCAATTGATTACTTCCAAACAGGGAAATACATCAAATTCCTCGTAAAAGAAGGCACAAACATAACATCCTAAAAAATAATACATATCCAGTGAAAGTTTTAACTGAAAATAAAAAACGTCTAGCTTTAATATAGGCTCGGTGATTTTCAAAATACTTTTTTATGTTACTTTTATCTTTGCATAGGAAACATCGGTCGTCGGTTGATTCTTTTTGTTTCTCACGATTTTGAAAAAATATAGATATTTTGTCATCAAACTTTTGCTTCTGTTATACCCCATTATTGGAGCTTACCACATGCACCTCATTTGGTTCACCTTTCAGTTTTTCCTCCTCGTGTACAACTTGAGAAATTAACTCATTGATTGTCCACTTCTCGTGCATACAATTGTAAGTGGATTGGATGTACTCAAACTTAGCAGGAATCAACTGAAAGAAGAACCTAACCAGACACTTCTCAATGAGGTTTCTCTTGAATTCCCTTAACATTTTTGGCGATCATAAACATCCCAATAATATTCTCTCTCATAGTTTATATTCCTTGGTACTTTTTATGGGAAATATCGTTCATCGAATGTTGTATCTCTTCTTTCTCATATGCGATGGTAATATTCATTGGGACAACCCCATTAAAAGTAGTTGGAATCCCTTGGTGTATTATGGTCAAGTATAATTTTAGATCTTTCCCAAGTCCTTAATTATTTTGTTTCATCGGGATTACTTGCTTCAGTAAGGGGAAGGGTTCGTGAACCATAAATGATCGACCATAAACATGACAATTCAAGAACAATTAAACCTCATCTTTACATTGGTTAAAATCTGACTTATCCAACATGGGAGACTTATTCCCCCTCGGATTGTAACCAACAATATCAATTGAGAACATTTTAACATACAATACATAAGACGCACACTCAGTGACATATAATACTTAATTAAATATGCTTAAACATGACATAATACATGTAAAATACAACATACAATGAAAATAAGACATGTCTTGAAAAAAATACTAACATTTATTTATGAGTTTGGAAAAACACTATTAATCTAATTTTTAATTGTTTAAGTACTGATGAAACCTCATTTAGGTTGATTAACCTACTTCAATTAAAACTTAATGATTATTTTTCCGTTGATTTTATCTCGTTCATGATTAATCATGCCAAATATTGACCTTCATTTGGACTGATAATACTTACAATTAACATACTCCTTGAACTATTCTGGCCTTATGATTTTTAACCCACCAATTAACCTTCATATGTATCATTTAATTGATACGGAACAAAATACTCAGCATATCAATGAAGATATAATTTATACTTCTTTCACCCACGTTTTTCCTTTTAGGTTGAGTGAGGCTTACAACTGCTCTACAACCCAGATTCTTAGATAACTCAATGTTGGAGGCTTTTTATACCAAAGCTTATGCGGCGTAATCGTATTCTTTTTAGTAAGAATTTTATTCAATATATAACAGGCTATTAACATAACCTCACCTTAACATTATTCACTCAATAGGAGTTGACCATTTCGTTCAAAGTCATATTCTTCCTCTTGGCTATACCATTTTGTTGTGGTTTATAAGGAGCCGAATACCAGTAGACTGAAAATATATCGGATCATAATATTCACCTCTTTATCAGTACATAGATTTTAATCAAATTATTTTTATGTATCTCTACTTTTTCCTTACATATTTTAAATTTATCCAGAGCTTCATTTTTCGCATACAACAAATAAATGTAACAATATTTATCTGCATCATCTATAAAAGTTAGAAAATAATTTTTTATTTCCTAACGAAAGTGTAACATGGAAATCACATAAATTATTATGTACTAGCTCCAATATTTTTGAAACTCGGTTAACGTTATTGAAAGGTTTTCTAGTTATCTTAGTTAACATGCAAGTCTTTTTTTATCGTTTGCATCAACATGAGGTATAAGGCTCATTTTATACATGTTTTTATTCTTCCATAATGAACATGTCCTAATCTAGCATGTCATATTTCTGTTTTATTCAAATTTCTGCACATACTACTAGAAGCCATGCAACTAAAATCATTTTGGAACAAAACATTAATACTTAACATAAACATATCATTACACAAATATTTGAATCTCATAATATATCATGTTTTGATAGTATATACTTGCTACTTTTGTAAACTTGTTTGAAACCACAATTGTTTAAAACAACACAAGACAAGAGATTCTTTCGAATCCTAAGAACATATAATACATCGTTTAATAATATGTATTTTCCAGAAGTAAACAAACATTTTCTAGTCCTTTAATTGGTTCGGCAAGTTTTCGATCATAAGTGAATATCCATCTTCAATCGGTTAAAAATTACAGAACCATCGAATATCATTACATACATGACTTGGTGATCCCAAGTCAACCCACCATGCAACATCGTCATCTTGCACATAAAATGCCTCAAATATTAGAGATATATAATTCTGACCAGAATTAAAATTTTGAAATATAATCTTAAACCAACAACCCATTTTGCTGCTTTTTAGGATCCTTAGATCCACTTGAACCAGCATTTATTCTACTTGGACCAACATTGTTCATACTTGGACCAACATTGTGTTTGCATTTTCCAACTCGAAGATCCCTCCTAAAGTGATCAGGATTGCCATATTTCTAACATGTCATTTGAGGAACGAAATAGTCTTCTTTACAGAGCTATTTAACTGGGGACTCAGGTTCCCATTGGACCCGGAGATCGTTCGATACTTCCACCTGGTGAAGCTCTGCCCGAGCCAGCTGAGCCCCAATGGCTGGTTTACTTTGATGTCATGTATCATGGCATCCAGGCTTTCCGGGATCCCTCTCCCTATGGAAGAGTTCGCAGCGGTGGCCAACCTTTGCAAGCATCACCAATTCCCCTTCTATCACTTCAATATGGGGAACGGTCTCAAGGCTGTTGATGATCTCTTGGAGTCAGAGAGCAAATGAAGGAGCCAATTTATGTTCTGCAGTGGCGCTTGGGAAAATGGCAAGAAGATCAAGGCCGGAGAGAACCCAAGCCTCATCAGGATTAGGTGGAGGAGTGACCGTAAGTTCCTTACTTTAAATCTCTGTCTGTTTCTCTCTTTTCGTTTTTTAAAGTTAGTTTAAATTAACCAGTTTCTCTTTTTTTTTCTAACAGAGTTGCCAAAGGAGTTCAGGGATTATTTGAAGGCCGGACAGACTACCTGTGGCAAAATCAATGCTTGGGCCGCAGAGAACTGGGAGAATCGATTCCACAAAGCCTTCACCCCTGGAAATCTAGCAAGGTCTCACCTGTGGAACACCACAGGTCGGAGAGACCTAATTTGGGAGGAGCTCACCACCCATCCTCCAGAAGACATTGTGCTGAGAAGGTCCCACGAGTTAGATGGGACACTCTACCTGCCTGCCCGGGATAAAGCCCCAAGCAAAATGAAAGGCAGGAGAAAAGGCAAAAAAGTGGCGAGCGATGCTGAGAAGGATGCCCCAACAGACCCGGAGGGGCCGGCCCAGGTTCAAATCGATGCAGCCCTCTTGCAAGTGGTAGAGCAAGAGACCGAAAGGCAGGAAGTAGACCTCCCAAAACCTCCAAGGGCTCCCAAGAGGACTCGCAAGCAAGTAGGTGAAGGCATTGACCGGGAAGCCAAGAAGAAAAAGACTTCCCAAGGAGATGAGCTCGCTCTCCGGGATCCGGAGCCTTCATTCCCCACTGACCCCTCTGAGCCAACACTGGCCGAAGAGATCCCAAGGGACTTTCATACCGATGAGGTAGAGGGGGGAGATCTCAACCTCGATGGAGTGGACATCACTGGTCTAGCTGGACTTGGTGAGTATTTCCTTGGCCTCCCCAGAGATGAATTCGTAGGGCCCTACGTTCCTCCAAGCAGCTCTAATACGGTTAATTTCAACGGCAAGACTTTCATGGTTTCTAGTGAAAAGGACACTATAGCCCATTCCTTGCTTTGTAATGTGCAGCCACTTCTTACATTGGAGAGGCAAGTCCGGAGTCAGGCAGACACCATCAAAAACCTCAAGTCTGAGAAAGAAAAGCTGTCCGAAGACCTCCGCACTGCTACTACCAATGTTGATTTGCTTAAGGAAGCAAATGAGGAGCTGAAGAGGAATCAAGATGAAAGCAACACAAAAGTTGCCACCCTAGAAGAAACCATAAAAGATCTTCAGGAGAAGATGTCCGGTATGGAGATGGACCTTACGGCCTCAAGGGGAGAAACTACTGTAAAGGAGAAGATCATCACCAACTTGACTACTGACAAGATTGCTCTAGAAAATGCAGTGACCCAGGCTGCTGAGGAGAAAAATGTTATGTTAAAGGACCAAGAGGCCACAATCAATGCCAAGATCAATGCCTATGCCAGGGAAATGATTAAAAGCGAAGAGTTAATGATTCAAAGGGTAAAGTCTGATATGGTTCTCCTTTTTCATGAACAAATTCCGAAGAGGACCCTGGGGGACTTATGGCTCTATGTGGATGACGATGACCTTCCATATTATACAATGGTCGAGGAGGATGGAATTCCCAGTGAGTCTTCATCTGATGATGAAGAGAGGATCGGAGAGAGCCCTGGTGAAGAGGAGAATGATCCCAAGGGCAAGAAAGTAGTCGAAGGGGGGAGCGACTCTAAGGGTAAGAAAGCAGATGAAGGGGAGCCATCGTCAAAGGCTCAATCTTAATTTATGATTTACTTGGTTTATCTTTTATTCAAACTAAAGTCCTTGGAAGGCCAAGGCACTCTTTTTGTTGTGGTGTCCGGTATTTGTTTGGACAGGTTTTTTGTGCTGTATCCTGGCTTACTCGAAAGTCCTTGGAAGGCCAAGGCAATTTTAAGTTGTTCAAGGAATATTTCTGTTTTGCACAACCATTATCTTCTTTCATTGTTTGTTTTAGTTTAGATAGCTAGAGTTTAAGTAGCTTTTAGTTTGCATTGTGAGAGTGTTTAAATTCTCCGGCTAGAGTTTAAATAGCCCTTAGATCTTTCAGTCCGGGTAGTATAACAAGAGATAGAACTTTGAAAATACTTAGAAAATTTTGAAGAAGGCATTGAATTTTATTCAACCATCCGGACACCTTACTAAAACCTCCCCATGCCACCAGGGAGGACAGAGTATGCCCCCAAATATTTACATGGAAGTTCAAACAAGTAAATATTTACACAAGTGTTATTCCAAGTACATCCGAAGATGCTCAATATTCCAAGGATGAGTTAGAACCCTGCCATCTTTGTCTTCCAACGAATAAGTTCCAGGCTTGATTCTTTCAACCACAATATACGGACCCTCCCAGGTAGGGGCCAGCTTTCCGAAGATCTTTTCTTTAGTGTGCAAGAAGACCTTCCTTAATACTTTATCCCCTGGTTGGAAATCTCTTCTTTTAACTTTAGAAGGAAACCTGCTTCTCATCAAGCCCTGATAGTGTGCAACTATAAGGCGAGCTTTAACCCGTCTTTCTTCTATCAAATCAAGTTGATTTCTGATGGCCATCTCATTAGTGTGTCCGGAGAAGTTGTGAACACGAAAGGAAGGGAGTGTCTTCTCTATGGGGGCTACTGCATCCATTCCATAGACCAAGGCGAAGGGTGATTCTTGTGTTGCAGCCCCAGGTGTTGTCCGGTAGGCCCACAAGACTTCTTGTAAATAACTAGGCCACTTCCCAGCAGCCCCTTCCAGATTCTTCCTTAAACCGGACAGTATAGTCCTATTAGCCACTTCAACTTGCCCATTAGCTTGTGGGTGGAAAGGTGAAGAAAAACAATGCTGTATACCCCTTGAGGAACAGAAGCTTTCCATTTCTCTATTGTCAAACTGTGGCCCATTGTCTGTTGTTATTTTTTGTGGGACACCAAATCTGCAACATATGTTGGACAGAATGAATTTTATTACAGCTTTTGATGTTGTCCCTGCCAGGGGAGCTGTTTCTATCCACTTTGAGAAGTAGTCAATGACCACAATTATAGTTCTACGCCCTCCGGACGCCACAGGGAGAGGCCCTACTAAGTCCAACCCCCATCGAGCAAAAGGGATGGGCTCAGAAATTGACTCCAAAGGAATGGCTGGTACATGAATTTCATTGTTGTACCTCTGGCATGGGGTCACACCACTTCACCAATTCCTTAGCATCTTTCATAATTGATGGCCAATAATATCCGGAGAGTAATACTCTTCTTGTTAAAGCTCTAAACCCACAATGGGCTGATCCCTCACCATCATGCAATTCGGAGAGGACCACTTGTGACTCATCATCCCCCAAACAACGCAGAAGAGGTTTACTATAGGATTTTTTGTACAACACTTCTCTCAATATAATGAAACCACGAGCCTTGTGTTTCAATGTTCTGGCTTGTGATTTATCTGAAGGTACAATACCATCGGACAGATATTGTATGAGAGGGGATCTCTAGTCTTGATGCTGTTTTACTTGTATTTCAAAAACTTCCTCTTTTTCACCCTTACTAAGTTGAATAGAAGGGCTTTCAAGCACATGGATCCATGAGTAAGACTCCGTATATGCTATTGTTGCCAATGAGTCTGCTAGCTCATTTTCTGCCCAGGGAATGTGTTCGTAGACAACAGCTTTAAATTTTAGTGCCTCATTCTTGAGGAGGAGTAAATATTTCACAAGTTGCTCCTTTCTAGCCTCAGATTGGCCTAAGGCATGGTGGATAAACAATTGGGAGTCACTTAGCAGTTTGACCCTCTTAGCCCCACAGATGTAGGCTAACTTTAACCCAGCTATAGCTGCTTCGTATTCGGACTCGTTATTAGATGCCCTGAAAGCAAAACAAATAGCCTAGTACATACTATCTCTATAAGGGGAAGTTAAACATATTCCTGCACCACATCCCATAGTGCTAGATCCACCATCTGTTCGGACGATCCAGATTTTCTTGTCTTTTGTATCGGTAGCTTGCTCTGAATCCCTATCGGAGTGGAACTCAACCAAGAAATCAGCCACAGCTTGGGCTTTTACTGCTGTCCGGGGAGCAAAGTCTATGTCGAAGTCCCCCAATTCTACTGACCACTTAGTCATTCTGCTCGAAATGTCTGCTTTTTGAAGGACATTCTTTAAAGGAAAAGATGTCCGGACGATGATAGGATGAGCCTGGAAATAAGGTCTCATCTTTCTTGCAGCTATCACCAGGGCTAACGCCAGTTTTTCGAGTTTCAAGTAACGCCTCTCAGCATCAATCAAGCTTTTGCTGATGTAGTACACTGGGTGGGGATGCCCATCGACCTCTCTTACCAACACAACACTGATGGCACAACTTGAAACGGCCAAATACACAAAGAGAGTCTCCCCATCAACGGGTTTGAACAAGTTTTGGGAGAGGAAAGATGTTTCTTGATTTCATTGAATGCCTCATCACACTGTGGGTTCCACTCGAACCCCTTTGCACCCTTCAAAGTTTGAAAGAATGGAGCACACCTGTCCGAAGACCTCGAGATGAATCTGTTTAAGGCAGCTAATCTCTCTGTTAATCGCTGTACTTCTTTAATGCTTCGAGGAGGCTCCATTTGGAATAGGGCATTGAGCTGGTCCGGATCGGGTTGTATTCCATGTTCACTTATGATATACCCTAAGAATTTCCCGGACTGCACTCCGAACACACACTTTTCAGGGTTTAATTTCAAATTCACTTTTGCCAAGTTGGCAAAAGTTTCTTGGAGATCGGACAAGTGCAACTGCTCATCCACACTTTTTACCATCATATCGTCAATGTATACCTCCATATTTCTTCCAATTTGATCAGCAAATGCTTTGTTCACCAATCTCTGATAAGTAGCCCCAACATTTTCAACCCAAATGGCATCACCTTGTAACAATGTAGACCCCTATCAGTGACAAACGTGGTATGCTCTTGATCTTTTGGATCTACTTGAATCTGATTGTACCCGGAGAAGGCATCTATAAAGGAAAGTAGCTTGTTCCCAGAAGTAGAGTCTACTAACTGATCTATCCGGGGGACCGGATACAAATCTTTTGGGCAAGCTCTATTGAGATCTGTGAAGTCAATGCACATGCGCCATTTGCCATTTTTCTTTTTTACCAGGACATGATTGGCAGTCCACAAAGGGTATTGAGATTCTTTAATGTGCCCCATCTTTGTGAGTCTGTCAACCTCTTGTACTATGACATCAGCCTTTTCTTTTGAGAAAGCTCTTCTCTTTTGAATCACTGGTGCTACATCTCTCCGGACAGATAGGTGACGGGATATCACTTTTGATGGAACTCCAGTAACATCAGCATTGCACCAAGCAAAAACATGTTGATGGTCTTTCAAAAATTTCAACATCTCTTCTTTCAACATTGGTGGCATCTTGGACCCTATCTTGACACTCTTGCCTTCTTCCAAACAGTGTGTTTCAACCTCTTCAATTGGAATCAATACTCCAGGGGTCTCTCTGGGGTCATCTATTTCACCCTCACCCCCAGAAAGGCCCTCAAACTGATATTGATCATTTATACGGACTGCCCCCAGCGTCCGAGGAGCCAGGGCAGTGGCATAGCACTCTCTTGCAACCTTTTGGCTGCTCCGGACAACCCCAACCTGTCCCTGAACAGCATACTTTAAGCACTGGTGGACTGTTGAAGCCACTGCATGCATCCTAGAGAGCCAAGACCTCCCTAGAATAGCATTATAGCAAGTGGGACAATCCACCACAATAAAGAGTATTCTAACCATTTTCTTGAAAGGGTCCCTGCCCAATAACACCTCTTCTTCGAATTCTCCGATCACATCGGCTGAGCTGCCTGTGAAGCCCACGATTGACCTGTCCGACTTTTGAATCACAGCTGGATTTCTCATTTTCTTGTAAGTGGTTAGGAAAAGGATATTGGCAGAGCTTCCAGTATCCACCAGAATTCGCCTTATTTCATTGCCCCCTATAGAGGCTCCTATGACAACAGCATCCTCATGAGGGCCAGCAATGTCTCTCAAATCATCCTCATCAAAGACAATGAAGGGGAATGAGTTCGGTGACTGATAAGATGTCATGCCTCCTTCTAGCTGGGAGGCTAAATTATGAACATGCCTCTTTCTCGAAGAAGTAGTAGGAGCTGTCATAGTGTCCCCTCCGAAAATTGTAAGTGACTCGAAGAATTTAATGAGCCCGAAGACCGACCTAGAACATTCCTCTATAGCACCCACCCTGTTTCGAGTTGGATCAGGATCCAAGTATTCAGATTCCACATCAAACCTTTCAATTATAACCATGGCCCCCTCCGGGGCAGCATTACTTGGACCAACCCGGTGAGTGTTGTCAGGTCTGTTGCCTCCTCTTCTTTTAACGTATGCTCCTAACTTTCCCCTTTCAATCAGGTTTTGAACTTCTTGCTTCAATGCTATGCAATCATCAGTGGTATGGCCAATATCATTGTGATATTGGCAAAAGGAGTTGTTACGATGCTCTCTGGGAGACTGCAAGGTTGCTGGTCTCCGGTAATGCACCTCATCTTTTGTCTTATCGAAAATGGTGGCCACACTTTCTTTGAGCTCTGCGAACCACTCCGGTTTGACCCATGGCCCTCTTTTGTTTCTGGATTGTTGACTTTGAGCAGGAGCAGCTGGCTGAGACTGAGCTTTTGCCCTACCATGCCCCTGTCCGGTTTCTCTTGCTTTGTTCCCGGACTGGTTCCGATTTGGAGTTGGTGCCACTGGGGTGGACCTCACCTGTCTGTGCACCCTGGTTTTCTTTGTTTCATCAATGTTTATTTGTTTGCCAACTTGATTTAGCAATCCTCCCCAGGTCATGGCCTTCTTTCTGGTCACCGAATCAGCCAGGTTGCCTGGGTTCAAACCTTGCCTCAGGGATGCTATTGCCACCTGTTCGAAGCAATCAGCCAACCCATTCTTTGTGTTCACAAAACGACTTATGTACTCTTTCAAGGACTCATTTGGCTCCTGGGCACAATGGATTATTGTGTCTCCATTGCCTTTCAGCTCCTTACTCCCTACAAAATGCCTTCGAAAGGCCACCCAAAACGTATCAAAATCTTTAATACAACCCTGAGGCAGGCTGTTGTACCATTTCAGAGCACTCCCCGTAAAAGATTGTGAGAATGCCCTACAAAGTAGTTTATCATCGTCATCAAAGTTCATCATGAAGTTCTTGAATTACTCCAGATGATTGTCCGGACCAGTACCGCCATCGTACTTCTCCATTTTAGTGCTATCAAACCTCTTGGAGAGGTTTCCGGACAGAATTTTAGAAGACAGTGGAGACTGCCTCCAATTCATTCCACGACTGAACACAATATCCTCATTGGGAGTTGCAAAGATACATGGTTCATCGTGGAAAGCAAAGGGATCCATTAGCATCTTGTCCGTATACCTCCGGTGGTGAGATGATCCCTTGCCAATATGCCTTTTCATTCTTCCATGTCTGTCTCTTTTTCTTGAATATTTCTTAACCTGCTTTTGCTTTTTTCTGGTTCGACCCTCATCGTTGCTGGAGGACAAGGATTTTTCATTTCCCTCACTGTCCGAAGAGCTACCTGAAGATTCTGAGCTTGAGTCAGAGCTCTCCACAGGCTTGGACCGGTGAGACTTTTTAGAACTGGCATGTGTCTTTTTAGTGCTCACATGAGTTTTTGAAGCCTCAGGCTCTCTGGGGTTGTCGGTGTGATGAGCAACTGATGCTTTGGATTTCTCTTTCATGCCCATCTTGGCCTTTTCAGCCCTCAGAGCTTCTATTTCACCCTTCAACCTGTCACGCTCTTCGATAGTATACTCATCATTCTCTCCCACCACTTCGAGCAGAGCTGGTGGTACTTCTGGATTGTCCGGATTCATTCGGACAGACTTTCTTTGCTTGGTTTTGAATGCTTGATTCATGCACCGTCGCCTCCCACTGTGGTATCCAATTTGGTGTGGATAATAACCGCCTGAGGGTAGGCTAGTAATTTCAAGTGGAATTTTAAGGTGGTGTATGGGTGTTTAACGGTGGTGTGTGGGTAATAAACGGTTAGAGTAGAGAGATGATTAA
The DNA here is from genome assembly GCA_036936605.1 of Limnanthes douglasii subsp. nivea. Taxonomy (NCBI): domain Eukaryota; kingdom Viridiplantae; phylum Streptophyta; class Magnoliopsida; order Brassicales; family Limnanthaceae; genus Limnanthes; species Limnanthes douglasii. The sequence goes on from JAUPFV010000003.1 coordinate 181,722,450, forward strand.
GCAGCTTGGTAGCAGTTAATTCTCATTACCCCTAGTTAATGCGGGTGGTTAAGTATTTAGCCATATTTACGGATAAGTTTCCTACTTGGTTTTTACCCTTAGGATTACTAATTTCTTCTTGAGCCCTTAGAGACTCTTCAATCATAAAATGACTACTAATTTCTACTAAAATAATATCTTCCTTGTTGTGTTTAAAAGTGTGTTTAAAATCCATCCATGAATGAGTAAAATTATCAACTATAGAAGAAACTGAAATACATTCATCAATTTTCATATTGTGTTGAATAAATTGACCCATAATTTTAATAATTCATTGTACTATTCCATCACAAGTCGAGAATCTACCCTTTTGTAATTCATAATACTACTGACCATAAATTTTCTACTTGAAGCATCTTCGGTAATTTATTTCGATTCAATAGAATCTCATAATTCATTTGCACATTCTACATTTTGGTATACATCAAACAAAGTATGAGACATATCGTTCAATATAATCATCATTATCCCACTTGTTGCACCTCTTTGTTTGCTCCGACGTTTCATTCTCAACGATCTCCGGGTATGGGGTATTCAGAACTTAAACAACCTTGATGGTAGTCAATAGAAAATACATATTTTTTGGCCATCTTCTGAAATCATGGCCTTCAAACTTGTCAATTTTAGAAAACTTACTCGTAATTGCCTTTGTTGATTCTCCTCCGTTCATCATTTGCTCCGCCATTTGGACCCTGCAAGGGGGCGGAGCCCTTTGATCTTACTAATCATAATATATTCAAACAAGGGTGCACTCCGCACTCTACAACTTGTTAGATAATGTATCATGACAATATTTGTCAACTAGTCCATCCAATTACACTAAAACATCTAACACACTTACCTTTGTGGCCCGTTTTGGCTTCCTTATCAGGGTTTCAATTCATTCTGAGTAATGTATGTTTGCGAGGTGAGGTATTTTTCTTCATCAAAACAAAAATTTCTAACCCTCGTCATCGGTATCCGTAAGTTCAAATTTAATAAGTCATATAAACTGGAATTTGTCACGTGAAGCTCCTTAAACGATCATTATAATTCCACACTTTTTCTCCACTATTCTTTTCAGCTTCTAGAAACCCAAGTGAATAAGTTCTCACGGATTAAAAATAATAATAGACATAGTAATTTCACACCTTCCCAATGGTTATAAATAACTTCTTGAATTGTACATCTCCAAAAGGGATCCCATAGAGGTTGAGATCTTTGTTGTACCCACACCCTGTCGGACCATAACCCTGTCAACGAGATCCCCGTTATACCCACACCCTTTCAGTGCACGACCCTGTCAACAAGTTGGGTTATTTAATAATGCAGTCAAAATATGATGGTAAAATTCGTCAAAAGCTTAATATATGTGAGTGACTGATAGCGAATAAGTATCGTCATAGAAAATTAAATGAATTTAAAAAGAGTCGAAAATTGTTTGATATTCTCAGAAGAAAGACGAGTAAGGGCCGGCGTTATACTCGGTCAGTTGTGGAATGGTAATAACCGATTTTCCAATCGACTTAGAGCGCGGACCAATATGAATTGCAATAATGTCCAAGATTTTGAAACTTCATTGGAGATGCCATCATTGTTATTATGGTTAGCAGCGTACACCTTTAAGGCATGTTTTGGCATCGGCTGTTTCCTAGTATAGGACAATCCATAATAATTAATTGGTGGCATCCCTATTCGGATGCACCATCAATTGATATTGACATTTTGCGAAGGGTTTGAGTGTGAGAATGTTTTTTTTAGTTGTATCTCACATATTTGACAGTATATCAGCTTCGCCTTTAATAGTCCACAAGACTTGTCTTCTTCCATTTGCTCGATCACAAACATATTAAAGCAAAAAACTATAATCAGTTGTAGAGGTAAGCAGCCCACATGACATTTGTATATATATGTTTATTTTATATAGAGCTTCTTTAATGTTGATGTGGAAGGCTCTTTCAGCTAAGGATATACAGGCTTTGGCGTCTTTTCTTTTGGTACAAATCGATTTAGTGAATGGGGTGTACCGTTAAAAAAAACTTGCAAAATCTTAAGAATGAATTATTCTTCTTGAAAAAAGAATCGTGAGACATTTCTGGTTGAGAAGCTAAAGTTGGAAACAACTAAATAACCTTGGAAACAAGTTTGAAAATAAGAATGTTGAGATGAAGGAGAAAACAGACAATAGAAAGAAAGTCAACGAAGAAAATATGAAGAAAGTATAGGAGACTACAACCGTCAATGCGCAGAAAGAGGCAATTGATCTGGTGAGCAGAATCTTTAGAAAAAGGAATATCTAAGTGATGACCCATAGACTCTCTTCTTCCACGTCTTCGTCATTTCTGCCTCCATTCTTTAAACGCGTACAACTCGGTATAAAGGACTATGTCAGCACACGCTTGCCTCATGTGGGCCACTACATATCTCCCAGCCTGGTTGACTAGTAGGATACAACAATGTGCTCTTTCAACGAGCCTCCCACTCCTCCTCTCGTGACAAGTAATATCAAAGTGTAGAGTTGTTATCTATGTTAGATTTGACTAGAGTTCGAATGAAAAACGGTAACAACAAGATGGCCAAATTTTTGGCCTGGCGTCGCATGAGACGAGTGCCAAAGGTCGTCTCATTTTTTGCCTGCGACAACAGCATTCTGTTTGAAAAACCAGGCCAAATTTTTGGCCTGGCGTCGCATGAGACGAGTGCCAAAGGTCGTCTCATTTTTTGCCTGCGACAACAGCATTCTGTTTGAAAAACCAGGCCAAATTTTTGGCCTAGCGTCGCATGAGACCAGGCCCAAAGGAGGTCTCATGCGATATGTGTTTGTTATGAAAATTTCATTAAACTTAAAATCATCAAACACCTTTGTATCAAATCGTCAACCACCTTAAACTACATTATATTAAGATTACATCAAAATTACATAACTATGTTACAGTAGAGTACCTTTGTATCACCTCCAAACGTCATTTCATGGCTAGTACGTCGATCGGATGACCTTTTAGCGCAAACGGACAATTACATTTCTTCGTGGATGTCTTCGTCTTTTTCAAAGTTTCCGGCTTTGCCTTTGATACGTATATACCGTATCGCTCGCAAACGTACTCTAACCTAAGAGTTCTTCCCCATTTCCCGCTATCGTAGAGTTTTCTTATTGTGACAAACTTGATCTTCTTTTATTCAATGTCCACGAAAGCATCTAATTCGTCTTTAGTGAATAATCTATCCGTGTTGAATATTTTACTGTAATCGGCATCCATAAATGGAGGCTGGGCAGGTTCCTCCTACAAAATATACAATCGAAAAGTATGAGTTTATATAAACCTGTTGTCGCACGAGACATGTCTCAAGTGCGTCGCACGAGACATGACTCTAGTCGGTCGCATGAGACGCTCTTCTGTATTCGTCTCATGCAACGGATATGGTTCGGTGTCGCACGATCGTGCGATGACGATGCTGTTCGTCGCACGGACATCGTGCGACACGACTGAAATCCGAATAGCAAGGTTTCGGTTCTTACCTCCATCCGGTAAGCTTCCTCCTCGTCCAATAAGTCTTCCAGAGACACGCCCATCTCTTCATTGTCCATAGATACTCCGATTCAGGATTTTTCGAAGTAGATTTGATGGGTTTGGGTAAAAAAATATAACGTTTTTGATTTAATGGGTTTAGAGTAGTAGATGCTAGTACAAAACTTGTAGATCTAGTGTAATAACGGATAGATTTGAGAGTTTCGGCCGATTTGGCGACTAAATGGCATCAATGTAAAAATCTAGAGCGAGGAAGGGCAATTTTAGAATTTCAACTTTGAGTTTGAAAAAAGAAGGGAGTAAGGTGAGAGATCTATCGAAATGTGTAATATTTCTAGCCTGGCCCTTAATATAATCCAGTATTTTTAGCTCTGGCGATTTTCTGAGTAAATGGTTTTTTCGGCACGCTCTAGCCTAGCTAAAGCCTCCCCTCATAATTTTAATTTTTAAAATTCAAAATATAATATAAAAAATAAGTTTTAAATAAACATGACAAAATAAACATAAAATATTAGAAATATCTAAGTGATGACCCACAGACTCTCTTCTCCCATGTCTTTGTCATTTCTGCCTCCATTCCCTAACGCGTACAATTATCGGTATAAGAGACCATGCCGGCACACGCTTGCCTCTTGTGGGCCACTACATATCTCACAGCCTGGTTGACTAGTAGGATACAACAATGTCCTCTTTCAACGAGCCTCCCACTCCTCATCTCGTGACAAGTAATATCAGAGTGTAGAATTGTTATCTATGTTAGATTTGACTAGAGTTCGAATAAAAAACGGTAACAACGAAGACTTTGAAGGTTATGAAGGAGACGACCAAACAAGTTAAATGTTGAAACCAATTTGGTGCAGGAAATGGATGGTCTCAAGACTCCCTTTAAGACCCATTCGGCCAAGGTGGATAAGATATTAAATAATCTTTAGGTGAATGAAGGAGAAGACACAGAGATAGTCGGAAACCGCTTTAAAATAATTGAATCTGAAATGGCCAAGACGAAGGCATGTATCTGAGATATAAAGAACAAGTCGGGTTGGTAAAAAAAGATTAGGGTCCCTTGCCCTAAGCCTTTCATTGGCGAGAGAAATGCCAAAGATCTTGAGAACTTCATTCAAGGTCTGGGGCAGGGGTTCTTGTTGCAACCATGAATCTTGGAGAAGATGATAAACTGTGGTGAAGAACAAGGATGGAAGAAAGCACCCGTACTAAAATCAGAGTATGGGAAGATTTTAATAAGGAATTGAGAGAGCAATTCCTACCGAGGAATGGAGGGAGCAATTTAGAGTATTAGATGAATTTATGAAATATCGAGAAAGCTCGATCGAGATGAAAGCATACCGAGAAATGTTTGCTTGTGTTGCAGGTCAAAGAACTTCAGGGAGGACAAATAGTGGAGATACTTAGGAAGTCCGGTCGAGGCTGGATTTTTGCAACATCAAGAAAATATGACCGAGATCAAGGCACTCCTTAAAAACTAAGGATTGCATGTTTGATACAGATATCAAACAATTTAGTAGGGGAGGTTTGTAAGACCCTACTAAAAGAACATCTATAATATGGATTACATGCATTGAACAATGAGTTGTGCATATGAGGTAGAGGCATAAGTGTGAAAGAAACCAAAAAAGACACGGGCGAAAGTGGTGTCATAGCGTAGAGTTTCTTCCTAGGATATATTTGAGTAGAGGTCGAATAAAAAACAATAGCATGAAGATGAATGTTGGTAGAGGAGCACTAAAATCCGTAGCTCAAGAAGGGATAGAGTTTTGAAAACTAGTAATGGAGGAATCAGTCCATAATAGCACGAAACTATCATCGAATGATGTTGGTGAGAATGACTTTCAAACAGCTCTCCACTATGTTGCTTTTAAAGGAGACATCTGCTCGTTGTGGGCCATAAACAATTAACTCAAAGTCGTTGCCAGTCACGCTATAGTTTTCTCGGGCCAACTTCTGATAATTTCTTCCTACACATAATTTACATTTAACCACCAAAACCGCTCTAATAGGATAACTAGGATCCACGCTACTCACCATAGGTTTGGATCACCCTCTTTGGAGGCCTCGTAGTTCTCTAACTTGTTTGACTATGTGCTTTGCGCTGGTAGCTCTAATATAACACACAATCAACTAAGGAAACTTTGCCCCATGAAAAAATCTCTTCGTGGTATTTTTTCATTTTTTCTTATTTAGTCATTCTCACTCCATTTTCTTGGTTCTCCTTTATACTTGTGCATCTGTCGTGTTTTTTTTGGTTTCTTTCACTCTTGTGCATCTGCCTTATATGGTAGTCTGTTTCTCAGTTCCTTTAACCCATATTTTCGATGTCCTTTTAGTAGGATCTTACAAACCTTCCCCTCATAATTGTTTAATATCCGCTTCCCCTCATAATTGTTTAATATCCGCATGCGCGCAGTCTTTGGTTTTTTAAGAAAATCCCCGATCAAACTTTCCCAGTATAATTACTATTTGTCATCTCTAAATTTATGTGACCTGTAACACAAGCAAACATCAAAATCAAACTTTTAAGAAAATCCCCGATCAAACTTTCCAAGTATAATTACTTTTTTTAGATCTCCACTAATTCCCACTTTTTGGTTGTAGGCTCGCCTTCTGCTGGTCGGTCTCTCCCCCACCTTCCTCCTCGAGCCCTTACACAAATCGATCTTAAAATATCTACCTGTAGCCTCACATGGGCCACCACATATCTAGCAGCTCGGTTGACCAATAAGATACAATAATGTCCTCTTCCAACTTGTCTCCCCTTCCTCCTCTCGAGTCCTCTTCTTCGTTTGAGGATATCCTTTATTTTCATACACTCTTCTTCACCCAACATTCCATCTCTAAGGTCGTTTTCCTCGCTCCCCTGAAGTCCTTTAGGCCCTTCTATTTTAATCCAGCCACAAAGTTATGTAACTTGTGCTCCTTAGATAAGTCAACCAAGTTAAGCATTATTAAGTTGCATGCTTGTATATACACTCTCACATTTACGGTCTGCTCCAGCTCTTGTAACGCCCGTCTTGTTAAACAGTCCATCTGTTTTGCGAGAAAAACCTCTTCACACTTCAACTCGTGTCATGCTCCGATTTTGCACAGCCTTGGGTTAGCCAATATTTTCAAACTTAATTAATGTTTGCCAAAGATCTGGAAATATCTAGACGCAGCCAGCCCGCTAAAACTCTGATTTATTATGAACCAAATAGTAACACGCTAATAGCAACGAGGCTCAGCGCTTCTGTAAAACACTCGGCCATATCTAATCAATTGTGATCTTTCACATATTGCTTTGAACACTCAACCCAACAAACAACAAATGTTGAAAAACTAGTAACAGCCACATGTAAACTACCCCAAAACACATTTTATCACGAACTAACCGTTAGAATACAAATCGCTCAGATGAATATCAAGAGCAAGATTCATAAAGCTTCGGTGAAAGTTTCAGTAAGATTGAATTTGTTTTGATACCATACAAATTCCTAAGACGAAAGCAACCCCATTAAAACCCAAATTTATCATGAAGCAATTGTTAAGGACGCTGAAAACCCAAATTTATCATGGAGCAATTGTTAGGACGCCAATCCCACTGGTGAATCTCAAGAATAACGAGTCATTAGCTTCTTTAAACTTCAGCCAAGTCGTATTAGTTGTGATCAATATAAAAATCGCCAGAACAAAAAACTATACTAAAACTCTAATTTACCAAGGAGAAACCGTTGGTATGCTCATCCCACTGTTGGATCCCAAAACACAATTCATAAATCTTCTGTTAAAATCTCAGCCAAATCGGACCCATAGTGCCTTTAACACTCAATAGAGTCTCAGATGGAAAATTAGATTTTGTCACACGCAATCAGTTCCACTAAAACTCAGATTTATTGCCAAACATTTGTTAATATGCTAATCTAATAAGAGCATCGTGTCACGAACCTTTCACTAAACTTTCAGCCATATAAAAATAACTGTCAAAATAGGAAGTCTCCTGACATAATCAGTCCCACTAAAACTCGGATTCATAACAAAACGACCATTAATATGTTAATCTCACCGGTTAATCTGAAGAGAACCGAGTTACGAAGCTTCCATAAAACATCCAGCCTAATCAAATCAGTTGTGATCCTACTATCATAGCCTTGAACACTTAAAAAGTACATGCTGAAAAGCTAACGAGACGCAAACAGCTCCACCAAAACTTTGATTTATCACGAACCAAACATTAACACGATAAACCCACTAATTTATAGATTAGTCATAAAACTTCCTTAAACATTAAGCCATATAAAATAAGTTATGATCCTACAAAGATTTCATTGAATACTCAAGACAATACTTACCTACGGAAAGTATGGCAAAATGTAGACGCAAACAACCCCACTAAAACTCAAATTTATTAGTGAGCCACTGTTAGAATGCTAATCTTACAGTTGGATCTCAAGAGCAACAAGTCATAAAGTCTCCGAATAAAAACAGCCCCTCTAAAACCGTCCGTTATCGTGAATTAACCCACTGATGAATCTCAAGAGGAACGATTCACGAAGCTTCCTTAGAAATTGAAGTCATATTAGATTAGTTGTGATCCTATAAACATTACCATGAACACTCAAGAAAGTGCAAGCTGGAAAAGTGGAAATCACCATACACAAACACCATCACTGAAACTCAAATTTATTACTAACCAATTAGAATGTAATCCCACGGTTAATTCTCAAGAGAAACAAGTCAGGAAGCTTCCTCAAAAATGTCAGCCATAACGGATCAGTTGTTATCATACAAACATCCCTTGAACTCTCAAGACACTTTTAGTTGAAAAACTGGAAATTTCCATACACAAAAAACTTCACTAAAACACATATTTATTACAAACCAAACATAAGAATGCTAAACCCATCACTGAATCTCGAGAGAAAATGTTCATGAACTTTGGGTAAAAAAATTCTACCACATCGGATCAATTTTAATTCCACGAACTTTGCCGTTAACACTCAAAACAATACCCGCTGAAAACTTGGACATTAATAGCCAAATAAAAATACCCCTACTAAAAGCGTTAATCTCACCTGGATCTCGAGAGTAACTGGTGACGAAGCTGAAAACTTGGACGTTAATAGCCAAATAAAAATACCCCTACTAAAAGCGGTAACCAACGTTACCGCTGGACCTCAAGAGTAACGGGTCACGAAGCTTCTCTAAAAATCGTATCAGTTGTGATTTTCCAAACATTGCCTTGAACACTGAGGTTGTTCCACCTGAACAACTTGAAACTTCCAGACCGAAATAGTCTTACTAAAACTCAGATGTATCAAATAACAATCGCTAACGTGCTAATAAATCCACCCGTTGAAATCTCAGAGGAAGCAGTAAAATATGTGTAAAAGTTTTAGCCGGATAGGGTTGGTTTTGATCCTACAAGCATTACCTTGAAAACTCAAAACAGTCCCACTAGAACTTAAATTTACTATGAACTACGAATTAGAACGCTGATCCCACATGGGAATCTCACATGGGAATCTGAAAATCAACGAGCTACAAAGATTTCCTACAAAAATTGCCATGATCACTCCAGACAATATCAACTGAAAAACTGGAAATCCCCATAAGCAAACACGTTCATTAAAACTCAAATTTATCACAAACAAATCGTTAGATGTTACTCCTGCTGTTAAGTTAAATATAAAGAGAAACGAGTCGCGAAGCTTCTTTAAAAATTTCACCCATATCGGGTGAGTTGTGATCGTAGAAACACTATAAACAATCAAAACAGTGCCAGCTGGAATACAGGAAATCAACGTCAGAATGATAAACCCACGGCTGAATTTCAAGAGCAACGAGTCATGTAGCCTATGTGAAAATTCAGCCACCCATGACCATGAGTCGCCGCTCATCAACGTCAGAATACTAAACACATTCTATATATGATTCTCATATTTAGGATAAATAAAAAAGCACTTACGGATTTGCCTATTGCTGCTCTCCCTTGCCTATTGTATGTCGTGTGGAACCTACTGCTTTCGGTGATCTTTGCTTGTCGATCGATCTCCAAGGCCCGTAGAAAAACTTCAGACGTCGTCTACTCAACACTCAAACAGCTGCTTTGAGAGTTTGAGTTTGGGCGGAAGGAATACCAAACCATCGTTCTTTTATAGATAAACTAAGCTACAGTTTAAACCCTTTTAGCCCATAAGATTTTCCAGTTTTGTCACGGCCCATATGTTTTATAGACATGCAACAAAATAAACAATATATATCCTAATATTTTTTATTTTTTAATATAATAATTTATTTATATTATAAATTCTCGTTAATACAAATTTAATTTTATTTCTATATTTTTTTTATAAAAAATATTTTTATTTTTATCTATTTAAAATAATATTTTTTACATAACAAATTTTATTTTGTTTCTATCTATTTTTCAAAAAACAATTATATAACAAATTTGATTTAATTTTCATATATCTTTTATAATTTCTTCATAATATTAAATATAATTTTGTTATACTCTATTTTCTAAAATATTTTTTTAAAATAATGTATGAAGATTTATTATTAAATTTTATTTTTATATGTAGTAAAAATTTCCTATTTTTTATTTTTTAATTTATAATCACATATCTTATACTTGATTAATGGTTGTAGAGGTATATTGGAGCGTTATATTGCTAAAAAATCAAGGAATATCCTTGGTTCTTTTAAGTAGCGTGAGTAATAATTGATAAACATGTAAGTAATTGAGAAGTAAACTCAATTACTAAAAATATCTTCAGTTGAGTATTTTATAACAAATATGTTTGTACTAAGTAGTGAAGTGGGGTGAATTATCCACACCACTTCTAACTAATTCTGTTACATTTAACTACGTACACCTATAAATAAGTGTGCATACCTTGGAAATGAGATTGATTGACACTCAGCTAACTTTTAGTCATGCTACTTTCTATATCTCCAGAAACTCGAGCTGTATTCTCTCTCTAAAACTTTCTCAATAACTCTTGTTAAACTTAATTTTCTTTCCTAAAAATAATCAATACTTATCATTGGCGACCACAGATAGAGAGCATCTGGTGTCTAAATATTAAATTTAAAACCTTCAAAAATCACGATCAAAATACGATGGATCCCGAAATCAGAGCTGATCCAACAATTATGGTGGAAAATGAGGTGCTTGAGTCAAGGCTAATAAGAGAAGAAAATCGAGGCGAGATTCGAGAAAATGATCAGTGCGATCAATCTAATGTTGAAGATCGGATGAATCAGTTGCTAAAAAGAATAGTTGATTTGAACAATCAGCTTGATTAAATGGATGAAGAAATTTAGTCTGGTGGGGTATTGTCCGAGGTGCGATGTGTAAATGAAAAGAATGATTTGGAAGATCCATCTGATGAGTCTCATAACGCTCACCGAGCACGAAGTGATCGTCGAAACATACAATTTCAGCAAGACAAAGGATATTAGTCCTCTAAGAAAGAGAAGAATGATAAGCGTCGCTACATTCAAACTATTTCAAGTGGATCTTCTAATTCAGACTCCAAGGAGTTTTATCAAAACCATGTGAAAGAATATCCATATAGGCGAGTTAGAGACTGACATTCTTCGAGGGGGGAGGATAGTTAACCTTGAAAATCCCGAAGAGAGTATAAATCCAAAAAAGAAGATAAGGTTGGATTTGTAATAAACAATCCATTGTTAGAAGGTAATATATCTAATCAATATGTTAATCATGTAGATCAAAATTTGTATGCAATTATCGGAACGATTGTGGCTGATTAATATATGAATGAGTAGATTGGAGAACCTCTCATTTGTCATCTGAAATAAGGTCGATACCTCTTCCAATGCATTTTTTACATTCCGAAGGTAAATAAATTTGATGACACGCGAGATTCTGATGATCATATTGAACAGTTCAAGAACTATATGATGAATTTTTAGGATGATGATAGTTTAGTGTGTTGAGCTTTCTCGCAATCTTTTAAATGTACAGATTTAAAATAGTATAATAGAATTCCAAGGTGTTCAAAAACCAACTTTTGGATTTTTATAATGCTTTCCGAAGGCAGTTTGTGGAGAGCAAGGAAATGCAAGCTAATAGTGATACCATAATTCAATGTAAGCAGACTGTATGAGAGAAATTGAAAGATTATACTAGACGATTTGTGTTAACAAATACAGAGTTGAAAGAGTGTGATGAGGAAGTATCGTGTACATATTTTAGACAAGGATTGCTTCTTGGTGATTTAGCGAAAGAAAATACGAAAAGAATGGTGTTAAATTTGGGGCTTTTGATGGCTCAAGTTGAAGAACAGATTAAAATGAACGATCAATGAGGGTTCGGATTGGATTAGGTTCATCTCAAATGAATTCAAGGTAAGGCAAAATCGCTACCACCCAAGGGTACCAAGGTAGTATTTTGAATCCGTATAGCCATCACAACCGAGGATGACTGCTATTTTACCTATTTGTTCTGGATTATCCCAACACTCTAACTATCAACCACATTGGGTAAGGTCAAACAAGTGGGTAAGGCTATAATATTTTACAGAATTAACTAAGAATGTGGTAATAATTTTTGAAATATCCAAAACCATGTTAACTTTAGAAAACCAAAGTGATAAATAGACCAAGGGAGAAGCGGAATAACAAGTTTTGTAAGCACCACAATAATGTGGGGTATAGCACAAGATATTGTATAGCATTTAAAAAATAAATTGAAATTCTGGTAGAGAATGGCAAGCTAACAACTTTTGTTAAAGGACAAGAAAATGGTCGGAATAATCCAAGCACATCGACACACCATGTTGTGAATGTAACTTTGAAGTAGGAAAATACATTAATGATTGCTGATTTAAAGCCGAAGAAGCAAGAGGAATTCTATGTATCTTCGAAATACTTTGACCCAAATCCAGATCGGAAGATAGTGATGATTGTGAATGAACCAGTGTGCCAAGGAAGGGTTCGTAGTTTATGTGATTATTTTGAGTCCTTAGCAATCTTTTAAGAAGATAATGTGGCTGAAAACACTAACAGCTCTAGGAAAAGACTTGTTGTGAGTTTAGAAACTCAATTGGAAGGAAAAATATCCATTCATCTGTATGGGAAGAATGTCACACCTTTCATCTTGTTTGATGAGGATGATTTTAGAGGTATAATTGGTCTTCATAAAGATGCAATGGTTATCGGTGCAGAAATAACATTAATTGAGATCCGACAAATATTCATTGATACTAGTAGTTTGGAAAATGTATTTTTCAAGTTAACATATGATAAGATGCGTAATTCACCTGTGATTCTCCGACCTAAGTGCACCATAGTTGGGTTTACAGAGGTAATAGCGTAAGTCATTGTAGAGTTTGAGAGCGAATTTCTGTTAGGACGTGGTCATTTTAAGAAAATAGTTCAAGTCTTGTTCATTGTGGTGGATTATCCGACCAAATATAATGTTATTTTTGGTGCAAGTTTTGACACGAAAGTTGGTAACTCTAAATAAATTTATATCTAAATCTTCTGATAAATATTCTCATTTTTTCAAAGTGTTGAGACAATCAAATGAGTTTTCCTAGATAACAGAGTGTGAGGTAATTTTTTCCAAAGTTAAAAAGCATTTATCATCGCCAGAAATATTGTATAAACCTAAATTAGCGGAACAGTTGTTTTTGTATATTGTTGCATCGGATTATGCAGTCAGTGTTGTGATGGTAAGGGAGGTGGATGGATATCATCGACCGATAAATTATGTAAGTAAGAGTTTACTTGCATCGGACAAAAAATATTTGAAGCTTGAAAATTTGGTTTTGGACTTGGTTATGCTGCTAGGAAAATGCGCCCTTACACGCTCATTCGATTATTGTCTGAACACCATTTCTATTAAAAATGTAGTACTAATACCAGACATTTTTGATAGGATAACTAAGTGGTCTGTCAAATGAGGGGATTATGACATTGATTTTACTCCTCAAGCGACTATTAAGGATCAAGATTTAGCATATTTTCTTGTTGAATTCCATTGAAGTTATTCCGGTAAAGAGAATGATGCGAGCACATTATCAACAATTGCAAAATGGGTGGTTCAAACTGATGGAGGTTCTAGTTTGGGAGTATAATTTATTGCTCCTTCTACTGAAACCATGTATCATGCCATATTGTTCGGATTAAGTGTGTCAAAGAAGTAAAGTATGAAGAAGATTTAGCTGGGTTGAGGCTTGCAAGTATTTGTGGAGTAAATATGACTCAATTGCAAATGGATCCACATCTTGTATCAAATCACGTGTTGGGAGTATCAAAGGCGAAGAAGGAACAACTTCTCAATTATTTTCATGAGTTATGAGAGTTGGCTCTTTTGTTTGATGAAATGCAGTCGAACACATTAACCGAGAGAATAATACTATTGTAGATTCTTTGACAACTATTGTTTATTCTAAAGACTATCCCTAGATTTTACAATAGGAGAGTCCATCTATACTCATAAAGTTTGAACAATGTAAGTATTCCGATGAAGTATTTTTGGTTACTGAGGAAGACTGAAATGATTGGTGACCTGATTTAAAAGAAATTTTACTCAAAGGTACACTGTCTCTTGACACGAAATTAGCTTAGATATTGAGATGTTTAGCATACGAGTATACAATATTAGGTGGAATATTGTATAATAAATCTTTGAGTTGTTAAGATGTTTGGGCAAATATAAATATTAAGTAATTTTATCCAAGCTACATGATAGGGAGGGTTCTGCTCATTATGGATTTAAGGCCTTAACAAGAAGGTCTTTGTTGGCAAGATATTCTTGGCCTTCGATAATGACTGATGCTAAAAATTTCATACGAAGTTGCGATACTTGTCAGAGATTTGCAAATTTAGTTCATACCTTTAATCTTAGTTTCCAAAGCCATTCCATTTTATAAATGAGGATTGTATTTAGTGGGACCACAACTTATGGATTTGGGAGGATGTTAAACCATTATAGTTGCAATGGATTATTTTTTAAAATAGGCCGAAGCCAAACCATTGTCAGGAACAAAAGCTAAAGACATAATCAGATTTATTGTACCTAATATTTGTAGCGGATTTGGGGTTCCTCGAATGACTACTATAGATAATTAGCCACAATTTAATAACAGAGAAATGACTTATTTTTGTAATTCAAGAGGAATCACTCATTGTTTTTCAACACAATTTCACCCTCAAGAAAATGGCTAGGTAGAAGTTACTAATAAAACCATTTTGGATGGTCTATAGAAAAACTTGACAAGTGTAGCTATAAAATGGCCTAATTATCTTCAACATGTACTATAGGCCTCTAGAACAACACATCGGACTGCAACTTAAGAAACTCCTTTTTCTTTATTATACGGGATGAATGCAATAAGCCCGGAAAAGTCAACACTTTCATCTTGCAGGGTACTTAACTATTAAGGATGATAGCAAGCAAGCTACACGAACCGAGCTTGAGTTGATTGAGAAAATACGGCTTAGAGCACATTTGATTTTAATGCATTATCAAACTTTAATGAGGAGTTGTTACAACTCGATGGTGAAATAAAGAGACTTCAAAGTAGTAGATAAAGTGTTGAGGAAGGTTTTTTTGCATACAAAAGATAAAAAGTTGGGTAAAATGGCTCCAAATTGGAAAGAACCGTATCTGGTGGTTGAGAAGGTTAAGCTAGGGACATATTGCCTCTAGGATGAAGAGGGAATATTTTTGTACCACCTTTGGAACATTGAGAATTTAAAATTGTATTGTGAGTAGTTCTTTTCTTACTTATATATCTTGAATGGTGGCATATTTTTTCTCTCCAGGTGGTTCGGGATGGTTTTAATGAGGTGCCCATATAGTCGGGGTTATAAATATAATTTTCTTTGTTGGTCAACGTTTTTGTAAGTATAACATTTTATGCTGAGAAAAATAAATTCATTCGCTAATGTGAGAATTTATTTGAACTATTAAATGGAAAGGTTATTGAAAATAATAAAAGTATTAATTTATGAAATACACAAGGACTGATCACCCTTGAAGTAATTTTTAAGGTATAATTCGAAGTGTTAACGTCTATTAAAGCATTTTTCAAAGTGCCAATATTAGTGGCAGTATAGTTCAAGGTGCTAACGACTATTAAAGCATTTTCGAAGTGCCAATGTGAGTGGCAGTATAATTCGAGGTACTAACGAATATTAAAGTATTTTTCGAAGTGCCAGTGTGAGTGACAATATAATTCGAGGTGCTAACGAATATAAAAAATATTTTTCGAAGTGCCAATGTGAATGGTGATATAATTCAAACTTTTAAATGTCTATCAAATCATAGTACGAGGTATCAATATGTGTGGCAAAATAATTTCTTAAAAACAAAATGACACAAGTGACGACTACAAAACCTCCTATTTTCAATTAGTATCAGTGGGTGCAATATCTGAGCTTCCTTCTAGGGAGCTTCCTTCATTATCTGATGAGCTAGATTTGTTGTCACCATTGTCTTCGGATTCACATTCCTCTATATCACTTGTAATAGTGACAAAGGCTTCTTTAGGACGTTGATTTTGATGAGTCAATAATTGTTTGGAAGAATATTTTGGATCTTGTGCTTGATGTGACTAGAGAGAGAAAGTATAGAGAGAGAAAGAGAATGTAATAGAATAATATTCAATGTCCTACCTACCAAGAAAGTGGGTCACCTTTTATACTAAAATAAAGTGGACCCGCATGAATCCTTAGTGGGCTGTTTACATATTTGATAAGGCCCTTTAGTAAGTACTATATTTACACATTGGTCCCCGAGAAATCCTAAATTCCTTAATAACTACATCAAGTAACTTTTATTCACAATTAAATCCTCATTATTTACATTTGGCGAATTCTACCCTCATCAGTAGCCCCCTAGTCTTCGGGAGTATTAGGAGCGAAGACTCACTGCCGAACCTACACCTGTCATCCGTAGCCCCATGTGCTTCGAGCCAATGGCCTATCTTTGGACTAATTATTCTTTTTCCTCTTGCGTCGGACGTTCCACGACGCTGTTTGTCCCGACCTGACCTTCGGTCGTTCGACGGCACTCCCGAAGGCAATACTCAGGCTCTGTTGGATTTTTCTCACCCGATGTTCGTACTTGTGAGTCAGGTTGGTTCCCGCGTTCTTTTGAGCTTCTGACTCGGGCCTCTCTGTGATGGGCCGGTTCTTCATCTGTCCCGGGCCTCTCTGTGGTGGGCCGGCTTTTCACAGTGGATACAGTTGCGAAGGCCCATTTCATCAGTTGGTTCGAAGGAGGTAGCCTAGGTAAGCATGTTTAAAACATACCATTACACAAATATCCGAATCTCATTAATACACCATGTTTTGATACTATATACTTGCCACTTTCGTAAACTTGTTTAAAACAACAATTGTTTAAAAAACACAAGACCAGAGATTCTTTCGAATCCCGGGAACATACAATACATTGTTTAATAATATGTATTTTCCAGAAGTAAACAATAATTTAACATTTTCTAGTCCTTTAATTGGTTTGATTGCCAAATTTACTATCTTGAGTGAATATCCATCTTCAATCTGTTAAAAATTACACAACCATTGAAGATCAATACATACATGACTTGTTGCTCCCGAATCAACGCACCATGCAACATCATCATGCTGCACATAAAATGCCTCAAATATTAGAGATATATAATTCTGACCAGAATTAAATTCTGAAAGAAAATCTGACCTTGCTGCTTTTTGTGATCTATAGATCCACTTAAACCAGCATTGTTTCTACTTGAACCAACATTATTTTTTCTTTTTCCGACTCGACGATCTCTCCTACAGTGACCAGGTTTGACATATTTCTAACATGTCATTTTATGTTTTTTGTTAGAATAATTGTTGTTGTTATTACCTTTAAACTTTCATTTATTCCTTTTTATGTATATGCATTCTTAAAGAATCCGTTGTTTCTAGCCATATTTACAGATAGGTTTCCTACTTAGTTTTTACCCTTAGGATTACTGATTTCTTCTTGAGCCCTTAAAGACTCTTCAATCTTAAAAGGACTACCAAGTTTTACTAAAGTCATTTCTTCCTCGTTGCGTTTTAAAGTGTATTTAAAATCCTTCCATAAATGAGACAAATTATCAATAATAGAAAACACTAAAATACATTCATCCATTTTCATATTGTTTTGAACGAATTGAACCAAAATTCTTAATAATTCATTGTATTGTTCCATCATAGGTCGAGAATCTACCAATTTGTAATTAATAAAATTACTGACCAAAAACTTTCTACTTCGATTCAAGAGAATCCCATAATTCATTTGCACATTCGACATTTTGTATACATCAAACAAAGTATCGGACATACTGTTTAATATGTGGTTGCGAAAAATATAATCATCGTTCTCCCATTTGATGCGCCTCATTGTCTGCTCCAATAGTTCATTCTCAACGAGCTTCGAGTATGGGGTACTCAGGACATAAACAACCTTAAGGGTAGTCAACAGAAAATGTATTTATTTCTACCATCTTCTGAAATCATGGCCTCAAACTTGTCCATTTTAGCAAACTTACTCGTCATTTTCTTTATTGATTCTCCTCCGTTCATCATCTGCTTTGCCCTTTTGGACCCTGAAATGAGCTTTGTCCCTTGACTTTAGTAATCATAATATATCCTAATAAGCGCGCACTCTATATTCTACAACTTGTTTGATAATGTATCAGGACTGAATCGGTCGACTAGTCAATCCAAATACACTAAATACCTAACACACTTACCTTTATGGGCTATCTTGGCTTCCTTATCTGAGTTTCCACCCATTTCGAGTAAATGCATGTTTGCAAAATGAGCTATATTTCTTCATTAGAACAAAAATTTCCAACCCTCGTCATCTGTAACTGCAAGTTAGAATTTAATAAGTCGTATAATCGGGAATTTGTCACACGACACCCTTAAACGATCATCATAATTCCACTATTATTCACCGATATTCTTCTCAACTTTTAAAAACCCAAGCGAATAAGTTCTCATGGGCTATAAATAGTTTCGTCAACTGTACATCACCCGCGAGACATCTATCTGAAATTTGTTCCTTTCACTTTATTTAAAATATAACAAAGAGCATAACGAAAGAAAAATATAACACCACAAAATCATAAATTAGTTCTTATAATTTCAGTATAATGTCTATTTTATATAGATTTTTTTAATTATAGTAATATTCCATTAAAATAACAAAATTATGTATTTGTATGTTTATGAAGTCTATAACCACTCTCAGCCATGGCTATCTTTGTTTTGCATTGCTAGAAAAATAAAGTGCGATATTTGGTAATGAATTACAGAATCTCGTGAACCGACGATTGCTGCAACGTCATTTTCGCCCAAACCTGCAACGTCATGTGGCTGTAATACCTTTTACTATTGCAGTGCGTTCTTTTGTACATATAACTCTAAACGTATATGTGTTTTTCATGTAATGATCATATTGCAACCCCATGTTAGGTGGAACGACCCGTTAGATATATGCATATCAATAAAACAAAAATAAACTAACAAGAATTCTTTTAGTGTTTGAAGTGTATTGTGAAGAATCACAATCATCGGTAGATCGGTCCCAAGTCCACTAAAAGGGATCCTAAGGAGGTTAAGATCCTCATTGTACCCACACCCTGTCGGACTATGACCCTATCAACGAGATCTCTGTTGTACCAATACTTTATTGGACCACAACCATGTTAACAAGTTGGGTTATTTGAGAATGTAGTCTAAATATAATGATAAAGTTTGTCAAAAGCTTAATATAGGTAAGTGACCGATAGTGAACAAGTACTGACATAGAAAAGTGAATGGATTTGAAAAATAGAGTAAAAAATGCTTTATATTCTCAGGAGAAAAACAAATGAGGGTCGGGCATGTACTTTGGTCGGATGTGGAATGGTGAAGAACCAATTTTCCAATCGACTTAGAGCGCAGACCGATATGAATTACAATGTCCAAGATTTTGAAACTTTCTTAAAGATGTCATTACCGTGATTATGGTTAGCAGCGTACGTATTTTCCAATCGAGTTAAATTGTCCATCAGAAGGACAAATTAAAACCAAGGTGGTACAAGAAGAATGAGATGATAAGGGCATGGAAACGAGCCAATTGAGTCTGTTAGTCTTCACGTAGATATCTAAACGAGGTTCGCGTAAGAGCTCGAATAACAAGGTACACTTGTGCCTCTACCTCATATGCACAACCCATTGTTCAGTGATTTTAACTCATATTCTCGATATCTTTTTAGTATGGTATTACAAACCTCTCATACTAAATTATTCAATGTATGCATCGAGCGCACAATCCTTAGTATTTTAAGATACACATTGATCATGATCACGCTTTCTCGATATTGCATAAATTCAGCCTCGAGCGGACTTCCAAAGTATCTCTAGTACTTGTCCACGCTAAATTTCTTTAATCAATAACACAAGCAAACATTAATCTCAAAAAAAATTCTCTTAGAACTCCACTCCACTCCATGGTTCTAGGCTCGCCCTCCGTTGGTCGAGTTGCTTTATAGGATAGATTTGTGTAGAGGTCAAATCAAAAACAAAAATAGTAACATGAAGATGAATGTTGGTAGACGAGCACTAAAAAATCGTAGGCCAAGAAGAGATAGAGTGTTGGAAACTAGCAATATGGAGGAATCGGTACATAGTAGCATGAGGCTATCATCGAATGGTGTTGGTGAGATTGACTTTCAAACAGCTCTTTTGTTCAGTTGCTTTTAAAGTACACACTGATATATCTAACCTTTGGAATAACATGAACAACATGGAGAAATTTATCCATGCCTGGATAATCTATCTCAAGAATGAGATTTAAAATGTGCATTCGCTTATGAGAGATCTTAAGAGTGGCCAAGAGCAACCTAGTGGGGAAAAGAAAAGTCTACTGATACGAACAACTGAATACGTGAAAAACTTATAGATTTTCATCATAAACATAAAATAATGTTCGAGATAGAAGGGGTTAGGAAGGAGAATCAAGTGACGTCCGCGGTTATGAACATAGGGTTAAAAGTTAAAGTTTGGTGGAAGATAAGATTGGCTAACCCATTGCATCATGAAATTAGAGAATAGCACGAGTTAGGAATAGAAATTTCTAAACTTGCTAGTGCAAAATGTAACCCAATTCCACTTATAAATATAAGTGAGCACCGGAATGGTTGTCCCAAAGCTTGTATTTATGATTGATTACTTTTATATATATATATATATATATATATATATACTGTGTTTAAAGGCCGACTAAAGTTGGTGCTTTATGTCACACGACCGGTAAAATTTAAACTCCCAAACTTAGTGAAAATTCTAAAATTTAAGGTCTTAAACAAATCCTAATGCAATTTAAGATTCATACCAACTATTCCGCTGAACTAGCAGCGGAACCCTTTTAAATCTATCATAAGTTTCTAACTAATTTATATGACACAATTAGCGAGTATTTATCTACTACAGAGATAAATATCATCTACCTAAAACAATTAGGTTATTAGAATAAAAAGTAGAATACACACCTTGGGTAATGAGAAATTGAAACGGTAAGAAACAAAAAAACAATTAACCTTAAATACACACCTTGAATTATAAATAACAATAGGTTAAAGCTATGATTTGGTTTCCTTATTTACCGCTATCATCAATATAATAAAGAAGTGCATCTATATCCATTTTTAGCAATGAATTTACATATTGTATCATGCAGCAGCAAACTTTCAACTAAAAATATTTGATTAAAAGCTACAGTAGTGAATAATGAACTGATGATTTAGGTTTTAAGCACCGTACTTGGATAAAAAACTAATTCTCTTACTCAATACAACAAATCTATAGCTAAAATAATAGCGTTGAAAATTAAAGCAAAACTTATCGGATGTTTAAATTTATAATGTATGTGTTCAATTGTGAAGAATAAACTTCACCCATAGAGGATCTCCAATCCGACATTGCTAACAAGGACCATAAAAGAGTATATATAAGTGTGAGCGCCCATCTCAACTAGTAAGAAGCCTTTTGGGAGTACACCCAAAAACAAACTCGTGCGCGCTTACGAGCGCAAAGCGGACAATATCTCGGTTCCACACACTTGCACTCTAATTCTATCAGAGCCATATATTCATCCCATAGAGGACTCCCAATCCCACATTGCTAACAAAGACCATAAAAGAGTGTATATAACTCTGAGCGCCCACCTCAACTAGCAAAAGGCCTTTTGGGAATACACCCAAAAGCAAACCCGTGCGTGCTTACGAGCGCAAAGCGGACAATATCCCGCTAGTTCGTGAGGTCGTTTCACACACTCGCACTCTAATTCTAACATCAATTGTGACATATATGGCAAAACGATCCTGGTCCTATAGCATCAAAGTGTACCCATTTGCTCACAATTCACAACACATCAAACTTCAATTTCATAAAAAAAAAAACATCAAATATTACCCATACTGATCCTACAAATTAAGACAGAATGAGATGTGAATCTCAAAAGCAATGATTTGCTTCCATAAGACTTTCAACCTAAATCGGTCAATTGTAATCCTACAAACATAATCTTCAAACTTAAATTAATGTTTGCCGAAAATCTGGAAATATCTAGACGCAGCCATCCCGCTAAAACTCTGATCAAATGTTGAAAAACTAGCAAAAGCCAACATAAACTGTCCCAAAACACATATTTATCACAAACTAACCGTAAGAACGATAATCCCACTAGGGAAAGTTTTAGCCAGATCAGATCTGTTGTGATCTTACAAACATTACCTTAAATGGTTTAACCAATACGTGCTGAAAAAATGGATAGTGTTAGATGCAAAGAGCCTTCTAAGCTCATATTTATCATGAAACAACCATTAATACGCTAATCCAATCTATTAATCTTAAGAATGACGAGTAATAAAACTTCATAAAAATTTCAGTCATATAAGATTAATTGTCATCTCAAGGGCAATGAGTCACGAAGCTTCCGTTAAACTTTCAGACAGATCAGATCATTTGTCATCCTACAAACATTGCCTTGAACACTCAAGACAGTACCTATTGTAAAGCTGGCAATCACAAAACACAAACAACCCCAATATAGCTCGTGTTTATCGCCGAACCGACCATTATCATGTTTATCCCACCACGAAATCTTTAACAGAAATGAGTCTTAAAGAGTCCGTAAAAATTTGAGCCATATCAAATTAGTTGTGATCCTACAAACATTGTTTTGAACACACTCAACACAGTAAATGATGGAAACTAGCAATCGCTGTACACAAACGACCCCACGAAAACTCAAATTTATCACGAAATAACAGTAGGAACACTAGTCCTATAAGTAAATATCAAGAGCAACGAGTCACAAAGCTTCTGCACAAAATTGAGCCAGATTAGATAAATTGGGATCCTACAAACATTGCCTTAAACACTTAATATTGAACCTCTAAAAAAACCTGGAAATAGCTAGATGCAAACAACCCCACTGAAACTTTGATTTATCATGAACCAAACGTTAACATGCTAATCCCACACGTGAATATCAAGAGCAATGCATCATAAAGCTTTCTTAAAGCTTTCAACCAAATAAGAGCTAATAAGATTAGCTTCCTTAAAGCTAAAAACATTGCCTGGGACACTCATGACGCTCCCTACTAAAAAGTTGGCAATGCCGCAATAGTGAGATTCAAACAACCCTATTAAAACACATATTATCACGAACTAACTGTTAGAATACTAGTCCCACAGTTGAATATCATAAACAATAGATATGGCAGTACTGCTACAAATTCCTAAGACCAAAACAACCCCATTACAACCCAAATTTATCATGAAGCAATTGTTAAGAGTCATCAAGCTTCTTTAAACTTCAGCCAAATCGGATTAGTTGTGATCCTAAAAACATTTTCATGAACATGCAAGACAGTACCAGCATAAAAACTATAAATCGTGAAACGCAAAAAACTCTACTAAAACTCTACTTTACCAAGAAGAAACCGTTGGCATGCTCATCTCGCTGTTGGATCCCAAAATACGATTCATAAATCTTCTGTCTGTAAAAAGTATTTTTTTTCTTCTGAAAATGTATATCTTATTTGAAGGCTAGAATAGAGAACGACATCTTCCAGTCTACCTGCACAATTGAAGGAAGAATTTGCAAATTTGTAATTGATTCAGATATCTATGAGAATCTGATTTCAGAGGAGGCTGTTCAGAAACTGGCGTTGAAGACTGAAACTCTTCCATACCCATACATATTATCAGGACTGATAGAGTACACTGAGGTAACAGTTTCTAAACGTTGTCAAATTGCATTTTCTGTGGGTAATTCAAAAGATACAGCATGGTGTGACGTAGTTCCTATGGACGTTTGCCATCTAGTTTTAGGAAGTCCATGGCGATTTAAGAGAAATTCTACTTATGATAGTAGAACGAATCGATACAGTTTTGTGAAAGATGGTATCAAGTTTATATTAGTGCCATCTAGAGTAATGTCTCCAAAACCACCAGCAGTTAAGGAGTTTCATGCTCAAATTGCACCAGCTGCCGATCTTAGTTGTGATGCTAAAATTGTGTCTGACTCCGTGTTTGACAAACCGGTCTATGATACAAATATTTTTGAAGATGTATCTGGGTTGGTATTTGACAAACCAGTCTACGATGAGTATGATGATGATTGGGATGATGAAGATCTAATTGATATTGAGGAGAAACTTGTAGATCGAGATATTGTCTCAGGCTTCAATACACCAGACTACATCGCTTCAGAACTTCTATTGAAGAAGCACGACAAACTAGCAGATTTTATTGTGGAGATGCATCTTCCAGGTATTTTATGTTATCCTAAATCAAACCTTTGATTCGGTTTTCAGTGGATACATGTTGTTGTATTGGGAAAATGGAAGATGATATTTTTGTGTTTGAGATTATGAGTAAATTGATAAAAGAAAAGAATAGTGTTTTAATGGATAAAAGATTAGGTTTTGTAATAGAACCTGGAGGAGTTTTGTGTGATTGTTCGGAAAATAAAAGAAAGAGTAACAAGTTAAAAGTAGAAGATTGCGGTGTTTTGAATCTGCTTGCAGAAATATACTCTGAAGAACTTGAGAAGTCATCTAATATTCAACAAAGAGGAATTGTTACTTTCTGCAAGGGTCTTGGTGTGATACAACAAGCACAGTCTGGAACTGGAAAGAAAACAAATTTTTACAAGCGCAAGGGTGTTGTGCTTAGTAAATGGGTTTATAAAACAGACATAGAACAAGTGGGTGAGGTGTATCTTGTTACTGCTGATCACAGTAATGTCGAGGACATGGTAAAGAGGGACAAAGCTTAGAAACCACTTCTTGAAAAGAGTTGCAGCATTCTGATTCTCACCTATCACACCCTTATGCTGGTATCAATTGAAATTGGCAGTGAATACTCTAATATTTTTTCAGTTCTTTCAATGTTTCAACGTTTCGAATTCGAGGTCGAATTCTTCCCAACCGGGGAAGGATGATGTAGCGAAGACTGCAGACAGACTGGTTTCTTTCTCGGATATCCAAACTAGGCGAAATTGGTACTCAAATCGAACGTCTCGACGAGCCCAACAACTGTCAAAAGCGTGACTGTGTCACGAAATTCGGACTTTATATTCTACTGTTTAGGGTCCGAAAATCATATTTTACTATTTTTGATATTTTATTTTATTTTAAAATTAATATTTTAATTAGTGAATCAAATCTGATTGCATTCAGATTATATTTGATTTTTATTTTTAATATATTTATTGTATTTTTAGAATATTTTATTAGGGTTTTGGATGTCTCATATATAAAGCATCTTATACCCTATTTTACCGTCAGACTTTGATTAATTGAATTTTGAGAATTAATATTCTGAGTCTCCTTATTTCTCTAACTTAGGGTTAGAGTTTTATCGTTGTCTGTTTCTTCTATTTCCGCTTCGCTACCAGGCCATTATCTAATTTTTTTTCTTAATTATCCATACGATCACGATCATCATGTTGTCGTGTTCATCGATTTTCTTGTTGTTTTTTTATGTTAGCCTAGATACGTTTTTATATTAAATTTACATTACAATTTCTATTAATAGCATTGAGAAAAAAAATATCATCGTATCTTTGAGTGTTCGGTAAAACTGTTCTTCACAGATACTAAGATGGTCGGTAAACTTTTTGTGTAGCCAAAGTTTTGCATGTTGCACTTGTGATTTGCAATACTAGACAATCTTCGCATATAAGGATTCACGTGTTATCCTAAAGCGTATCCAGAAATCACGAGGAATCGAAGATGGATATTTCAAAGAGACATATAAGTTAACTGTTAGTGACTTGAGAAATTGGGATACTAGACTTCAGAAAGCTAACAGTTAACTTTCTGATATCCATATGTCTCTTTGAAATATCCATCTTCGATTCCTTGTCGTCCAAGGATTCTATGAAGCGCTTGTAGTCTTCATCCTACATACCATGTTTTAAAATAAGAAACTCTCAACTATTTTTAAGTTTGAATCTTTTGATTATATATAAGGCCGTGTTTGGTTCCTGATCAAAAGTTTATTTGTGCTCTGAATTTGTACAACGTACAAAAGTAAATTAGAGATTTAAGGTCTAACCGAGAGATTACGAGCTCTAACACGAGCTGCAGATTTTATAGCAGCAAGGAGATGTTCCTCTTCCTCGATACGCTTTTTCCTCCAGAACTTAGCAATCTCTTTCTTCGTCTCACTTTCCACAGGTCTCTTCCTCGCCCAAAGTCTCGGCAGCGGAGGTGGTGGAGGTGGATGCGAAACAAATTTCATTCGCTTTGTTTTCGCACTAAGACAATCCATTTCGTTCTTGCTTTGCTTCATATTTTTTAAAACTTGGCTTGATTGGTACTAAAACTTGCTCGGCTATTTATAGTCAACAACCGAAGGAAATATTTATGAGCTGATAGACTTAGTGCTAGTGGTGAAGAGCAGATTCAACGACCATGCAAAGCTACTGATCAAACCAACCTTTCAACTTATGAATGATAGATTTGGTCTACACAATCTGTGATATATGTAATCATGGTTGGGTACGTACACCTCAGCAAATTGCATCAGAGACTCAAGGAAAGAGACCTCTGACCGGTAGATAGAATTATAAAATGATACTCCAACTGATTTAACATCTTATGTTCAAGAATCTCCACTAGTTTTGAAGATAAGAAATTGGGATACTAGACTTCAGAAAGCTAACAGTTAACTTTCTGTTATATGCGAAGATTGTCTAGTATTGCAAATCACAAGTGCAACATGCAAAACTTTGGCTACACAAAAAGTTTACCGACCATCTTAGTATCTGTGAAGAACAGTTTTACCGAACACTCAAAGATACGATGATATTTTTTTTCTCAATGCTATTAATAGAAATTGTAATGTAAATTTAATATAAAAACGTATCTAGGCTAACATAACCAAACATAAAAAACAACAAGAAAATCGATGAACACGACAACATGATGATCGTGATCGTATGGATAATTAAGAAAAAAAAATTAGATAATGGCCCTAGTCAATGAATCAAATACAGTTATATAGCTCATGTAGACATTATGATCAGCTAAAAAAAGAGTTATATTTGAAACGGAATTGTACCTTTTTTCCAAGACCACTACTATATATACAAATCTACGTTAATTTGTATATAAAACTTGAAATTTTCATGAATACTAACCTTTGAAATTTAAATCTCTACTCATAGTCACGACTCGGATTCATGAACTCATTGATGGGTTTTTTTAAGAACACTAATCTAAAACAAAATAACGAACGCCTTTATTTGATGGATTACTTATAGGAGTTATATTAAATTTAATTTCCTAAAATTTAATACCTAAAAATAGAATACATCTTCATTAGAATAATAAATATTATGGTAATTTCTAGTTTCTTGTTAGAAAAATATAATTATAGACTTTCTACAAAACAATCGTTGTTTGTATGAATAAAAAAAAGTTAAGTAAAAAATAAAAAAGATATTTAGAAAAATATAATTATGGGATTGTGATGGTTGTAAAAAAAAAGGAATTGGTGTTGAGAGGAGACATTGCTAGTTCAATCTACTCGAAATAAAGAATTGCTCAAAATCTCTTAAGAACTAACCTTCCACACCTAAACAATGATAATTTCCATCAGAAAAATATTATTCAATAAAACGAGTTTTAACCTTGGGGGTAGAGGGCGTACAAAAATAAGAATTTGGGACCCTAATCAGTGGAGATTGCTAACAAGATACTTGTGAGCATTCTCAACTACATCACTCATTGTCTTGTAAGTAAAGTTTTGACGACCGGTATCTTGATTGTCAGTATCATATTTTTGACTAAGGTTGTTCATGATTTATCGCTTCTTCCTATTATACTTGATTAGTATCAACATGAATATTAGAAAGAAGCATACCGGTGTCCTGTAGTTTGAGCTAAGCAGTTAACTTTTTGGCAATATACAACAAATAGTGTGCATCGGTTCTGGGATACTGCACCATCTCTTTTGGCAGAGGGAGTTGTCTCCGGTCTTCACGCTGCATAATACCATATTAAAGAGGTAATTAAACCAATAATGCTATATCTTAAACCAGTTGTTTTCTGAGTTTCATATATCACAAACTTAAAACCCAAAAAATAGTAATGTGGTTTGAATCAGGAAGATGAATTAAAGGTTAGAAAATTCAATCACGAACATGTAATAACTTGTTCGTAGTTACATTACATATAGTTTCTAGCAAGTATGCAAGTGATCTCTTTGGCTTTGACAGCATATCGCATGCCTGCAAAAGGATTCATAAGATAAACTCACTTGCCTGCCAGTAAATTATGACTAAAGTATGGCAGGAAAATCGGCAATAACATTTTATTAGAAGACAATTCACCGCAAATCTATCAAATACCTTTGCAGTGTCGAATAAATTAACAACATATATATGGAAGTCCCTTTGCAGCCATTGCTAGACAATACTTACCTACGGAAAGTATGGCAAAATGTAGACGCAAACAACCCCACTAAAACTCAAATTTATTAGTGAGCCACTGTTAGAATGCTAATCTTACAGTTGGATCTCAAGAGCAACAAGTCATAAAGTCTCCGAATAAAAACAGCCCCTCTAAAACCGTCCGTTATCGTGAATTAACCCACTGATGAATCTCAAGAGGAACGATTCACGAAGCTTCCTTAGAAATTGAAGTCATATTAGATTAGTTGTGATCCTATAAACATTACCATGAACACTCAAGATAGTGCAAGCTGGAAAAGTGGAAATCACCATACACAAACACCATCACTGAAACTCAAATTTATTACTAACCAATTAGAATGTAATCCCACGGTTAATTCTCAAGAGAAACAAGTCAGGAAGCTTCCTCAAAAATGTCAGCCATAACGGATCAGTTGTTATCATACAAACATCCCTTGAACTCTCAAGACACTTTTAGTTGAAAAACTGGAAATTTCCATACACAAAAAACTTCACTAAAACACATATTTATTACAAACCAAACATAAGAATGCTAAACCCATCACTGAATCTCGAGAGAAAATGTTCATGAACTTTGGGTAAAAAAATTCTACCACATCGGATCAATTTTAATTCCACGAACTTTGCCGTTAACACTCAAAACAATACCCGCTGAAAACTTGGACATTAATAGCCAAATAAAAATACCCCTACTAAAAGCGTTAATCTCACCTGGATCTCGAGAGTAACTGGTGACGAAGCTGAAAACTTGGACGTTAATAGCCAAATAAAAATACCCCTACTAAAAGCGGTAACCAACGTTACCGCTGGACCTCAAGAGTAACGGGTCACGAAGCTTCTCTAAAAATCGTATCAGTTGTGATTTTCCAAACATTGCCTTGAACACTGAGGTTGTTCCACCTGAACAACTTGAAACTTCCAGACCGAAATAGTCTTACTAAAACTCAGATGTATCAAATAACAATCGCTAACGTGCTAATAAATCCACCCGTTGAAATCTCAGAGGAAGCAGTAAAATATGTGTAAAAGTTTTAGCCGGATAGGGTTGGTTTTGATCCTACAAGCATTACCTTGAAAACTCAAAACAGTCCCACTAGAACTTAAATTTACTATGAACTACGAATTAGAACGCTGATCCCACATGGGAATCTCACATGGGAATCTGAAAATCAACGAGCTACAAAGATTTCCTACAAAAATTGCCATGAT
Organism: Limnanthes douglasii subsp. nivea; assembly: GCA_036936605.1. Classification (NCBI taxonomy): domain Eukaryota; kingdom Viridiplantae; phylum Streptophyta; class Magnoliopsida; order Brassicales; family Limnanthaceae; genus Limnanthes; species Limnanthes douglasii. The sequence continues at coordinate 181,752,195 of JAUPFV010000003.1, forward strand.
CACTCCAGACAATATCAACTGAAAAACTGGAAATCCCCATAAGCAAACACGTTCATTAAAACTCAAATTTATCACAAACAAATCGTTAGATGTTACTCCTGCTGTTAAGTTAAATATAAAGAGAAACGAGTCGCGAAGCTTCTTTAAAAATTTCACCCATATCGGGTGAGTTGTGATCGTAGAAACACTATAAACAATCAAAACAGTGCCAGCTGGAATACAGGAAATCAACGTCAGAATGATAAACCCACGGCTGAATTTCAAGAGCAACGAGTCATGTAGCCTATGTGAAAATTCAGCCACCCATGACCATGAGTCGCCGCTCATCAACGTCAGAATACTAAACACATTCTATATATGATTCTCATATTTAGGATAAATAAAAAAGCACTTACGGATTTGCCTATTGCTGCTCTCCCTTGCCTATTGTATGTCGTGTGGAACCTACTGCTTTCGGTGATCTTTGCTTGTCGATCGATCTCCAAGGCCCGTAGAAAAACTTCAGACGTCGTCTACTCAACACTCAAACAGCTGCTTTGAGAGTTTGAGTTTGGGCGGAAGGAATACCAAACCATCGTTCTTTTATAGATAAACTAAGCTACAGTTTAAACCCTTTTAGCCCATAAGATTTTCCAGTTTTGTCACGGCCCATATGTTTTATAGACATGCAACAAAATAAACAATATATATCCTAATATTTTTTATTTTTTAATATAATAATTTATTTATATTATAAATTCTCGTTAATACAAATTTAATTTTATTTCTATATTTTTTTTATAAAAAATATTTTTATTTTTATCTATTTAAAATAATATTTTTTACATAACAAATTTTATTTTGTTTCTATCTATTTTTCAAAAAACAATTATATAACAAATTTGATTTAATTTTCATATATCTTTTATAATTTCTTCATAATATTAAATATAATTTTGTTATACTCTATTTTCTAAAATATTTTTTTAAAATAATGTATGAAGATTTATTATTAAATTTTATTTTTATATGTAGTAAAAATTTCCTATTTTTTATTTTTTAATTTATAATCACATATCTTATACTTGATTAATGGTTGTAGAGGTATAATGGAGCGTTATATTGCTAAAAAATCAAGGAATATCCTTGGTTCTTTTAAGTAGCGTGAGTAATAATTGATAAACGTGTAAGTAATTGAGAAGTAAACTCAATTACTAAAAATATCTTCAATTGAGTATTTTATAACAAATATGTTTGTACTAAGTAGTGAAGTGGGGTGAAGTATCCACACCACTTCTAACTAATTCTGTTTCATTTAACTACGTACACCTATAAATAAGTGTGCATACCTTGGAAATGAGATTGATTGACACTCAGCTAACTTTTAGTCATGCTACTTTCTATATCTCCAGAAACTCGAGCTATATTCTCTCTCTAAAACTTTCTCAATAACTCTTGTTAAACTTAATTTTCTTTCCTAAAAATAATCAATACTTATCATTGGCGACCACAGATAGAGAGCATCTGGTGTCTAAATGTTAAATTTAAAACCTTCAAAAATCACGATCAAAATACGATGGATCCCGAAATCAGAGCTGATCCAACAATTATGGTGGAAAATGAGGTGCTTGAGCCAGGGCTAATAAGAGAAGAAAAGCGAGGCGAGATTCGAGAAAATGATCAGTGCGATCAATCTAATGTTGAAGATCGGATGAATCAGTTGCTAAAAAGAATAGTTGATTTGAACAATCAGCTTGATTAAATGGATGAAGAAATTTAGTCTGGTGGGGTATTGCCCGAGGTGCATTAGATTAGTCCTCATAACGCTCACCGAGCACGAAGTGATCGTCGAAACATACAATTTCAGCAAGACAAACGATATTAGTCCTCTAAGAAAGAGAAGAATGATAAGCGTCGCTACATTCCAACTATTTCAAGTGGATCTTCTAATTCAGACTCCAAGGAGTTTTATCAAAACCATGTGAAAGAATATCCATATAGGCGAGTTAGAGACTGACATTCTTCGAGGGGGGAGGATAGTTAACCTTGAAAATCCCGAAGAGAGTATAAATCCAAAAAAGAAGATAAGGTTGGATTTGTAATAAACAATCCATTGTTAGAAGGTAATATATCTAATCAATATGTTAATCATGTAGATCAAAATTTGTATGCAATTATCGGAACGATTGTGGCTGATTAATATATGAATGAGTAGATTGGAGAACCTCTCATTTGTCATCTGAAATAAGGTCGATACCTCTTCCAATGCATTTTTTACATTCCGAAGGTAAATAAATTTGATGACACGCGAGATTCTGATGATCATATTGAACAGTTCAAGAACTATATGATGAATTTTTAGGATGATGATAGTTTAGTGTGTTGAGCTTTCTCGCAATCTTTTAAATGTACAGATTTAAAATAGTATAATAGAATTCCAAGGTGTTCAAAAACCAACTTTTGGATTTTTATAATGCTTTCCGAAGGCAGTTTGTGGAGAGCAAGGAAATGCAAGCTAATAGTGATACCATAATTCAATGTAAGCAGACTGTATGAGAGAAATTGAAAGATTATACTAGACGATTTGTGTTAACAAATACAGAGTTGAAAGAGTGTGATGAGGAAGTATCGCGTACATATTTTAGACAAGGATTGCTTCTTGGTGATTTAGTGAAAGAAAATACGAAAAGAATGGTGTTAAATTTGGGGCTTTTGATGGCTCAAGTTGAAGAACAGATTAAAATGAACGATCAATGAGGGTTCGGATTGGATTAGGTTCATCTCAAATGAATTCAAGGTAAGGCAAAATCGCTACCACCCAAGGGTACCAAGGTAGTATTTTGAATCCGTATAGCCATCACAACCGAGGATGACTGCTATTTTACCTATTTGTTCTAGATTATCCCAACACTCTAACTATCAACCACATTGGGTAAGGTCAAACAAGTGGGTAAGGCTATAATATTTTACAGAATTAACTAAGAATGTGGTAATAATTTTTGAAATATCCAAAACCATGTTAACTTTAGAAAACCAAAGTGATAAATAGACCAAGGGAGAAGCGGAATAACAAGTTTTGTAAGCACCACAATAATGTGGGGTATAGCACAAGATATTGTATAGTATTTAAAAAATAAATTGAAATTCTGGTAGAGAATGGAAAGCTAACAACTTTTGTTAAAGGACAAGAAAATGGTCGGAATAATCCAAGCACATCGACACACCATGTTGTGAATGTAACTTTGAAGTAGGAAAATACATTAATGATTGCTGATTTGACGCCGAAGAAGCAAGAGGAATTCTATGTATCTTCGAAATACTTGGACCCAAATCCAGATCGGAAGATAGTGATGATTGTGAACGAACGAGTGTGCCAAGGAAGGGTTCGTAGTTTATGTGATTATTTTGAGTCCTTAGCAATCTTTTAAGAAGATAATGTGGCTGAAAACACTAACAGCTCTAGGAAAAGACTTGTTGTGAGTTTAGAAACTCAATTGGAAGGAAAAATATCCATTCATCTGTATGTGAAGAATGTCACACCTTTCATCTTGTTTGATGAGGATGATTAAATGGATGAAGAAATCTAGTTTGGTGGGGTACTGTCCGAGGTGCGGTGTGTAAATGAAAAGAAAGGTTTGAAAGATCCATCTGATGAGTCTCATAACGGTCACCGAGCATGAAGTGATCGTCGAAACATACAGTTTCAGCCAATCAAAGGATATTAGTCCTCTAAGAAAGAGTAGCATGATAAACGTCGGTACATTCCAACTATTGCAAGTGGATCTTCTAATTCAGCCTCCAAGGAGTTTTATCAAAACAATGTGAACGGAAATCCATATAGGCGAGTTAGAGATTGACATTCTTCGAGGGGGGAGGATAGTTAACCTTGAAAATCCCGAAGAGAGTATAAATCCAAAAAAGAAGATAAGGTTGGATTTGTAATAAACAATTTATTGTTAAAAGGTAATATATCTAATCAATATGTTAATCATGTAGATCAAAATTAGTATGCAATTATCGGAACGATTGTGGCTGATTAATATATGCATGAGTAGATTGGAGAACCTCTCATTTGTCATCTGAAATAAGGTCGATACCTCTTCCAATGATTTTTTTACATTCCGAAGGTAAATAAATTTGATGACACGGGAGATCCTGATGATCATATTGAACGGTTCAAGAACAATATGATGAATTTTTAGGATGATGATAGTTTAGTGTGTGGAGCTTTCTCGCAATCTTTTAAATGTACAGATTTAAAATAGTATAATAGAATTCCAGGGGGTTCAATAACCAACCTTTGAATTTTTATAATGCTTTCCGAAGTCAGTTTGTGGGGAGCAAGGAAATGCGAGCTAATAATGATACCATAATTCAATGTAAGCAGACTGTATGAGCGAAATTAAAAGATTATCCTAGACGATTTGTGTTAACAAATACAGAGTTGAAAGAGTGTGATTCGCAAGTAGCGTGTACATATTTTAGACAAGGATTGCTTCTTGGTGATTTGGCGAAAGAAACTACGAAACGACGGGTGTTAAAGTTTGGGCTTTTGATGGCTCAAGTTGAAGAACAGATTAAAATGAACGATCAATGAGGGTTCGGATTGGATTAGGTTCATCTCAAATGAATTCAAGGTAAGGCAAAATCGCTACCACCCAAGGGTACCAAGGTAGTATTTTGAATCCGTATAGCCATCACAACCGAGGATGACTGCTATTTTACCTATTTGTTCTAGATTATCCCAACACTCTAACTATCAACCACATTGGGTAAGGTCAAACAAGTGGGTAAGGCTATAATATTTTACAGAATTAACTAAGAATGTGGTAATAATTTTTGAAATATCCAAAACCATGTTAACTTTAGAAAACCAAAGTGATAAATAGACCAAGGGAGAAGCGGAATAACAAGTTTTGTAAGCACCACAATAATGTGGGGTATAGCACAAGATATTGTATAGTATTTAAAAAATAAATTGAAATTCTGGTAGAGAATGGAAAGCTAACAACTTTTGTTAAAGGACAAGAAAATGGTCGGAATAATCCAAGCACATCGACACACCATGTTGTGAATGTAACTTTGAAGTAGGAAAATACATTAATGATTGCTGATTTGACGCCGAAGAAGCAAGAGGAATTCTATGTATCTTCGAAATACTTGGACCCAAATCCAGATCGGAAGATAGTGATGATTGTGAACGAACCAGTGTGCCAAGGAAGGGTTCGTAGTTTATGTGATTATTTTGAGTCCTTAGCAATCTTTTAAGAAGATAATGTGGCTGAAAACACTAACAACTCTAGGAAAAGACTTGTTGTGAGTTTAGAAACTCAATTGGAAGGAAAAATATCCATTCATCTGTATGTGAAGAATGTCACACCTTTCATCTTGTTTGATGAGGATGATTAAATGGATGAAGAAATCTAGTTTGGTGGGGTACTGTCCGAGGTGCGGTGTGTAAATGAAAAGAAAGGTTTGAAAGATCCATCTGATGAGTCTCATAACGGTCACCGAGCATGAAGTGATCGTCGAAACATACAGTTTCAGCCAATCAAAGGATATTAGTCCTCTAAGAAAGAGTAGCATGATAAACGTCGCTACATTCCAACTATTGCAAGTGGATCTTCTAATTCAGCCTCCAAGGAGTTTTATCAAAACAATGTGAACGGAAATCCATATAGGCGAGTTAGAGATTGACATTCTTCGAGGGGGGAGGATAGTTAACCTTGAAAATCCCGAAGAGAGTATAAATCCAAAAAAGAAGATAAGGTTGGATTTGTAATAAACAATTTATTGTTAAAAGGTAATATATCTAATCAATATGTTAATCATGTAGATCAAAATTAGTATGCAATTATCGGAACGATTGTGGCTGATTAATATATGCATGAGTAGATTGGAGAACCTCTCATTTGTCATCTGAAATAAGGTCGATACCTCTTCCAATGATTTTTTTACATTCCGAAGGTAAATAAATTTGATGACACGGGAGATCCTGATGATCATATTGAACAGTTCAAGAACAATATGATGAATTTTTAGGATGATGATAGTTTAGTGTGTGGAGCTTTCTCGCAATCTTTTAAATGTACAGATTTAAAATAGTATAATAGAATTCCAGGGGGTTCAATAACCAACCTTTGAATTTTTATAATGCTTTCCGAAGTCAGTTTGTGGGGAGCAAGGAAATGCGAGCTAATAATGATACCATAATTCAATGTAAGCAGACTGTATGAGCGAAATTAAAAGATTATACTAGACGATTTGTGTTAACAAATACAGAGTTGAAAGAGTGTGATTCGCAAGTAGCGTGTACATATTTTAGACAAGGATTGCTTCTTGGTGATTTGGCGAAAGAAACTACGAAAGGACGGGTGTTAAAGTTTGGGCTTTTGATGGCTCAAGTTGAAGAACAGATTAAAATGAACGATCAATGAGGGTTCGGATTGGATTAGGTTCATCTCAAATGAATTCAAGGTAAGGCAAAATCGCTACCACTCAAGGGTACCAAGGTAGTACTTTGAATTCGCATAGGCCATCACGACCGAGGATGATTGCTATTTTACCTATTCGTTCTGGATTATCCCAACACTCTAACTATCAACCACATTGGGTAAGGTCAAACAAGTGGGTAAGGCCATAATATTTTACATAATTAACTAAGAATGTGGTAATAAATTTTGAAATATCCAAAACCATGTTAACTTTAGGAAACCAACACTGATAAATAGACCAAGGGTGAAGCGGAACAAAGCACCACAATAATGTGGGGTATGGCACAAGATTATATAGCATCTAAAAAATAAATTGAAATTCTGGTAGAGAATGGCAAGCTATCAACTTTTGTTAAAGGACAAGAAAATGGTCGGAATAATCCAAGCACATTGACACACCATGTTGTGAATGTACCTTCGAAGTAGTAAAATACATTAATGATTGCTGATTTGACGCCGAAGAAGCAAGAGGAATTCTATGTATCTTCGAAATACTTGGACCCAAATCCAGATCGGAAGATAGTGATGATTGTGAACGAACCAGTGTGCCAAGGAAGGGTTCGTAGTTTATGTGATTATTTTGAGTCCTTAGCAATCTTTTAAGAAGATAATGTGGCTGAAAACACTAACAGCTCTAGGAAAAGACTTGTTGTGAGTTTAGAAACTCAATTGGAAGGAAAAATATCCATTCATCTGTATGGGAAGAATATCACACCTTTCATCTTGTTTGATGAGGATGATTTTAAAAGTATAGTTGGTCTTCATAAAGATTCAATGGTTATCGGTGCAGAAATAACATTAATTGAGATCCGACAAATATTCATTGATACTCATAGTTTGGAAAATGTATTTTTCAAGTTAACATATGATAAGATGCGTAATTCACATGTGATTCTCCGACCTAAGTGCACCATAGTTTGGTTTACAGAGGTAATAGCGTAAGTTATTGTAGAGTTTGAGAGTGAAGTTCTGTTAGGACGTGGTCATTTTAAGAAAATAGTTCAAGTCTAAGAAAATACTGGTGGATTATCCTACCAAATATAATGTTATTTTTTGTGCAAGTTTTGACACGAAAGTTGGCAGCTCTAAATAAATTTATATCTAAATTATCTGATAAATGTTCTCATTTCTTTCAAGTGTTGAGACAATCAAATGAGTTTTCCTAGATCACAAAGTGTAAGGTGATTTTTTTCCAAAATTAAAAACAATTAATCATCGCCAGAAATATTGTATAAACCTAAATTATGGGAACAATTGTTTATGTATGTTGCTGCATCGGATTATGCAGTCAGTGTTGTGATGGTAAGGGAGGTGGATAGGTATTCTTGACCGATAAATTATGTAAGTAAGAGTTTACTTGCATCGGACAAAAAATATTTGAAGCTTGAAAAGTTGGTTTTGGACTTGGTTATGCTGCTAGGAAAATGCGCCCTTACACGCTCATTCGATTATTGTCTGAACACCATTTCTATTAAAAATGTAGTACTAAGACCAGACATTTCTGATAGGATAACTAAGTGGTCTGTCAAAATAGGGGATTATGACATTGATTTTACTCCTCGAGCGACTATTAAGGCTCAAGATTTAGCGTATTTTCTTGTTGAATTCCATTGAAGTTATTCCGATAAAGAGAATGATGCGAGTACATTATCAACAACTGCAAAGTGGGTGGTTCAAAGTGATGGAGGTTCCAGTTTGGGAGTATAATTGATTGCTCCTTTCGGTGAAACCATGTATCATGCGATATTTTTCGGATTAAGTGTGTCAAATAAAGAAGTAGAGTATGAAGAAGATTTAGTTGGGTTAAGGCTTGCAAGTATTTGTGGAGCAAATAGGACTCGATTGCAAATGGATTCACATCTTGCATCAAATCACGTGTTGGGAGTATCCAAGGCTAAGAAGGAACAACTTCTCAACTATTTTCATGAGTTATGAGAGTTGGCTCTTTTATTCGATGAAATGACAGTCGAACACATTAACCGAGAGAAGAATACTATTGTAGATTCTTTGGAAACTATTGTTTATTCTAAAGACTATCCCTAGATTTTACTATAGGAGAGTCCAACGATAATCATAAAGTTTGAACAATGTAAGTATTCTAAAGAAGTATTTTTGGTTACTGAGGAAGGCCGAAATGATTGGTGATCCGATTTAAAAGAATTTTTTCTCAAAGGTACACTGTCTCTTGACACAAAATTAGCTTAGATATTGAGATGTATAGCATATGAGTATACAATATTAGGTGGAATATTGTATAATAAATCTTTGAGTTGTTAAGATGTTTGGGAAATTATAAATATTAAGTAATTTTATCCAAGCTACATGATAGGGAGGGTTCCGCTCATTATGGATTTAAGGCCTGAACATGAAGGTCTTTGTTGGAAAGATATTATTGGCCTTCGATAATGAGTGATGCTAAAACTTTCGTATGAAGTTGCGATACTTGTCAGAGATTTGCAAATTCAATTCATACCTTTAATCTTAGTTTCCAAAACCATTTTATTTTATAAATGAGGATTGGATTTAGTGGGACCACAACCTATGGATTTGGGAGGATGGTAAACCATTATAGTTGCAATGGATTATTTTTTTTAAATGGGCCGAAGCCAAACCATTGTGAGGAACAAAAGCTAAAGCATTAATAAGATTTATTGTGCCTAATATTTGTAGCGGATTTGGGGTTACTAATAAAACCATTTTGGATGGTCTAAAGAAAAACTTGACAAGTGCAGCTATAAAATGACCTAATTATCTTCAACATGTACTATAGGCCTCTAGAACAACACATCAAACTGCAACTCAAGAAACTCCTTTTTCTTTATTATATGGGATGAATGCAATAAGCCCGGTGGAGTCAACACTTTCATCTCACAGGGTACTTAACTATTCTAAGGATGATAACGAGCAGGCTACACGAACCGAGCTTGAGTTGATTGAGAAAATGCGAGTTAGAGCACATTTGAATTTAATGCATTATCAAACTTTAAGAGGAGTCGTTACAACTCGATGGTAAAATAAAGAGACTTCAAAGTATTAGATAAAGTGTTGAGGAAGGTTTTTTTGCAAACATAAGATAAAAGGTTGGGTAAAATGGCTTCAAATTGGCAAGAACCCTATCTGGTGGTAGAGAAGGTTAAGTTAGGGACATATCACCTCTAAGATAAAGAGGGAAGATTTTTGTACCACCTTTGGAACATTGAGAATTTAAAATTTTACTATGAGTAGTTCTTTTCTTACTTGTATATCTTGAATGGTGGCATACTCTTTCCTCTCGTGGTGGTTCGGGATGGTTTTAATGAGGTGCCCATATAGTCGGGGTTATATATACAATTTTCTTTGTTGGTCAACGTTTTTATAAGTATAAAATTTTATGTTGAGAAAAATAAATTCATTCGCTAATATGAGAATTTATTTGAACTATTAAATGGAAAGGTTATTGAAAATAATAAAAGTATTAATTTATAAATTACACAAGGACTGATCACCCTTGAAGTAATTTTTAAGGTATAATTCGAAGTGCTAACGTCTATTAAAGCATTTTTCAAAGTGCCAATATTAGTGGCAGTATAGTTCAAGGTGCTAACAACTAGTAAAGCATTTTTCGAAGTGCCAGTGTGAGTAGCAGTATAATTCGAGGTACTAACGAATATTAAAGTATTTTTCGAAGTGCCAGTGTGAGTGACAATATAATTCGAGGTGCTAACGAATACAAATAAAAATTCGAAGTGCCAATGTGAATGGTGATATAATTCAAACTTTTAAATGTTTATCAAATCATAGTACGAGGTACCAATATGTGTGGAAAAATAATTTCTTAAAAACAAAATGACACAAGTGACGAATACAAAACCTTATTTTCCACGAGTATGACTGAGTGCAATATCTGAGCTTCCTTAGGAGGAGCTTCCTTCATTATCTGGTGAGCTAAATTTGTTGTCACCATTGTCTTCGGATTCACATTCCTCTGTATCACTTGTAATAGTGACAAAGGCTTCTTTAGGACGTTGATTTACTGGTATTAACTGCCAATAGTCTGTCATGTCCGCCCTCTGGAATATTTGATGGAAATCAAGGACCATTGAAATTTTGCTAACTCTCCACAAGTCTTCAAAGTACTAAGACAATAACTTCCATTAGTATCTACAACAGCTTTTATATCAACATCCTTTTCCTTATTGGATTTAGCCTTGTACGATTAAAAGTATTGAACGACTTTTTTTCTCCATTCTTTACTCTCTTCGTACAATTTCTTTAGTGTTATTTGTTTGGCGTGATCTTTGTCTAACTCTAGTTTGTGCTTCGAGCTGAGTTCCTCAAATTCTTTTTTATGATTCAAGGCCAAACGATTTTTTATTTAAATAACCTTATTATAAAATTCTGATGTGTCCATTTAAAAGGCTTAGAATTTCTCAATGCGGTTTTGGTTACAAATATCAACCTATTTTTTTGTGGGCGGATTTTTTTTCCATCACAGCATATATTTTGTAAATTGCATTAATTGGTTTCAAGAGGATACATTTTCTTCACATACCTGTTTGGCAACACTTTCAAGGTTTGGGAAATAGAGAAGTAGGTTCAGAACATCCTCAGATGGTTTACTTGGAGGGTGTGGAGGAAATGAATTGTACAAAGCAGATACATCCAAAGGAATGACCCGAGGACAAGGTGGACTATGGGTTAAAGGTAATCTAGGTTGATTGTCAACCTTCGTTGGCTCTTTTGAAACACCACATTGAGATTTTTTCTTCGAATATTTCTTTGGTTTATGGGTTGGGGCTCTATTCCGAGCAGGAAGCATGATACGTGCATCGGGAGGAGCTAATCTTTTCACAATATCTCATGCACCATAAGGTTCCATCAACTTATCTGCATGCACCATGGAATCTGAGTAGAGCTTCCACATGTGACTCTGGAAAAAGTTCAGAGGAGCGAATGCCTTATAAAATTTATTTGACCACACTCGTTCTACCCATTTGCCTAGCTTGACAAATATCTCATTGGTAACAAATTTGTGAATATTGTATCGCCTTGAATTTTTTGCACAGTATAACAAACGCTAGTATGAATTAAGGAGAACGTACATTAAATATTCATATAATTTACTTGTGCTCTTCCACTTGAGACACAATTTTGAGGGATTATCCGTCGAGATTTCCTTATCATTTTCCCAAGCACCAGAGATAAAGAACAATTTATACTTCCACGTTTTGTATGTCTCAAGGAGATTGTCGATGATCTTCGACAACAAATCTTGATGCCATAATGCTAAAGATCAGGGTAAACCATAGGTTTGGACTTGCTTGGGTCGGTCGTAGATAAATTATTTTGAAGTAGTTTAGCATAACTGGGTTCAACGGAAACATAAGGCTCATGTTCAAAATTTATAGGTAAACTACTAGTTCCTTCTCACCACATGAAAATGGGGTCCCTCCTACCGAGGGTAATCGAAGGTTAACATTTATAGGAATCTCCCCTTGATTTTTGAGAATCTCAGTCTCGGATTGATTGAAATATTCATATTGCACATAGTTAAGTGCAATAAGATATTCGGAGAGGCCATATTTATGGTTGTAACTCAATTTGGCAGTGATGTCCTCACGAAGGGTGATAGTCTCACGAGGATTATTGCCTAGGTTTTGGATATCTGAGTCAGTTTCTGTCCAGGATTCTGATTCAGCGACCTTCTCAGATATCTTGTCTCGAAGTTGGCGAGGGGTAGCAGTAGTAATGCATTGTTTATGATTATAGGTGGATGACTTCGATGTTGTAGGCGCAATTTATGAGTTTCTGGGTGTGTACAAAGATTTTTTTTGGTATTTTTCGAAGGGATCCCATGTGACTTTTAGTTTGTCAAAGATATTCTCTTCGAGGGAGGAGGTTGTGTAGTAGCGTTAGTGGTGGGATTTGGTGAAGTATTGTGCTCTTCAGAGTCTCTCATGGAAACAAATTGGCTTTTTTGAGTATTTATTTCTCTGCTTGTTCGAATAGATCATTTTGTTTTATAATGTACTTCTCTTCTTGCTCGAGGAGATCGGTTTTTCTGAGAAGGTATTTTTTGCTTTTTTTAGGTGACACTTCTTTGTTTGTTAGAGGTGCTTGGTTTTGATTGGTTCATGATAGTGTTTGTGAACAAACTTTGGAGACTAGGTCAGAAGGGCTGTTTGAGGAACCTCAGAGGGAAATAAAAGGTGATGACTTTATGATAGGAGGTTAAAGACCGTACGTAAATGTTTGAGTGGTTTTCTAGTTTTTATTGTCGATAATGTTGGCAACTTCTCTTTCAGCAGCTCTCTGCATGATAGTAATCCAATCCCAACAATTGGCTAATCTGCACATAAACAAAATTGGTGTGGATCAGAAGGAGATCAGATACGATTTACATAGGTTTAATACAAAGGCGATGATGGATAAGAAAATAACTCAGAGCACACTCTCTCTCTCTCTCTATAAGAGAGAGAGAGAGAGAGAGTTTAATGATGATAGATAAAGTGAGTAGTGAGGGTATATTTATCTGGAAAGTTGTGAAGACGGGTCTGGGAGTTCAGGAGTGGGAGCTGAAAAGTTGATAGACATCTATTGGACAAGATTAGAATCGACGGACAACGAGAGCCTAGTTTGAAGTACCACATTGATATTTATTCTTTGAATATTTCTTTGGTTTATGGCTTGGGGCTTTATTACGAGCAGGCAGTGTGATACGATCATGAGGATCAGCTAATCTTTTCACAATATCTTCTGCGTTAGAAAGTTAACTCAACTTATCTACAGGCACAACATAATATGGGGAGAGAATCCATAGGTGACTCTCGAAAAAGTTCAAAGGAGCGAATGCCTTATGAAATTTCTTTGACCATACTTGTTATGCTCATTCACTCAGCTTGGGAAAATCTCCTCAGCAACAACTTTGTCAATTTTCTATCGCTTTAAACTTTTTGCACAGTACAACAAAAGTTCATATGAATTGAGAAAAAAGTAGTGAATCATATAACTTATCTTTGTGCTTATCCACTTGACAGACATTCTTGGGGGATTATCAGTTAAGATTTCTTTGTCGTTTTCCCAAGTACCAGAAATGAAGAAAAATTTATGCTTCTAGATTTTGTCTGCCTCGAGGAGATCTTTGAGGCTCAAGTACTAGAAAAGAAGAACATGGTTCTCGGAAATTCTAGTTTGAGCAATGAATTGTTTTATGGGTAGATCTATCTTGGCAAGTCTTGACGACCTAATGTTGGACAACACGGTAAACTATAGGTTGGGACTTGCTTGGGTCAGGCATAGATTGATTATTTTGAATTAGTATACCACAACTGGTCCAACAAAAACCGAAGGCCCCTCTTCAGAATTTTTAAGTTAAATACTAGTTCATTCTCACCATATGAAAGTGGGGTCTCCCACCGAAGGTAATTTCAGGGTAACATTGTCAGGAATCCCTTATTGCTTTTTGAAAATATCTCTCTCAAATTGATTTAAATATTTGTATTACACATTTGCAATAAGATATTTTGGGATGGTATCTTTGAGGTTGACACTCAATTTTTACAGTGATGTCCTTAGGAATGTTAAAAGTTTTCTTTGCTTTTTTGTTCTTCTTCTTTGGAGACTTTTTCTTTGCAGCATCTCCCTTGGAATCAGAAAGAGAATTACAAACTAGGTTTTGGGTATATGAGTTAGTTTCTATCATAGATTGTGATTCAGTAACCTCCTTGGATATCTCGTCTTGAAGTTGGCGAGGGGCAGCAGTAGTAATGCGTTGCTCATGATTATGTGAGGATGAATTCGATGTTGTAGGCGGAGTTTGTGAGTTGCTGAGTGTGTTCGAAGTTGTTTGTTGGGTATTTTCCAAAGAGATCCCTTGTGACTTCTTGTTTGTCATAGACGTTCTCTTCGAGGGAGGAGGTTGTGTAGTAGATTTAGTGGTGGGATTTGGTGAAGTATTGAGCTCTTCGGAGTATCTTATGGAAACAAGTCGGCTTTTCTAAAAAGGTTGTTCTCTGCTTGTTTGAGGAGGTCGGTTTTTTTAGAAGGTATTTCTCTCCTCGTTCAAGGATATTGGTTTTTCAGAGAAAGTACTTTTTTGCATTTTCGACGTGGTACTTCTTTGTTTATTCGAGACGCTTGGTTTCGATTAGTTTGAATTGGTTTTTGTGAACAAGCTTTGAGGGTTAGATCATAAAGGTTGTCTGAGGTACCTTCGAGGGCAACAAAAGGTGATGATTTTCTAGTAGGAGGCTAAAGACCGTAGGTAAAGGTTTGAGTGATTTTCTTGGGTTTATCGTCGATAATGCCAACAACTTCTCTTTCAGCGGCTCTTTTCTTGATAGTAAGGAAATCCTAATAATTGGCTAAGCTGAACATAAAATAATATGTGTGGATCAAATGGAAATCGGATACGATCCATAGGGGTCGAATACAGCAACAACGATGGATGAGCAAATACTTAGAGCACTTTCTCTCTATATCTTTAGAGTTTAATAATGATATGTAAAATGAGTAGTGAGGGTATATTCATAGACAAAGTTGTAAAGACAGATCTCGACTCTTGGGAGAGGGAGTTGAGAGGTTGATAGTCGTCCATTGGACAAAGAATCGATTGATAACAGGAGTTTAGTTTGACGTAGGTAGACATGTGTAATGTGTCAGAATAAAACGGTACATATGTCAGGAAGCTTCTACTACCTTATACTTCATTCTAGGAGGTTTACTATTATACTCCTTAAGAATTACAATGATTTATTAATTGGGAATGGTTACTAAGGAAGAATGATGCGCCGTTTGAAAGGGTACATGATTTCCCGAGGAAAAGGCAATGCACAAGGGGTAATTTATATTATTCGAACAATGTGTTAGACTAATTATGAGGAGGTTTTTAGACCTTTTTTGTAACAAAGAGATAAAAATAGACATATAGATAATAATTTTTAGTCCTTCCTTAGGATTGTTCGCAATAACTAGGGGGCTACGGATAAGGATATAAGTAATTGAGAAGTAATTTTTTTACGAAAATTGTCTTTAATTTTAGTATTTTATAGTTAAAAGATAGATTTAGTATAAAGTGTGTATTTGTAAAGGACTAAGTATGCAATTTATAAAAAAATATATGTTTTTACTAACTAGTGAAGTTGAGTGAAGTATCCACGCCAATTCTAACTAATTTTGTTACATGTTACAACCTACACCTCTAAATAGGTGTACTTACCTTGGTAAAAATGAGATTGATTGACACTTGACTAAATTTTACTGTTACTATTTTCTCTCTATAAAAACTCGAGCTATATTCTCTCTCTAAAAATCTCTCAATAACTCTTGTTAAACTTCATTTTATTTCCTAAAATTAATCAATACTTATCAATAATAATATGATTCGTAGAATTTAATATGAAGGAATAGTGAGTGATCCGAGGCTAGACCAACTTATTGGAAAATTTAATATCAATGTTAGAGATAAAATTCGACCAGAATTCTTCTCAAAAGTACCTCACTAATAAAAAAATCATACTAACTCTCTACATAAACTCTCTCTAAAAATCATTATAAGTCTTATAAGCTTACATATTTATATATATGTTATGAAAAATAACCTCAAAGTGGAAACCACGCACTAGAAACGGAATTGGTGTGATGACATAATTATGAGCGTTTGATTTGGCTGGGAAAATATTATTCATTTGACTTGAAACTTATCTAGTTACCTCATGTAAATTTTTATTGTAGGTGATTAAATTTAGCTCAAGAAAAATTCACGCATACCCAGAGATTCTAAAAATGGCGCGTAGTTGGTTACTCAGATTGTGCCATTTATGGGACAAAAACAGTTACCTATGTGTCTTTTCTGGCCAAATTTCTTAAATGGATTGGTGTTGGCGCGAGTAAAGGATTCAATCCAATATATATTGAATCTAGTGAAATTGAACATTAAAAAAATAACAAAATATTCTTAAAAAGCTTCTTTTGTTTCTAATGGTATCATCATCTTCACCAATTATGTGAGAATTAGGAGTCGTGTTTTTGTTTACTTGTAAATCTTGAGATGCCATGGTGAAGTACAAAACTTTTCATTTCATGAACAAATTCTTAATAGGATGAATTAGATATTTTACATATCATTGAAAAGAAGCGCTATACTAAAAAATAAATGAAATCGTTGTCAATATAGTAAAATAAATAGTCAACCGAATTCGTTAATTATAGATTTAATTTTAAACTTCTTAGTTAGTAGTTTATGTGCTTAGCCTCGAAAAATTTATTTATTTACAAATGATAACATTGCAAGTAATCTATTAAATTTCAATATTGTGTCAACAACCTAAGCATCCCAAACTTAGTGAAAATTCAAAACTTTCACCTCTAAAACAAATCCTATCTGTGGTTCGGTTAGTTTATGATTTATTAGATTTTACAAATACAATTTGTATTATGCAATTTAGGGTTCATTCCAACTACTAAGCATAACTAATTAAAGAAAATCTTTTGAATCTATAATAAGTTTCAACTAATCTATATGGCAACATTATGAGAGTATTTATCTACCACAGAGGTAAGTACCATCTACCTAAATCAATTCATTGTTGCTTATTAAAATAAAAGGTAAATTATACACCTTGGACAATAAAGAATTTAAGCACTAAAATAGAATAAATGATTAACCTTAATATACATCTGTGATTTGGTTTCCTTGTTCACCATTATCATCAATACACTAAATAAGTGCATATATACCCCTACTTTCAACAATGGATTTACATATTTTATCATGCGGTTATAAATGTAACAAACTTTCAGTTGAAAAATATATGATTAAGACCTAAAATATTGAATTAATAATAATAATTGATGCATCATGCTTTAAGCACCATACTTGGATACAAAAATAGTTCCTTACTAAATACAACAAATCTATAGGGAAAATAATATCATTAAAATTGAAACAAAATTTATCAATATATCTAAATTACTAATGTAGGTGTTCAATTAACAAATATGGCAAAAACGGTTGTGGTCCGAGAGAATCAAAGTATACCCAGAAATTGCTGCTCATAATTCACAAAGCATCAAACCATAAACTAATAAACAAAACATCAAACTATGCCTAAAAAATGTTACCATTAGAGCATCAAACTATACCAAAAAAACTTACTCACAAAACACTCAACGATACACTAATACACAAAGCCTCAAATTATACCCAAAAAATGCTAAAGCTACATAATTACATAGAAAGAAAATAGAATAAACAAAATAAAAAAGGAATAGAAAAAATTAATTACCTAACAAATTTGTAGAAAAAAAATAAGACGAGAAAATTAGGTAGGTTACGGTGATGGGAACTTTCGCCTTGAAAAAAGATACAACTGAATCAATTTTGTTAGAAAAAAAGAAGAATATGATATTGGTTTCCTTTTTTATGAGAGATCATAACCCATTAAATTGATTTCTATTAATTTAGTCTATAACCTTATCAGTTTAGTCTTAAGTGTTAATATCTGAGCATAATCCTTCGTAGACCCCGATATGTAACCAGTTATCTACATTTATACCTTTATAATATGTTTTCAACTATTAGTCCAATATCTATTTATATAAATAATTCGATTACTTATTGATTCAACCATATTATGATAATGATTAAATACATCATTAATATATCAATCCATAAATTTCTAACAATCTCTCACTTGGATCGTCATATGCTACTCAACGATGCATCTACTTGATGGATATGTTGATTCCATTTCAATAAGTGAATTGAAAATTTACGTACATGAAGATGAACGACAAACAACTAAAGACCTATTCATTGTAATACAAGAAATTGGATGCTACGGGAATCACACTATCCTCATCAATCAATTACATTGATCAATTAGGGTGTGTAACATAATAAAAATATGAAGTTTAATCACACATCTCTTTTCTTAACTATAACTACTTAATTCGAGATTCATTTAATGAATTAGAGAAGTCAGTAAACTTTAAATGAGACATATTTTATAATAAACCAAAGTTTAGACAATAAAAATAAAAATATAATGTGGTTGTTATTTAAGAAAATCTCACTGAAGCCAGCAACACCCATCTTAATGACGTGTTCCAAAAAACTCTCACGTAATACTAATTTTATAAGTGGATTTGCTACCACGGAGTTTGTGCCAATGTGCTTTATACTTATTTGAAATCTTTGAACTATCATTTGAACAATCACAAAAATTACGTCAATAGGTTTGGACTTAAATGAGCTCCTGTTACCATTGGAGTATTGTATTATGGAATTATTTTCATAATAAAATTTAACGAGACCTTTTATACCTTGTAAAACACGTAGTCCAGTGAAAACATTCCACCACCACAGTGCTTGGTTAGATGCCTAAAATCACTTAGTGTTTTATTTACACGTTTCCGTGATATTTCACCCATAACTAATAAGAATATGATATTTGAAGTGCTATTTAGTGTGTCAACGTATCCAACACAATTTGAATCAAAATACCTATTGATCACCAAACTATCCCACTTTCTATATGTCAACATGTACCGTTTTGTTCTTTGAGGATATCAAAGTACTCTTTTAACTTCCCTCCAACGATCCTTCTTACATTTATTGAAAAAATATTGGCAACAAATATAATATACAACCTAGTACAAAGTTGAGCATACATTAAACTCCCAACTTCCAAAACATAAGATATCATTTTCATTTTATCAATCTCAAGTGTTATCTTTGTAAATTGGTTAAAAATTCAATTTGTTATATATTTTTATAGGGGTATTCAAGGATTTTTAATTTCCAAATTAGTAACATTGTAACACACTTTATATCTATGCCTTTTGTGACAATCCTAGAGCTTCCCGAGAAAGATCTTGGTGAATCAAGATTCTGAACACAAAACTGCATCACCGAGATCTTTCACGATAGAAATTTCTTTGTAGTATATAACAATTTCTTATTCTTCTAGACAAAAACACATCATCATTATATAATAAAAATAATAAGAAGTTATTGTCACTACACTTTTGGTATATACAATTTTCAACTGAGTTGATCTCAAAACCAAAAAAGACTATAAGCTCATGAATCTTGTGGTGCAACTAGCGAGAAAAATGGTGTTAACATTCATTTGATAAAAATCAAGATCAAAGTGTGTTACTAATACCATGATTATTCTAAAGGATTCTTTTGTAGATCTAAAAAGAAGCTCTCTTTAAAACTAATCCATTTATGTTGAGTGTGACCTTTCATTAAAAGGTGCTATTTATGTAATGGGAAAATAACCTATAGCATGTTGTCTTGCATTAATTTATACTCTCATTTCATAGCATCAATCTACTGTTGAGAGTTAGAACTCTGCGTGGCTTCTTTGTAAGATGGCATGATTTTTACAGTTTTAATACATTATTTGTCATGTTCTTGAAGATATCCTATATAGTTCGAAGATAAAATATTATTCATTTCTCTCATGGACCTTATTAAGGGCACTATTACTTCTTGTTTCCCTTCTTGAGGAGGTAGACTTTAACTTTTATGAACAATGTCATTTTGTTCCAATTATGGAAGGTTGACATTATCTTGAGTATATACTTGTTCTAACTAGACCATATTTGCATCATGGTTGAATCCCTCGAGCTGAACATATGTTTGATTTTGAGTCTCATCTTGATCTAATGGTGCTGAATGAATTTTCATTAATGTATACTTTATGTTATTTGATTATCTATTGTTAGCACCTTAATAAATCTGGATAGATTATTCTTCAAAATGAACATCTATTCCTAAAATCTTCCCACCAAACTCAACATACTCAAGGAACTTTGATGTTTTTGTCTCAAAGATACTACCAGTGACAGGATCATAAGACTTATAACCCTTTAATTACTTAGAATAATAAATGAAAAACATTTAATCCCTTGTTGTTTCGTGAGGCTTGTAAGAGTTTGCGTCAAGTGGACATCCCTATATATGAAGATGCTTTAAAATAGGTTTGCACCCAACCCATATCTCATATGGTGTCTTTAAAGTTACCTTAGTTGGAAATCTTATTGAGAATATAAGTTGCACATTTGATAGTTTTACAAAGAGTGATAGTGGTATAGTTAAGCTACTTAATATATTTCTCACCATATGTTTTGGTGTATAGTTTCATCTCGACGATACACCATTCATGTTGGGTGATCCTGATATTGTATATTGAGGGATTATGCCAAACTCATCTAGTTATCTAGCAAATGGTCCTTGATTTTATTCACCTTATCCATCAAACTTGTCATAGTGTTTATTACGGTCAGATCTAACACACTCAATGATCATACCCATTTGTTTTTCAATTTCAGTCCTAAAATATTTGAACTTGTCTATGGATTCTGATTTATCATGAAGACAATAGAAGTACCCATAATGGGAGAAGTCATTTATGAATAATATGAAGTGTCGCTTCCCGTTTCATGATTCTCTTGTAAACGATCCATGAATATCAATATGAATCGGTTTTATGACTTCTTTCGCTCTATCTATTGCTATCATTATTTTAGTATGTTTCCCTTTTATTCATTCAATACAGGTACCGAAGTCTGAATATTTAATATTCTTTAATAAACCTTCAACAAAAAATGTATCCGTCCTTGCTATGGAGATATGACATAAGTGATTGTGCCAAAGATTAGCTGAATTTCCAGTTTTGTGAACCCTGTTGTTTGTTATTTGTGTGTTCATTGATATATTGTGATGCTCAATTATAAATAATATATACACCCTATCATTCCTTATTAAACTTATAGGGCTTAAATCGTTGTCTAGTCCCTCGACTATCAAGTTTTCTTTCATTTAGTCCCTCGACTAAAAAATTACCGGTGAGGGTCCCTAGACTATCCCATTTGCTTTAATTTAGTCCTTCGACTTTAAAATCACCAGTGAGGGTCCCTGGACTTTGAAAAATCTATAAATTTAGTCCCTGAATCTAAGAAAAAAACCCTAAATGAGGGACTAAATTTATAGATTTTTGCAAAGTCCAGGGACCCTCACCGGTGATTTTAAAATCGAAGGACTAAATGAAAGAAAATAGGATAGTCGAGGGACCCTCACCGGTGATTTTTTAGTCGAGGGACTAAATGAAAGAAGACGTGATAGTCGAAGGACTATTTTCTGATTTAAACCAAACTTATAGTACCAAATACCATATTAACAAAGGAAAAAAGTCAATTTATTACTTCCAAACAGGGAAATACATCAAATTCCTCCTAAAAGAAGGCACAAACATAACATCCTAAAAAATAATACATATCCAGTGAACCCTGTTGTTTGTTATTTCTATGTTCATTGATATATTGTGATGCTCAATTATAACTAATATATACACCCTATCATTCATTATTAAACTTCTACTATCAAGTACCATATTATTAAAGGAAAAAGTCAATTAATTACTTCCAAACAGGGAAATACATCAAATTCCTCCTAAAAGAAGGCACAAACATAACATCCTAAAAAATAATACATATCTAGTGAAAGTTTTAAATGAAAATAAAAAACAGCATAACTTGGAAGGAATTTCCCTTCAACGTGTAAATTGATCTTTCATCTTCACTTAGGTTGCGACTCTTTAATGTACCATGCAAAAGAAGTATACACATCAGTGGTTGCAGTCGTATTTACCGACCAATGATGTTTTTTGCTATTAAGACAAGATTAATTTCTGAGCATACCAAAGTTTGAGATTACATCTAGCTTTAATATAGGCTCGGTGATTTTCAAAATACTTTTTTATGTTACATTTATCTTTGCATAGGAAACATCGATCGTCGGTTGATTCTTTTTGTTTCTTACGATTTTGAAAAAATATAGATATTTTGTCA
Organism: Limnanthes douglasii subsp. nivea; assembly: GCA_036936605.1. Classification (NCBI taxonomy): domain Eukaryota; kingdom Viridiplantae; phylum Streptophyta; class Magnoliopsida; order Brassicales; family Limnanthaceae; genus Limnanthes; species Limnanthes douglasii. The sequence continues at coordinate 181,774,508 of JAUPFV010000003.1, forward strand.
TCAAACTTTTGCTTCTATTATACCCCATTATTGGAGCTTACCACATGCACCTCATTTGGTTCACCTTTCAGTTTTTCCTCCTCGTGTACAACTTGAGAAATTAACTCATTGATTGTCCACTTCTCGTGCATACAATTGTAAGTCAATTGGAAGTACTCAAACTTAGCAGGAATCAATTGAAATAGGAACCTAACCAGACACTTCTCAATGAGGTTTCTCTTGAATTCCCTTAACATTTTTGGCGATTATAAACATCCCAATAATATTCTCTATGATAGTTTATTTTCCTTGGTACTTTTTATGGGAAATATCGTTCATCAAATGTTGTATCTATTCTTTCTCATATGCGATGGTAATATTTATTGGGACAACCCCATGAAAAGTAGTTGGAATCCCTTGGTGTATTATGGTCAAGCACAATTTTAGATCCATCCGGGTAAAAAACACCAGTCGTCCTTCACGTTTGCCACTTGTAACAAGTTGGTCCCTTACCTTTGAGGCTGTAATAAAGGGGTCCCTATCGTTTTAGAAACCAGAATAAAACCATCCTTTTCGAGGCCAGCCCAACATTTGTTCCCATAATACCCTTTGACCAGCCACATCAGCGATCCACGTGGGACACTGTTGTGGCAGCAGTAAAAAAAAGTAAAAAAAAGCTTTACTTTTACCCTATTTCCAAACCTTAAACCCGGCCCATTAAGTATTATAACGTGGTTAGCCCAAGAGACATCTCTTATCCAGCCCATCTTCTAACCCTAGATCCAACGCTGACCAAATAACCCAGCCCAACCCTAACTTTTAACCCGAAATCTAATCACCCCTTTCTCTCCAAAATCCTTTTCACCAAAACCCGACCCAGTTACATCTTCTTCCTAACAAAAGCTTTGAATCTCTTCAAATCGATTTTTATAGCGACAACCAAACAACCATAAGACGTCAAATCTCTTCAAATCTATTTTTTATACTCTTCATCGTAGCTACTGTTTTTTCTTTAATCTAGTCGTTCTCTTCAAAACCAACAAAACAATCGTGAAACCCTAAAAAGGTTTGGGTTGCCAATTTCAAAAGAAACCGTTCCTAGACATCAATAAAAGGAATCTGATTTACCTACAAAGAAGACATCTTTCATCGAAATCACCAAACCCTAATTCTCAGAATCCACTGAAATCAACCGTCATGGATAAGTCTTCGTTCAAGCTTGTGCATCCTCTTGGTTTGAATCTTTCTCTATCATTTTCTTTTTTACCTATATCTTAAATTGAATTCTCTGTATCGATTTCGTAATGATCATGTAAAATACTCAAGAAATGGTGGAGATGGATTGAAGATTGCTTCCACGTTTCTCAGTTCTTCAAAGTTCCCCAATTCAACAATAGTATGCAAGAGAATCAACTCTACACCAAAATCTCCCTCTATTTGAATTTTCTAACATCGATTGAGGAATCCGATTTCACCAAATATTTACCGGCAAAAAACCAAATGAAATCCTACTCCGATTGGATCCAAATCAGATCTGGAATCTTTCATAAAAGCAAAATAATATTATAACCGACCCGGGCGAGTTTAGAAATAGAGTTTTCTACTGCACATCGATTTCGGTACGGGAAAATCGAATTTCATCGCCGCTATGGCTAATTTTCTAGGGAACGATATCTGCGACGTTGATCTATCAAAAGTCTCAGACGATTCTGATCTTAAACTGTTACTATTACAGACTACGAGTAAACCAATAATCGTAATCGAGCTTCTCCTTCGTTGTTCGAAGACTGCCAAAATACTTTACTTCATGTTTGATTTTAGGGTTATCGATTTGAGTGTTAAAATGGTAAGATTAAATCAGTAATAATTTTTGTTTCAATTGAACAAGGGTTTTGATTGAAGAAGGCTGGGTCAGGTTGATTGGCTGGATTAAAATAAGGCAAACCGGGTTATTTTGGTTAATTGGGCCGGGTTTTGGTTTCGAATTAGGGCTAAAGGGGTTGGGTGAAAGTAAATAGTGTTTTAAATGTTTTTACTGCTACCACATCAGCGTCCCACGTGGATCGCTGATGTGGCTGGTCAAAGGGTATTATGGGAACAAATGTTGGCCTGTCCTCGAAAATGATGGTTTTATTATGGTTTCTAAAACGATAGGGACCCCTTTATTACAACCTCAAAGGTAAGGGACCAACTTTTTACAAGTGGAAAACGTGAAGGACGACGGGTGTTTTTACCCGATCTATCCCAAGTCCTTAATTATTTTGTTTCATCAGGAGTACTTGCTTCAGTAAGGGGAAGGGTTCGTGAACCATAAATGATTGACCATAAACATGACACTTCAAGAACAATTAAATCTCATCTTTACATTGGTTAAAGTCTGGCTTATCCAACATGGTAGACTTATTCCCCCTGGGATTGTAACCAACAATATCAATTGCAGAACATTTTAACATACAATACATAAGACGCACACTCACTGACATATAATACTTAATTAAATATGCTTAAACATGACATAATACATGTAAAATACAACATACAATGAAAAATAAGATGTCTTGAAAAAAATACTAACATGTATTTATGAGTTTGGAAAAACACTATTAATCTAATTTTTAATTGTTTAAGTATTGATGAAACCTCCTTTAGGTTGATTTCCCTACTTCAATTAAAACTTAATGATTATTTTTCCGTTGATTTTATCTCGTTCATGATTAATCATGTCAAATATTGACCTTCATTTGGACTGATAATACTTGCAATTAACATACTCATTGAACTACTTTGGCCTTATGATTTTTAACCCACCAATTAACCTTCATATGTATCATTTAATTGATACGGAACAAAATACTCAGCATATACAATGAAGATATATTCTATACTTCTTGCACCCACGTTTTTCCTTTTGGGTTGAGTGAGGCTTACAACTGCTCTACAACCCAGATTCTTAGATAATTCAATGTTTGAGGCTTTCTATACCAAAGCTTATGCGGCGTAATCATATTCTTTTTAGTAAGAATTTTATTCAATAAATAACAAGCTATTAACAAAACCTCACCTTAACATTATTCACTCAATAGGAGTTGACCATTTCGTACAAAGTCATATTCTTCCTCTCGGCTATACCATTTTGTTGTGGTTTAGAAGGAGCCGAATACCAGTAGACTGAAAATATATTGGATCATAATATTCACCTCTTTTATCCGTACGCAGATTTTAATCAAATTATTTTTATGTATCTCTACTTTTTCCTTACATATTTTAAATTTATCAAGAGTTTCATTTTTCGCATACAGCAAATAAATGTAACAATATTTATCTGCATCATCTATAAAAGTAAGAAAATAATTTTTTATTTCCTAACGAAGGTGTAACATGGAAATCACATAAATTATTATGTACTAGCTCCAATATTTTTGAAACTCGGTTAATGTTATTGAAAGGTTTTCTAGTTATCTTAGTTAACATGCAAGTTTTTTTTATCGTTTGCATCAACATGAGGTATAAGGCTCATTTTATACATGTTTTTATTCTTCCATAATGAACACGTCCTAATCTAGCATGTCATATTTCTGTTTTCTTCAAATTTCTACACATACTACTAAAAGCCATGCAACTAAAATCATTTTGGAACGAAACATTAATACTTAACATAAATATATCATTACACAAATATTTGAATATCACAATACATCATATTTTGATTGTATATACTTGCCACTTTTGTAAACTTGTTTGAAACCACAATTGTTTAAAACAACACAAGACAAGAGATTCTTTCGAATCCTAGGAACATACAATACATCGTTTAATAATATGTATTTTCCAGAAGTAAACAAACATTTTCTAGTCCTTTAATTGGTTCGGAAAATTTTCTATCATAAGTGAATATCCATCTTCAATCGGTTAAAAATTACAGAACCATCGAATATCATTACATACATGACTTGGTGATCCCAAGTCAACCCACCATGCAACATCGTCATCCTGCACATAAAATGCCTCAAATATTAGAGATATATAATTCTGACCAGAATTAAAACTCTGAAATAAAATCTTAAACCAACAACCCATTTTGCTGCTTTTTGGGATCCTTAAATCCACTTGAACCAGCATTGATTCTACTTGGACCAGCATTGTTCATACTTTGACCAACATTGTGTTTGCATTTTCCAACTCGAAGATCCCTCCTAAAGTGATTAGGATTGCCATATTTCTAACATGTCATTGTATGCCTTTTGTTAGAATAATTATTGTTGTTGTTGTTGCCTTCAAACTTTCGTTTATTCCTCTTTTCTGCATTTGCATTCTTAAAGAATCTGCTGTATTTAGCCATATTTACAGATAAGTTTCATACTTGGTTTTTACCCTTAGGATTACTAATTTCTTCTTGAGCCCTTAGAGACTCTTCAATCATAAAATGACTACTAATTTCTACTAAAAATAATTTCTTCCTTGTTGTGTTTCAACGTGTGTGTAAAATTCAACCATAAATGAGTCAAATTATCAATTATAAAAGAAACTGAAATACATTCATCCATTTTCATATTGTGTTGAATAAATTGACCCATAATTTTAATAATTCATTGTATTGTTCCATCACAAGTCGAGAATCTACCCTTTTGTAATTCATAAAACTACTGACTATAAACTTTCTACTTGAAGCATCTTCGGTAATTTATTTCGATTCAATGGAATCCCATAATTCATTTGCACATTCTACATTTTGGTATACATCAAACAAAGTATGAGACATATCGTTTAATATAATCATCATTATCCCACTTGCTGTTCATTCTCAACGATCTCCGGGTATGGGGTATTCATAACTTAAACAACATTGAGGGTAGTCAATAGAAAATACATATTTTCAGCCATCTTTTGAAATCATGGCCTTCAAACTTGTCAATTTTAGAAAACTTACTCGTAATTGCCTTTGTTGATTCTCCTCCGTTCATCATCTGCTCCGCCCTTTGGACCCTGCAAGGGGGCGGAGCCCTTTGATCTTACTAATCATAATATATTCTAACAAGGGTGCACTCCGCACTCTACAACTTGTTAGATAATGTATCATGACAATATTTGTCAACTAGTTCATCAAATTACACTAAAACATCTAACACACTTACCTTTGTGGCCCATCTTGGCTTCTTTATCAGGGTTTCAATTCATTTTGAGTAATATATGTTTGCGAGATGAGCTATTTTTCTTCATCAAAACAAAAATTTCTAACCCTCGTCATCGATATCCATAAGTTCAAATGTAATAAGTCATATAAACTGGAATTTGTCATGTGAAGCTCCTTAAACGATCATAATAATTCCACACTTTTTCTCCACTATTCTTTTCAGCTTCTAGAAACCCAAGTGAATAAATTCTCACGGATTAAAAATAATAATAGACATAGTAATTTCACACCTTCCCAATGGTTATAAATAACTTCTTGAATTGTACATCCCCTAAAAGGGATCCCATAGAGGTTGAGATCTTTGTTGTACCCACACCTTGTCAGACCATAACCCTGTCAACGAGATCGCCGTTATACCCACACCCTTTCAGTTCACGACCTTGTCAACAAGTTGGGTTATTTGATAATGCAATCAAAATATGATGGTAAAGTTCGTCAAAAGTTTAATATATGTGAGTGACTGATAGCAAATAAGTACTGTCATAGAAAATTAAATGGATTTAAAAAGAGTCAAAAATTGCTTGATATTCTCAGAAGAAGGACGAGTAAGGGCCGGTGTTATACTTGGTCAGTTGTGGAATGGTAATAACCGATTTTCCAAGCGACTTAGAGCGCGGACCAATATGAATTGCAATAATGTCCAAGATTTTGAAACTTCATTGGAGATGCCATCATTGTTATTATGGTTAGCAGCGTACACCTTTAAGGCATGTTTTGGCATCTGCTGTTTCCTAGTATAGGACAACGAGTACCCCATAAAATACATAATAATTAATTGGTGGCATCCCTATTCGGATGCACCATCAATTGATATTGACATTTTGCGAAGGGTTTGAGTGTGAGAATGTTTTTTTAGTTGTATCTCACATATTTGACTGTATATCAGCTTCGCCTTCAATAGTCCACAAGACTTGTCTTCTTCCATTTGCTCGATCACAAACATATTAAAGCAAAAAACTATAATCAGTTGTAGAGGTAAGCAGCCCACATGACATTTGTATATATATGTTTATTTTATATAGAGCTTCTTTAATGTTGATGTGGAAGGCTCTTTCAGCTAAGGATATACAGGCTTTGGCGTCCTTTCTTTTGGTACAAATCGATTTAGTGAATGGGGTGTACCGTAAAAAAAGTTGCAAAGGCTTAAGAATGAATTATTCTTCTTGAAAAAAGAACCGTGAGACATTTCTGGTTGAGAAGATGAAGTTGGAAACAACTAAATAACCTTGGAAACAAGCTTGAAAATAAGAATGTTGAGATGAAGGAGAAAACAGACAATAGACAATAAACAATATTAAAGGTCAATGTGCAGAAAGAGGCAATTGATCCAGTGAGCAGAATCTTTAGAGAAAGGAATGTCCTTCTTGTACGCAAACTATTTCAAGTGAATTCATATTTGGACCTCAACTATTTTTTATAGGCTACAGCTACCCTATGGAGGATCATTTCATAAAGTTTACCCCATCATATCCCTATCTTCTTTATGCCACTGTTTATGTGTCTAGATCTTACTTTAATATAAGGGTCAGGCTAGAAATATTACACATTTTTATAGATCTTAAACCGCTAGATCTTATACCTAATTGATAGATCTCGCACCTAATTTTTGACTATTTTACCCTTTTCAGGTATAAAAGCGTTTGATAGATCTCTCACCACTTTTTTTCCTCTCTTTCTCTCTCTCTCTAGAAAACTCTCAAACACCCGTAGGATCCATTTCAAAAACTCGATTTTTGAAGAATCTAAAGTGAAGAAAACGTAAAGATAAACGATACGAACATCATGGTGTAATTTGTTTTAGATTTCATTCGGTCTAAACTGTCGAATCTCGGTTTTTTAGTTTTTTAGGTTTCGATTTCAAAAGTTTGATTTTTGCATGATTTTAGGTGTTGTTATGTTAGATTAGTGTTGTATTGTTGTTAGTTTTGGTAGGATCTATGTTTTTGTGCTTGATTTTGTGTGAAATGAGGCTGTTTTGGTGTTGTTAGAAATTTGGGTCGAGTTTGCTGTTGGTAGCACAATCGTGCTACCAGATGGGATCTGGTCGCACGATCATGCGACCAAGACAGCCCTTGGTCGCATGAGACGACTGTACATTGCCGTCTCATGCGACAGAAAGCTAAGCTGTCTCATGAGACGGCTGTACATTGTCGTCTCATGCGACAGAAAGCTAAGCTGTCTCATGAGACGACAGCTTAAACTGTCTCATGAGACAGCTTAAGTTGTCTCATTGATGTTAATTTTTTTGGTATTTTGTGACTGATACATATTTTCTTACGCTGTCTTTACAGGATGGTACGGTTCAAGACTAAAGTTAAAAATCCGTTCAAGAAAATTAGGGCGGACGAGGAGGCAGCAGCGGCTAGAGTATAGGCCGAGGATGTACAGGCTGCTCCCAACGAGGGACATGTTCTTGGTACGCGTAGTAGACGGCGTCTCCGTCGTCACGGCGATTATATTCCTACTGCTGATGGTAGCACAGGGGCAGCTTCTACGTCGCAACCACCTGACTTTACTTATGATGACGATGCAGATGCACCGAATTATATGGAGGCCGATGCACCTCACGCACCGGATTATATGGAGGCCGATGCACCTCACGCACCAGAGGCAGCATCGCACGCACCTGAGGGTGATGATCTTGATTTTTTGTCCGTGCTGTCGCATGTTCCGACTCTTTTTCCGGATTACACCCTGCACGAGGCTTTTAGCGTCTATCACAGAGATGTAAGTGTTATACCTTTATACTGTTTTATCATTTTCTTACGTGTTCGATACATATGTTTATAATTATTGTCTTTTTAACGAATTTACGTATTTTATACATATTGCAGGATAGGGTCACACTGCGATGCTTCGCTATGTACGACAGTCTCCGGAGATGAGACCTTACAAAGCAGAGCAGGGTACGGGCAAGGGTGATGGAGACTATATTTGGCCCGCTCGTCGATGCACTGACCCGTTGGCATACCAACCTCCATTTGGTGGAGGCATTCTTAGAGCGGTGGCATGATGAGACTTCTTCATTCCATTTCTCGTTCGGGGAGATGACAGTCACCTTGGACGATGTCCACGTCATCACTGGACTACCGGTTGTAGGTAGGTCCTTCAATGCTCTACCATTTGATTCTGACGTTGAGAGGCTTGGTACTTATGCTGGCATGCTAGGTGTGCGATCATCGGAGTTGAGTAAAAACCTTAGGAATGCTAGTAGTGTGAACCTTGGGTGGCTGCGTAGTACTTTTAGTGGTTCTCACTATAGTGATAGGAGGATCACAGATGAGGGTTTAGTGGTTCTCATTATAGTGATATAGTGGTTCTCATTATAGTGATATAGTGGTTCTCACTATATGTGCGAACAAAACCGGCAACAACATTCCTTTAGATTACCTCCAGTTCGTGAACCAGTACCAGAGTATGCATATGTACAACTGGGGTCACTTGATTTTAGCGCAGTTGTACCACTCCCTTAGTCAGGGATCTCTCCATGGTACGGGAGGCATTTGCGGGTTTATAGGGATGCTCGAGTCGTGGATTTTTTCACACTTTGTTCAGCTTCGAGCTCCACTGTTTTGCGATTACGACATATCCATGCCCCATATGTGCCGACATGCGCCGCAGAAGATTGGTGTCTCTCATGATTTGCGCAGGCAGATGAGACACGCACTTTCGACGTGCACAGAGTCAGATGTAAGTCATATTCGTTCATTTTAATTATAAGTACTTTTACTAATATAAATGGCTAAGTTGTTAATTTTTTTATTTACAGGTCATGTTCCTTCCCTTCATACACTTACAGGACCATTTTCCGTTCCAGCAGGTGACTTATGTTGAGTTGACCCTTAGGTCGTTCGACGTGGTTGTGTCGTACTACCCAGACCGTGTCACTCGACAGATGAGGTATGTACAGCTGATACCTGAGGATATACGCCCTCCTAAGTCGAAAAAAGCAGGGAAGAAGATGGCCAGTAGCTTAAAATGGGATGCACACTTGTGGACGAATTGGGAAAACCACGTGTTCACTCCTGATGGCACGGTGTACCGTGGTAGTGGAGCGAGTGCTGACCCGATGTACTACATTTGGGTGAAGAAGAGGTTGTGGTACATCGTCAGCCGTTCTGCGCCGGAGAGAGGTCATCGTTTGGAGCCGCAGGGTGGTGCTGACTATTCAGGATACGAGCAGATTGCTAGATTTGCTCCATCGATACCTACTATGGAGCACGAGGATCTTGTAGAGACCGCCCTTCAGATGTGTAGGATCGCTGAGAGGTACCGACGGTACTGATTATTACTCTCAGCATAACTTTGTTAGATTTTTGGACATCAACACTATATTTTGTAATCGGTTTATTCTATGACTGCTTTTATTTTTTGTACTTTAATTTATTGTATGCTTGCTTTGAATTTATCATGTTTATGGGTTCGATTCCATTTGAATTAGAGTTAGAGTTGTAACATTCAGACACACACTCATACAAACTCCCACTAAAACAAAAATACAAACTTACACTCAAACACAAAACTGAAATAGACACTCATACGTAAATTGAAAGCAAGCACTCATGCTTAAACTGAAATACAAACTAACACTCAAACAGAAACACACACTCATACTTAAACTGAAATACACACTCATACTTAAAATGAAACACACAGTCGTCATAAAACGGAAGCACGCACTCATACATACTTACCTATCAGGCCAGTTCCATTTCATCAACCTCCTTTCTTCTTTCGCATCTTTGTAGTCACTGATTTCCTGTAGCCTAATGTCAATAATGTCAGAGCGGACCATATCCAGCTGGTCCTCTGTTATATAATCCGTCACCTGACAGTTGAACCGGTTACCAGCAACACGACGTTCCAATTCGGTGAGGCCAGAAACTAGATGTCGACGGGATGTGACCAATACCGACCACCTAGCTCGCACTTCATCAACACGCCTTGAAATGTAAGGCGGCTGAACACCATCCCTTCCGTACAAGAAGTACATCTGGCATACTAATGCCTCGCAGTACCTTTTACCACCTTCTAGAATGTGCATATTACCAACTTCAACTGACGCCCTCATCAAATACTGATCTTCCAACTCAAGCCATGAACACATTTTTCAGCTTGATTTATCAACTAATTTACAATTTAATGTGCATGAAGCTTCTATTTATAGACGGACCAGTAAGAAAAACATTCAAATGAAAACGTAACACGTGTAAAGTTCAAAATTCTAAAACTCCCTCTCATTCTCGAAAATTCAAAAAATCCCGCTCATTCTAAAATATCAAAACTCCCTCCCATTCTCAAGATTCTAAAACTCCCTCTCATTCTCGAAAATTCAAAAAATCCCGCTCATTCTAAAATATCAAAACTCCCTCCTATTCTCAAGATTCTAAAACTCCCTCTCATTCTCGAAAATTTAAAAAATCCCGCTCATTCTAAAATATCATAACTCCCTCCCATTCTCAAGATTCTTGAACTCCCTCTCATTCTCGAAAATTCAAAAAATCCCGCTCATTCTAAAATATCAAAACTCCCTCCCATTCTCAAGATTCTTAAACTCCCTCTCATTCTCGAAAATTCCAAAAATCCCGCTCATTCTAAAAACTCAAAACTCCCTCCCATTCTCAAAATTCTTAAACTCCCTCTCATTCTTGAAAATTCAAAAAATCCCGCTCATTCTAAAAAACCAAAACTCCCTCCCATTCTCAAAATTCTTAAACTCCCTCTCATTCTCTAAAATAAAGTCCCACCTAAATTCACTTCACTATATAAAGGGACTACAAATCCGTTTACATTCATATAATCTTCTCAAACTTAAAAAGTTCAACAAATGTATTGCCCGCCGAGAGATGGGGGAAGATACTAGTGATGCTTTTTTTGATCGGGTGCTTTGTAAGATGTACTACGGCTACGGCCGTTTACAAACCGGAGGTCTCCTCGTGCGCAACCGTGAGCAAATCAAGCAGAGGTATCTTTTTTGTCAACCGCTCCAGCGTTTGTTGTTTTTGTCGTATAAAATTAAGCAAGAAGTGGACACCGTCTTCAACATGACGGTGGTAGACTACATCAGTATGGATATGGTGGCGTATCTTCAGGATAGGATTACGGAAGGGGAGGAGGCGGTTGATTCTGACGACAACTTGGGATATGACTTCGATGATTGCGCATTTTGGTTGTTGGCATTTCGGTATTTAATTATTTTCTTATGTTTCGTTAAGTTAAAAGTGTTAACTTATTGTTTTCCTCTTTATGTAACCACTTCAAGTGTACTTGTTGTTTTCCTTTTTATGTACTTCTTCAAAGTGTACTTGTTTTCTTCCTTATAATGGTATTTTATTCCAACAAATGTTCAAACATCGTCGCACGAGACGAGGCCCAAAGGGCGTCTCATTTTGGGCGTGCGATAAATGCATTCTGTTTGAAAAACCAGGCCAATTTTTTGGCCTAGCGTCGCATGAGACGAGTGCCAAAGGTTGTCTCATTTTTTGCATGCGACAACAGCATTCTGTTTGAAAAACCAGGCCAAATTTTTGGCATGGCGTCGCATGAGACGAGTGCTAAAGATCGTCTCATTTTGGGCCTGCGACAACAGCATTCTGTTTGAAAAACCAGGCCAAATTTTTGGCCTGGCGTCGCATGAGACGAGTGCCAAAGGTCGTCTCATTTTTGGCCTGCGACAACAACATTCTGTTTGAAAAACCAAGCCAAATTTTTGGCCTAGCGTCGCATGAGACCAGGCCCAAAAGAGGTCTCACGCGATATGTGTTTGTTATGAAAATTTCATTAAACTTAAAATCATCAAACACCTTTGTATCAAATCGTCAAACACCTTAAACTACATTATATTAAGATTACATCAAAATTACATAACTATGTTACAGTAGAGTACCTTTGTATCACCTCCAAACGCCATTTCATGGCTAGTACGTCGATCGAATGACCTTTTAGCGCAAACGGACAATTACATTTCTTCGTGGATGTCTTCCTCTTTTTCAAAGTTTCCGGCTTTGCCTTTGATACGTATATACCGTATCGCTCGCAAACGTACTCTAACCTAGGAGTCCTTCCCCATTTCCCGCTATCGTAGAGTTTTCTTATTGTGACAAACTTGATCTTCTTCGATTCAATGTCCACGAAAGCATCTAATTCGTCTTTAGTGAATAATCTATCCGTGTTGAATATTTTACTGTAATCGACATCCATAAATGGAGGTTGGGCAGGTTCCTCCTGCAAAATATACAATCGAAAAGTATGAGTTTATATAAACCTGTTGTCGCACGAGACATGTCTCAAGTGCGTCGCACAAGACATGACTCTAGTCGGTCGCATGAGACGCTCTTCTGTATTCGTCTCATGCGACGGATATGGTTCGGTGTCGCACGATCGTGCGATGACGATGATGTTCGTCGCACGAACATCGTGCGACACGACTGAAATCCGAATAGCAAGGTTTCGGTTCTTACTTCCATCCGGTAAGCTTCCTCCTCGTCCAGTAAGTCTTCCAGAGACACGCCCATCTCTTCATTGTCCATAGATACTCCGATTTAAGATTTTTCGAAGTGGATTTGATGGGTTTGGGTAAAAAAATATAACTTTTTCGATTTAATGGGTTTAGAGTAGTAGATGTTAGTACAAAGCTTGTAGATCTAGTGTAATAACGGATAGATTTCAGAGTTTCGGCCGATTTGGAGACTAAATGGCATCAATGTAAAAATCTAGAGCGAGGAAGGGCAATTTTGGAATTTCAACTTTGAGTTTGAAAAAAGAAGGGAATAAGGTGAGAGATCTATCAAAATGTGTAATATTTCTAGCCTGGCCCTTAATATAATCCTGTATTTTTAGCTCTGGCGTTTTTCTGAGTAAATGGTTTTTTCGGCCCGCTCTAGCCTAGCTAAACCCTCCCCTCATAATTTGAATTTTTCAAATTCAAAATATAATATAAAAAATAAGTTTTAAATAAACATGACAAAATAAACATAAAATATTAGAATATCTAAGTGATGACCCACAGACTCTCTTCTCCCATGTCTTTGTCATTTCTGCCTCCATTCCCTAACGCGTACAATTTTCGGTATAAGAGACCATGCCGGCACACGCTTGCCTCTTGTGGGCCACTACATATCTCACAGCCTGGTTGACTAGTAGGATACAACAATGTCCTCTTTCAACGAGCCTCCCACTCCTTATCTCGTGACAAGTAATATCAGAGTGTAAAGTTGTTATCTATGTTAGATTTGACTAGAGTTTGAATAAAAAACGGTAACAACAAGATGGCTAGAGGTGCAGCAATGAAGACTTTGAAGGTTATGAAGGAGACGACCAAACAAGTTAAATGTTGAAACCAATTTGGTGCAGGAAATGGATGGTCTCAAGACTCCCTTTAAGTCCCATTCGACCAAGGTGGATAAGATATTAAATAATCTTTAGGTGAATGAAAGAGAAGACACAGAGATAGTCGGAAACCGCTTTGAAATAATTGAATCTGAAATGGCCAAGACGAAGGCATGTATCTGAGATATGAAGAACAAGTCGGGTTGGTAAAAAAAGATTAGGGTCCCTTGCCCTAAGCCTTTCATTAGCGAGAGAAATGCCAAAGATCTTGAGAACTTCATTCAAGGTCTGGGGCAGGGGTTCTTGTTGCAACCATGAATCTTGGAGAAGATGATAAACTGTGGTGAAGAACAAGGATAGAAGAAAGCATCAGTACTAAAATCAGAGTATGGGAAGATTTTAATAAGGAATTGAGGGAGCAATTCCTACCGAGGAATGAAGGGAGCAATTTAGAGTATTAAATGAATTTATGAAATATCGAGAAAGCTCGATCGAGATGAAAGCATACCGAGGCATGTTTGCTTGTGTTGCAGGTCAAAGAACTTCAGGGAGGACAAATAGTGGAGATACTTAGGAAGTCCGTTCGAGGCTGGATTTTTGCAGCATCAAGAAAATATGACCGAGATCAAGGCACTCCTTAAAAACTAAGGATTGCATGTTTGATACAAATATCAAACAATTTAGTAGGAGAGGTTTGTAAGACCCTACTAAAAGGACATCTATAATATGGGTTATATGCATTGAACAATGAGTTGTGCATATGAGGTAGAGGCATAAGTGTGAAAGAAACCAAAGAAGACACGGGCGAAAGTGGTGTCATAGCGTAGAGTTTCTTCCTAGGATATATTTGAGTAGAGGTCGAATAAAAAACAATAGCATGAAGATAAATGTTGGTAGAGGGGCACTAAAAATCCGTAGCTCAAGAAGGGATAGAGTTTTGAAAACTAGTAATGGAGGAATCAGTCCATAGTAGCACGAAACTATCATCGAATGATGTTGGTGAGAATGACTTTCAAACAGCTCTCCACTATGTTGCTTTTAAAGGAGACATCTGCTCGTTGTGGGCCATAAACAATTAACTCAAAGTCGTTGCCAGTCACGCTATAGTTTTCTCGGGCCAACTTCTGATAATTTCTTCCTACACATAATTTACATTTAACCACCAAAACCGCTCTAATAGGATAACTAGGATCCACGCTACTCACCATAGGTTTGGATCACCCTCTTTGGAGGCCTCGTAGTTCTCTAACTTATTTGACTATGTGCTTTGGGCTGGTAGCTCTAATATAACACACAATCAACTAAGGAAACTTTGCCCCATGAAAAAATCTCTTCGTGGTATTTTTTCATTTTTTCTTATTTAGTCATTCTCACTCCATTTTCTTGGTTTTCCTTTATACTTGTGCATCTGTCGTGTTTTTTTTCGTTTCTTTCACTCTTGTGCATCTGCCTTATATGGTGGTCTGTTTCTCAGTTCCTTTAACCCATATTTTCGATGTCTTTTTAGTAGGATCTTACAAACCTTCCCCTCATAATTGTTTAATATCTGCTTCCCCTCATAATTGTTTAATATGCGCATGCGCGCAGTCTTTGGTTTTTTAAGAAAATCCCCGATCAAACTTTCCCAGTATAATTACTATTTGTCATCTCTAAATTTATGTGACCTGTAACACAAACAAGAAAATCCCCGATCAAACTTTCCAAGTATAATTACTTTTTTTAGATCTCCACTAATTCCCACTTTTTGGTTGTAGGCTCGCCTTCCGCTGGTCGGTCTCTCCCCACCTTCCTCCTCGAACCCTCACACAAATTGATCTTAAAATATCTACTTGTAGCCTCACATGGGCCACCACATATCTAGCAGCTCGGTTGACCAATAAGATACAATAATATCCTCTTCCAACTTGTCTCCCCTTCCTCCTCTCGAGTCCTCTTTTTCGTTTGAGGATATCCTTTATTTTCATACACTCTTCTTCTCCCAACATTCCATCTCTAAGGTCGTTTTCCTCGCTGCCCTGAAGTCCTTTAGGCCCTTCTATTTTAATCCAGCCACAAAGTTATGTAACTTGTGCTCCTTAGATAAGTCAACCAAGTTAAGCATTATTAAGTTGCATGCTTGTATATACACTCTCACATTTACGGTCTGCTCCAGCTCTTGTAGCGCCCGTCTTGTTAAACAGTCCATCTGTTTTGCGAGAAAAACCTCTTCACACTTCAACTCGTGTCATGCTCCGATTTTGGACAGCCTTGGGTTAGCCAATATTTTCAAACTTAATTAATGTTTGCCAAAGATCTGGAAATATCTAGACGCAGCCAGCCCGCTAAAACTCTGATTTATTATGAACCAAATAGTAACACGCTAATAGCAACGAGGCTCAGCGCTTCTGTAAAACACTCGTCCATATCTAATCAATTGTTATCTTTCACATATTGCTTTGAACACTCAACCCAACAAACAACAAATGTTGAAAAACTAGTAACAGCCACATGTAAACTACCCCAAAACACATATTTATCACGAACTAACCGTTAGAATACAAATCGCTCAGATGAATATCAAGAGCAAGATTCATAAAGCTTCGGTGAAAGTTTCAGTAAGATTGAATTTGTTTTGATACCATACAAATTCCTAAGACGAAAACAACCCCATTAAAACCCAAATTTATCATGAAGCAATTGTTAAGGACGCTGAAAACCCAAATTTATCATGGAGCAATTGTTAGGACGCCAATCCCACTGGTGAATCTCAAGAATAACGAGTCATTAAGCTTCTTTAAACTTCAGCCAAGTCGTATTAGTTGTGATCAATATAAAAATCGCCAGAACAAAAAACTATACTAAAACTCTAATTTACCAAGGAGAAACCGTTGGTATGCTCATCCCACTGTTGGATCCCAAAACACAATTCATAAATCTTCTGTTAAAATCTCAGCCAAATCGGACCCATAGTGCCTTTAACACTCAATAGAGTCTCAGATGGAAAATTAGATTTTGTCACACGCAATCAGTTCCACTAAAACTCAGATTTATTGCCAAACATTTGTTAATATGCTAATCTAATAAGAGCATCGTGTCACGAACCTTTCACTAAACTTTCAGCCATATAAAAATAACTGTCAAAATAGGAAGTCTCCTGACATAATCAGTCCCACTAAAACTCGGATTCATAACAAAACGACCATTAATATGTTAATCTCACCGGTTAATCTGAAGAGAACCGAGTTACGAAGCTTCCATAAAACATCCAGCCTAATCAAATCAGTTGTGATCCTACTATCATAGCCTTGAACACTTAAAAAGTACATGCTGAAAAGCTAACGAGACGCAAACAGCTCCACCAAAACTTTGATTTATCACGAACCAAACATTAACACGATAAACCCACTAATTTATAGATTAGTCATAAAACTTCCTTAAACATTAAGCCATATAAAATAAGTTATGATCCTACAAAGATTTCATTGAATACTCAAGACAATACTTACCTACGGAAAGTATGGCAAAATGTAGACGCAAACAACCCCACTAAAACTCAAATTTATTAGTGAGCCACTGTTAGAATGCTAATCTTACGGTTGGATCTCAAGAGCAACAAGTCATAAAGTCTCCGAATAAAAACAGCCCCTCTAAAACCGTCCGTTATCGTGAATTAACCCACTGATGAATCTCAAGAGGAACGATTCACGAAGCTTCCTTAGAAATTGAAGTCATATTAGATTAGTTGTGATCCTATAAACATTACCATGAACACTCAAGATAGTGCAAGCTGGAAAAGTGGAAATCACCATACACAAACACCATCACTGAAACTCAAATTTATTACTAACCAATTAGAATGTAATCCCACGGTTAATTCTCAAGAGAAACAAGTCAGGAAGCTTCCTCAAAAATGTCAGCCATAACGGATCAGTTGTTATCATACAAACATCCCTTGAACTCTCAAGACACTTTTAGTTGAAAAACTGGAAATTTCCATACACAAAAAACTTCACTAAAACACATATTTATTACAAACCAAACATAAGAATGCTAAACCCATCACTGAATCTCGAGAGAAAATGTTCATGAACTTTGGGTAAAAAAATTCTACCACATCGGATCAATTTTAATTCCACGAACTTTGCCGTTAACACTCAAAACAATACCCGCTGAAAACTTGGACATTAATAGCCAAATAAAAATACCCCTACTAAAAGCGTTAATCTCACCTGGATCTCGAGAGTAACTGGTGACGAAGCTGAAAACTTGGACGTTAATAGCCAAATAAAAATACCCCTACTAAAAGCGGTAACCAACGTTACCGCTGGACCTCAAGAGTAACGGGTCACGAAGCTTCTCTAAAAATCGTATCAGTTGTGATTTTCCAAACATTGCCTTGAACACTGAGGTTGTTCCACCTGAACAACTTGAAACTTCCAGACCGAAATAGTCTTACTAAAACTCAGATGTATCAAATAACAATCGCTAACGTGCTAATAAATCCACCCGTTGAAATCTCAGAGGAAGCAGTAAAATATGTGTAAAAGTTTTAGCCGGATAGGGTTGGTTTTGATCCTACAAGCATTACCTTGAAAACTCAAAACAGTCCCACTAGAACTTAAATTTACTATGAACTACGAATTAGAACGCTGATCCCACATGGGAATCTCACATGGGAATCTGAAAATCAACGAGCTACAAAGATTTCCTACAAAAATTGCCATGATCACTCCAGACAATATCAACTGAAAAACTGGAAATCCCCATAAGCAAACACGTTCATTAAAACTCAAATTTATCACAAACAAATCGTTAGATGTTACTCCTGCTGTTAAGTTAAATATAAAGAGAAACGAGTCGCGAAGCTTCTTTAAAAATTTCACCCATATCGGGTGAGTTGTGATCGTAGAAACACTATAAACAATCAAAACAGTGCCAGCTGGAATACAGGAAATCAACGTCAGAATGATAAACCCACGGCTGAATTTCAAGAGCAACGAGTCATGTAGCCTATGTGAAAATTCAGCCACCCATGACCATGAGTCGCCGCTCATCAACGTCAGAATACTAAACACATTCTATATATGATTCTCATATTTAGGATAAATAAAAAAGCACTTACGGATTTGCCTATTGCTGCTCTCCCTTGCCTATTGTATGTCGTGTGGAACCTACTGCTTTCGGTGATCTTTGCTTGTCGATCGATCTCCAAGGCCCGTAGAAAAACTTCAGACGTCGTCTACTCAACACTCAAACAGCTGCTTTGAGAGTTTGAGTTTGGGCGGAAGGAATACCAAACCATCGTTCTTTTATAGATAAACTAAGCTACAGTTTAAACCCTTTTAGCCCATAAGATTTTCCAGTTTTGTCACGGCCCATATGTTTTATAGACATGCAACAAAATAAACAATATATATCCTAATATTTTTTATTTTTTAATATAATAATTTATTTATATTATAAATTCTCGTTAATACAAATTTAATTTTATTTCTATATTTTTTTTATAAAAAATATTTTTATTTTTATCTATTTAAAATAATATTTTTTACATAACAAATTTTATTTTGTTTCTATCTATTTTTCAAAAAACAATTATATAACAAATTTGATTTAATTTTCATATATCTTTTATAATTTCTTCATAATATTAAATATAATTTTGTTATACTCTATTTTCTAAAATATTTTTTTAAAATAATGTATGAAGATTTATTATTAAATTTTATTTTTATATGTAGTAAAAATTTCCTATTTTTTATTTTTTAATTTATAATCACATATCTTATACTTTTTTTTTTTTTTTTAAATAATAGACTTTTATTTGATAATTTGAAAGATTGAAATGTAACAAAGGCGGGAGAAATCCCCGCCAAACCTAAACCAAAACCCAAACATTAGGCTTGAAAGAAGGCAAAACCCTAACAATCAGCTGCCTTCCAAAATTTCAGACACAACAAAACCAAACCTAGAAACAAGATCTAAACATTCAAATCTTCCAAAACCTTCGAATGAAGCTAGCCAAGAGCTCAACAAACAGCCGCCCGAGATTGACAACCAAAGCATTAACCCCAAGCTAGTCACTATCAGCACCAAATTACAATCTTCAAAACTTCACAAGTGAAATTCACCATTCAAATCGGACATCAATGCAGAACACTAAGCAACATCCATCAATCAGCAACAAGATTGGCCTCCAAAGCTTAAACCCCTTTCTGTCACAACAACAAATCACAGAAACCACAGTCTTCAGAGCTTCATGTACTTGAAACGATAACTCCAACCAAGCAGCCAAGAACATAGCAGCAACATGCCCAACAAAACATTAAAACAAGAACTCAGATAGGAGTATTTATATATGGTACACCAAGACTTTCTAAAATGAGTATAGACTTTAAAACATTAGGAGCATTGTCAAATGTATACTCAACCTTGAACTTGCACTTAAGAGTCCAACGTGCCAGCCAATCGGCTGCACGATTTTGGATCCTAAATACATGGTTAATACTCATATTAGGAGACATTAAAGCTCTACAACAATGAATGACAGGGGATAGAGCCCAATGAAGAGCACCCATATTGTCATTCTCCATAAAGTTAACAAGCAATAATGAATCAGATTCAATATCAACAGAACGATAACCCTTAGAGTAGCAAGTGGCCAATCCATCCAATAAGGCCCTGGCTTCAGCCATAATAGGAGATAATTTGCCAAGGACATTACCACCAGCATGGATAAGGTCACCATCAGAATCTCTAATTATATAACCAGCACTAGCCTCACCATTAAAGGCCACAGAAGTATCAGTATTAAGCTTTAATCTACCCACAGTAGGAGGATTCCACTGCAGAATTACAGGTCTAGAAGAACTTACATTAGAACACAAGCTTACGAAGCCCAGCCTTTTAGCAACAGAACTGTCATTGGACCAATGCTTCATCTTAAACATGTTAGCAGCATACATACTATAGATGAATCTATGCACATCTTTAATAATGATATTAGAAGAAACAGACATGTTTTTAAACTTACTATGATTTCTGTACTTCCAAATGTAACTAAAAATAATAGATGGGACAACATTCCTTATGTGATTCTTCTTGTTAGTGCAACTAAACCAAGTTCTAGACATATGTATAGGAGTCATGTATCTGAATATCATAATATTAAAAAGCTCAGCAAAATGAAGCCAAACGTTCCAAGCAATTTCACAGGAAATGAAAACATCCTGATTAGTTTCACAGTTCAAACAGAACTGACATTTAGAAGCAATCTGCATATGTCTCTTCATAAGAATCGAATCAGTAGATATATAATTTTTAACCAGCTTCCAATGGATAAATTAATGCTTTTTAGGAGTAATATCATTCCAAATTTTATAAAACAAACTAGACTCAGTGAAATGAGACCTTAGAAAATCCCATGTATGCTTGAAACTAAAGTAACCAGTAGAGGATAGAGTCCACAAGATTTTATCTTTGTTGCCATGATTAACAATACATTTCTTAATCCTAACACAATCTTCATTGCTAATAAGATTATTAATAGCCTCCAAATCCCACTGCTTATTAAACCAATACATATTAACCTTCTCATGATGAAACCAACTATTATCAATAGTATTATCAAGGTA
Organism: Limnanthes douglasii subsp. nivea; assembly: GCA_036936605.1. Lineage (NCBI taxonomy): Eukaryota > Viridiplantae > Streptophyta > Magnoliopsida > Brassicales > Limnanthaceae > Limnanthes > Limnanthes douglasii. Next base: position 181,795,619 of record JAUPFV010000003.1, read on the forward strand.
AAGAAGAGGATCAGAACCTGACCATCTGTCAAGCCAAAAATCCACATTTCCATCACCTAATGACCAGCTAACAAATTGCTCAGCAATAGACTGAATTTTCCTGAGCCTATTCCAGACCATAGAACCTTTGATGCTGTTACTCAACTGTAAAGGGTGCTTACTCTTACAATAGATGTCATGAAAGAGATTAGACCAAAGCAGCTTATTGTCCCTAAACTGCAACCAAAGCTTACAAGAAGTGATCATCTGAACATCATCTAAATTTCTAATATTCAAACCCCCTTCTTTATAAGTTTTACACACAGACTTCCAAGAACACCAATGAATCTTGTGCTCAACACCAGTAGAACCCCAAAGAAAAGCATTAAAAGCCTTCTCAATTTTGTTAATAACAAAAGAAGGGATGACATTGCTATGCATCCAATATAAAACAATATTCATTAGAACAGCATTTATAAGAGTAATCCTACCAGCAAAGGAAAGATACTTAGACTCCCACTCCACAATTCTACTATTAATCTTGTTAATAAGACTAGTATAGATGACAGCTTTATTGTTAGTACTAATTGAAATACCAAGATAGTCAGTAGGGAGAATAGAATTGTTAAAACCAGTAACATTGGTGATATTTCTAATACAATCATCATTCATGCCATTAGCCACAATCACCTTTGTCTTACTCTTGTTAATCACCTGACCAGACACCTCTTGATACTCCTGCAAAAAAACATTAAGTGATGCTAAAGAAGCATCCTTGCTATTAGTAAACAATAAGATATCATCAGCAAAAGCCAAGTTGCTGACACAAAGTCTACTGCGACCTTTAAACCTTAAGCTTTTATTATTCTTAAAGAGAAGAGAGATACCCCTCAACAACACTTCTTCAGCAATAATAAACAGGCTAGGGGAAAGGGGATCCCCCTGCCTAAGCCCCTTAGCAGTTTTAAAAAAACCATAAGAAGAACCATTCACCAAAATAGAAACAAACACATTAGATATCATGCTTTTAATTAACCTAACAAATCTACTAGAAAAGCCAAAACAAGATAGAACTTTAAAAAGGAAAGAGTGACTAAGCTTATCAAAAGCTTTACACATATCCAACTGAATCACAATGTTTTTATTCTTGACTTTTCTATTCAAATCATACAACATTTCTTTAGCAGTTAAAATATTTGAATGAATAGAACTGCCAGGCACAAAACCACCCTGGGAATTAGAGATTATTTTGGGAAGAAACATAACTAATCTGTCATTCAGAATTTTGGCCATAATACGGTTAAAAAGAGTACAAAGACTAATTGGCCGGTATTCACTCCAACTAGAGGGACTTTTGGCCTTAGGAATGAGACAAATGCCTGTGGCCAGAATGCCTCTAGGGATATGATAACCCCTAATGAAATGCTGAAGAGCAGATAACAGATCAAACTTAATAATATTCCAGCATTTTTTATAAAAAACCAAATTAAATCCATCCATACCAGCCACACTAGAGGCCTTTAAGTTGTTGATAGTTTTGTGAACCTCCTCCTCACTTGGCAGCTTGAGCAAACTCTTATTATCCTCAGAAGAAATAACACAAGGAATAACATCAAAAAGGCTGCTATTGAGCTTATCCAACTCATCCTGATCATCCTTATAAGGACTGCAAGCAAGAGCAGAGGTGAAGAATTCAACAGCTGAATTGCCTATAGAATCCTTATTAGTAATCCACACATTGTTCTCCTTGATTCCATTAATAGCATTCCTCTTCCTTTTCTTAGTAACATAGTTGTGAAACATCTTAGTACTTCTATCACCATCTTTGATCCACTCCACATTACACTTTTGTAACCAGTACTCCTCCTCAATCTTATAAGCATTAGTCAATAAAGCATTAACCTTATTCAAATCCATTCTAGTTTGATTAGAATTAATATTCTGATGCAAGATTTCAACCCTAAGCACCTCATCCTCTAAAGCCTGAATCTTACTAAAGATGTTCCCAAAATGATTCCTATTCCAATCCACAAGAACAGCTTTAAGCCTTTTAAGCTTGAGCCAAAATTTGTTCAAAGGATCATTGTCAATTTCCTGCCTCCAACTATCAGACACAATAGACAAAAAACCATCATCAAGCAACCACATATTTTGAAATCTAAAACTCTTCTTAAAATTGCAATCCAAAGAAGAACAATTAATAACAATAGCCATGTGGTCAGAACCAGTTCTAGGCTTATGAACTACATTGGTGTCATTGAAGATATCATTCCAAGAGTTATTAATGAACACCCAATCCAGGCGTCTCCACTTAGTCTTGTTTGACCAGGTGAATCTCGACCCAGCATAACCAGGATCAATAAGGGAACAATCACTTAACATTCTGTTAAAATCATCAGCACTACTTTGACAGAATGTAGAGCATCCAATCTGATCATCAATAGATCGTATAGAATTGAAGTCACCACATACTAGCCAAGCTTTAGTCTCACAAGAAATAGTACGTAAAGCATGCCACAAATCTACTCTATTAGAACGCTGGCATTTAGCATAGACAAAAGTAAGAAGAGCAGTTTTATTCAAAGAACATAAAGCAGCTTCAACATGCAAACATTGAGTATGATCAAGCAATATATTAACAGTGACAGTATCTTTCCAGAATATCCAAATTTTATTGGAGATGTTAGAAGCACATGAACTAAAACCAATTTTAGAAGCACAATTAGCCAAATTATCATTATTAATTAAAGGCTCCTGTATTACAACAAAATCAATCCTATTTATTTTAATTAGATGCTTAAGTCTCCTGAATGAAGATTTATTTCTAATTCCACGAATATTCCAGTTAAGAATATTAATCATAGTTAAGAGAACGTTTAGAGTTACGTGTTGTCATAGACAATTGATGAGCATTCCTTGCCAATTTCTTCTTCTTAGCCTGTTTCAGCTGCCTGTCAAATATTGTTGTAAACTCCTCCTCCTCCTCAGATGAGCCTTTCTTATGAATCCTACTTCTGGTGATTCTCTTCACAGGAGGAACACTTCTAGAGACTTGTAACTGACTTCTAGATGAAGTCTGAGGGCTATCACTACCAACTTTTGGCGAAGAAAACTCAGATGCTAAATTCTCATAATCCTGAGCATTAGTATTAACAAGAGTTTGAAGAGCACCAATCATTTCTTCATTCTTATCCATATCTTGAGAACCAAACCCATCATTCTGAGAACCTCCCATTTCAACAACCTTTCTGCTTCCCTCAGGGTGGTTTTTTGGAGAACCACCATCTCTGGAAGGTGATGATGGCAGGCTTTTAAGATTAGAGTTTTTAGGAGAATGATTCTTCTTTTCTTTATTTTTAATACTTTCCAAAAAATTATAACCAAACTCCAACGTTTGAATAGCACCCTCTATATTAACTCTAGAGTCAATAACAGCATTGCCAGACGCTTCAACTGCATTTAAACTTTCTAACTTCTCAGTGACAGTTTTAGAACTTTCTAACTTCTCAATGACAGTTTTTGGACTTTCGAACTTCTCAGCAACAGTTTTTGAACTTTCTAAATTCTCAGCAACAGGTTCAACAGACTCTTCATTGCTAATCACATTCTTGGGTAAGTCTATAACCCTTTCATTAGCCAACTGCTGACTTTCAACCATTATAGACTTCCTAGCATCATCATTGCTTTTACGCTTTTTACATTTATCAACTCCATGGCCAATATGATAACAAATCCTACAGTATTCAGGGAGATTCAAATATGAAATATGCACCCAACATCCCTGGTTGCTACCGAATCCAACCCAAACATCATAAAAGATCTTGCTGGTTAAATCCAACTCAATTCTGGCCAGACAGTGATTGTAAAAAGCCCTGTTCTTGGATGGAACTTTAATCTGCATAAGTTTACCTAGAGAAGAAGCCACATCGGAGACAATCTTCTCATTAAACAAATGCTCTGGCAGATTCTCCATCTTGATCCATATAGGAGTCACAGGACTTTCATACTTAACATTAAATCCTTCTTCCCATTTCAAAAGCCTCATCATTGTAGAACCTATCATCCACACATTCCTTCTCCACAGGTTAGCCAAATCATTGTATGAATCAAATTCTATAAAGATATGTCTTGAATCCTTGACCGTAAGACTATAGCTTTGAACAAAATGAAACTTGTCCAAGAACTCAACCAACTGCTTTCTCCTGGGCAGGCCTGTTGAACATTTTCCAACAATGGTGTGCTTTGACTTGGACTTCAGATGATCCAGAAAACCATCCTCATACTGTAAATGAACATGATTGTCTTTATATCTGATTTCTTCAGGGTTGAAAGAATCAACCATTCCCTTTGAACCAGAAGTTACTGTTTCGACAAAAGACTTTTTCCTCCATAAATTACTTGTTTCTGCATTTTCCTCCAAATTCTTAGTAGCAGATGAATTAAAGACTTCCTGCACAGATGGATAGTTATCCATATGGAAGAAGATTACTTCATAAAGAAATGAAGATCATGAAGAAAGAAGAAAGATTTGATTTTTGTTTCTTGGAGCTTTACACATATCTTATACTTGATTAATGGTTGTAGAGGTATAATGGAGCGTTATATTGCTAAAAAATCAAGGAATATCCTTGGTTCTTTTAAGTAGCGTGAGTAATAATTGATAAACATGTAAGTAATTGAGAAGTAAACTCAATTACTAAAAATATCTTCAATTGAGTATCTTATAGTTAAAAGATATATTTGGTATAAAGTGTAAACGAAAAGGACCAAGTATCTAACTTATAACAAATATGTTTGTACTAAGTAGTGAAGTGGGGTGAAGTATCAACACCACTTCTAACTAATTCTGTTACATTTAACTACCTACGGCTACACCTATAGATAGGTGTGCATACCTTAGAAATGAGATTGATTTAAGTTATCTTTAGATCTGAACGTATTATAGGTAAACTTAGCATACTCTAAAAGGTTACAAATGTCTCGAAGCTTAGCTTCATCCTATAATGTTTGAATTCAAACTAAATCTAGAACTTTTAAACGTGCTCAGATTTTTATTTGAGTTAGGTTCAAATATCTTCTATATCAATTTCTAGTTGTGTAGGTTGGACTCGACTTCGGCTAGAATACAATTAAAACATGTAAGTTTTAATGATTTATTTACTTCGATATAATCAGGACTCTCAATGACTATTTTAACAAACTGTTCGACTCCAGCTAGTTGTCAAATTCAGTTCAAACTTGTTTCGAATTAGGAAACTGAGTGAAGCTCGAATCGAGCTTGAATGCTTGTAGCCAGGGAGCTTTAATAGCCAAATATTCAGCTCGGCTCTCTACTAAAAGGGAAGAACTAAAACAATAACTAACCTGAATAGGAGCAGTTCGTGTTGCCAGTAGAGCCCCAACGAGCAGGACTCATGAGACGTCTTCTCTTGTACTCCTGGCTACCACCACCATCACTGTTCAACGCCTCAGCCTCGTCTAAGATGCCTAACCTGCTCCTGTTTGTATTGTTACTGTTGTCGTTCTCGTTGTCCCTCCACATCCTATTATGAGACCCAAAATGTTGAGCATTTAGAGATGGAATTTGGTTTGAATGGAGGTCTGGTGTGATCCAATAAGGCGAATGAGGGGGAGGCGACAAATTAGATGTCGAATAGGTATGAGGGTTTGAAGAAAATGGAGGAAGTTGAGAATATGTTGGCATGCTCATGCGATTGGAAGGACTAGCGGGTGTAACAGGAAAAGAATGTGGCATGCTCATGCGATTAGAAAGACCAGCGGGTGTAACAGGAAAAGAATGTGGCATGCTCATGCGATTGGAAGGACCAGGGGGTGTAACAGGAAAAGAATGTGGCATGCTCATGCGATTGGAAGGACCAGCGGGTGTAACAGGAAAATAATGTGGCATGCTCATGCGATTGGAAGGACCAGCGGGTGTAACAGGAAAAGAATGTGGCATGCTCATGCGGTTGGAAGGACCAGCGGGTGTAACAGGAAACGAATGTGGTATGCTCATGCGATTAGAAGGACCAGCGGGTGTAACAGGAAAAGAATGTGGCATGCTCATGCGATTGGAAGGACCAGCGGATGTAACAGAAAAAGAATGTGGCATGCTCATGCGATTTGAAGGACCAGCGGGTGTAACAGGAAAAGAATGTGGCATGATCATGCGATTGGAAGGATCAGCGGGTGTAACAGGAAATGAATGTGGCATGCTCATGTGATAAGAAGGATCAGCGGGTGTAACAGGAAAAGAATGTGGCATGCTCATGCGATTGGAAGGACCAGCGGGTGTAACAGGAAATGAATGTGGCATGCTCATGTGATAAGAAGGATCAGCGGGTGTAACAGGAAAAGAATTCGGTCGGTTTACAGGAGACGTAAATGGTGGAAAATACAAGGTGGTGGTGTTGCTTAAGTTCATTGCTGTTGAACTGTTGTTGTTGAATCTTGTGAAGTCTATAGAAGATTGAAGGTAAAAAGGTGGTTGTGGGAAAGTAAAAGCATTAGCATTGTTGTTGCTTGGGTTGTTGAGATTGTGAGGGAGTGTTTGGTGATTGTGCAAGGAAGGGAGAGGGGAGTGAGCTTGTTCCTGTGTTCGAGGTTTGGGTTGAATGTCTGCTGTGTATAATGGGAGACCCTGGTGTTCCCGATGTTTCGCTCTGATATTCTAAAAGTTATTTATTTCATTGCCTGTCCTGCCCGGTAACTGATTGAAAAGAAAAAAATAGTTAATTATTCATTAAATATCTATTTACTTTAAGATGTCCTACTCAGTATATTTTTTAACTTATCGGAAGATAGTTATGGTTGTGATGGTTGTGAATAAACCAGTGTGCCAATATTCGAAACTCAATTAGAAGAAATAATGTATACTCATCTATATGAGAAGAATGTCACACATTTCATCTTGTTTGAAGATGATGATTTGAGAGTTATAGTTGGTCCTCATGAAGATGCAATGGTGATCGGTGCAGAAGTAACAAGAACTCATATCCGACGAATATTCATTGATACTGGTAGTTTGGCAAATGTGTTGTTCAAGTTAACATATGATATGGTGCGTAATCCACATGTGATTCGCTCATCTAAGCGCACCATATTTGGGTCTATAGGGGTAACATCGCAAGTCATTTGAGAGTTTGAGGGTGAAGTCTTCTCAAGACCTGGTCCTTTTAATCAAAACGTTCAAGTCTTGTTCATGGTGGTGGATTGTCCGACCAACTATAATGTTACTTTTAAGAGATATTGGTTATCCAGAATACATGTTATAGCTTCAACAGTCTATCAATGCTTCAAATATGTAATCGCGTATCGCGTCGGAGTAGTTCAAAGTGATCAACCAGTGGACAGAGAGTGCTATATGATAGCTTTCCATAGGAAAAAAGTTATAGCTAGTGATTAGATGACATAATAACAATCAAATGGGTTGACCTCGGATACTAATGGGGTAGATGATCCGAGGGAGACCCAGGTTCATTAATAGCACGTAAAATATGGAAGTGTATGTATTTCCTGATGGGAGGTGTTTGCGAATAAGGACATTGTTGTCACATACTTTACGTTACCAATTGTTAATGTACTTGTTCAACAATTTAGAAGTTTTTTCTTGAAAACCCAAAGATGTTTGTGGGGTTCCTTCCGAGGTAATATATCATAGCTTGGCTTTAAACCCAAAAGGTAAACCTATCATTCAGAAGAGGAGGACTTTTTCAGTCCAAAACTCTGATACGATTGTAACATAAGTGGATCGGTTATCTAAGGTAGTACTTATCCGAGAAGAACATTTTTTATTTGTGGGCTGCGAATCTAGTTCTTGTGAAAAAATAGGAAATAGAGGATGTGTGTTGACTTTACCGATCTAAATAGATCATGTCAAAATGATCCATTTCATATGCCAAGGATTGACCACCTTGTTGACTTAACATTTGGGATGTGTGCCCTTACTTTCAGACTCATTCAATTATTGTTCAAACATCATTTCCATTAAAAAAAAATATGCAACAAAAACTAGACATTTCTGGTATGATAACTAAGTGGTATGTTGAATTAGGGGATTGTGACATTGATTTGACTACTCGAACGACTATTAAGGCTCAAACTTTAGCGGATTTTCTTGTTGAATTCCATTTGAGACGTTCCGTTGGGGAGAATAATGCGAGTACATTATCGACAACTGTAGAGTATATGGTTCAAACTGATGGAGGTTCCAGTTCTTTGGGATCCAGTGCGGGAGTACAATTGATTACTCCTTGCAAAGAAGCCGTGTACCATGCCATATAGTTCAGATTTAGTGTGTGAAATAATAAAGCAGAGTATGAACAAATTTAGTTGGGTTAAATCTTGCAGTATTTATGGAGAAAATAGGGTTCGATTGCAAACATATTCACAACTTGCAGAAAACCACGTGTTAGGAGTATCCGAGTCTAAGAAGGAACAAATTCATAAATATTTGCGTGAGTTATGAGGGTTGGCTATTTTGTTTGATGAAATGACCATCAAACACATTAACCGAGGGGTGGCCATTACCATTAATCTCAATTCTGAAGCGATTCTTTTTTTTATAAATGAGGATTGGATTTAGTGAGACCACTGCCTATGGATTTGGGAGGACGACAAACCATTATAGTTGCAGTGAATTATTTTTCAAAAGGGACTGAATTTGAACCATTGTCAAGAACAATAGCTAAAAATGTAATAAGATTTATTGTGTCTAATATTTGTTGCAAATTTTGGGTTCCTTAAAGAGTTAATATAGATAATAGGTCGTGGTTTAATAACAAATAAATTAATTCTTTTGTAATTAAAGAGGAATTGTGTAATTCATTTCAACATTATTTCACCGACAAGGAAATGACAATGTACAAGTTACGAGGGTTGGCTATTTTTTTGATGAATTGACAATCGAACACCTTAACCAAGGGTAGAATACTATTGTAGATTCTTTAGAAACTATTGCTTATTCTGAAGAGTATCCTGGATTTTACTACAAGAGAGTCCATTTATACTCATGAAGTTTCAGCAATGTAAATATTCAGATGGAGTATTTGTGGTTACTAATGAAGGCATAGAAGATTGGCGGTCTAATTTAAAAGATTTTTTACTCAAACATACACTGCCTCTTTACACAGAATTAGCTCAAAGATTGAGATTTATAGCACATGGGTACACAATATTAGATAGAATATTGTATAATAAATCTTTGAGTCGACCATGGTTAAGATGTTTGGGCAAGAATGAATCTCAAGAAATTTTATCTGAGCTATATGATAGGGAGGAATCTTCCCATTGTGGATTTAAGGTCTTAACGAGAAAGGTTTTCTCTGCATGATATTGTTTTTACCTTCGATAATGAGTGATGCTAAAAATTTAGTACGAAACTACTATACTTGTCAGAGATTTGAAAATTCTATTCATGAACCAGTTTTACATTTAATCTTAGTTTCTGAAATGATTCTTTTTTATAGACGGGGACTGAATTTAGTGGGACCACTACCTATAATTTGGATGACGATAAATTACTATAGTTGCAGTGGATTATTTTCTAAAATGGGCTGAAGCCAAACCATTGTCAGGACCAAATTAAAAAATGTAATAAGATTTATTATGTTTAATATTTATTGCATATTTGGGGTTCCTCAGAGAATTACTGCAGATAATGGGCCACAGTTTAATAACAAAGAAACAAATTCTTTTTATAATTTTAGAGGAATCAGGCAATGCATTTCAACATCATTTCACCCACAAGCAAATGGCTAGGTAATAGTTATCAATAGACTCATTTTGGATGGTCTAAAGAAAAACTTGACAGGTGCAGCTATGAAATCAACAGGTACTATGGGCCTATTGAACAACACCTCGGGCTGCAACTCAAGAAACTCATTTGGCTTTAGTATACGAGATTAATGCAATAAGCCTGACAGAGTCAACACTTCTATATTGCAAGGTCTTTAACTATTCTAAGATGATAATGAGCATGCTAAACGAACAAGAGCTTGACTTACTTGAGGAAAAGTGAGTTAGAGCATATTTGAATTTAATACATTATCAAAATTTAATAAGGAGCCGTTACAACTCAATGGTGAAATGAAGAGACTTCAAAGTAGGAGATTAGATTTTGAGGAAGGTCCATATGCATACAAAAGATAAAATCTTGGGTGAAATGGCTCCAAATTAGGAAGGACCCTATTTGGTCGTAGAGAAGGTTAAGTCATTGACATATTACCTTTATGATAAAGAGGAAAGATGTTTGTACTACCCTTGGAATATTGAGCATCGAAAATTGTACTTTGAGTAATTCTTAGCACATTTATGATGTTGTTCTTTTCTTACTTGTATAACTTGAACGGTGGCATACTATTTCTTTTCATAGTGGCTCATGAAGGTTTTAATGAGGTCCCCATATAATCGGGGTTATAAATACAATTTTATTTGTTGGCCAATTTTTTTGTAAGTGTAACATTTATGTTGAGAAAAATAAATTCATTCGTTAGTGTGAGAATTTATTTGAACTATGAAATAGAAAGGTTATTGAAAAATCATAAAAGTATTATTTTGTAAATTACAAAAGGACTGATCACCCTTAAAGTAATTTAGTAAGGTATAGTTCATCTAAAAAATTCAAAGTGCTAGTATGAGTGATAGTATAATTCGAGGTGTTAATGACTATTAAAGCATTTTTCAAAGTGCCAATGTGAGTGGCAGTATAATTCTGGGTAGACTACTAGTTCACTCTAACCACATTAAAATGGGCTCTCTCCGTTCGAGGGTAATCAAAGGGTAAAATTGTCATGAATCCTTCATTGCCTCTTGAGAATCTCATCCTCAGATTGATTGAAATATTCATATGTCACATTGTTAAGTGTAATAAGATATTCAGGGAAGATATATTTGAGTTTGACGCTCAATTTGGCAGCGATATCCTCGGGAAGGGTGATAATCTCCTTGGTTTTCTTTTTTTTTCTTTGCAGAATCCCCCTCAGAATCAGAAAGAGGATCACTACCCAAGTTTTGGATATCTGAGTCAGTTTATGGCCTAGATTATGATTCAGCGATCTCATCGGATATCTTGTCTTGAAGTTGGAAATGGGAAGCTAGTAATGTATTGTTCATGATTATCGGAGGTTGACTTCGATGTTTTAGGCACAGTTTGTGAGTTATTGGGTGTGTCCGAAGCATTTTGTTGGGTAATTTCCGAAGAGATCCCATGTGACTTTTTGTTTGTCACAGACATTTCCTTCGATGGAGGAGGTTAGTGGTGGGATTTGGTGAAGTATTGAGCTCTTCAGAGTCTCACAGGACAACAAATCAGCTTTTTCAAGGAGGCACTTCTCTTCTTGTTTGAGGAGATCGGATTTTCTAAGAAGGTACTTCTCTTCTTGTTCGAGAATATCGAATTTTCTAAGGAACCACTTCTTTGTTTGTTCAAGGTGATTGGTTTTGCTTGGTTCGAGATGGTTTTTATGAACAAGCTTTGAGGGTTAGATCAAAAGGGTTGTATGAGGAACCTCCAAGAGAAACAAAAAGTGATGACTTTCTGGTAAGAGGCCATGGACTGTAGGTAAAGGTTTGAGTGTTTTTCTTGGGTTTATCATTGATAATGTCGGCAACTTCCCTTTCAGCGGCTCTCGGCGTGATGGTAAGCCAATCCCATCAATTGGCTAAGTTGAACATAAACAGAACATGTGTGGATCGGAAGAAGATCGAATACAATCTACAAGGTTTGAATACAACGGCGACAGTGGATGAGCAAATAACTCATTGCACTTTCTCTCCATATCTCTAAAATTTAATGATGATATGTAAAATGAGTAGTGATAGCATATTTATAGGAAATTTGTGAAGACGGGTCTAGGATTTGGGAGGGGGAGTTGAAAGGTTGACATGCATCCACTGGACAGGAGTAGAATCGACAGATAAGGGGAGCCTATTTTGAAGTTAGACACGTGTAGTGTTTCATAATGAAACGGTACATATGCCAGGTAGCTTCTACTATCTTATATATTATTCTATGAGGTTTACTATTATATTCTTTGACAATTACGATAATTTATTAATTGTGGATGGTTTTACCTAGGAAAGGCAATGCATAAGGTGTAATTTATACTATTCGAACAACATGTTAGACTAATTTTGAGGATATTTTTAGACCTTTTGTCACAATGAGATAAAAATGGACCTATATATAGTACTTTTTAGTCCTTTCTCAGGATTCTTCACAATTACTAGGGGGCTACTGATAATGATATAAATACTTAAGAAGTAAAAACAATTACTAACAATGTATTTAATTTAGTATTTTATAGTTAAAATATAAATTTGGTATAAAATATAAATATAAAGGACTAAGTGCGTAATTTATAATAAATATGTTTTGTACTAAGCAGTGAAGTGGGGTGAATTATTCACGCCACTTCTAAGTAATTATGTTATATGTACCTTGTACATTTATAAATAGGTGTACTTACCTTGGAAATGAGATTGATTAACATTTGGATAACTTTTAATTTGACTACTCTCTCTCGCTATAAACTTGAGTTATATTCTCTCTCTAAAACTCTCCCAACAACTCTTGTTAAACTTCATTTTCTTTCCTAAAAAATCAGTACTTATCAATAATAATATGATTAATAGAATTTTATCTGAAGAAAGATATAATGAGTGATCCGGGGCTAGATCAACTTATTGAAAATTTTGATATTAATGTTAGAGATAAAATTCGACGATAATTCATCTCAAACGAACCTTGCCAAGCAAAAACTCATATTTTCCCCAAAACAAAATTTGGGGAAAACCACCATAATTTTCAAGTTACATGGTTAAAAAAATATACATATTTCTTTATCCCCCTTATTTCGATTTTGGGTTCCGCCACCAGTCCTGTAATGTCTTTTTCACTCATAGATCTAATTTAGTTAACTACACAATTTAACTAACTCGATTACTTTTATTGTTGGACTACCTTAAGACATTGACTGAATACATACATATTTTGCATATCGGTTCAAATTATTGTTAGTCCATAAATATATTATATAAAAATATATTCCAAAAATATCTCACTTGGACAACCACATGCTACTCAAGAATATATATTTTCAACTCCAGTTTGATCCATGAATTCATTGTCAATAGACAAATGGTACACACTCGTATATGCTGATAACAATAAGCTACTACAGACCTCGTAATGTGAACAATATGAAGGAACATTAGTCATATTATCGCTATAAATCAATTAGGCCAATTATTGAGTATAGTATTATGGTTTTTAATCATAAATATCTACTGACGAGAGGCCTATTTAAGCAAACAATGGATTTCTTAAGACTATAAACTAGATTTTTTAAGGTTTCCCACTACAAAGTATTCTGTTTGCACCATATAGATCCCTTCATCAATATTACCATTGGGAAAATAGATTTTACCATCCATTTGATATTGCTCAAGGTCAAAGTGTGCAGTTAATTCCATAATTGTTATAAAGAAATCATTTGTCGCTACTATTTCTTCTTGTTGCAATTATTGGGGAGGTAGAGTTTGATCATCATGAACGATGTCATTGTGATTCTTGTGGAGGGTTACCTTGAGGTTTCTCTTGTTGGCCTAAACAAATTTATATCTTGGTTAGAACCTTCTGGTGGTACATTAATGTTAATCAGAGGACTACCTTGTTCAAATGGGACCAGAATGATTGGTGTTAAATATCAATCTTTTGATACTCGGGTATCCTCATCAAAACCTTTATGAATCTCTTTAGATTCTTCCTCAAAATAAATATATGTTCCCTTATTCTTCCTTCTAAACTCAACATACTTACGAAACTTTGTCGTCTTGTTTTAAATACAGTACTAGTGAGAGAATCATAAATATTAAACCTCTAGAGTGTTTGGAACAACCTATGAAGAAACAACTAACTGTTTTTTGGTCCAGTTTCTTTTCTTGAGGTGTGTAAGGCCTTATCTCAGCTGGATAACCCCACATATGAAGATTCTTTAGATTAGGTTTACGCCCATTTTAAAACGTATATGAGGTCCTAACAGTAGCCTTATCGAGTACTTTATTGAGTATATAAGGGTCGCATTTGATAACTTTCCCCAAAGAGATAGTGGTAGAGATGAGTGACTTATCATACTTCTGACCATATATTTTAGTGTGCGGTTTCATCTCTCAGATACACCATTCATGCGGGGTGAAACTGACATTATCATTGAGGGACTACGCCACACTTCTCTAATTATTTATCAAATTATCCTTGATTTTGTTAACCTAGTTCTTCATATCTATCATAGTACTTGATGAGTCCGGATTTTCTCACCACTCACTGTGGGAACCGGACAGGGGCAATTCAGACAAAAACCACCTACTGAACCATCCGAACATGACTAATGTACTAAGAACTAAATCACTTCATGACTAAGTTAATTACTTACTTGCTTAAAAACTAATGAGTTTTTGAACTCGACCCGAATTCATAAGTATGACCCGAAAGCCCATGTGGCCCATAATTAAGGGTATAAATACCCAACCATTTTCATTAATGAGGGTAATGAACATTTAATACAACCAAGCAGCTCAAGTCTCTTACTACAAACTACCCAAACATTAAATACCTTTTAAACATCACAAAACTTTAGACAAAATTACCCTCAGTTGAAAATAATCCTCACCAGTACTCATCAGTGTCGTTAGAGATAACGGTTTCAATACTCTTACCAAGTTTTTTTTACAATTTCTATCATGAACTTGTCAAAAGTCTCGGACTTTTCATAAAGGAGATTAAGGTATCCAAAATGAGTGAAATATTCGATGAATGATATACATAATTGTTTCCCTTTCCATGATTTCTATGGAAATGGTCTACTGATGTTAGTATATATCAAATCTAAGATTTTTGCCGCTCTATATACCCCTACCCTTATCAAATCATTGTAATCGAGGTAACCCAACAAACTATCACCTACAAGCGTGTCTATTATAACTTTGGATATGTGACATAACCGCTCGTGCTGCTGTTTAGAGGATCTTTCAAACTTAGTAATTTTATTTCTTATATCTTGTGAAGTCATAGCAATATGGCGCTTATCAATTGTATGTAATAAATATAAATTATTATCTTTCATCAAAAAATTATTCCTAACAACCATATTATTTATAGAGAGTGCAAAACAATTATTTTTTTATTAAACATGAATAACCTCGCAAGTCTAAAAGAAGAAGGAAAGGTTCCTCCAAAAAATATGAACATACATTACATTCTTAAGAAATAAAACATGCCTACTTGAAAGGTTTAAATATTAAATGCATATAAATAAAACATGACAAGATATCCTGTTTATAGTGAAAATGAATCTTCCATCGGTACTTAACATTATGATAATTAATGTACCCTAAACATAAATATAAACAAGAGTTGTTGCAACCGAATCAACCTACAAAATACTTATTTTTACATAAACAATATTACTTTTTGAAACAACCAAATATGTTACAGTAACTTTGCTTAACATGTAAACCCATCGTTTCTCGCAATCCTTCTTTATGTATTCTTTTTCTTTATAGAAAAAACATCGACCAATGTGATTGGATTTACTAGTCGACCAATATAATCATAATGTTTTATCGAACAAGTTGGGAATTAAGAGGTGTACAGAGATTCAAAAAATGGCGCATCGCTCGTCACTCAGACTATGCCAGCCGTGTATTTTCTAGCCACGCTCCAGTTTTCCTAGGCCAACCTTTAACAGTTGCTTCCTACATGTGATTTACACTTAACTACCAAACTGCTCTAACTGGATCACTATGATCCACGCAACTCAGCATGGGCTTAGATCACCCTTATTGAAGGCCTCATAGATCTATAACTCATTTAGCTCTATGTTTTGGGCTTGTAGCAATAATATAACATAGATCCATTAAGGAAACTTTAGCCCATGAAAATTTATATATGGCACCATACATTTTCTCATTTAGTCATTTTGTCCTCGTTTTATGGCCAGTGGCCACACACTGCCCTAGTTTTGCTGCCTAGTGGTCGCACACTGTTTGGCAAATGACGCCACTATGCATACCAGCAGTCCACCTTGACTACAATACCGTGACATCTTTTTCTTTTTTTGTGTCATTCTTTTCCTTCATCTTCTATGATACCACACTGCCTCATAGCACCCAAATTAGCCTTTTTAGTCTACCATAGCTTGTCGCAACACCATATTGACTTTTGTTTCCCACCATTTTGCTTGCCTTCACTTGGCGTGACCTTGCACTTGCCCTTCTCCTCACCAACCCTTCTTGATTTGTCACTTAACTTTTGGAATTGTCAGGGTTGCTCACTTTGGCTCCACATTAACACTCACGTTCAAGACCGTTTCATGTCATTTCCCATTCTTTATGCCAATCTTCCTTTACGTACACCAACACAAATTTATCCAGTATTTTTCATTGGGTTTCCTTCACACTTATACCTCTGATTCATTTGCACAACCCATTATTGAGTGCCTTTAACTTATATTCTTGATGTCCCTTTAGTAGGGTCTTACAAACCTTCCCCACTAAACTGTTCGATGTCCGCATCGAACGCGCAATCCTTGATTTTTTAAGAAATCCGTTAATCTTGATCACGTTTTCTCGATGTTGCATAAATTTAGCGTCGACGAATTTCTCAACTATCTCCACTAATTGTCCTCCCTAAATTTCTTTGACCTGCAACACAAGAAATATTAAGATCGAACTTTTTTTTGGATCTCCACTACTCTTACTCTTTGGTTCTAGGCTTGCACTCTTCTGGTCGTTCTCCCCCACCTTCCGTCTCAGCCCTTACATGAATTGATATTAGAATATCTAATTGATGACTCACAGACTCTCTTGGCCCGTGTTTTCGTCATTTCTGCCTCTATTCCCTAACATCTCCAACTCTCGGTATGAAACCGTGTAGGCACATTCATTCCTAATGTGGGCTACTACATATCTCACAGCTCGGTTAACCAGTAGGATACAACAATGTCTTCTTCCAACTAGTCTTCCCTTCCTCTCTCGAATAATCTTTTTTCTTTTGAGGATAACCTCTATTTTCATATGCTCTTCTTATCCCAAATGGTCCATCTCTAAGTCTGTTTTCCTCGCAGCCCAAAAATCTTTTGGGCCCTTCCTAATTTTATGTTGAATTTCCTCTTTTAATCCAGCCACAAAGTTATGTAATTTGTCCTCCTCCAGCAAGTCAAGCATTATTAACTCGAATGCTTAAACATAATCTATCACGCTTCTGGTCTGCTCCAACTCTTATATAGCCCATCTTGCTAAAGCATCCATCCGTTTTGGGAGAAAAAACTCTTGAAGCTCATACTTTAACTCGCGCCATGCTTTAATTCTGAACAACCTTGGGTTACCCAATATTTTTTTCCACCAAAATTTACTTTCCAACCCCATTTCAAAATCGTCAACGCTATTTGATCCTCTTTCCAAACCCCTTTGATCTCGAACATTATTCTATGTTTATGATGAAAATCTATAAGTCTTTCACACATTAGGTTGTTCATATGATCGAACTTACCTTTTCCCCACTAGGCTGCTCTTGGCAACTCTTAAGGTCTCTCACAACCAAATGAACATCAAAAATCTCATTCTCGAGATAGGTTATCCGGGCATTGATTAATTTCTCCGTGTTGATTATGTTATCCCAAAGCTTAGACATACTGTTGTCTAATTTAAGAGCATCAGAACGGAGAGCAGTTTGAAAGTCCATCTCACCAACACCAATCGATGATAGCCTCATGCTACTATGGACCGATTCCTCCATATTGCTAGTTTCCAACCCTCTATCCCTTCTTGACCTACGATTTCTTAGTGATTCTCTACCAACATTATATCCATGCCATTGTATTTTATTCGACCTCCACTAAAATCTAACATAAGGATCAACTCTATGCTCTGATACCACTTCTCACGGCGTCAAAATCTACTAAAGAAATTTGTTTACCCATCCCGCCAGTAAATTTAGTCATCCTTCTCACACTAAGTTAAACACTTAGTCTATGTTTATGAGATATTTAATAAACGAACCATAAATACACTCGAGACACGCTTTGGGACAACCACTCTGGTGGTCACTTATATTTATAAGTGGAATTGGGTTACATCTTGCACTAGCAAGTTTAGAGAATTATACTCATAACTCTCAACACAAAATATCTTTGAACATCAATATAAGTCTATTGAGCTTACATATATGTAGGCTATGAAAAGTAACCTCAAAGCGGAAACTACACACTAGAAAACTGAATTCGTGTGTTGGCAAACTTTTGAGTGTTTGGTTTGGCCGGGAAAATATTATCCATTTGACTTGAAACTTCTCCAGTTACCTCATGTGCAGTTGTATTACGAGTGGTTAAATTTTGGCTAGAGAAAAATTCACATCTACCAAGGGATTCCAAAAATAACGCTTTGTTGATCACTCAGACTATGCAAGGTGTGGGCCATAAATATTTACCTCAATGACTTTTTCTAACCAAATTTCTTTAGTAGATTGGTGTTGGCGCGAGTAAATGAGTCAATCCAAAATATGTTAACTAGTGAAATTGAACATTAAAACAAAACAAAACATTCTTGAAAGCTTATTTATTTTCTAATGGTATCATCATCTTCACCAATTATGTGAAGAATCAGAAGTCATATTTTTGTTTACTTAGAAATATTGAATCTATAAACACTCAAAATAGTACTAGTTGGAATACAAGAAATCATCATATGCAAACTATTTCTCTAAAACTCAAATGTATCACAAACCAGATGTTAGAATGCTAAACCCACAATTGAATTTCAAGTCCAACGAGTCATGTAGTCTGTGTAAAAATAGACTAAACATGTTCTATATATAATTCTCATATTTAGAATAAATCAAAAGATCACTTACGGGTGTGTCTATTGCTGCTCGCCATTGTATTGTATGTTTTTTGGAATCTTCTATTTTCGGGTGATATTTGCTTGTCAATCAATCTCCAAGACCCGTAAAAAAACTTCATAGGTTTTATAATCAACACTCAAACAACTGTTTTGAGTGTTTGAGTTTGGGAGGAAGAAATATTAAACAATCATTCTTTTATGAAGGCTATAACTTGAAACCGTTTAAGCCCATAACATTTGTGAGTTTTGTTACGATCCATGTATTTTATAGACATGTAACATATTAAACAATATATATTGTAATATTTTTTATTTTTCTAATAAAATAATATACTTATATTATAAACTATGGCTAATACAAATTTGATTTTATTTTTAAATATTTTTTACATAAAATTTTGATTTTATTTCTATATAGTTAAAAATATATCTTTCATATAACATATTTGATTTTATTTCCATCTATTTTTCGACAATATATTTTATTGTCATTTATCTTTTAAAATATATTTTATATATTAAATATTATATATTAATTTTTTAGATATCTTTTATTAATAATATAGTAAGATTTTCATCTATGTTATAAAAATATCTTTTATATAATAAATTTTATTTTATTTCTATCTTTTTTTCAAAGTATCTTTTGTATAAAAAATTGACTTTATTTTCATGTATCTTATAAAATATCTTCAAATATTAAATTTGATTTTGTTATATTTTACTTTTTTAAAATATTTTTAAAGATATAATATTAAGGATATATTGTTAAATATTATTTTTATATGTTATATCTTATACCTGATTAATGTTGTAGAGTTATTATGGAGCATTATTTTGCTAAACAATCAAGGGATAATGTTGGTTCTTTCAGTAGGGTGAGTAATAATTTATAAGGAAATAGGTAATTCAGAAGTATAATATGAATATGAGGTCCAGTTAAGCTTTCTTGCCAATTGAGTTCAACTATTTTTAGGAATTTAGGGTGAAAGGTTCACATATTAAGGTATTTAGATGATGATTTTGGTTTCTTAAGCATATATGATATGGATACGCACGAATGTGAGTGACCTTAGCTAGTTTCCGCCAGATATTTGACCTTCGTGATGTCAAAATAATATATGGTTTAGGAGATTCTGACCAAGTATCCAGGCTCTCAAAACCATTAAAGAAGTAAATATATTTCATAGCTCTATAGTGTTAATACTTTAAATATTTTTTTACTTATATCCTTTGGTGATTCTGAGTCAACCTCTAAAGCATTCTTATTAGTTTCAGCATAGTCAATATAATTTTCATTGTTACTGGTATTATAGTTGTTGGTCTCGAAGTTGCTTTGGTTATGGTTTGAATATATTTTAAGGGTGGTTGATCTATTTTTGGTAAAATCTTAAGTGATGACTCTTGTGTGGGCAACTTAAAGTCTTTGTTTCCAATAAATTTTCTATATGACTATTATTAGTGTTTTGAGGTTGTTCGTTTTGAACAATTAAGGATTTTATTTTTGGAACCCATGTTTCATTTAGAGAAGATGGGTTCAGTTTTAAGTTATCTAAAGTATTAGTGTTTGACTTGTTATTGTTGGTATATAACTTGTCTTTATTTAGAGAAGATGTTTTGCATTTTATGGCTTTGCGTCCTAAATATTTACAATCTATGCAGTAAAATGGCATGTCACCA
Source organism: Limnanthes douglasii subsp. nivea (assembly GCA_036936605.1). Taxonomy (NCBI): domain Eukaryota; kingdom Viridiplantae; phylum Streptophyta; class Magnoliopsida; order Brassicales; family Limnanthaceae; genus Limnanthes; species Limnanthes douglasii. Next base: position 181,816,175 of record JAUPFV010000003.1, read on the forward strand.
TAGGTGATATCTTACCAGAACCCGTATTGTTTCGTAAATCATATCCAAACCTTTTGGATAACAGACTTAGTTAAATCCAGTTCAAGCAAAACCTTATAGTAGTTAAATATGATCCTATTTTAGAAGGAACCTAGATAAAAATGGGTTTACCCAAAGCCTTGGCTATGTTAGATATGGTGTTCGGATTATACATATATTTAGGAAAATTTGGGAATGAAACCCATACAGGACTAATAGGTAACTCAATACTCAGGTTGAAGCTTGGGTACCATTTAAGAAATCCTAAATAGTGTTGCATAATTATCCATATGTTACGTTCTCAACTCTTTCTGAGATCATCTAGCTATTCAATTTCTATAAGGACATGTCTATAGTTTCATAAAGAGATACTCAACATTCCTTTAGAATTTAAAATTATCCAGAAATATTTTGATTATTTCAATTTTAGGCCTACTGAAATAAAACTTTACAATTAAAGTGAAGTTAGATATATAGATTAAGTTTTCCTTATCTTGTTCCAATAAGATTATGTTCTTGAATTCTCCAATATCTTGAATGTGTACATTGTCATGGAAGATTACTTTTGGCTTGATTCTGGTAGCATCGACGTATGATATAGCTTTGATTGTAAGACGTGATTTACATATGTGATCCATTTAACGGGAAGTTATCAACGATCAAGATAATTATCCATATTTACCTCATATTATTTAGGTAACTTCCTACTATGTATGTAACTTCGTATTATTTTGGTAACCACTCATTATTTAAGTAACCATCCACTAATCATAACTAATAACTACTTCTATGATGGCTATAGTAGTATAATTAGGGATAAGATAAATCTGAAAAATGGTCACCAAATTCACTCTCATATAAGCTATATACACCATCTAAAAGTGAAAGGAGAGTTTGGAATCAAAATTTAGAACGATCATTTGATTAAGCATACAGAAAGATAATTTAATCACTCAAATTGCAATGGCTGGAGGTACGCATATTCGATCTAGTTTATCGCTTTCATTTTCATTATTGTATATTAATATTATTGTTTGAGTATACATGAAGTAATTAGAATAATTTACATTTGGTTCGGAGCCTGTAATTTCTTTTGTCTTGCTTGTTATATATATTGTTATATGAACAATTATTCTTCATATTCAAAATACAATATGTCAATATGGTCATAATGCATAATATATGATATACATATTTTGTGGTTCTGAATTTTGATACAATATGTTATTTGTGTTTCATATTGCTGGAGGCATAAAAAGTATGATTAGCCTATGTTTATTTTATTTAATTTCTTGACATGTACATAGATTATAATAATTAATTAATTAAATTTTTTTATAACCATAAGGATTGTACATGAACAAGGATCGAAGAAATATGTCGAGTGATTTAATAAGTTTAGTAATTGGAAAGTCGCCACAACATTTCTGGTTATTTAAAATTTTGAGAAATCACATGTGGAAATTAGATATAAATTTGTAATTAATCATATGTAATATGATGAAATATACCTACATGATATTTTGTTATACTTGTATGATTAATTAGGTTGAAATATTAAATTATATCTTTTTACGTACCGACATGAATTAAGAAAATAATATGATTTAATAGTTTCATCATATAGATTTGAATCTAGTTTGAGTAGGACTTTAGCCCATATGCAGGTATTATTTTGCTAGATTCATATTTTATGTATAATTTGCATAGGTAAATTGTGATTAAGTTCAAGTCTCAAATTTTGGTTTATAACTATATATATTTCTTTACAACAATTTTAATTGGAAACTTTTCTGATGTCAATAATGGCATTCCTGAATTAAAGGGTGATAACTAAAAGATGTGGAAAGAAAGAGCTTTTTTACAATTGGGGTGGATGGATATCGACTATGCTATTTGGAAAGACGAACCACCTAGCATAACTGAGACTAGTAGTCCATATGCAGTTGATCTTTATAAAAGTGAGAACGATCTAATCGTCTCTCAATTATGTTCATAAAGACCAAATTTTTTGCTAGTATTCGGTGTTCTGTCGATCAGCATACTAATGTTAAAGTTCTCCTCAAAGCCATTGATGGAAAATTTATAAATGCTGACAAGGCTCTTGCTAACACCTTAATTATGCAACTTTCATTATCGAGGCACAATAGGTTTAAAAAATTTCGTGATTATATTATGCACATGAGAGATATTGCGATCCAACTTAAGAGTTTGGAAGTTATCATGTATGAATCTTTCCTAGTATATTTTATTTTGTGCACCCTTCCTCCAGAATATGGCCCCTTAAAGATATCTTATGACACACATAAGGATAAATGGTCAATTAATGAACTTATGACCATGTATGTTCAAGATGAGGGAATATTAAAGATGGAAGAGGGTGAAAAATGAATCTTACGACAACTTCTTCTTCAAAAAATAAAATGGATCACATTAAGGGAAATGAAAAGTTTTCATCTTTCCAAGGCGTAAAGAAGGAGTCTACGTGTTTATTTTGTAAAAAGAAAGAACACGTGAAGAAAGACTACATTAAGTTTAAGAATTGGATTGAGAAAAAAATTAATTTTCTAGCATTTGTTTATGAATCTAATATAGTTAATATTAATCATAATACATGGTGTTTTGATTCCGGTACTACAATCCATATTTCGAATACCTTGTAGCGCTTGACAAACCTAAGGAAACCAATGGGGAGTGAAAACTACATCTATTCAGGCAGTCAGATGGGTTCACATGTGGAATCTATTGGGACATGCATTTTAAGTTTAAGTAGTGGTTTTAGTTTGCATTTAGAAAAGACATTTTATGTACCAGGTTTCACTAGAAAATTGACTTTAGTTTCAAGACTTGTACATTCAGGAAGCTCTTTTAATTTTTTCAGATTCTGGTTTTAATATTTTCAGAGCTCATAACTTATTGGTTATGGTATTTTTTTCTGATGGTTTATATCGTATTTCTTTGAAAAAAATATCACTAATCGTTCTATACATGTTAATAATAGGTTAAAAAGATGTACTATGAATGAGGATTCTTCAATTTTGTGACACCAGAGATTGGGTCATATCTCAATTGATAGAGGTAAGACATTGGTAAATGATGTGGTACTTGGTACTTTAGACTTTACTGATTTTGATACTTGTGTTGGTTGCATTAAGGGAAAGCAAAAGAACAAACATAAAATTGGTGCAAAAAGAAGTTCAAACATATTAGAGATCATACCTACGGACATTTTTTGTCCCGACATGAACTTTAATGATCTGAAATACTTTATCACCTTCATAGATGATTATTTGTGATATATGTATCTTTACTTACTTTGTTCTAAAGATGAAGCTTTAGACGCTTTTAAATTTTTTAAGGATGGAGTAGAGAAATAATGTGATAAGCACGTTAAAATTGTGAGTTCAAATAGAGGTGGAGAGTACTATGGCAGATACACCGAGAACAGACAAACACCACGTCTATTTGTAAGATTTCTTTAAGAGCATGAGATTGTTGCCCAATACACCATGCCTGGTTCTCCAGACCGGAATAGTATGGCAGAAAGAAGAAATCAAACTTTAATGAACATGGTGAGAAGTATGAAAAGTCATATTAAACTTCTATCATTTTTATGGGTAGAAGCTCTTAAAACGGTAGCGTACATATTAAACTGAGTTCCTTCCAAAATTGTCTAAAAAGCCTTTTGAGTTATTTAAAGGATGGAAACCAAGTTTGCCACATGTATGTATTTGGGGATGCCCATCTGAACTAAGAGTGTACAACCAATAAGAGAAGAAACTAGATCCAAGGCCTATTAGTGGACACTTCATTGGATATGCTGAAAAGTCTAAGAGTTATAGATTTCATTGTCCGTCTCATAGCACTAGAATTACAGAATCAAAAAATGCTAAATTTCTTGAAAATGACTTGATTAGTGGGAGTGATCAATTTCAGGATATTGTTCCTGAAAATAAAGATTATCAACTTCCACCTACTGTTTAAAGTGACAAGCTAATTGTCATTCACGCACCTCAAGCTAAATTGTGCGTTAGACAACCAACTATTGAAATTCAACAAGTTTACAATAATATAGTAGATCATGATGATAATAAGGAACAAACTGTTCATCATGAAGATGAACAAGTTCCATTGATAAAATCTAATATAGCAAGGAAATCAACTATTTTTAGTGACTATTTAGTGTATCCACAAGAATTAGATTATAATATTGGAGTCGATAATGATCCAATGTCATTTGCACAAGCCATAAGTTGTAAAAATTTAAACTGATGGATGAATGCCATGAAATATGAGATGGACTCAATGACATCAAATCGATTTTGGGATCTCGTAGAGTTACCCAATGGTGTAAAATCTATTGGATGCAAGTGGGTCTTAAAACTAAGAAAGACTCGCTATGAAACATCGAGAAACATAAGGCTAGACTCGTTGCCAAAGGGTTCACTCAAAGAGAAGGAATCAACTACATAAACTTTCTCTTCTGTATCAATGAAAAATTATTTCCGAGTTGTGATGGAATTAGTAGCTCATTTTAATTTTGAGCTACATCAAATGGATGTGAAAATGGAATTTTTCAATGGTGATTTAAAAAAAGAGGTTTACAGAAAAAAAAACCTGAAGGATTCTTCTCTAAAGAGGGTGAATATTTAGTTTGTAAGCTTAATAAATCCATATACAGGTTTAAACAAGCTTCTCGACAATGGTATATGAAATTTCATAAAATTATTACTTCATTTGAATTCAAAGAAAATGTTATGGATCAAAGTATATACCTTAAGGTCAGTGGGAGCAAGATTTGTTTCCTCGTATTATATGTGGATGATATTTTGCTAGGAACAAATGATAACGGATAACTATATGAGGTGAAACAATTTCTTTCAAGAAACTTTGATATGAAAGATATGGGAGAAGCATCTTATGTCATTGGAATAAAGTTTCATAGAGATAGATCTCGTTGCATTTTGGGTTTGTCTTAAGAATCCTATATCGATAAAGTATTAGAAATATTTAGTATGAAATATTGTTTGCCAAATGTAGCACCCATTTTGAAAGGTGATAGGTTCAGCTTAGAACAATGCCCCAGGAATGACATTAAAAAGGTACAAATGAAAAAATATTCCATATGTTTTAGCTGTTGGTAGCATTATGTATGCTTAAGTTTGTACCATACCCAAAATTTTATATGTTGTTGGAGTATTAGGAAGATATCAGAGTAATCCATACATCGATCACTTGAAGGTTGTGAAGAAAGTATTGAGGTACCTCAATGGTACTAATGATTACATGCTTATGTATAAACAAACGAACAATCTTGAAGTGGTAGGCTACTCCGATTCTGACTTTGAAGGATGCAATGATTCACAAAAATTCACATCAGGATATGTGTTCATGCTAGCTAACGGTTCAATATCATGGAGAAGTGCCAAACAAACCTTGACGTCCACTTCTACAATGGAGGCTGAGTTCGTTTCTTTTTTTGAGGCTACTTCACATGGTGTATGGTTGAAAGGCTTCATATATGGGCTAAAAGTTGTTGACTTTATTAACCGACCAATAAGAATTTATTGTGACAATTCGACTGCTATTTTTATGGCTAAGAATAACAAGAGTGGAAGTTGAAGTAAACACATCTACATAAAGTATCTAGCCGTGAAAGAATGTGTGCAGGAAAAGAAAGTGATCATTGAACACATTAGCACAAAATTAATGATAATTGATCCCTTGACTAAAGGCATGCATATTAAAGGATTCAAGGATCATGTAGAAAGGATGGGAATTGGTTCCAACATGTAGTACATTCATTATTTGTTTTCTAAAAACTTTTGTTTAGTTCGGTTATTTCTCATTTGAAATTATGTACGTACATACTTTGGTTATTTTATAGAGAAATATCATTAAATTTTAACCTATAGTGAACATATAGTGTTCTCGTTAAGTTAAGTGTGAGTGGTGAAAGACTAAATATATTGTGATACATGGAAGATTAATTCTTGCTGTAAAGAGGATTAGTCACCATGATCCGTATATGAAGTTTTTCTCGATAAATGGATCAAGTGGGAGAATGTAAGACATGATTTACATATGTGATCCATTTAATGAGAAATCATCAATGATCAAGATAACTACCAATAACTACCTCATATCATTTAGGTAACCTCCCACTATGTAGGTAACTTCATATTATTTAGGTAACCACCCACTATTTAAGTAATCACCCACTAATCTTATCTTTTAACTACTTCTGTGCTGGCTAGAGTAGTATAAATAGCGATAAGATAAATCTGAAAATTGGTCACCAAATTCACTCTCGTATAAGTTATACACACCGTCTAAAAGTGAAAGGAGAGTTTGGAATCAAAATTCAGAACGATCATTTGATTAAGCATACAGAAAGACAATTTAATCACTCAAATTGCAATGGCTGGAGGTACACATATTCGATCTCGTTTATCGCTTCCGCTTTCATTATTGTATATTCATATTATTGTGAGAGTATACGTGAAGTAATTAGAATAATAATTTACATTGATGTATTTGTGTAAGGTCTGGATTGTTTGTTGATTTGGCGATGACCTAATCGAATATCAAATTGTTTAGTATTTTTTGTATTTGTATCACACTAATCTGAGTCTTCTTTTTGTAAAGTAAAGAAAAAAATTGTCTTCATATGTTGTTTGTTCTTGGTTGATCCTCTGTTTTTCTTTAAGCGAAGTGCAGTTTATCCTGATTTGTTGTTGGGCTAGTGACTGAAACAGGTGGTGTAACCTTGAGAGAAGGTTGAGTTAGAGTATCATTTCCAATAAATGTATTTTGCAATTCTTATCGCCGACAAGAATCATAAAGACTTCATTGAACAAGACGACGGGGATACTATGTTTTTGTCCTTTTCTTCCCTTGGAGCATTCTTCCTCTCTTTATCTGGTTGTTTATAAATAAATTTTGGGAGTTACTAAAAAAACGGCCAAAACTATTCCGTACAATGGTATTTTCGATTTTTTTATAATATTTACGAAATTATTACTTATTAAAAAGCTCTTAAATTTTATAAATTTCTGCTTACTCTACTTATTTACGTTTATATACAAAATTCTATAAAAACCTTCTATTTTTTTTTTAAGTTCTACTTAATTGTTTTATGTCCACCCATGTAGAATAGCTTAGACAGTTTCTTTTACTATTCGCATAAACCTTTACTTAACTCAATATTTTAACTTTCAATATCTAAAATTTGTAAATAAAGTAAAATAAAAAACTAATTTAAATAAAAATAGAATTAGACGGTTGTAAGGGAATCTATTTTTCTCCTATAACTAAAATTTTAAACCCAATGATAAAAAGATTACTTCGCCCGAACGAAATTGAAAAGTGAGAAATAGTGTTTTTCCACCAAGGGAAGCTCGACTTATTTGTTGATAGCAGTGTGTGTGAATAAACCGCAGTAACGGGGACCAGCAGTGGCCAGCTTTATTTCGATTCCCTCTTTAATATATGGGGTATAAATATTCTAATTATTCTTATGTTAAAAATTAGAAGGGTCCAACACGCAGGCTTCGCAGCATCATTGAAATGATTCTGAAATTGTAGAGAATATTCTTATAGAAATAAGTGTTTTATAATGACAATAAATGCGGTAGAAATTGCAATTTCGAGGACTTCCGTATCTCAGATTTCTAATTTTCGTAGTTTAATTATCAGGCTGACAATCCCATCTCTTTCAGGATCGATAGAGTCTTTGTCAACGACAACTGGGATAGACAGATTCCCAACTCCTTCGCCCACTTCGACCATTTTCGACCATACCCCGATCATCCTCTACCTTTCTGCTCCTTATATTCCCAAACCCAAACCTTTTGAATTCTTCAGTATGTGGACTCTCCACCCCAGCTTCATGGACATGGTTTTCACTAGCTGGGCCCTCCCTTGCTCCCCCATCCCATGGAAGCTATTGTAGCGAAGCTTACATGACTGTCCCTCATCCTTCAGTCTCTAAATAAAAGAGAATTCAGTGACATCAGCCTAAGAGTGGACAATGCCCAAGTAGAATTAGCCCAAGCCCAAATTTCCCTAACCTCCAACCCCTCTGACCGTAACCAAATCCTCTTGGAGCGAGAAGCTGCCAAAAAATACATTTTATTTAGCCGAACCGAGGAATCCTTTCTCAAGAAAAAGTCTCGTGAGACTTGGCTCAATCTAGGAGACAAAAACTCCAAAAAAATTCACAATAGCATTAAGGCCCGCCGGGCCCGAAACAAAATCCTCTCGATCACCACTCCTAATGGGCGCTCCAGCTCCAACCCTAAAATTATATCGTCCACATTCCTTTCCCACTTCCAAAACCTCCTTGGTTCCGCTAGCGCCACCGGATACCCAGCCTTGCCAAAGTCAAATCCCTCATAAACCATACCGTCTCCCCCTCGGACAAAGCCAACATGACCAAGCCCACCTCTGACTCGGAGATTAAGGCTGCCCTCTTCGACATTGACAGTGACAAAGCCCTTGGCCCGGACGGTTATAGCGCGGGTTTCTTTAAGGTCCGCTGGGATATTGTGTGCCCTGACATTTGCTCTGCCGTCAAGCACTTCTTCCTCAGCGGGCAATTGGATCCGGACTGGAACAAAACCCTCATAGCCCTAATACCGAAAACTGACAACCCTTTCTCCCCTTCTGAAGACCGCCCCACATCCTGTTGCAATGTCATCTACAAGATCATTTCGAAAATCATTGCCAATAGACTCAAACCCACCCTCCCCTATCTTATTGACCCTTCCCAATCTGCCTTCATCCCGGGCCGCTTTATCGCGGACAACATCCTCCTCACCCAAAACCTTCTGCACGGCTACCACACTAACCGCAAAGGTCCTAGATGCACTCTTAAAATTGACCTCATGAAAGCGTTCGATAATGTCCGCTGGGACTAATCCTTAAAGATATGCGATGGATTTCCCCATTGAAATGATCGCCTGAATAATCCATTGTATCTTCTCCCCTTCTTACACGATTGGCATAAATGGAAACACCATCGCCCCTTTCGCAAGGAAAAGAGGCCTCCGAAAATGAGACCCCTTGTCCCCATACCTCTTCGTTATTGTCATATAGGTACTCTCTCGCATCCTCCAACAGAAAAGTCAAGACCCTGGCTTTGGATTCCATTGGAAATGCCACTCCCTCAAAATCATCAACCTTTGCTTTGCCGACGACCTCATGATCTTCTACCAGGCAAACATCAAATCAATCAAACTCATTCATGAGGGAATCCACGATTTTGCGTTGCTCTCGGGCCTCCATCTAAATCTGAACAAAAGTCAAGTCTTTCTCTTTGGAGCCTCGGAGAATGAGCGTCTAGCCATCCTTCATCTTCTAGGCTTCAATGAGGGATCCCTTCCTGTTCGCTACCTGGGGGTCCCCATTATCACAGGTAGACTCACGTACAATGACTGCAGACTTCTCTTCACCAAAATCACCAATCGTATCAAATCCTGGACCACGAAACACCTCTCATACGCGTGCCGCCTTCAACTAATCAAATTTGTCCTCTTTGCTAGCCAAGTCTAATGGTCCTCTATTTTCATTCTCCCGGTCAGAGTAAACAAAGAAATATCAAAGCTCTTGAGACGATTCCTTTGGTATGGGACCGAAATGAAGATCTCGGGATCAAAAGTGGCTTGGGACACTACTACCTTGCCAAGATCGGGGGACGGCCTTGGGATCCCGAATCTTAGAATTTGGAATCAGACGGCCGTCCTAAAATATTTCTGTTCTATCCTCACAAAGAACCCCAACTCTTTGTGGACCTAATGGACCATGGAGGAAAGGATGAAGAACAAAAATATTTGGACAATCCCCATACCGGCTAACTCAAGCTGGGGTTGGAGAAAAATCCGAATACTTAGAAATCTCGCAACTGGCCTCTATAAGGTGTCCATCGGTAATGGATCAAAAACCTTTATATGGTTTGACCCGTGGCTCTTCCCTTCCTCCCTGGTAAACTGTTTCGGACAAAGTATCACCAACCTCTCTCGACTCTGTAACCTCTCAGTTGTTTCGGATCTTAATTTAAATGGAAATTGGCACTGGCCCACCCAAGCAAGAGCACAAAATCGCCACCTACTCTCTCACTTGGAAGAAATAAGAATTGCTTTATCTGAGCTCCCCCCCCCCCTCCTTTGAAGAAAACACTTTCCTTTGGTTTCCCAACAAATCCAAACCCCAATTCACTATCAGCAGAATTTACTCGGCAATCCGCCCTTCTAAGGCGAAGGTCATATGGAGTTCCCTTATTTGGAATAAATACTCAATCCCTAGGCACTCTTTCATCTCCTGGCTGGCCATTCAATATAAGTTATCCACTCGTGACAAGCTCATCAGCTGGGGACTCGACTCCCCCCGGATTGCATCCTTTTGTCAACCTCGCCTGAAAACGTTGACCACATCATGTTCTCTTGCCCCTTTGCCTCCTCCATCTGGGAAAACATCTGTGCAAAGCTCTGGTTCCCAGACCAACCCTCCACATGGAACACTTAGATAACTGAAGCCTGTAAATGGCCTGCCTCAAATCCCAACACCCATATATGGCGTACGGCCTTCTGCACCACGATTTACCACATCTGGCGAGAGCGCAATGAGAGAATCTTCAACAGCAACCACTCTCTGGCCTCTAGCATTGCTTTTAGAATCCTTTCAGACATAAGATACAAATTTTATAACACTAGCATCTCTCTTCATTTGTAACGCTTGTAATATATTTTCTAGCAAGAAAACCTCTTAATTAGAATATAATCCGCCTACATTGTAATATGGCCCTGAGCCACCAGTTAACTCTGTAAATTTTATTTTCATTAATTTAATGCTTTTTATACCCACAAAAATGTTTTAAATATATTTTAAATTTAAATTAAAATAAATATTAATTAACGAATGTGACAATCTTTTTTATCAATTTATTTGTTGAATTTGTAAAATGAATTAGTATATGAATTATTTGATTTTTAATATATATTTTTGGTTAAAAATTAAAATGTATTATTTATCACAATCGGTTCATACACTGTATGATAAATTAAAAAAAAAATTGAATAAAAAAATATACGATTTAACGTTGTTCGATAACTATACATATGTTCAGAGACAATGTCATTTTTTTATTGTGATCGAAGGAGGTTAAAGACTTCAATAGCTCTTTTTGGTATACATATACGATATATATTTTTGCTTACTATGTCCATTAATTATGGATTTGACACCATACTTCCTCGGCATCACTTCATAGATATTTTCCAGCCCGCAAACTTTAGTGAGTCTGATGTTTGAATTTTTCTACCGTGTGAACGTCAAAAAGCTAAAAAATAATCTAATCAATGAGAAAGTTGCTCACATGTATAATATTGAGAGGGTAAACCAAATCAAAAGACTAATACAGATTCGTGCTAATGAGCTTGAGAGGAAAGGTTTACACGATATTCGGCTTACTAAGAAGCAATAAGAGAATGTGATGGTTCCTTTCATGGAAAATTTCCACAGACAATGTGAGGCTAATATCGTCTAAGAAATGCGCAAGCTTTATCCTTAGTCCTAATTTGAGGAGCTTCTGCACAACGATATATCATTTTTCCCGGTGTATAGCTTGCTTCCTCAACTAGGACCTCAAAATTATCCAATAGTGTTTGGACATCGCGATCTTTCACCATATTTCCTATTTTTCCCTATATGGTTCTCCTAGGTGACTTTCAGTTGAGCAACTTGCAATGATCTTAGAGGGGTTTGATATATCCTAAGTTCTTGATTTTAGCATGGATGATAAGAGACACGTGCCAAACAACAGGTAGACGACCTTGAAGCTCAAGTTATTGAAGCATGTGAGGCTCATGTTGACCATAAATCTTCTTATTTTTTACTCCAAAAGATTCAACTCGAGGTAAATGTAAGACTCGCAAACATCTTATGGGTAGAGGGTAACGAAAGCAAAAGTATTTCTCAAGGTGCTTGATCGCAAACCATTGTTATTGTTTGTTCATTTTCTTTGTTATTTGTAATTTGTTTTCTTGTTGTGTGATTTTGAATTTGGGGGCGTGTGTGGACTTTTTGTTGTTGTAATATAGACATAGTCGTTATCCCTTTATTGTAATATAAACATCGTTTTCCTTTTCAATTATTATATTTTTACCAACCTCGTGTTAGGAAGTAAATTTTCTTGTAATTCATATATCTTCATGACTTGCTGCTTAGTTTACATGTACTCTCTTTGTTTTCTAGACATAGTTGAAGTTTCCTAGACGAGCTTGCGTACTTCAGTACAAAACTTTGGTTAATTGGGTTTCATGTTTATTTTTACTAGGGGCTTACTTGCTTGTTGCTTTCTCATTTTATGTAAGCTTGCACATCTCTATCGATTTTCCAATTTAAGTATCATACCAGTTTTGGTCTACAGTATACCCGTTGTTGGCCAAACATGGGGCTAAGGTATGAACTTGTTTAAAATATGTTACTTTTTCCCCTTATGTTAAATAAGTCATGCTATTTTTTCTATATGTTCTATAAATAATACTTAGTTGTGTCGTAGTGAAAATAAAAATGATTTTTCATTAAACAAAGTAGAGTTGGTACAATGATTGTTACAATAGATTAAGAAATAACACAACAGAAGGGAAAGGGTTAACAAGGTCTTATTCTAAATTTTTAGGGCTCACCCCTCTTGAGTTGGTTCATGCTTGGGGCGATTTTTTAAGGGCTTTGTCTAGTCCTTATCTAACCGTCTTTTAGTTACCCCGTACAATTCATATTTTTCCACTGACCTCGTATTTCAGACACTGATGATAGATTAAAACATAGACTTGCAATGGTGGAGCCATGGCCTCCCCAAGATCAGGTTGTACCGGGTCACAATATCCGGCACAACAAACTCGGTCACTAAGCTTTTGGCCCATTTTCCCGATCAAATTGATACTTTCAATCGCGTCGTACCCAAAGTTATGATAGATTGGACATTAAAACCTACCACAGGATGAAAAGTTGGGTGCAGTTGGTCTTGAGCGGGATTTGCTTCATGAATGAGTTGAATAGCACTTTTACCACTTCCCTCGTATCTACTAGAATTTGGTGTGCCTCACACCCTGCGATATTGTCCATGATAAAAAAAGACATCATCGTGTGGATGGACGACGTAATTGAGATCCTTGTACGTGAAGAATATGAAAACCATGGATATCGTAAGTGTGTGTGCTTTGATCAGGTTAACCTTTGGCATGTCGATGACCGAGGCTAGCTCTTGGATGTAGCACTTTGTGGAAGCTATGGATATAACCCATCCAAATGGTGCCTTTATAGAGGTTGACGATGTAGGTTTTAGGATTTTTTCTTCCATCATACTTTCTCTTAGGACGACCCTCTGGTCAGTTTCACACATCCACGTTCCGAAGGCTGTGTGGCCGCTCTTGCTGGAATCCGGTGAGTGGCTTGACAAACTATCTCAGATGAATTCTCTCAATTACTTGTACATATCTTCTTTCAGCACTCGATATTCCTCAATGGTATGTTTTCGGTCCCAATGGTACTTGTATTGCTTGTTGCGGGTTTTTTTATTGGGTGCAAAAATATCTTTCCTTTAGGGGATAAAAGGTTACTATATTTTATCTGATCGTAAAAGTAGGCGTTGGAAATTTTTAACAGTGGGTAGTTGGCATACTTATCTGGACATAAACGTTGTAAAGATGGTCTGCGTATCGGGGCCTCTTCAAGAAATACCACCGCATTTGCCTTCCGAGAGGAATCTTCCCTTCCGTGCCCATTCTGAGCGTCAACCTCCTTAAGGTTGATATATATCTGAGCTCGGGAGATGAGGTCGACCATGATCAGAGGCTCCACCTTCATGACTGAGTTGGCGAACATAGAATTTAGGAGCAACGATGGGCAAGTTGCGGATTCCTTTAAGTGACCATGGTAGTCAACATATTTGGTGTGAAGGTTAACGTACCGTGAAATGAATTTCCTCATCATTTCACTCAGTTTTTTTTCGAGCGTCCAAAGGTAGTCGACCCCTTCTTCATTTCTTTGTTAAAAAATAATTGGGCCATGAATAACTTGTCTAACCATGGGAAAAAGTGGACTAGTTGTTAAGACATCTGATAAAACCATGACAAAATATCTCATTGAGAAAGAAGAGAATGAATGGCATGTTACACGTCCTCACACTGGAAGTATTCCATGAGATACCTGATGTAAAATATGTGATGCTCAGGTCACTGGCACCTGTGAAGTATTGAAATTTTATTATGTTTAGGCCAGTGGGCGTTTGTTTAATGGGACTCTTCAGTGAGAGAGGTAAATTTCATACCCATTCTATGCTTATAAAGGTATGTATAGTTGCTAATGTGACAGGATTAACTGATTGTTCTCTTCTAAAGGGTAGCATATTCTTCAATACGACTCACCTTTTATCCATTTGACGAACATGAGCTCCAAATGAGCTATAGTCGGGGTCGTATCAATGATCTGTGGTCACCGTACTAAAACCTCTCCCTACGGGTCAAGACTGTTTGTCTACTCATCGGTGGGTATCCCACCGTCCGAGGTTTCTTCTCTAATGATCGACCTAAGACTGATAGAAATGATCTAGGCCGAGTGCTGGATGATTCGTTGTCGCATGGTGTGTCTGCTACTCTTCCCAAGCCATGTCATTTTAGGTCTCGCTCGAATGATTTCCCTTAAACGATCTAATGGGGGACATGGTCACAATGTCACCTCTTGAGCAACAACAATACTCTTCACATCCGGCACAAGTTCTCTTACTTACTAGGCTAATTTATCGACCCTTTTGTTGGTGAGGACCACCGGATCATCGTCCTCCTCGTTGTGATCCTATAAAATAAAGGTGGCGTGGTCTGTGGGAACGATATATGAGGTTACAACCGGCACTTCATGCTGAAAGCTTTCCACCTCTATAGGATAATTTGGCTCATCTTTGCTGCTTACCTATTTGAGGAGATGTGATATGTAGGGCCGACATCCTTTGCATGATTGTCGATATTTTTCCTGACCTCGAATTTATGATGTTAAAACAGAGAGCTGAGGTTTTGAGTGGGTAAGTTTGGATGCTGGTTGATTACATTTCCCGACAATGTAAAAAAAGTTGTTGCTACTACTTTCTCTAGTATTCACCCACCTTATAAATGAAATATTAACTTATTATATAATGGTCTTAATTTTTAAAGGTCTTAGATTGTTGTCTCCTCATTGGTGCAGCATTTTATGGCCATCTGTGTGCTTTATGAGACATATGTACATTATTGGAGGGTGTTTTATCGTACAATGTCAGACCCGACTCCCGTACTTGTCAGTCATGAATTCTATACACTTCAACAATACTTGGAGGATATGCGGCATACAGAGGTTGAGTGTTAATTGGCTAATGATCATAGGGTTGCTGAATGCATGTCCATTACAGACTTAACGCGCGAGCTCACAATACCTTCCTTTCGGAGCGTGCATACGATCCAAATAAGGCTTTGTCAAGTTGGTTAGGATTTGTGGAGATGGTTGCTCGAGGCTGAACGACCAAGCTAGTTGTTTAGGGCCGAGCGACTGGGTTGGTCGCTTCAATACATGCAACAAAAATGTTCGACCGTGCCATGCACCGAGATTGAGCGTTTTGGGCTCGCGCTTGGCTTTTTGGCCAAGTCTTTTCTAGTTGTGTAACGTCGCACTGTTAGGTAACTCAGGTTTTTTGATAATTTATATTAGAATTATTCGTGTCGTATAAGAAAACAAATACAAAACTAATAAGTTTGTTGCTAAAACTAATAACACAAAAAACAAGAACAGAACAACAACAAGTCAAAACTTCTTAAAACTTGTTAATGACCAAGATAAAATTTTCTATTTAAAGCAATAAAATTTGATATTTTAAGAACTTTTTATTTCTAAAAAACTGTACAAGAAAATACGAAGTTCCAAAGACTAAAATCAAATCATTTAATCATCAATTACTTTATTTATAATCCATTTCGCTTTCTATACACCCCAAGAACATATTCAAACACTAATGGATTCCTTTCTTTAATGCATCCGCTCAAAATTCACTACAAATGATTTTTTTTTGTGCTCAACAACAACATAAAATGAGCTCTTCTCCATACCCCGGGACATAATCAGGGTTTATGCAACACTAGGTTGTTCAATAATTAACTAATGTATTGAATTTAATCCCGAGACAAAGGGTGATGATGCCGATATTGAATATATTATACCAAGATGGAAGTAGATTATGAACGCTTATTCAACATTTACATACAACAAAGCTTTATCGAGAAATGAGACAATATCATTGGGGGAAAACAGGTAGCCAAAATTTGTCTTTTTAGCGCGGTACTAATATGAAACTTAGATATTACTAATATCTAAGTGTCTTATAGATATATTTAGAGAATGCTGCAATGGATTGCGCTTGTGAGGCGCTTAAGTTGAGAGGAGAAAGCGAGGCTCAAGTTCTCGTACTTTTTTCTCAATAAAGACAAACAAACATCCAAGACCATAACAATTACATCACCTCGAGTGTTAACTCGGAACCAAATTGAAGAAGTTCAAGATATGCTTGATACAGAATCAAACATGACACAAGAGCCGCCACTGTCACTAATGATTGATAATATGGAATTCTTATCAATTAAGGCTGCCCACTAGAGTTACTGACTTTGATAGAGAGATGATGAACAATTGGTTTAATGCAATTCTGTCAGGGTAAGGTCTAGGTAGTCAGGTATGAGGCAACTTATACAATAAAATTTTGATGTCCGAAATTGATTAATCTAATTAAATATAACTAGATTTCGGTGATGTTGTTAATACACATTAGACACACATGCGTCACCAAGATAGTTTCAGCTCAACATCAACATAAATCCCTAAATTACAAAAATAATGAAATTGGTTTTATGATTTTAGGTTTTCTAAAATAATTTAGTGGTTTATGTATCTGATTAGATTTATGGATTGTGTTACGGCTAAAATTGGGCTTTAGTTAACTGGATCGGGTTTTAATGTTTGACCCGGTCTGGCCCATTTACTTAGAAATAATATATGGTTAATAATAAAAGTTTAAAATTAAATATCTATACTATAGTTGATTAGGCATGTGATGTGGCACATAAAAGGGTATTGGAAAATTATTTGAGACCCATGGTGAAATAAAAAAATTAATGGTGAGCTACCACGTGACAACTCCTAAGCAATCACACGCGCGGAGACTAAATATGTGAAATTTTAAAATGTAAGAGAGTATTATAAAACAAAAATGAAAGATGATGATTAGTTTGAGACAAACACGAAGCATGATGGATTAGTGGTGATTTTTTTTGTTAAAATAAATGCATTAAAAGAAAAATAAAAATGTTCTTACAAATACCTAGGGCATATCCAGAGGGATGGCTTTAAAAACGAAGAGTAATAGAAAAACATAAATAAACCATAACAAGGTAAACAATAAATAACACAATGAGAAAATAGAGAGACACTAGTCTGATGTCGATAAGAAATACAATAAGGATGTCACACCAAGACCACGAAATGGCCAGCAAAGGAACTCGTAGAGAAATCCAAGTAAGGACTAGTAGAGGGAGAAACTTAACCATGTAAAGAAACCAAATGAAAAAATTTAGGTTAGAATAGGAATGAGATGAAAAAGTCAATCAATCTTAGTTTCCTCAAAGGAGAAAGTAATATCAGCTAGCATACAAAAATCAACAGCAGATGCAAGTCTCGAAGGAGAACCAAAAAAATTGTTGTTTCTTTCACCCCATATATTATAAATGGTAGCACCGAAGCAGACCCACCATATATGACGTAAGCTCGAGGGGGTCCAATTGGACGCTTCGATGATCCAAGATGTTCAATTGGACCGAGAGAAACTACAAATATAAAGGATATGGTTAATATTTTCATCCGCAAAGTTGCAAAGGAAAATAAAAATATCCCAAGATAAAATTTTATCCTGTGTGGAAAGCTTGCCATGAATGGCAAGCCAAAGGATGAAGGAATGACGCATAATATTAAATTTATTCCAAGCTAACCTGCATAACCCACACAGGAACATGCTTACGGATGACGTTGTAAATATCTTTGATCGAAAAGTTGAGGTTCCCAACTCTAGTAGTTATAGCAGGGGATGACGTCAAAGAGGACGCTTAAAGAAAACATGAAGAGAACGATGTTGCATATTTCCAGTGTTCATGGTACTGGTGAATCTCTGTTACGAGGCCAAATTTATCGCCCTTCGTAGATAAAATAAAGAATGATAAGGCTCTTACCTAGTCTTGAGATGATGGTATGACCAGATTGATTTGTAAGAGAGGTGGAGAAAGATCATGAGTCGAACCAGAAAGATGTATTTATGTTATTGTCGATAGTCACGCCAAAAAAATTAATGACTAAAGACCTAAAAAAAATCTTCCGCATCGAACGAAGAAAAAATTAATGATCTTTTTTAATCACAACTATAATATTCAAAAAATATCCTATAAACACTTTTATTAAAAAAAAGCTAAGCTATAAAATTGTATATAATTAATCATTTAAGATTTTAAATCTAACAACTATTTGACTCACTTTCAATATTCTCCGTACTAATTATATTTACTTAAAAACTATCACCGTAATCAAACTGCATATTTTAATAAACTTATTATAAATATAAATATTCAACATAAAAGTAATACATTCGATTAAACATATTCTCCAGAAAAGGAAATAGTATAAAGCGAATAGGTATATTCGCGGAACCTAAAAATATGTTCACGTCCCGGATTTCAAACCAACGTGAATTCCAGTTTTATTTTCCCGCTATCGTTATCCACTCTTTGGCATTTACAACTACAACAAACCGATTTCAAACCACTCGCGTCGACTAACGCGTATACTACACGACATCGAAGGCTGGGCTAGTATCTTCTACAGAAGAGCTTATCTAGTACCCCGCAGGTGGATTATTTGACCACAAGAGTTTTGTAATCAAGCATTTTTAGCGATACCGATACGTGTGTAAGGACATTTTGGTACTCTGATTGACTTTGTTAAATACAGTATACATACTCAACTGGATCAGAACAAATACCGATAAGTGAACAAGTGTAAGAGGGACAGAGAGAAACACTCAGAAACATATCCTCTCCAAACGGTTTTTGTGGTCTCTGCGTAGAACGAAACCTCTCATACACCAGAGAATTCTAAAGAGACAATAGGAACAAGAACAAGAAGTGGAAGAGAGAGATAGATAAAGAGGAACTAAATAACCTGGTTTCTTTGTTTGGTTTTTACTTTTTAGGTTTAAGAATGGACAATCAAGAAGAAGTTGTGTCTGTTGAGTTACCAGCTCCTCCTGCTTGGAAGAAATTGGTCTGTTTTCTCCTTCTAGACTCTCTCTCTATATATAATTTGTGGATCTTGTTTATTATTCTTTCTATTAATCAGTATTATTATCTTAAAAATAGTTCGCCGGGCCAATCCTGTAGATATAATACGATTAAATATATGTTTTAGGCTTGTATAAGGTTGTTAATGGTTCCCGACCATAGGAATGAACCGGTAGAAACCAGTTTAGAATTGAAAATTGAAACAAAATCGATAAAACCTATAGGTAAAATTGTTAGAGCCAGATTTTTTAACTTCTTTTTTTACATCATATTGTCAAAAACTATTTAGGTAATGAAAGGTTAAGTATTAAATTTTTACTTATCTATTTAAGTTAAAAACTGAAAATCAAATTATAATCGAACTTACTTAGATTTTAAAGAAAAAAACGAAACAGGATCTGGATAGACCAAATCCAAAACGGAGCCAATTGGGCAGAGTGGAAAAGATAAAGATTTTGAAAACTAGAACAGAAAATTTACCGATCCGGTCCGATCTGAACAGATAAGCTTAGCGGTTATAGCACCAGCCTTGTGTGTGTTTGAGCTATGGTTGATTGAAAGTGCCTTAGAAAATAAGTGTTTGATGGATCTAGTATGCTTAATGACATGATTTGTCCTAGTTGATTGGGTCCTAGTTGATTGGTATTGTATATGATTATGTAAGAGTTGTAATGTTTGATGTAGTTTTATCCAAAGAAAACTGGTACTTTAAGGAAGAGTGAGATTGTGTTCATTGCTCCAAACGGAGAGGAGATGAGCAATAGGAAAAAGTTGGAACAGTATCTTAAATCAAATCCTGGTAATCCTCCAATTGCTGACTTTGACTGGGGTACTGGTGACACCCCACGCCGATCTGCTAGGATTATCCTGAAAACCAAGCCAACTTCAAAACTGGAGAAACCGCCTTCTAGAAAGCGAAGCCGTAGACCGTCAGCTTCTACAAAGGACACTAAAGAAACTGAACCTGAAAATGAAAACAAGGTTGACAATGGAGGTAATACAATACAAGAGGAAGCTGGTGAGAATAACAATTTGGATGCTATAATGAAAGAGGTTGCTGAACACGATGAAAACCCCGATGACAGTAACAAAACTAAGAATGCTGAGGAGGAGAAAGAAGCTGCAATCACAAAAGAAAATGAAAAGACCGAAAACATTAACGAGAGTAAGAATGTCGGGGAGGAGAAACAGACTGCAACTACAGAAGCAAAGGAGGTTTTCGATAACATCGACAAGGGTGCGGATGAAACAGTCGCCACAGCCCCAAGCAAAGTCGGAGTTGATGAATCAGCTAGTGTAGTTGTAGAGAAGGTATTTGAGACCGAGGCCAAGAAACCGGACGATCTTGATGGCAAGAATTCAGAAACAGACAACAAACAGGAGAATTTCGAGGGACTGACCACTGCAACCAAAGAAGCAACGAAACAAGAGGAAGAGAGAGAGGAAAACAATGGCAAGTCTATGCCTTCTGCAGAAGAGAGCAGGAGTGTTAAACCCGAAGGACATAGCGATGCTCCACAGCAGCCGCTTCCAGCTCCAGTGAGCTGCTAGATTTAATACTTGTGCTTATCTGTATTTAGGACGTTGTTTGTTTTCCAGATGATTGTAACAGTTTACATTGATAGATTTGTCTAATAGCAATCTTGTATCTGTGTAAGGATAGGTTTAGATCATCCAGCTTATATGTTAAACCTTGAAGGTTGTACAAGAGTAATAAAACTAGTAAACTTCGTGTACTGCTTTTGTCACTCTAGCTGTATGTTTTGAGAACTGGGAACTACCGTGTTTTGAGAAATCGGACCTACTCTAGTGCATGTTTTGACGGGTAATTTTTTTCTAACTCACCTCCTGAATTTTCAAATAGGAGATAAATCTTGTTATTTGTTGGTTTCTTTTCGTTCTGTTTTTCATATTTCCTTTAATAATAATATGTTTTAACATACACTCTTAAACTCAAATTTATTAACTAAAAGATGTATTAACCACATCATTTTTACATGACACTAACGTGTAAATTTAAAAATAATGATGGTAAACGTTCTGAAGGAATGCACAATCACATATTAATTAGTATGTTAAATTTGTTTTTGAGTTAACATATTAGAGAAAGTGTAAAGCTATTTTTTCATAAGTTTTATTATTTTCTTATTTTAAATTTCTATAAAAAATTATCATTTGTTTTTATTTGTTGTTATCATTTATTTACCTTTTAATTTACATTTGATGTCATTATGCACTATTCAATTCGTATTCCAACAAACACATCATTAAATAAATTTACACCCAACATATACTCTTTAATTTCTAAAATAAAATTTCAAAAAGCTCAATTTTTTGAAAAATTACTCATAAACTAATGGAAGAAAAAACACTCAAACCAAAAACTCAACACCCGAAAATATTACCCAAACAACCAACAATATAATATAGTATTGTATTTCATTGTACATTCATCTAACATCAAAGTCCTTTTGAAAAAAAAAATCGAAAATCTCGATTTTGCAGATTCAATTCCGAAATACCCACTCGAATTTTGTTTTTGTATTTTTTTTTACAGAAAAACAACTAATTTCGAGACAACCATTAGAAATTAGTTTTTTTTTAAATAATTGTTAGGATGACGACCAAAGTCCTACATCCCACATCAGTTAGACATGGAAAGGACCCATGGTATATAAGTAGGGCAAGGCTAAATTGAGATCTCATTTGGCTATAATGAGACCCTTCCATAATGAGACCCCATTTGGCTATAATGAGACCCAAAAAGACCCATTTACCCTTGATATAAAATTAGTATTTTCAGCCACAAACCCTCTTTTCTCTCTTATTCTCTCTTCTCTCCACCAAAAGCTTTCAAAATCCAGCAAAAAAAGTCAAGATTTCTCAAATACGACATTACAAACACGTTAAGGTACGAATCCTTTACCTATTAATGTAATTTTTAAGCAATTTACTTTAGTATTTTTAGTGATATTTAGAGTTTATGGTTCCGCCTCAAAAGTCCGATTTTCATGTATATGTTGTTGTTTTTTTTTAAAAATAGTTGTAGATTCGTGTTAGTCGAGGCATTAGGAACGTTTTAGTACCATTTTTGTTGAATTTGGTTTGTTTTTGTAGGTTTTGGGTAGGATTCTAGATCTAGGGTTAGGGCTGCTGGTTGTGCGAAATCGCGAGCAACCAGCACGCGATTTTGCACGGATCGCGAACAGCCCATTCGCAACCCGTGCAAGATCGTGTGCTGGCTGTTCGCAATTTCGCACAACCAACAATGGTGAAATTGCGAACGGGCAGCTCGCAATTTCACCGAAATATCGAGATGTATGTTCGCAATTTCACCAAAATTGTGCATCCCCTGTTTTTATGAAATTGCGAACAAACAGTTCGCTATTTTGGTGAAATTGCGACCTGTCTGTTCGCAATTTCACAAAAACAGGGGATGAACAGTTCGCGATTTTGGCTGTTTTGTCACATTAAGTTGTTTTTATTCCCAAATTTATTTGTTTATTCACAATGATTTTATTTGTTGTATTTTAGCATGCCTCGCACACAGCATACACCTCTTCGACATTCAGGTCCGGGCAGTGATAGCAAGCAGGAGGAGGTTGTTTCACGGTCACGGTCTGTAAGGCGTAGGCCTAGCGCTTCGACTCCAGCCCCTACTATATCCTATACGTTTGGGACGCTGGATCAGCAATTTCAGAAGGTGAATCCGCATGTGCCTGCTCTATATTCAGACTACACACAGCACGACGCATACAACGTCTTTGGCGGAGAGGTAAGTAATGATTGGTTTAAAGTACGGTGTATGGTCTTTTGTATTATGTCTAAGTTATTGATGTTTTATGTAGGCTCGTCGACCGTCGAGGTGCTACTCGATGTACGGCACCCATCATGCATGGGATCTTACTAGGTAGAGCAGGGTCAGACGTCAGGTTATGATGTCTTGATTCGGTCCCCTCACCGATGTCTTGGAGCGTTGGAGTACCAACGTACACCTGGTAGATGCTTTTCTTGAGAGGTGGCATTTGGAGACCAACAACTTTCACTTCTGTTTCGGTGAGATGACAGTGACGTTAGACGACATCCACGTTATTAATGGTCTCCCGGTGACAGGTGATGATTTGGAATGGTATTCTAGGGCATTAGGTATACCCGAAGATGCACTTAGGACTGAGTTAGGGCGTAACGGGGGGGGGGGGGGGGTAGTGCTAGATCTGTTCGTTTACAGTTTTTACGTGAGCAGTACATGCAGCCCCATTTTATGGATGATACCATGTCTGATGGTACTGTAGAGTGTGTCACTAGGGTTTATCTGCTCCACATGTTGGGTTGTTGTATTTTGGTGAACAAGACGGGGAACAGTATATCGTTAGATTACTTGCAGTTTGTAGAGCATTATAGGACGTCCGTTAGATACAAGTGGGGCCACCATATACTAGCTCAGTTGTATCACCATTGAGGAAAGTCGTCGCTGCACTCCATTTTAGGGATTGTAGGTTTTATTGTCTTGTTGGAGACGTGGATATACGATCACTCCCCCCCCCCCCCTGTTTGACTACGGTCAACACTCTCTACGAGTCTTCTATGCCGACTATTTGCCGATATATACCGACACCATTTTGTGCGGATGATGAGACTCGTATCAACATTCGACAGATATTGGTTTCGTTGGCGGAGAACAATGTGAGTTACGATGATTTATTACATCTGTTTCCGTATCGTTAACTTATTATTACTTATATTTTTTAAACATTATTAACTTACATATTGTAGGTTTGGTTTATGCTTTACGGCACGATGCGTGATGATTTCCCTTTCGAGGATGTGGCTTGGATTGACCTCAAGCTGAAGGCGTTCGACATAGTTGAGGCGTACTATCCACTTCGGGTCGCTCGACAACTAGGGCACATTTAGGATATACCACTGGCATTGCGGGCTGTTTTACCGGCAGATAAGAGGAGGCGTGTCAACACGGGCTTTTTGTGGGACCAGGATACATGGTAGCCTGACAGTCACACGTTGTTGACGCGAGGATTCGTGGTGACACATATGTTATAGGTGGTCATGGTACAACCTCTTTGTACGACGTATGGATCCGTGACCACCTATGGTACACCGTGCTTGATCCTAGTGTGGTCGGTCCATCTAGTTCACATGTTCCAGAGATCCCGAGTGCGATGACATATCAGGCACGGCTGTATGACATGTGCGATCGTGTGATTTATGGATATTTGAAAGCGGACAAGATGAGTATGTAGGAGATGCGTCAGGAGATGCACGAGTGTTCGCTTTTGGCGCACCATTACCACCATGTCGATTGACTGCATTTGTATTATATGACTACTAGGACGATTGTTTGGTACTACCTTTTGTTTTACTTAAGTTGTTGCTTTTGTTGATATGATTTTAGGGAATTTCTTTTGTTGCTTCAGCTGTTGCTTTTGTTTGGATGTTTACCTTTTGTTTTACTTCAGTTGTTGCTTTCGTTGATATGATTTTAGGGAATTGATTTTGTTGTTTCAGTAGTTGCTTTTGTTTGGATGTGTATCTTAAAAACAATAACACTTAAACTTCTTAATATGTCGATTGCATTAAAACATTACACTTTAATCAAAAGCATTGCATAATTAGAAATACATAGGAAAATAACTTAAAACAAATGATAGATAAGCTAACCCTGAGTTAGCATTGAACACTTAGTTTTATGGAGACGGATAGTTCATTCCATACTCAAAGCGTTTCTCGAATGAATATTCATCTTCATAACTACTTCCTTGGAGAGTTGAGTTAGTATCAACGGCGCTGGCTATTGTGTCGACTATTTCTTGCTCCATTTGCTGCATCGCATATGACACCATCTCCTGCTTAATTGTATTTTGGAATCCCATGTTGAATACATTTCGGACTTTGCTTCGGACTTCGTAAGCCAGCGACTCAATCTGTATAGTCACTGTTTTAAGATAAGCTAACCTATCAAACACTTCTTCGCGTCCGCGTGGTCGGGACATTAAAATCCTGGACAGGATGCCTCCCTACCGTGGTTGAAGAACATTCTGCACAAAACCGCATCGATAAAACCAGGAATCTCCTCTTGCATCGTACCTCTGACGAAGTCAAATGCGTTTAGGAGGTTTGCATCTTCGTGCACGTTCCAGCCTGAATCACCCATTGTTATAACTTAAATGTTTAGTTTCATAGTCAAATTCTAGTATTTATAGACTCGAAGTCGGTGGATCAATTCTAAGATAATTAGCGGGAAATGGTGTTTTTTGTTCCTGCGTAAAACGTTTAGAGGCGGGAAACCTTCACTCCATTCACTCCATACAAAAATGCAATATTATAATATTCTGACGATTTTTATATGTTTTGTTGTTTTTATGTTTTTTTGTTATTATGTTTTTATGTTTGTATATTGTTTTGTTTTTATGAATAACAGCATTAAAGTGCAGAAACTCAAATATTTTTAGAATCAGAAACTCAAACATAAACGGAATCAGAAACTCAAACACAAACTCAAACATAAAATAAAACACACGTTAAAACATAGTCTGGAACATGAACTTTAACATAAAGCCAAATCAGAGTTTATCTATCAGGCCAGTTCTATTTTATCAACTTCCTTTATTCTTTCGCATCCTGCTAGTCACGCATTTCCTCTAGCCGGATGTCAATAATGTCAGCGCGGACCGAATCCAGCTGGTCCTCTGTTATATAATCTGTGACTTTACAGTTGAACTGGTTACATGCAACACGACGTTCCAATTCGGTGAGGCCAGAAATTGGATGTTGGCGGAATGTGACTAGGACTGACCACCTAGCTTTCACCTCATCAACACGCCTTGAAATTCTAGGCGGCTGAACACCATCCCTTCCATATAGGAAGTACATCTTGCATTGCAATGCCTCCCAGTACTTTCTACCCCCCTCTATCATGTTCGTGTTACCAACTTCAGCTGATGCCATCATCAGATATTGATCTTCCAACTCAGTCCATGGACACATTTTTTGCAATTGATATATTTGATATTATTTGTTCTGCCTAAAAAAACGTCTTTTTGTACCAATTTTATGATTAAGATAACGTAATAATAGTAGACCTATCAATAAACGACACTTGTAAGATAAGGATAACGTAATCCAAGTTGACGAATGATTATGCGACACCTAATATTTACAAAAGTACTCAAATGTTGCAGTGCAATAATAGTAGGGGTCTCATTATAGCATAACTTCCATTACCAGGCGTCTCGCTATAACGAGACACCTACAAAAATTGCCGCAAAAAACACCCGCATTTAATGCACTTCCCGCCCAAACAACCACGAGCCTATAAATAGACGCTAAGCACTCCTCGAACATAAACAGTTTAACCAATGAAGTTTACCCCTAATGAAGATTACCATTTGCTCGAGGCAGTGAAACTTGCCCTCGAGAGTTGGGGGAAGATAGTATCGATGCGTTTTTCGAGCTGGTCTTGTGTAATATGTACTACAACTACGGCCGTTTAGGAACTGAAGGTTTTGTTGTGCGTAACCGTGACCAAATCAAGGAGAGGTACATTATTTGCAAATCAATGGATCGTTTGTTGTTTCTACCATTTAAAATCAAACAAGAAGCAGCAGGCGTCTGGAACATGACGGTGGTATACTACATCACTAAGGATATGGTAGCATATCTTCAGAATAGGATTACTGAGAGGGAAGAGGGGATTGAATTTGACCACAACTTGGGATATGACTTCGACGATTGAGCATTATGCTATGTTTTTAATTGTTTGCATCTTGTAGGTTCTGTATTGTTTGTTTGTTTAAGTTAATGTTATAACTTGTTTTAGTTTCCATTACCATGTTTTGTAGTTTTTATTTGGTACCCACAACTTAAGACAACAACTAATAAGAACAATAAAAACTTAACACAACAACTAATATGAAAAATCGCAACTTAAATTAACAACCAGTAATACGAAAATCATAACTTCAAACAACGACTAATTAGAAAAATCACAACTTAACTTAACAACCAGTAATACGAAAATCACAACTTCAAACAACAACTAATAAAAAAAATCACAACTTCAAATAACAACCGCTAAGAAAATAACAACGTAAAATAACATAAGTGGAAGGCTTAGTCGTATCTAAGTTTGTATTCCACATCATCCACTCCACCCCTTGCAATAATTATGTCCTCTAGAAATTCTACCATATCCCTTGTGATGTAGTCTATCAAGCTCAGGTTCCAGACGGAAGCTTCTTCTTGCTTAATTAACGATGGCAAGAAACAGAAATGTTGTATTGGCTTGTAAAAATTGTATCTGCGTTTGATCTGCTCACGAGTACGCACAACGATATCTCTTGTACCTAAATGGTCGTAGTTTATATACATCGTATATAGGACACGCTCGAAAAACTGATCGTTGAGCTTGAAGCATGTGGTAGTCTTCGTCCGTCGTAAACTCCATATGTAAACGTTAACGAGTTTTATATTTTTGTGAATGCTATATGTTGGCCAAGTGTCGTATTTTTCTAGATTTTATGTCCTATTTTATAGGGGGCGAGTCAATTTTGGTGGGCGTTTAATATTTGGGTAAGGTCTCATTATAGCGATATTCATACCCTTTCGAATGCAGTGTTGTCCTTAACTATAATGAGACCCTGCTTTAAACTACGTGGGTTGTAATAATGATTGGATATGTGTGTATTTTTGTATATATTATGTGTCACAACATTAGTCGCCTATTCTGATTACGTTATCCTTACATGTCTGACAACTTTAAGCTACTTTTAAGTAGTTTTTAGGGTGTTTTTAAATTATTATTCTTTCTCACAAATTTCGAATCATTCAAGTGAAAATGAATAACGTATAATGATGGTTAAAGAAAAAAAGTTCCGGACCTAAAAAGTAAATAAACGTGAAAATGTCAAAATTGTGACCATTTTAGGCTACTTTGAAGTAGTTTTTTCAACATTTTTTGAGTTTTTTTTGCATTTCCCACAAATTTTGAATCATTCGAGTGAAAATGACTAACGTATAATGATGGTTAAAAAAAAGGTTCGGACCCAATAAGTAAATAAACGTGAAAATGTCAAAATTGTGACAATTTTAGGCTACTTTGAAGTGGTTTTTCAACATTTTATGAGTTTTTTTCCCACAAATTTCGAATCATTCGAGTGAAAATGACTAACGTATGATGATGGTTAAAAAAATAAAAAGTTTCGGACTCAAGAAGTAGATAAACGTGAAAATGTCAAAATTGTGACCATTTTAGGCTACTTTGAAGTAGTTTTTTTAACATTTTTTTAGTTTTTTTTCCCCACAAATTTCGAATCATTCGAGCCAAATGACTAATGTATAATGTTGGTTAAAACAAAAATGAGTGAGTTTTGGACTCGGGAAAGTTACAAAATAGTAAAATTATAAAATTACAAAATTTCGAATCCTAGTTTTATGCTTTCGGACTCGGCCCAATCAATCAAATCGGCTTTGGTGTAGAAGGTGTCAGTACTAAACACTTCTGTGTAATCGGCCATCGAACATGGCGGTTGATCAGGTCCTTGCATTTTTTATTGATGCAATTATATGAAAACATACGTAATTATAACCGATCATTTAATTTGCAAAACAGGTCATATTCGCGAACATTGAGTTCGATTTTTCAGCAAAATCGCGTATAACCAATTCGACGATTTCGACGAATTGCGAGCACCGTACGCGTGTATTTGGAAAAATTGTGTGTTCGTTGTTCGTCCATTTGGTATATCTGCGAACGGGGGTGTTCGCTATGTTGGCAAAATCGCGAACAAGCTGTTCGTCCATTTGGCGGATTCGCGAACAACCTGTTCGCGATTTTGCAAAACATTTCATGCAAAACTGCGAACCATGGGTTCGCAGTTCATCCAGTATGTAGCGCTACCAGCGCTATATTTGCACAGAAACTTAAAAAAACCGAAAATCACCTCATCTTGGGTTTGCAAATGGTCCGTCAACGACTCATCTTCCTCCGGTGCAAAATCATCGATATTGCAGTTGAAACCTTCACTCCAATCACTCAAATCCATGGTTTTTTTAGAGTTTTTAGTTATTTTAGAGAGAGAAAACTTAAGGGAGAAATATGAAAAAATTGGTTTTTTCTTACAAAGTTGGGCTTAAATGAAGGGCAAAATGGACATTTCACATTAAAGAAAAAAAATCTGATTTTGGAGTCTCATTATAGCCGAATGAGGTCCCAATATATCATTGCCCATATAAGTAAGAACATATCTCAACTAGTATGAGGCCTTTTGGAAGAGACCAAAACCAAAGTCGTGCGGGTCTTCGGACGCCAAAGCGGACAATATCGTACTAGTGTTGAGATCATGTTGTTCTTAGTTATATACGGAGGCAGAATATACGGACCGAGCCCCTATATTCTGAACACGTGGTATCAGAGCGCCAAGCCTAGACGGAACGCGATGGTGGTGAAATTCTCGGAGGTCGAATATGAAGAAGTTAGATGTCATGCTCAATGTTATCTGTTATAGAGATCCTAGTTCAGAGTGCTCATAGCTTGTCAAGCGGTGGTACTTGATTGTAGTGGGGAGTGACACTAAGGAACAAGACATAGTGGTCTAATAGGAGGTGAGCAGTAACATCTCTGGTGTCTCTAGACGTCAGGTAGACTGCCAACTTGATTAGAGTGGGCGGATGGAAGGCTAAAGTGGTACTTTGTTCGAGAGGAGAATTTGTTAGGATGGCGACCAAAGTTCCACGTCCCACATCGATTAGACATGGAAATGATCAGTTGTATATAAGTAAGAACATATCTAAACTAGTATGAGGCCTTCTGGAAGTGGACCAAAACCAAAGTTGTGCAGATCTTTGGGCGCCTGATCGGACAATACCATACACTGTTGATCTTCCATACTAGTTTTGAGATCATGTTGTTCATACTTATATACGGAATAACACATAATTATGAGATGCCAACTTGGAATCATAAGTTTTAAAAAAAACAACTTCGAGCAGTTGTCTTGGAATTACATGCGTTTAACAAAAAATCACACATGATTCTGAGATGCCCACTCAGAATCATATGTTTTTTTTTCCGAAAAATAAGTTCATGGAAATCGGTTTTATGAAACCTTCAAAAGATGTTTTGAATCGATTTAAAAAAACAAACAAAGGTTTCAAATGTTTTATGAAATCGATCTCCAAAAAGAAAAAAAAGTTCATGGAAATCGATTTCATGAACAATTGATGGAATCGATTTTCAAAAGAAGAAGAAAAAAAATTAAATAGAGTTTACTTGAGTATGAATTGATCAGTTATGGTGGATAGGGTTTGCTTTGTTGGGTTATAAGTTAGGTGGCTAGCGTTAGAAAGTAGAAGAAATGAGTGTTTTGATCAAATATTAAAAGGTAATGGTACGATAGAAGAAATGAGTGTTTTGATCAAATATTAAAAGGTAATGGTGCGAGAGGTACCTACTCACAAACTATCTTATCATCTAATATCCAAACTATTATTTATGCTTATTTCATACACATATTATCTATATAAATCTCAATCAATACCTAATTTTTTATTAATAATTTAAATACTCACGTTTCATCGCCAACTGCATAACCACTTCTAATTCTTAAACCAAAATTTATCTTTCTTATTTTTTTTTTGAAGGTTCATATATTTCAAATCGAAGCTCGGGAAAGATATCCAAAAGTATCACCGCCTTTGTTTTTTAAGATGAACAAAACTAGATCCATTGATACTATTTTTTGAAGTTTCACGAATAGCATGCGAGTTCTTTAAAAATTAACCATGATAGTTATTTGAAAATCAATCATGCGAGTTCTTTGATAAATTAAACATGAGAGTTTATTGAAAAATCAATCATGAGAGTTGTTTGAAAAATCAAACATGAGAGTTCTTTGAAAAAATAACAATATCATTTTTGTTTGAAAAATAAACCATGCGAGTTCTTAGAAATTTAAACATGTGGGTTCTTTGAAAAACCAATCATGAGAGTTCTTTAAAAAATTAAACATGCGTGTTCTTTGAAAAACTAAATATGCGAGTTCTTTGAAAAATTAACAATGCTATTTCGGTTTATAAATCAATTATGAGAGTTCTTTCAAAAATCAATCGTGAGAGTTCTTCCAAAAATCAATCATGAGAGTTCTTTGGAAAAATAAACATAAGAGTTCTTTGAAAAATTAACAATGATATTTTTGTTTGAGAAATCAACCATGTGAGATATTTAAAAAATTAAATATGCGAGTTCTTTAAAAAATAAATCATAAGAGTTATTTGAAAAATTAAACATGCGAGTTGTTTGAAAAGTTAATAATGTTATTTTTGTTTGAAAAATCAACTATGAGAGTTCTTTCAAAAATAATCACACATGTTCCTTAAAAAAATTAAATTATGAGAGTTCTTTGAGCAACCAATATTTTTTTTTATAAAAATCATTAATGGATCTACTTTTGTTCGTCTAAAAAAACAAAGTCGGTGATACTTTCAGATATATATTCTGAACTACGGTTTGAAAGATACGAACTTTTTAAAATGAAAAATGACATTTCGGTATGATGGAGCTGGTTCCTCAAAACATCCGCTCTAGGTATTAGTCGGTAAAATTTAATATATATATATATATATATATATATATATTATAAAAAAATGATATTTTTTCTAAATATATAGAATAACAAAATGATATTTTTTCTAAATATATACAAACTAATAAAAGTTATGAATAAAATAACTTCATCCTAAAAGGATGCGCTCAAATCGGTCGTAATAAGTTTTGTTAACCCACATATTAGTTCTCACAATAAATTAATATGGCCAGTGGGGTAGCCGAGTTGGTTGAGTATGGCATTCTTATGACCAAAAGGTCATGAGTTCGAGTCCCTCTACATACGCTTTCTCGGCTGAGCCTGTCACCTTGTGTGGTTTACCTTCTGGCGTTGGTTTGCAGGCTATCGCGTCAGACTGAGGGTTTACTCTGTGCGCACTCATTGCACTGGGTTACCTTCGAAAAAAAACAATAAATTAATATGTAATCATTTGTCTATTAGTGGTTCTTTATTTTTATATTATTTTCATATTATCTTGGCTTACCATAATTGTTAACACATAAACCCAAATTAAATTAGGCATTTTAATAAAGGCTATCTATTTTTTCTCTTTTGGAATCAAATTCTGAAAATGGATTAAGCAACAAAATAAAGCTTAGATTCATGGGATTGAAAATTTAAAATTAAAATTAACAAGTGCTAAACACAACTCATTTATCACTAAGGATGCAAAATATAAATAAAGCACTAGAAAGACATCTCTTTCAAGTATTGGTTGTTCTGGTGTAGATATGCTGTCTTGAGTGAGTAGACACTATACGGATCAACCCTCTGGCCATCATTTCTCTTGTTTCCTTGCTAAGGATCCATTTTAATATAGAGTATCTAAAATGTAACTTTTTTATTGATAAATATTTAACACAATGATTGTAAACGTCAAAAATATTTATTACGGACATATCCATAAACAATGGAAATATCGTCGCTTTTAATTCAAAACGCAAAGACCACCTTTTATATATAAATATTATTATTTTTATCAATTCTTTACGAATTATCGTAACATACCCATAAACCACGGAAGCTTCCGTTTTTTCAACTAAAAATGCAAACGCCACATTTATATATAAATATTATTTTTTTTATAATTTGTTTACAAATATACAGTAACATAACTTATAAACGATGGAAACTTCGTCTCTTTTAACTCAAAACGAATGACTAGGTCTCTATATATAAATATTATTATTTTTTGTTAACCGTTTACGAATATATCGTAACATACCCATAACAAGTGGAAATTTCGACGATTATAACTAAAAACACAAAGTCCAAGTCTTTCGATATAAATATTATTCGTTTTTGTCAATTGTTTACGAATATGTCGTAGCATACCCATAAACAACGGAAAATTCGTCGGTTTTAACTTAAAATGAAAACGTCATGTCTCCATATATAAATATTAATCCTTTTTGTCAATTATTTAGGAATATATTGTCGCATTCCAATAAATAATGGAAAAAATTTCGTTTTTAACTCAAAACCCAAATACCACGTCTCCATATATAAATATAATTCTTTTTTGTCAATTATTTCTGAATTTATCGTAACATACCCATATAAAATTGAAACTTTGGTGGTTTTAACTCAGAACGCAAATACCACGTCTGTATATATATGATATTTTTTTGTCAATTTTTTACGAATATATCGTAACATAGCCATAAAAAAGGAAACTTCGACGGTTCTGACTCAAAACGCAAAGGCAACGTCTCTATATATAAATATTATATTTTTTTTGTCAATTGTTTACAAATATATCGTAACATACTCATAAAAAATGGAAACTGTTAGGGTGACGACCAAACTCCCACATCCCACATCGGTTAAACATGGGAAGGATCAATGGTATATAGGTAAGAACATACCTCAACTAGTATGAGACCTTTTGGTAATGAACCAAATGCAAAGCCGTGAGGGCCTTCGGGTGCCAAAGCGGACAATATCATACTAGTGTTGAGATCGATTGTGTTCTTACTTATATACAATAGCGGAATATGCAGACCAGACCCCCATATTCCCAACACGTGGTATCAGAGCGTCAGGCCCAGACGGAACGCGATGGTGGTAATATTCTCGGAGGTCGAACATGATGAACCAGTAGTCATGCTCAAGGTGAATGATCTACTCGATACATCCTAGTTCGGAGCGTCTATGACTCATCAAGCGGTGATAATTGATTGGAGTGGATAGTGGAGCTAAGGAACAAACGCAGGATGGTCGAGTGAGTAGATAGATCCGCTGTAAAAGCTCTATTGCTCAGGTGAAGCAACTTCTGATTAGAGTGAGTGGATGAAAGTCAATTGAGAGGAGGCTAAGTGATACTTTGTCCGAGAGGAGGATTTGTTAGGGTATCGACCAAAGTCCCACATCCCACATCGGTTAAACATGGGAAGGATCAGTGGTATATAAGTAAGAACATACCTCAACTAGTATGAGGCCTTTTTGGTAGTGGACCAAATGCAAAGCCGCGAGGGCCTTTGGGTGCCAAAACGGACAATATCAAACTAGTGTTGAGATCAGTTGTGTTCTTACTTATATACGGAGGTGGAAGTGTTGAGATCGGTTGTGTTTTTACTTATATACGATAGCAGAATATGCAGACCGGACCCCCATATTCCCAACACGTGGTATCAGAGCGTCAGGCCCAGACAAAACGCGATGGTGGTAATATTCTCGGAAGTCGAACATGATGAACCAGTAGTCATGCTCAAGGTGAATGATCTACTCGATACATCCTAGTTTGGAGCGTCCATGACTCATCAAGCGGTGATACTTGATTGGAGTGGATAGTGGAGCTAAGAAACAAACGCAGAATGGTCGAGTGAGTAGATAGATCCGCTGTAAAAGCTCTATTGCTCAGGTGAAGCAACTTCTGATTAGACTGAGTGGATGAAAGTCAATTGAGAGGAGGCTAAGTGATACTTTGTCCGATTTAAGGATTTGTTAGGGTAGCGACCAAAGTCCCACATTCCACATCGGTTAAACATGGGAAGGATCAGTGGTATATAAGTAAGAACATACCTCAACTAGTATGAGGCCTTTTTGGTAGTGGACCAAATGCAAAGCCGCGAGGGCCTTCGGGTGCCAAAACGGACAATATCAAACTAGTGTTGAGATCGGTTGTGTTCTTACTTATATACGGAGGTGGAAGTGTTGAGATCGGTTGTGTTCTTACTTATATACGATAGCGGAATATGCAGACCGGACCCCCATATTCCCAACACGTGGTATCAGAGCGTCAGGCCCAGACGGAACGCGATGGTGGTAATATTCTCGGAGGTCGAACATGATGAACCAGTAGTCATGCTCAAGGTGAATGATCTACTCGATACATCCTAGTTCGGAGCGTCCATGACTCATCAAGCGATGATACTTGATTGGAGTGGATAGTGGAGCTAAGGAACAAACGCAGGATGGTCGAGTGAGTAGATAGATCCGCTGTAAAAGCTCTATTGCTCAGGTGAAGAAACTTCTAATTAGAGTGAGTGGATGAAAGTCAATTGAGAGGAGGCTAAGTGATACTTTGTCCGAGAGGAGGATTTGTTAGGGTAGCGACCAAAGTCCCACATCCCACATCGGTTAAACATGGGAAGGATCAGTGGTATATAAGTAAGAACATACCTCAACTAGTATGAGGCCTTTTTGGTAGTGGACCAAATGCAAAGCCGCGAGGGCCTTCGGGTGCCAAAACGGACAATATCAAACTAGTGTTGGGATCGGTTGTGTTCTTACTTATATACGGCCAAAACAGACAATATCAAACTAGTGTTGAGATCGGTTGTGTTCTTACTTATATACGGAGGTGGAATAAATAAATATTATTCTTTTTTGTCGATAGTTTACGAATTATTGTAACATATCCATAAACAATGGAAACTTCACGTTTCAACTAAAAACGCAAAGGCCACGTCTCTATATATAAATATTATTCTTTTTTCTCAAATTTATACGAATATATCGTAACGTAGCCATAAACAATGGAAACTTCGTCGTCCGTGTTAACTCAAAACGAAATGTCACGTCTCTATATATAAATATTAATTTTTTTGTCACTTGTTTACGAATATATCGTAACATACCCATAAATAATGAAAACTTCGCTGGTTTTAACTCAAAACGCAAAAGCCACATCTTTGTAAATAAATATTATTCTTTTTTTTCAAATGTTTACGAATATACCATAACATAGCCATAAACAATGGAAACTTAAAAATTGAAACGCAAAGATCAAGTCTCTATATATAAATATTATTATTTTTTTAACTGTTAACGAATATATCGTAACATACCCATAAACAATGGAAACTTTGTCGGTTTTAACTCAAAATGTAAAAGCTACTTCTTTATATATAAATATTATTCTTTTTTGTTAATTGATTACGAATATATCGTAACATACCGATAAACAATAGAAACTTCTCCGGTTTTAACTTAAAACACAAATGCCACATCTCTATATAAAAATATTATTCTTTTTTTAATCTACTTACGAATATATCATAACATAACCATAAACAATGGAAACTTCGTCGGTTTTAACTAAAAGTGCAAATGCCACGTCTTTATACATAATTATTATTATTTTTTGGAAACTGATTATGAATACATGGTAACATTTGTCAATTGTTAAATTTTATATATAAAAACGTACTAATTAATAAGAACAAGATACTATTAACTTGATATACTATTCAACATTAGGAATGTCAATTGTTTCCAAACTCGGGTACCCGACCCGACATGATGAACTATGGGATTTAAATTTTTTTCAAAAATGGTATGTGAGTTTGAAAATTTACTTCCCGCCGGATTTGAAGAAGAGTTATGGGTTTAAAAAATTTCTCACGGGTATTCAACCCACCGGGTAATACCCCAGAGATGTCCGTTAAATTAATATTATATAAAATAATAAATTATTTAATATTATTTAACAGAATTTAAAATAAAATCATTAGTATTAGTATCTGTAATATCAAAACCATATACTATTTTTTTAATATATATATAATTTATTATACATTTAAACATTAAATCTGATTTTTTTCAATTGTCTTTTAAACATTTTTTTTATTTGAAAAACTGATATTATCCGTATCAAATTAAAAAGGGTCTATTACAATTAATTATATTTAAAAAAAATACTAACATATACTAAAATCATATATTAATTATTAATAACATAACAAAATATTTTCGAATAATTCTGCAAACCATTCAGATTGAACGTACTAATTCCCTATTGGTCTAGTCTGTTGACCATGATTCGACTGACTCTGTCTAGGCTGATGCGAACCTTGTCCAGATTCATTAGAACGGTAGTTAACCGTTGCTTGAGACTGAGTACTCACTTGTGGGATACAAGCTGTGGGAACAAATTTATTATGACTTGATAATCTTGACCTCTTGGTTTCCTCCACTGTGATTCATTTTTTGACCTGGTTCAATAATCCTCCCTAAGTCATCGTTTTCTTCCGAGTAACTGAATCAACCAAATTTCCTGACGTTAAAAATTGCCTTAAAGAAATGATAACTACTTGCTCAAAAACCCATCCAATCCATCCTTTGTATTCATAAAATGACTGATGATATCCTTTAAAGACTCATTTGGTTCTTGTGCGCAATGAATTATTGTGTCATCGTTTCCTTTGAGCTTTTTACTTCATACAAATTTCCTTCATAACGTCATCCAAAACATGTCAATTTTTATTGACCTTTGTGATGATTTATTATACCATTTCAGGGCACTTTCTTTAAAAATCTCAGAAAATGCCCTACGTAACAACTTATCATTATCATTAAAACTCATCATAAAATTTTAAACTGTTCAAGGTGGTTATTAGGATCTTGAGTTCCATTATATTTATCCAATATCAAGCTATTAAAATGCCTCGGTAGATGCCCATAAATAATTTTTGAAGACAAATGTGACTGCTTCCAATTATGCCTTTGGCTAAACATATGATCCTCATGGGGAGTGGAAAATATACTTAGTTCGGACTAGACATATCACTTAACAGATGGTCAATGTTATGGGCTCCCAAAGCTTCAATCTCTGTCCGTAGCTGATCACGCTCTTCTTGCATAAAAAGTATTTCCTATGTATTGTGCTTTAAATGAGACGTGTTAACATGCTCGTTTTCACCTTTTATCTCCTCATGCTCACAAGGAGATCAATTTGTATGTCGGGATTCACGCCTCAAAGAAATCCGAAGCACAAAAGGTTTTGAATATTGTTATTCGGGCACCTCAAACTCCTATTGTAAGTCTAAACTGCCCTCTAAGCAAAATCCGAACCACTTTACCCTTTTATCTTCTAATAAAATCTGACCATATCAACATGTAACCGAATTAGTTAGAAGTGGTGTCTATACTTCACCCCACTTCACTACTTAGTACAAATATATTTGTTATAAAGTACACACTTAATCTTTTACCTCTATCCTTTAACTATAAAATACTCAACTGAAGACGTTTTTAGTAATTGCTTTTACTTCTAAATTACTTATATCGTTATCAATTATTACTCACTCTACTCTACTTAAAGAACCAACACTATTCCTTGATATTTTTAGCAAAATAACAATCCATTATAACTCGACAACAATTGATTAGGTATAAGATATGTGATTGTGAATAAAAAAATGAAAATAATAATTAGAAAATCTAATTAATCTTATAAGAATTATATATATAATAATAAATTTTAATATATCTTAATATATTATTTTAAAATTTTAAAGTATAACATTTAATATATAAAATATATTTTAAAAGAAACATAAAATAAAATATATTTTTGAAAAATATATGGAAATAAAATCAAATTTTTTATATAAAAATATAATAAAATCAAATTTATATTAACGTTAATTTATAAAAAAAAAAAATTATTTAATTGAAAAAAATAAAACAATTACAATATATATTATTTAACATGTTACATACATGTCTATGAAATATATGGGCCGTGACAAAACTGGAAAAGGTTATGGGCTAAAAGGGTTTCTAGGTTGTAGCCTCTATAAAAGAAACAGATTATCTAGTATGCCTTCCGCCCAAACTCAAACACTCAAAACACATTGTTTGAGTGTTGATCAAATGACCTCTGAAGTTTTTCTACGGGTCTCGGAAAGATCACCCGAAAACAAAAACAAAAACATACAGTACAATGGAGAGCAGCAAGTACCATGGAGAGCAGCAATAGGAGCAGCATGGAGAGCAGCAATAGGAGCAGCAAGTACCATGGAGAGCAGCAAGTACCATGGAGAGCAGCAATAGGCAAACCCGTAAGTGCTCTTTTAATTTAAGATTTATTCAAAATATGAGAATCATCTATAGAACGTGTTTAGCATATTTTTGATGAGCGATTCATCGGTGACACAATTTTCACATAGGCTTGCTCTTGAAATTCAACTGCGGGTTTAGCATTCTAACGTTTGCATATGGTGATTTCCTGTATTCCAGCTGGTACTGTTTTGAGTGTTTATGGTAGTGTTTCTACGATCACAACTCATCCGATATGGGTGGTCTTTTTAAAGAAGCTTCATGACTCGTTAGCATCTAACGATTTGTATGTGATAAATTTGAGTTTTAATGAAGGTGTTTGCTTATGGCGATTTCCAGTTTTTCAGTTGATATTGTCTGGGGTGATCATGACAATTTTCGTAGGATCACAACTCATCAAATCTGGCTAAAATTCTAAAGAAATCTTTGTGGCTCGCTGATTTTGAGATTCCCATGTAGGATCCGCGTTCTAATTGGTAGGCCATGTTAAATTTTAGTTCTATTGCTACTGTTTTGAGTTTTCAAGGTAATGTTTGTAGGATCAAAACCAACCCTATCTGGCTAAAACGTTTACAGATATTTTACTGCTTCCTCTGAGATTTCAACGGGTGGATTAGCACGTTAGCGATTGTTATTTGATAAATCTGAGTTTTAGTAAGACTATTTCGGTCTATAATTTTCAAGTTTTTTAGGTGGTACGACCTTAGTGTTCAAGGTAATGTTTGGAAAATCACAACCGATACGAATGGCTTGCATTTTTCACAGAATCTTCGTGACTCGCATGTAGGATTAACGTTCTAAAGGTTAGATTGTGAAAATATGAGTTTAGTGGGACT
This sequence comes from Limnanthes douglasii subsp. nivea, assembly GCA_036936605.1. NCBI lineage: Eukaryota > Viridiplantae > Streptophyta > Magnoliopsida > Brassicales > Limnanthaceae > Limnanthes > Limnanthes douglasii. Next base: position 181,856,330 of record JAUPFV010000003.1, read on the forward strand.
GTCTGCGTGTGCTGCTTTCCAGTTTTTCAGCTGGTACTGTCTTTGAGTGTTCAAGGTTACAACTCATCTCACAGAAGCTTGGTGACTCATTGCTCTTCAGATTTTAGCTGATGATTCTCACGATTTATATATGAAAATTTTTAGTCTTAGTGAAGCAGTTTGCGTATGGTGATATCCAGTTTTTTCGCGTGGTACTGTCTTAAGTGTTCATGGTAATGCATGAAGGATCACAAATTATCCGACATGGCTGAAATTTTCAGCAGGTGCTATTTTGAGTGTTCAAAGAAATATTTGTAGGAACACCACTAATCTGATCTGGCTGAAATTTTACAGACTCTACGAGACTCGTTTCTCTTGAAATTTATTGGTGGGACTAGCGTAATAATGCTTGCTTCAGGAAAAATTTATGTGTTCGTGGGGCTGTTTGTGTCCTTGTGATTGCCAACGTTTTAGCGGGTACTGTCTTCAGTGTCCAAGAAAATGTTTGTAGGATCTCAATTGATCTGATCTAGCTGAAAGTTTATTGGAAGCTTCGTGACTCGTTCCCTTTAGATTCACTGGTGGGATTAGCGTTCTAACTGCTGGTTTATGATAAATCCGTGTTTTAATGAGGTTGTTTGCGTCTGGTGATTTCTAACTTTTCAGTAGGTACGGTTTTGAGTGTTCAAGATAATGTTTGTAGGTGATTAATGATCCGATTTGGGTGAAATTATCATGGAGAATTCGTGTCTCATGTGGGATTAGTATTTGAAATTTTTTAGCATGTCGTGTCTCGAATGTTCAAGGCAATGTTTGTTAGATCACAACTAATTTGATCTGGCTGAAATTTTTATGCAAGCTTCATTACTCATTACGTTTAAGATTCATCGGTGGGTTTAGTGTATTAACTATTGGTTTGTGGTAAATCTGAGTTTTAGTATGGACCTCCCCGTCGGGGATATCAAACTTTTCAACATGCAAGTGTTCAAGGCAATGTTTGTACGATCACAACTGATCTACTATGGCTGAAATTTTCAGGAAAGATTTGTGACTTATTGCTCTAGAATTCCAAGGTGGGATTAGCGTGTTAAGGGTTGCTTCATGATAAATCAAAGTCTTAGCGGGGTTGTTTGCGTCTGGCGATTGCCAACCTTTCAGAAGGTACTATCTTGATTGTTCAAGGTAATATTTGAAGGATCACAAGTGATCCGATATGGCTGAAATTTTCACGGAAGCTTCACGACGTTTCTCTTGAGATTCATCGATGCGATTAGCATTTAATAGTGGATTCGTGATAAACCAGAGTTTTATACATGTCGTTTTTGTATGGAGATTACTAGCTTTTCGACATGTCCTCTCTTGAGGTTCAATGCAATGTTTTAGTAGGCATGTTTGTAGGATAACAACTAATATGATCTGACTGAAATTTTCTAACTAGTCGCACTTGAGATTCACCGGTGGGATTAACGTTCTTATGATTAGTTCATGATAAATCTGAGTTTTATGGCAGTTTACGCATGTCTTTTGCTAATTTCTTAATATGTATTGTCTTTAGTGCTCAAACAATGTTTATAGGATCACAACTGTTTTAATTTGACTGAAAGTTATGAGCAAACTTCGTGACTCGTTAGTCTTGATTTTAACTAGTGGGATTTGTCAACGAAAGCAGGATTAGCATCTATCTATTAACGTTTAATTCTTGATAAATCAGAATCTTAGTGGAGCTGTCTGCATCTATCTATTTCCAGCTTTGCAGCATGTACTATCTTAAGTGATGGTTGTGGGATCACAGTTTATCCGATCTGGCTGAATTTTTTACGAACATCCGTGACTCGTTTTTCTTGAGATTCAGTAGTAGAATTAGTGTTCTCACTGTTAATTTTTACCGTTGGGTTTGGTGATTTCTAGTTTTTGAACTGGTACTGTCTTGAGTGCTCAAAGACATGTTTGGAATATAACAACTGATCTGATCTGGATGAAATTTTCACAGAAGCTTCTTGTCTTGTTGCTTTTGAGATTTAACTGTGGGATTAACTTTCCAAAGGGTTTGTCATGATAGATTTGAGTTTTAGTGGGATTGTGTGCAGTCTGGTCATTTTCATTTTTCAGTTATACTGGCTTGAGTGTTCATGGCAATGTGAGTAAGATCATAACGAGTCTGATTCTGCTGAAGTTTTTAAGAAAGCTTCGTTAATCGTTCTTCTTGAGATTAAACAGTTGAATTAGTGTTCTAACCGTTAGTTCATGATAAATTTGGGTTTTGGTGGGGCCGATTGCATCTGGTTATTGACAGCTTTTCAGTATGTATTGTCTTAAGTGTTCACGAAAATAATTGTAGAATCACAAGTAATCTGTTATGGCTGAAAGTTATAAGGAAGATTTTTCACTAGTTGCCCTTGATATTCGTGAGTGGGACTAGCGTGTTAATGTTTTGTTCGTGATAAGTCACGGTCTCAATGAGGTTATTTGCGTTCAGCTATTTCCAAAATTTCAGCAGGTATTATCTGAAGTTTTCAAAGGCAATGTTTGTAGTATAACAATTGATCCGATCTATCTGAAATTTTAACGGAAGATTCGTGACTAGTTGCTCTTGAGGTTTACTATTAGGATTAGTGCTCTCACTATTAGTTTGTGATATATATGACTTTTAGTGGGGTTGTTTGTGTATGAGCTATTGCTAGTATTTCAGCAGATATTGTCTTTATTGTTCGAAACAATGTTTGTTGGATCACAAATGATCTGATATGGCTAAACATTTTACCGATTCTTTGAGACACGTTGGTCTTGAGATTCACCGATGGGATTAACATGATAGTGGTTCTTTCTTGATAAATCCTAGTTTTAGAGGGGTGGTTTGCATATTTTGATTGCAAGCTTTTCAGCAAGTATTACCTTGATTGCTCAAGGAAATGTTTGTAAGATCAGAACTGAACTGATCTGATCTGGTTGAACGTTTAATGGAAGCTTTGTGACTTGTTGCCTTTTAGATTTACTGGTGGGATTAACACTCTAATGATTGGTTCGTAATAATTTTAAGTTCTGGTTGGGATGTTTGTCTGGTAATTTCCATCTTTTCAGCAAGTATTGTCTTGAGTGACTGATCCGATTTGGATAACATTTTCAAGGAAGCATTGTGACTCATTGCTCAATATCTGAAGGTGAGAGATTAGCATTTTAGTAGTTAGTTTGTGATAAATCTTAGTTTTAGTGGGGTTGTTTGCGTCTAGTTATTGCCAGCTTTTAAGCATGTCATGTCGAGAGTGAACAAGGAAATGTTTATAAGATCAGAACCAATCGGATATGGCTGATATTTTTATGGAAGCTTCGTGACTTGTTATCCTTAAGATTCGTAGGTTGGATTAGAGTATTAACGGTTGGTTCATGACAAATATGAGTTTTAGTTCGGCCCTTTGCATCTGGTGATATCCTACATTTCAGCAGGTACTTCTTAAGAGTTCAAGGAAATACTTGTAGAGTCTAAACCAATCCAATTTGACTGGAATATTTACAGAAGCTTCGGAACTCGTTACTTTTGAATTTCAGGTGGGCTTACCCTGTTAATGGTTCATTTGAGATAGATCTGAGTTTTAGTATGGCGGTTTGCGTCTGGCAATAGCCAGATTTTCAGCAGGTACTATTTTCAGTATGGAAAGTATTTTTTTGTAAAATCAATAGTGATCCGATATGGTTAAAATTTTCACAAACGCTTCATGCTTCGTTGCTCTTGAGTTTTATACATGCTGTTTTTGTATGAAGATTCCCTGCTTTTTAACAGGTACTTTCTTGAGTGTTCAAAGAAATCTTTTACTGGGGCGGTTTGCGTCTGAAAATTTCCAACTGTTTAACAAGTATGGTCTGAAGTGTTCAAACCAATATCTGTAGGACCCAAACTGATCCGATCTGGTTGAAATAATCATTGCACTTGAGATTAGCTGGTGGGATTAGAGTTCTCACGGTAGTCCATGATATATCTGACTTTTATGGCAGTTAAGTTTACATATGGTGTTTGCTAGTTTTTCAGAAACTACTCTCTTGAGTGTCTCAAGAAACATTTTTAGGATCATAACTAAAATGACATGGCTGAAAGTTTTAAAGCACCTTCGAGACTTGATGCGCTTGCTATAAATTAGTGGGTTTATCGTGCTAATGTTTGGTTCGTGATAAATCAAAGTTTTAGTGGAGCTGTTTGCATCTGGTTAGCTTTCAGCATGTACTATCTTAAGTGTTTAAGGCTATGATAGTAGGATCACAACTGATTTCATTAGGCTGCAAGTTTTGTGGAAGCTTCATAACTCGGTTCTCTTGAGATTAATTGGTGAGATTAACATATTAACGGTTGTTTTATGATAAAACCGAGTTTTAGTGGGACTGATTATGTCTGGAGACTTCCTATTTTTCAGTTATGCTGTTTTGAGTATCCAAGGCAATGTTTGGAGGAACATAATTAATTTGATCTAGCTGAAATTTTCATGGAAGCTACACGACTCGTTGCTCTTGGGATGCAGCCGTGCGATTAAAATTTCAACTGTTTCCCCGTGATAAATTTAAGTTTTAGTAGGGTTGTTTGAGTCTGGCCCTTTCCATTTTTTCAGTTGGTATTGTCTTGAGTGTTCATGTCAATGTTTGTAGGATTATAAATAATCTGATACGGCTAACAGTTTTGCGAAAGGTTCGTGACTCGTTCCTCTTGAGATTAGATTAGCATATTAACGAATAACGATTGTTTGGCAATAAACCTGAGTTTTAGTGGAACTGATTGCGTCTGACAAAATCTAGTTTTTCATCTGAGACTCTATTGAGTATTCAAGGCAATGTTTGGAAGAACACTGATTTGGCTGAAATTTTAACAGAAGATTTATGAATCTTATTTTGAGATCCAATAGTGGGATGAGCATGCCAACGGTTTCTTTTTGGTAAATTAGAGTTTTAGTAGGGTTTTTTTGCGTCTGGCGATTTTTATTTTTTATGCTGGTACTGTCTTGAATGTTCATGAAAATGTTTTTAGGATCACAACTAATCCGATTTCGCTGAAGTTTAAGGATGTTTGATGACTCGTTAATCTTGAGATTCACCAGTGGGGTGAGCGTCCTAACAATTGCTTCATCATAAATTTGGGTTTTAATGGGGTTGTTACCGTCTTAGGAATTTGTAGCAGTACTGCCATATGTATTGTTTATGGTATCAAAACAAATTCAATCTTACTGAAACTTTCACCGAAGCTTTATGAATCTTGCTCTTGATAATATAACTGGGCGATTAGTATTCTGACACTTAGTTTGTGATAAATATGTATTTTAAGAGGGCTGTTCGAATCTCACTATTGCGAACGTTTTAGTAGGGACTGTCATGAGTGTTCCAGGCAATGTTTTTAGCATCACAACTAATCTTATTTGGTTGAAAGCTTTAAGAAAGCTTTATGGTGCACGGCTCTTGATATTCACATGTGGGATTAGCCGTTAACGTTTGGTTCATGATAAATCTGAGATTTAGTTGGGTTTATTGTGTATGGTGATTGCTAGTTTCACCATCATGTACTGTCTTGAGTGTTCAAAACAATGTTTGTAGGATCGCAACTGATTTGAAATGGCTGAAATTTTTACGGACTCTTTATGATTCATTTCTGTTTAAGATTTCGTGGTGGGATAAACATGATAATGGTCGATGAACAAGAGTTATATTGGAGTTGTTTGTGTTTTGTGATTGCCAGCTTTACAATAGGTACTGTCTTGAGTGTTCAAGACTGATAAGGAATGTTTAATCCATAGACTTCGAATTATATTGGAGTTGTTTGTCTTGAGTGTTTAAGACAATGTTTGTAGGTTGACAAATGATATGATCTGTCTGAAAGTTTAATGGCTGCTTCGTGACTCGTTGCCCTTGAGATTGGCTCGTGATAAATTTAAGTCTTAATGAGGTTGTTTGTATATGGTGATTTCTAACTTTTCAACAACTACTGGGTTGAGGGTTCAAGATAGGGCTGTCAACGGTTCTCTGGAACCGAGAACCGGACCGGGACCGAACCGATAAGGACTAGGGCTGTTATCGGTCCGGTTCGGTCGGATTTTTACAAAATCGGACCGAACCGATAAGCTTGTCGGTTTGGACCGAACCGATAAGGTTTCGGTTTTGAAAACCAAGACCGAACCGGAACTGATAAGAATCGGTCCGGTTCGGTTCGGTCCGGTTTACCGGACTGACAACCCTTTAAAAAAAATTAATTCGAAACTTGTAACTATTAATCACATGGTCAGGCATTCAAGTAGTTGCCCAAGTCTTGGTAAGTGAGAGGGTGTGTTTGTGACACTTTTATCTTCAATGATAACTATCGATGTGAGATTATTTTAAACAAAACTTCTCTTCAATGGTAACTATCGATGTGGGATTCTTTTAAACAAAACTCGAAATACTTGTTCTTTCTAAGATTATTCACATTGTCAATGGTCGTATATTATTTAATTATTGATTATTCGGCTTTGATATTCTATTATTTTTTTATGATTGGTTTTGATATTAAACGTTAAATTATTAAAGACATACTACTAACTTAGTTATTAATATTTGTCAACAAAGAACTTAGAAAAATATATTTTCTAAACTAATCTGTCATAATTTAAAACAATTTTGTTTGTTAATTACAAAAGGATAAATAATTTATTAATCATAGATTTATTACGGCATAATATTTAAAATACATTAGTTTTAGCAAGTTTTTAATAATTTTTTATTTCGATTCCGAATTGGTTCTTACCGGTTTTATCGGTTCAGTTCCTTATCGGTTTTTCGTTTCGGTTCCTTATCGGTTATCGGTGTTTAAAATAGAACCCCAAACCGCACCGTTAAGGTTCGGTCCGGTCCTTATCGGTTCGGTCCCGGTCCGGTTCGCGGTTCTATTTTAAAAACCGAAAATCGATAAGGAACCGAACCGATAAAACCGGTAAGAACCGATTCAAAATCGAAATAAAAAATTATTAAAAATTTGCTAAAACTAATGTATTTTAAATATTATGCCGTAATAAATCTGTGATTAATAAATTATCCTACTGTAATTAACAAACAAAATTGTTTTAAATTATGACAGATTAGTTTAGAAAATATATTTTTTTAAGTTCTTTGTTGACAAACATTAATAACTAAGTTAGTAGTATGTCTTTAATAATTTAACGTTTAATATCAAAATCAATCATAAAAATAATAAAATATCAAAGCCGAATAATCAATAATTAAATAATATATGACCATTGACAATGTGAATAATCTTAGAAAGAATAAGTATTTGGAGTTTTGTTTAAAAGAATCCCACATCGATAGTTACTATTGAAGATGAAAGTGTCGATCTATATAAAAGGAGGCACAAACACACTCTCTCACTTACCAAGGCTTGGGCAACTACTTGAATTCCTGACCACGTGATTAATAGTAACAAGTTTCGAATTAATTTTTTTAAAGGGTTGTCGGTCCAGTAAATCGGACCGAATTGGACCGATTGTTATCGGTTTTGGTTTTCAAAACCGAAACCTTATCGGTTCGGTCCAAACTGACAAGCTTATCGGTCCAAACCGACAAGCTTATCGGTCCGGTTTTGTAAAAACCCGGACCGAACCAAACCGATAATAGTTCAAAACAATATCTTTAGGAGCAATATTGATCCGATGTGCCTTGAGTTTCGGTGAGATTTGTTACAGAAAATAAATTAGATTAATCAATTATATTGTACGATAATATATGATAATCAATTATAGTCAATAGTCTACGTCAATTTTAGTAAAATAAAGATTCTAGTATTAATTATTGTAACCAATATAAATTAGTACAAAAGGTGAACCAGAAAGATAAATAAGGTATATTTTTTCAGAAAGAAAATACTTTTGATATGGTATCAGAGCGCAATTGATTTTTTGTAGAGTTTGTTGGATGGTGAGTTTTTCGTGTATTTTGGGTGGTTAAGTTTATAGAAGTTACAACAATTAATACTAAAATCTTTATTTTCTTAAAAGATTCTTAAAGTTGACGTAGACAATTGACTATAATTGATTATCATATATATTATACTACAATATATATTAACTCAATCTTTGACTAAATAAATTAGATATCAATCTAATTTATTTTCTGTAACACGGATATGGCTGAGCATTTTAAGGAAGCGTTGGGACTAGTTGCTATTAATATTCACTAATGAGATTATTGTGTTAATATTTGGTTCATAATAAATCAGAGTTTTAGCAGGCTGGCTGCGTTTTAGAAAGTTCCAGATTTTCGACAAAATATTAATTTAAGTTTGAAGACTATGTTTGTAGGATCACAGTTGATCTAATTAGGTTGAAAGCTTTATGACTTCAGCAACTACTGCCTTGAGTTTTCAAGGCAGCGTTTGGAAGATTATAATTGATACTATCTACCTGAAGTTTTCAAACAAGTTTTGCAAATAATTGCTTTTGAGATTCAAATGTGATATTACCATTGAAACGACTGCTCCGTGCTTAATTTGAGTTTTAATGAAGTTGTCTGTGTTTGGCAATTTCCATTTTTTCATCTCATTTTGTCTTGAGAGTTCATCACAATGTTTGTAGGATCACAACTAATCTGATCCAGCTGAAATATCAAACGAAGCTTCGTGACTCGTTCGGCTTCAGATTAACTAGTGCGATTAGCATTCTAACGGTTGTTTTATGATAAATCTAGGGTTGGTTATCTAATGATGCTCTTCAGCACTCCTATCTTAAGTTTTCAGGGTTTTGTTTGTAGGATCAAGACTGAACTGATATGGTTGAAACTTTCAAAGATGCTTTATGAGTCATTGCTCTTGAGACTCAATTTCGGGATTAGGACTCTAACATTTAGTTCGTGATATATATGAGTTTTAGTAGTATTGTTTGTGTCTTGTTATTGACAGCTTTTTAGTAGGTACTGTCTTAAGTGGTCAAGGCAATGTTTGCAAGATCATAACGAGTTTTGTACGGCTAAATTTCTTAAAGAAGCTTTGTGTCTCATTGCTCTTGATATTCACCGTTGGGATTAGCATGTTAACGTTTGGTTTGTTATAAATTAAAGTTTTAGTGGGGCTCTTTGTGTTTGGCTATTTCTATATTTTTAACATGTATTATCTTAAGTGTTCAATAAAAAATGTTTGTATGATCACAGTTAATCTGATCGGATGAAATTTCACAAAATCCTTGTGACATCTTGATCTTGAGAATCACAAGTAGGATTAGCGTTCTCACTGTTAGTTCGTGATAAATCTCAATTTTAATGTGGTGATTTATGTATGACAATTGCTAGTGTTTCATCATTTCAACGGAAGCTTTGTGTGTCATTGCGCTTGAATTTCCGGGTGGGATTAGCGTGTTAATGGCTTGCGCGCATAAATAGTAGTTTATTGGGGTTGTGGCATTTGGTAGCTTTTCAGCAGGTATTATATTCCACGTTTCAACGTAATTACGTCGGTAGGATCACAAGTGATTCGATAAGCTATGTGACTTATTTATTCGCCGGTGGGATTAACTTTATAAAAGCTATGTAACTTTCAACGTAATAATATGACTTTTATCAAGGTTGTTTTGATACGGATAAGAAATTTGTTAGTATGATTGTTTTCGTCTCACCTCGCGGTTAGAAGTTATTTTGACGTTTTTCTGGCTCCATTTTAGATGTCAAAACTCAATATGGTCAAGGGTCATGAATGTTATTTACTTCAGTCAAAATCATTCTCTTACTGTCCCTCTGCAAGCTAACAGCTCACATATTTGGAAGAGACTGTGGTCTGTTAGGGACATGACTAATAAACATATTATTTTGGCAAGCTAAAGAAGGTAATCTGGATTTAAAGCTGGACAGATGGTGTTCAAGTGAGGCTTTTATGTCTTTTGCTAGTGAGGAGTGATTAGGACATAAAATGCCAAAGATAATAAGGGGTCCAATTTATAATGTATAAATCTATAGGGATTTACTTATAAAGATAGAATATGTAAGACATAAGTGTAAATATGAGGGCTAACATATAATTAGAGTAAACATAACATGTGACACTAGAGCCCACCACTGGCATTATATAAGGAAAGATCCTTTTCCCAAAAAGGGTACTTTCTAATCATTAGTATTTTATTTTTACTACATTCTCTCTCTAGAATATAGTATTTGTACGCCTGAAACCCTTTTACCATACACATTATCATAGATATTCTGAGACTTATCATTGATGTCGTCTGTGGGAAAGAGGGATACCCGGAGATCGGGTTCCCCAAAATCTCGACTCTATCAAAACCTTAAAATTTGAGGAATGAATACCGAGGCTTGAAAGGTAAAGGCAAATGAGAGAGGTTCTGACAAAGAGATGTCGTATTCAGAGGATCGGTACTCTGAAGAGCTGTTTGGTGATGACGATTAGGGTAAACAGGGCCGAAACAAACGGTCGACCTTAGTCATGACCAAACAACAACTGTTGGACGACATTGCTAATCTAAGTGCTGAGAAAAAGATAACTTTGGTCGAGAAGAAGTGTCGGCTCGACGGTCGAAGCGAACGATCGTGTTAGGAAGGGAAAGAAGTCGATCGCGTTGTCGATCGGGATGAAGTAGACTTTTACAAAGGCAGAACTCGAGTGCGAAGGCTCGACGGGGTTGCAACATAGAATTCTGGATTCCGGGCCAAACATGGGTACGAATATTTATCTGGGGAAGATATGTGTGAGTTTTCTTCCCCGATAGAGATTTCCGATGCCTAAGAAATGATAAAAGAAAGACCAGTGAGCGAGAACTCCGAAGACGTAAGTCACAACGAGCAAAGATAGTCAAACCTTAAGGTGACAACGTCGACAAAGTAACCCTAACGTCTGCTAAAAAGATCGGCACAGTCTTAGTTAACATGGAACAACATAATGGCCCCTAGTTTCAATTTCCATCAGGGAGCCAGTCTTATGGCTACAGGAATGGAAGCCAATTCGCAAACCCACTCGAAGAATGGTTATTTACAAGTCATGCAAAAGGTTTAGGAGGCAGAACTTTTAGCCTCAGACATAATTAGAGGTCGTCCCCCCTATCAAATGAAATCTTGTCGGGACATCTCCCGAAGCGCTTTGATATCTCGAAGCTCAAAAAATATGACGGAAAGAAAGACCTTGACAACCACCTGGAAACTTTCAAGAGTTTTATGTTAAGCTTCGATAATGACGATAAGTTGATTTGTCGAGCATTCTCAATGATATTTCAAGACCGAGCATCAAAGTGGTACAATCGTTTGCCACAGAGATGCATTAAAAACTTTGGCATGTTCTAGATGATGTTCAGGTAGCAGTTTGTAAGAAGTAAGAACTTCCGAGCTAACAGAGTTACACTCGTTAATTGCCGACAAAAGGTAGGAGAAAGTTTTAGGGATTATACTCGATGCTTTACAGATGTGAAGACTGATCTTGACTATTGTGATGAAAGTGTGGCTCTGAGTGGTTATAGATTAGGCTTGTTGCCAGGTCCGATGAAACAAGCCGTAACGAAGAAACATGCTTTTAACTTTTCTGCCTTGTTAGCTCAGGTAGAAAAATAGATCCTAATCGATGAAACTGAAGTATCAGAGTTGGCAGCACAAATCATGCAAACCACACAAGCTTTGGTTGTTACGTATCAAAAGACTCCACAAAAAATAGTCATGATTCCTCAACCACAACCGATAACTACTGTAGCACTAACAACGCAGCATTCAAAAAGGAAAGGATCAGGAAATCAGACTCAGAGGGTACAAAATAATTACCAGAGAAACAATTACTGACCCATATCAAATAAATGGGCTTGACCAGATTACTTTGCTGATTTGACCGAATGTGTTGCAACTATCTTCGACAAGTCGAGGAAAAGTGTACACTTCCGGAAGCTATTTCCGATCAGAACTTCCCGTGAAGGCCAAAATAATTGCTACTATAGGTATTACGAGGACGTAGGTCACGATACCAAATATTGCATTGCGCTCAAGAAAGAAGTGCAAGCGCAAATTGACAATGGAAAATTGCTCGAGTACGTAAAGAAACAAGCTCAGCAAAGCGGAGCTGCTAAACAGATTGTAGCAGTGCCGAAGCAGGAAATCTCTTTGGTGATCTTGAAGGCCACTGATTCATTTGATGTGTCCACTGAGTATTTGGACCCAGACAAAAACATGAATGTGATCGGAGTAATTGAGGAAGTAGTATCTGTGGTAGGAGGAAACGTAAGTGACTTGTGTAAGTTTTTTGAGTCTCTAACTATTTTTGGGGGCGGTTCAATGACAAGTATCACCAATTCTTCTTGAAAGAGGCACGTGGTTAATCTGGCAACACAGTTAGAGGCAAGAGCATCGGCTCACTTATACCAGCACCCATCTCTTATTTTGTGCTTTGGTGATGATGATATGAGAGACATTGCCGGTCCTCATGAAGACGCGATCGTAACTGTAGCTGCTATTGCTGGTGAGGAGGTTCGGAGAATATTGGTGGATACTGGGAGTTCGGCGAACATTATTTTCTCATCAACTTTCTCAGGGTTTAGGAATAAACTAGTGATCGTGAAATCGGATTGAACTATAATTGCTTTTATAGGAGCATCGACATAGGTAGTCGGTGAGTTTGAATGTGTGGTCCAGCTCGGGCGAGGGCCTTTCATAAAGGAAGTAACAGTCCTGTTTATAGTCGTAGATGCTCCCACGTTACATGACAGAATTTTTTGCCGATCTTGGTTGTCAATGATGCATGTCGTAACCTCTACGGTTCATCAACGCTGAAAGTATGTGATCGGAAACAATGTCAGCGTTGTCAGAAGCAGCCAAAAAACAGCGAGAGAATGTTAGTAGGGTTTCCTCCTAGATCGGAGCCTGCAGACGATCCTAAGGAGACCTCAGAATTATTACTCATCTATGAAAGTTGTGAAAACTACGAATTTTCCAAAGGAAAGGTTTTAAAGATTGGTGTAAACTTGTCCCCTTTTTTTTTGGAAAAAACTTAATTGATTTTCTTGAGCAAAAGCTACATTTGTTTGCCTGGTGCCCAGAAGATGTTACAGGGGTCCCTAAGAGTGTTATCTATCATCAATTGTCCATAAATCCAAGTGTTCGACCTATAATGCAAAAACGCCGAGCTTTCTCCCCAAAACAAGGCAGAGGCAATTATTTTAGAGGTTGAAAGTCTAACAAGGGTAAGACATATAATGGAGTCCCAGTATCAGTGCTGGACAGCAAATCCAGTTTTGGTGAAAAAGAAAAACGGAAAATGGAGAATGTGCGCAGACTTCACGGACCTCACAGGATTCATTTCCCATGCAGAGGATTGAACAGTTGGTAGATTCGACATCAGGAAACAAGTTATTATCGTTCATGGATGCCTATACAGGGTACAACCAGATAAAACTGGATCCAAGAGATCAGGAAAGCGCCACATCTATCACAGGGAGAGGTTTATACTGTTACAAGGTTATGCCATTTGGTCTGAAGAATGCATGAGCTACTTATCAGAGCCTTGTGAATAAGGTCTTTGACGAATAGATTGGGCGAAATGTTGAGGTCTATATTGACGACATGTTGGTCAAGAGCGTCATGGATGAAAATTATTTTGCCGACCTTGAAGAAACATTCAAGAACCTCGGAAAGGTGAATCCAGAGAAGTACTCTTTTGGAGTTCGGTCCGGAAAATTCCTAGGGTTCATGATCGGCGAGAAAGGGATAGAGGCAGATCCAACCCAGTTAGATGCCTAGAATAGTATGACACCCTCTAGGAATATTAAAGAGGTACAGATTTTGACCGGAGCAGCACTGAACAGATTCATCTCGCGATCTTCTGATAAGTGCGCACCGTTTTTTCAAGTGTTAAGGAATGCTAAGAATTTCAGGTGGACACCTGAATGTACCAAAGCTTTTCTCAATATAAATAATTACTTATCATCCCCAACGTTACTAACAAAACCACTACCCCGCTAAATTTTGTTCCTATATATAGCGTTCTCATAGCATTCGGTGAGCGCGACTTTAGTTTGAGAAGAGGATAAGATCCCTTAACCTGTCTACTATGTGAGCAAAAGTCCGTTGGATGCTGAAAAACGGTATTTGAAGCTCGAAAAATTAGCAGACTCGTGTAACAGCTGCTAGAAAAATTTGACCGTATTTTCGAGGTCACTCTATTATGGTTCGAACAACATTCCCCCTAAAACGTGACTTTACAGTTCAACCGGTTACACGCAAAACGACGTTCCGATTCGGTGAGGCCAGAAACTGGATGTTGGCAGAATGCGACTATGACTGACCACCTAGCTTTCACCTCATTAACACGCCTTGAAATTCTAGGCGGCTGAACAACATCCCTTCCATATAGGAAGTACATCTTGCATTGCAACGCCTCCCAGTACTTTCTACCCCCTCTATCATGTTCGTGTTACCAACTTCAGCTGATGCCATCATCAAATATTGATCTTCCAACTCAGTCCATTGACACATTTTTTGCAATTGATATATTTGCTATTATTTGTTCTGCCTAAAAAAACGTCTTTCTGTACCACTTTTATGCTTAAGATAACGTAATCCAAGTAGACCTATCAATAAACGACACTTGTAAGATAAGGATAACGTAATCCAGGTTGACGAATGATTATGCGACACCTAATATTTACAAAAGTACTCAAATGTTGCAGTGCAATAATAGTGGGGGTCTCATTATAGCATAACTTCCATTACCAGGTGTCTCGCTATAACGAGACACCTACAAAAATTTCCGCAAAAAACACCCGCGTTTAATGCACTTCCCGCCCAAACAACCACGAGCCTATAAATAGACGCTAAGCACTCCTCGAACATAAACAGTTTAACCAATGGAGTTTACCCCTAATGAAGATTACCATTTGCTCGAGGCAGTGAAAATTGCCCTCGAGAGTTGGGGGAAGATAGTAGCGATGCGTTTTTCGAGCTTGTCTTGTGTAATATGTACTACAACTACGGCCGTTTAGGAACTAAAGGTTTTGTTGTGCGTCACTGTGACCGAAACAATGAGAGGTATATTATTTGCAAACCAATGGATCGTTTGTTGTTTCTACCAATTAAAATTAAGCAAGAAGCATCTGCCGTATGGAACATGACGGTGGTAGACTACATCACTAAGGATATGGTAGCGTATCTTCACAATATGATTACTGAGATGGAAGAGGGGATTGAATCTGACGACAACTTGGGATATGACTTCGACGATTGAGCATTATGCTATGTTTTTTAATTGTTTTCATCTTGTAGGTTCTGTATTGTTTGTTTGTTTAAGTTAATGTTATAACTTGTTTTAGTTTCCATTACAATGTTTCGTAATTTTTATTTGGTACCCACAACTTAAGACAAAAACTAATAAGAACAATAACAACTTAACACAACAACTAATATGAAAAATCGCAACTTAAATTAACAACCAGTAATACAAAAATCACAACTTCAAACAACGACTAATTAGAAAAATCACAACTTAACTTAACAACCAGTAATACAAAAATTACAACTTCAAACAACAACTAATAGGAAAAATCACAACTTCAAATAACAACCGCTAAGAAAATAACAACGTAAAATAACATAAGTGGAAGGCTTAGTCGTATCTAAGTTTGTATTCCACATCATCCACTCCACCCCTTGCAATAATTATCTCCTCTAGAAATGCTACTATATCCCTTGTGATGTAGTCTATCAAGCTCAGGTTCTAGACGGAAGCTGCTTCTTGCTTAATTAACGATGGCAAGAAACACAAATGTTGTATTGGCTTGCAAAAATTATATCTGCGTTTGATCTGCTCACGAGTACGCAAAACGATATATCTTGTACCTAAATGGTCGTAGTTTATATACATCGTACATATGACACACTCGAAAAACTGATCGCTGAGCTTGAAGCATGTGGTAGTCTTCGTCCGCCGTAAACTCCATATGTAAACGTTAACGAGTTTTATATTTTTGTGAATGCTATATTTTGGCCAAGTGTCGTATTTTTCTAGATTTTATATCCTATTTTATAGGGGGCGAGTCAATTTTGGTAGGGGTTTAATATTTGGATAGGGTCTCATTATAACGATATTCATACCATTTTGAATGCAGTGTTGTCCTTAGCTATAATGAGACCCTGCTTTAAACCACGTGGGTTGTAATAATGATATTGGATATTGTGTATTTTTGTATATATTATGTGTCACAACATTAGTCGCCTATTCTGATTACGTTATCCTTACATGTCTGACAACTTTAAGCTACTTTTAAGTAGTTTTTAGGGTGTTTTTAAATTATTATTCTTTTCCACAAATTTCGAATCATTCAAGTGAAAATGACTAACGTATAATGATGGTTAAAGAAAAAACGTTTCAGACCCAAAAAGTAAATAAACGTGAAAATGTCAAAATTATGACAATTTTAGGCTACTTTGAAGTAGTTTTTTAAACATTTTTCGAGTTTTTTTTTGTTTTTCCCATAAATTTCGAATCATTCGAGTGAAAATGACTAACATATAATGATGGTTAAAAAAAAGGTTCGGACCCAAGAAGTAAATAAACGTGAAAATGTCAAAATTTTGACCATTTTAGGCTACTTTAAAGTAGTTTTTCAACATTTTATGAGTTTTTTCCCACAAATTTCGAACCATTCGAGTGAAAATGACTAACGTATAATGATGGTTAAAAAAATAAAAAGTTTCGGACTCAAGAAATAAATAAACGTGAAAATGTCAAAATTGTGACCATTTTAGGCTACTTTGAAGTAGTTTTTTCAACCTTTTTTGAGTTTTTTGTCCCCACAAATTTCGAATCATTCGAGCGAAATGACTAATGTATAATGTTGGTTAAACAAAAATGAGTTTTGGACTCGGAAAAATACAAAATAGTAAAATTACAAAATTACAAAATTTTGAATCCTAGTTTTATGCTTTCGGACTCGGCTCAATCAATCAAATCGGCTTTGGTGTAGAAGGTGTCCGTACTAAAAAAATTCGTGTTATCGGTCATCGAACATGGCGGTTAATCCGGTCCCTATATTTTTTATTGATGCAATTATATGAAAACATACGTAATTGTAACCGATCATTTAATTTGCAAAACAGGTCATATTCGCGAACATCGAGTTCGATTTTTCAGCAAAATCGCGTATAACCAATTCGACGATTTCGACGAATTACGAGCACCGTACGCGTGTATTTGGAAAAAATGCGTGCTCGTTGTTCGTCCATTTGGTATATCTGCGAACGGGGTGTTCGCTATGTTGGCAAAATCGTGAACAAGCTGTTCGTCTATTTTGCAAAAAATTTCATGCAAAACTGCGAACCCTGGGTTCGCAGTTCATCCAGTATGTAGCGCTACCAGCGCTATATTCGCACAGAAACTTAAAAAAACCAAAAATCACCTCATCTTGGGTTTGCAAATGGTCCGTCAACGGCTCATCTTCCTCCGATGCAAAATCATCGATATTGCAGCTGAAACCTTCACTCCAATCACTCAAATCCATGGTTTTTTTTAGAGTTTTTAGTTATTTTAGAGAGAGAAAACTTAAGGGAGAAGTAGGAAAAAAATGGGTTTTTCTTACAAAATTGGGCTTAAATGAAGGGCAAAATGGACATTTCACATTAAAGAAAAAAAATCTGATTTTTGGGTCTCATTCTAGCCATATGAGGTCCTAATATAGCATTGCCCGTATAAGTAAGAACATATCTCAACTAGTATGAGGCCTTTTAGAAGGGACCAATATCGTACTAGTGTTGAGATCATGTTGTTCTTAGTTATATACGGAGGCGGAATATGCGGACCGAGCCCCTATATTCTAAACACGTAGTATCAGAGCGCCAGGCCTAGACGGAACGCGATGGTGGTGAAATTCTCGGAGGTCGAACATGAAGAAGTTAGATGTCATGCTCAATGTTATTTACTATAGAGATCCTAGTTCAGAGTGCTCATAGCTCATCAAACGGTGGTACTTGATTGGAGTGGAGAGTGACACTAAGGAACAACACAGAGTGGTCTAATAGGAGGTGAGCAGTAACATCTCTAGTTTCTTTAGACATCAGGTAGACTGCCAACTTGATTAGAGTGGGCGGATGGAAGGCTAAAGTGGTACTTTGTTCGAGAGGAGAATTTGTTAGGGTGGCGACCAAAGTTCCACATCCCACATCGGTTAGACATGAAAATGATCAGCTGTATGTAAGTAAGAACATATCTAAACTAGTATGAGGCCTTCTGGAAGTGGAAAAAAACCAAAGTTGTGCGGATCTGTGGGCGCCTAATCGGACAATACCATACTAGTGTTGATCTACCATACTAGTTTTGAGATCATGTTGTTCATACTTATATACGGAATAACACATAATTATGAGATGTCAACTTGGAATCATATGTTTTGTTTTAAAAAAACTTCGAGCAGTTGTCTTGGAATTACATGAGTTTTAAAAAATAACACATGATTCTGAGATGCCCACTCAGAATCATATTTTCTTCTTAGCTTCCCTATCTCCACCATCTGCTCCCCGTTTTCGATCCTTCTTGGGAGCCTTTGAAGGGTTTGGAGGTCCACCTGCTTCTTTGATACTCTCATTTTCAATCACTTGAAGTAGAGTAGCATCGATTCCTCTTTGGTCCTGCACTTCCTGATTTGCTGGGACAATCTTCTCAACACCTCCTTGAGCGACCTCTGTTGCATCTTCTTTCTTCTTGCCTTTCTTGCCCTTTATCTTACTTGGGGCTTTAGCTCTGGCAGGCAAGGCTAGCTTCTCATCCTTCTCCTCTGTCCTCTGTAGGATGACACACGGAGGAGGTGGTGTGGTCAATTCCTCCCAAGTAAGGTCTCTCCGGCCAGTTTTGTTCCAGAGATGGGACCTCACTAAATTACCAGCAGTAAAGCAGTTGTGGAACCGATTTCCCCATTTGTCAGCAGTCCAAGCATTCAGCTTGGCACAAGTTGTCTGCCCCTCCTCCAAGTAGTCGCAGAACTCCTTCGGCAGTACTACCCAAAGAAAAAGAAGAGCAATTTAGTAACATATTTTTTATATGGAAAGAAAAACAAACATGATGAAATTTTAACCTGTGCTTTTCCATCTGCTGGTGAGCATGCTAGGATTGACACTAGCTTTAATTTACCTCTCGTTTTCCCAAGCACCACTAATAAACAAGAATTGGGTCTTCCATAATCAAGGGTATAAATACCCAACCACTTTCATTAATAAACATGAGTTTGAATTTGATGAATTGGGTTTTTGAATTTGACCCGATTTCATAAGTTTGACCCGAAAGCCCATTTGACCCATAATCAAGGGTATAAATACCCAACCACTTTCATTAATGAGGATAATGCACTTTTAATCAACCAGGAAGCTTAAATCTCTCACTACAAACACCTAAACACTTAATACCTTTGAAATACCACAAAACACCTGACAAAATTAACCTCAGTCGAAAATAATCCTCACCAAGATTGAGGATTAAAAGACGTCGAAAAACATTGATGAATTCCTTTAGAAATACAAAATGCAGCCATTTTGTTGTTAATAAACTGAGGGCCATTATCTATCGTAATCCTCCGAGGAACCCCAAAACGACCACAGATACTGTTTACGATAAATTTGATGACATCCTTTGCTTTTGTTCCTGATAACGGTTCTGCCTCTACCCATTTCGTAAAATAATCAACCGCTACAATTATCATCTGTCTTCCTCCAGAAGCCATCAACAAAGGTCCCACCAGAGCAATTCCCCACCTATCAAATGGTATTGCCTAAGATATAGACATAAACGGTACTATTGGCCTATGAATAGCTTTGGAAAATCTTTTACAAGTATCACAACCTAGGACTAAATTCTTAGTATCGTTCATGATTGTAGGCAAATAAAACCCTACAAGCAAAACTCGACGTGAGAAGGCTTTGAACCCACAATGAGCCGACCATTCACCATCATGCAACTCTGATAATACTTCTTGTGATTTTTGTTTGCTTAAGCATCGTAATAATGGCATGCTCAATGCCTTTTTATATAAAATCACATTCGGTACTATATATCTAAAGGCTTTGCCCCTTAACTGTTTGGCCAATTCTAAATCATCTGGCAGTATTCCTTGAGTCAAAAAATTACGAATATCTTATCGCCAATCGCGTCGGCTTTCATCCGTGGCAAAAAATTCTTCTATGCATTCACATTGGTTAAATTGAGTAACAATTGAAGGATTTTCTTGTAGAAAAATCCAAGGATATTCTTCCTTGTAAGCAACATTTGCTAAAGAGTCTGCCATCATGTTACTTCCTCTCCCAATATATTCCACAGCAACGTTGTCAAACAAAAGCATTAAATTCAGAATTTCCGGAAGATATAAAATCAAACGATCCTTCCTTGCTTTGGAAAATCCAGATACCTGATTTGTCAATAACTGAGAATCCGTTTCCAAACGTACTGAAGTTTCCCCACAAAATTTTACCAATCTCAAACTTGTCAAAGCAGCTTCGTATTCAGCTTCATTGTTCGAAGCATGAAAACATAATTTAATAGATTGAATCATTGTATCTCGTCGGAGCTATTAATTGAACCCCGACACTGCATCCTGAAACACGAGATCCCCCATATGTTCGAACAACCCACCTCGAATCAACATGTATGACTTTTTCAGTTTCTTCCTCATCTGATCGGCTTGAGTGGAATTCAACAAAAAAAAACTACCACTTCTTGCGCCATTATTGTTGTTCGAGGTGTAAACAAAATATCATAGTCCCCCAACTCCACTGACCATTTGGTCATCCTCCCAGAAATATCAAGTCGTTGTAAAACATGTTTCAAGGGGAATGAAATTCGGACATCAATAGTATGAGCTTAAAAATACGGGCGCATCTTTCTAGCAGCAATCACCAATGCTAATGCCAACTTCTCTAATTTCATATACCTCGTTTATGCTGCCACCAAACTTTTACTAATGTAATACACGGGCTTCAGAACTCTTGAATCCTCACTAATTAACACTGCCTCTTAGTGCAATATCTGATACCGCCATATACAAAAACAATTTCTCCCCATTTCGAGGCTTTGACAAAATCTCTGGTGATGACAACAAATTTTTTATGTTTGTGAAAGCTGTTTCACATTCCGACATCCATTCGAACCAACTGGGCCCTCGTAACACTTGAAAGAAAGGAAAGAATTTATCCGAAAATCTTGAAATAAATCGATTAAGGGTTGTTAACCTTCCTGTCCAAATTTGAACTTCTTTGATTGACCAAGGAGAATTCATTGTTATCAAAGCTTTTAATTGTTCTGGATCAACTTTTATTCCTTTTTCACTGATAATAAAACCCAAAAACTTCCCCGATCAAACTCCAAAGGTCCACTTCTCATGATTTAATTTCAACATGATCGCTCTTAAATTCAAAGAAGCTTCTGCTAAATCATCAAGATGCACTTTTTCCTTTGAGCTCTTTACTACCATATCGTCTATGTATACCTCCATATTTCTTCCGATCTGAGTAGCAAAAGCTTTATTCATTAATCTTTGATAAGTGGCTTCAGCATTCTTCAATCCGAACGACATCACTCTATAACAATGCAAGCCCCTATCAGTTATAAAAGTTGTGCACTCTTGATCTTTTGGATCCATTTGGATTTGATTATACCATGCAACAGCATCCATAAAAGTTAAACTTTTATTTCCTGAAGTAGAATCAATCAACTGGTCTATTCGAGAAACAGGAAACGGATCTTTAGGACAATCTCTATTCAAATCTGTAAAATCCACACACATCCTCCATTTTCCATTCTTCTTTTTTACTACCACCGGATTCGCCGTCCATAAAGGATACTATGACTCCCTTATGTGTCCGACCTTAGACAATCGATCTACTTCAGCAACAATCGCTTCTGCTTCTTCCGAGGAAAACTCTCTTCTTTTCTGAATCACCGGCTTCAGCTCCAGGTCTATGCCCACGCTGTGTCGAATTACCTCAATAGGTACTCCTGTTACATCCTTTGTCCTCCAAACGAAGACATCCAAATTTTGAGATAAAAAATCTAGCAATTGTTGACGTAGAAAAGGATTCAATAAAGTTCTGATTCGAAGTACCTTTCCTTCTGAAAAAGTAAACTCCTTTATCTCTTCACTCACCGTTAAAGACCCCGGGGTTTCCCTCGGATCGTCAACCTTTTCTTCCAAATCTGAGGGTGCCCCTTCTAATTGCTATTCACGCATTAAATCTCTGCTTCCAGATCCTCGGATCCGAAGTGCAGTGGCATAACATTCCCTGGAAACCTTCTGATCGCCTCGAACAACCCCAACTCTGTCTCCAACCACATACTTAAAGCACTGATGAACTGTAGACACCACCCCATACATTCTTGAAATCCACAATCTTCCAAAAATAACATTATAACTTGTGGGAAAGTCCACCACCACAAAGAGTACCTGGAACTTTTTCTTAAATGCTCATTTTCCCAAACTCACCTCACCTTCGAATTCTCTAACAACACGAGTTTTTACACCCGTGAATCCAATAATCTTTCTATCCGATTGAGAAATCTGAGGTGTATTTGTCATTTTATCATTGATGGATTTAAAAAGGACATTGGCAAAACTACCAGTATCAATCAGTACACATTGACTTTCAACACTAGCCACCTCAGATCCAATCACCTCATCATCTTCGTGTGGTCTTGCAGTACCTCTCTGATTATCTTCATCAAACAAAATGAAGGGAATATCTTTCTTCCCATATAAGTGTGTAGACATCCTCCCTTCGATTTGAGTTGTCAAATTGATAACATGCTTTATTCTTGAACTATCCAAGTTCCCAGTCATTGAATCGCCTCCAAAAATAGCCAACGATTCAAAAAACTTGCACAACTTCCGAACACGTCCCTTTTCTACAGATTCTTCCTCTGTCATCAAAATCAATATGTTCGGATGCTTTTCAACATACTCAGAAGAAGCATCGAACGGCTCAGCCTATGAATCCATAATTATAAAATTCTCAACTGGCGGTGCAGCCTTCGAGGTCGATGCTCCATTATTTTTCGATGCGCTCCCATGTGACTTCACATAAGTCAGGATCTTTCCATTCTCAATAAAATATTGGATTTCTTTCTTCACAGCAATACAATCATTTGTATCATGTCCAATATCATCATGATATCCGCAAAACTTATTATTTATCTCCTCCCTTGGTCTACTGATGAGAGTCGGCTTCCTGAAATTTACAGAACTCTTGGTCTTATCCCAGATGACAAATACATTCTCTGTCAGATCGACGTAGTACTCGGGCTTGACCCATGTATTTGATCTAGGCCTGTTTGAAGTGTTAGATGGAGCGTGATTTGAATAACTACCACTCTGAGGAGGCAAATTATTGTTCCTCTTCCTCGACTGTTGATTTACATTGCCATTGTTGTTACCATTCAAGGGCTGTCCTTGATTATTGGCTGCCTGTCCCGAATTCTTCGTAGTGGTGATTGGTCCGCCTCAGACTCTACTCGACTCCTCTACTTTGATATGATCCTCAACTTGAGCCACCAAAGCTCCAAAAGTCAAGGCCCTTCTCTTTATTGTCTCATTAGCTAAATCCCCTAGCAATAACCCTTGGCGAAAAGCTGTTAATGCCACATTTTCCTCACAGTTGTCCAAACTAGCCTAGGTCAACACAAATCTCTTTGTATAGTCTTTCAATTTTTCTCTCGGTGCCTGCTTGCACTGAATAATAGTATCACCATTTGCTCTTATCTATTTACTTCCCACAAACTTCCTTCAAAAAGCAGTATAGAAATTTCTGAAATTTGATATGGACCCCCTCAGAATCCTGTTGTACCACTTAAGATTTGTTCCCTTAAAAGTCTGTGAATATTCACGACACACAAACCGATCGTCAACTTTGAAATTCATCATATAATTCTTGAATTGTTCGATGTGATCATCGGGATCATGTATCCCATGGAACTTCTCCAGCTTCGAAATATCGAAACGCTTCGGAAGCGCCATGGATCGAATTTCATCTGTTAACGGAGAATTTCTCCAGTCAACACCCTGAATGAACTGATAATAAGTTCCCATTGTGACATATAGGTTCCTATCAGTGTCAGTATACTGATTCGAAGGATTTATCTTCATGCCAAGTTCAACGAGGAGCATTTTTAGATTTACTTTCCTTTTTATACTTCCTCGAATAATCTCTATCAGATTCCCCTTTTGAAGAACCTCTGTGCCTCTTAAAACTTGAGGCTGAGCTGTCGACCTCCTCGTCACTAGAAGTCACGAATTTTTGTTTATCCTTTCTCTCATTTCGAGACAAATATCACTCTTTAGGAGCCATAAAACGTGTTTTTTTGTGTTCGGACTTAGCGCGTTGATCATCAAAAGATCGATCTGACTGACCTTCCACCTCGGTTTTTTCTGCTTCTTGTCTAACTTCGGATCTGAGCGCTTGCTGAGAGTATCTCTTACTCCCTACGTTCATATTTCTCATTCAATGTATTAATTTTATCTAAAGCTAATTCATTCGCGCCTCGATATCAGATTAAGCTCGGATCGGAGATGATCAATCAGTTCTATTTCCATCAGCTTTCTCAACATCCATCGCTGACTGGAGCATATGATTGTTTTCAGGATTTATCGTATGAATTTTAATCAGAGAATACAACTAGAATGTATCAATATTTCGAAAAAAATAAGAGCACTGATTTTACGTCCCTAGTGAAGTCGTCAATTTGATGAGTTGTTGTTTTGTCTTAGTTAATTGTCAAGAGTGTATTCTAGAGAGAGAAAGAGCTTAGAGAGTTTTTAGAGAGATAAAACACAAGTATAAATGAGTTTTCAAGTATAAAGTGTTCAACCCCTTTATTGGCTAAAAACCCTAGTTAGTCACCGGTGTTTGACACCTGTTACATTCGTGCCACTAAGAGTTAGTCGTCCCCAAAACGAGTCATTTATGTTTCAAATCGTTGCATTTTTTCTACTGGCGCGTGCAAATTAACAGGAGGCTGACACATGCCACCCCAATGTACCCATGTTTGTTACATATACGGTCACCCCTTTTATTCTTCCCCAAATACCTTTGTTTCTTAATTTTTACATTTTACCTTTTACTTTTAACCTTTTATTTTTATTTTTTAATTTACTTTTACTTTATATATCGCTTATATATCTACTTTTAATATATACTTTATTTATTTGAAATTAACTTTTATTTACTGCTCACAATCTTAAATTCCAAATTTAATAACACATCCTACATCAACATTGTCACCAGGAACCACATCTCTCTACTCTCTCTCTCTCTTCCCTCACTCTCAAAATTCTTCTTCAGAGATAAAAATGGTGAAAACATCTAAACCCCAACATTCTGCAGTAGCTTTTTTTATGTCATCGTCTTTGATGTGCTCCCAAGGCTCACGCTGAATAACTGGTGAATCAACATCTCAGGTCGATGTATCCTCCCCTAAATGAAAAACTCCACTGTAGCCTTTGACCATTTCTTGATAACTGTCTACCACTTTTGTGGCTTTACCAACACAAACGATCAACAAACCAGTTCCAAATCACACCCATATATTCTCTCCTATGGTTTACAAAATGCGTCATAGAAATGCAACTCTTCTACTCTCTCGTGCAACCTATTGAATTCAACAACTTCAGGCTTTAACTCCACAAACCCATCCTCATTATTCTGGTTTTTGCCGTCGGAATCTGACCCATACATTCTCTTCGATCTCTTGCTGTAATACTTCTTATTACACTTGTCCATTTCCAAATCACACGAATCGGGTCGATTCGATTCTTTATTTGAAGCCAACTTATTATCGACCCATGTATCAAAACCCGTGTCTGTTGTTGCTTCTGAGTCACCCGAGTCTTGGAAATTAGCGAAGTCCAGTTTTCCAAGGAGGACAGCAGGACTGCGGCGACTTTGGGCGAGTGAGGACCGAGTTGGGCGGTTGATGATAATTTCGTAGTAAAGAGGGTACGGTGTAGCTGTCGTTGAGAAAGACTGTGAAGATGATGACATGTAAACGACTATTTCATGGGGATTTTTGGGTTTCAAAGGAAAAATTAAGAACCACAGGGAAGCTTTCGAAGAATATATGAAATTTAAACGGTGAGAGAGAAGAGACATGTTAATGCATAGTGATTTCCCCATTATCGAAGCTTAAATTTTGATTGTTGTTATGACTATGAAGAAGATGGATCTCCCTCTCTCTCTCTCTCTCTCCCTCTTCCTCTTCTTCTTCTTCTCGTTAAAATTTATTGTTGTCTTTTCACTGACTGGCTTAATGGAAACCCTAATCGTCATTGTTGAAGAGCATTGGTTTAAGGGAAGGGAAGAGATAAATATGGTAGACTAAATAAAAGTAAAATAAAAGTAAATGTAAAAAGTAAAAAGTAAAAAGTAGGAGTAAATTAAAAAATAAAAATAAAAAGTTACAAGTAAAAGTAAAAGGTAAAATATAAAAATTAACGAACAAGGGTATTTGGGGAAGAATAAAAGGGGTGACCGTATGCGTAACAAACATGGGTACATTAGGGTGATATGTGTCAACCTTCTGTTAATTTGCACGCGCCAGTGGCAAAAATGCAACGATTTGAAACATCAATGACTCGTTTTGAGGACGACTAACTCTTAGTGGCACGAATGTAACAGGTGTCAAATACTGGTGACTAACCAGGGTTTTTAGCTCCCCTTTATTAGAATAGTCTTGTCCTTTATATAGAGGATCCAAGACTTAGTCTCCAACTGAAATCTGTTACAAAAAGTGGGTTAATTGTTGTTTAACCCTCACTAGTTACACATAGATACAAATATCCTCTAAAACTTACATCAGTCACAAATTTAGGACAAAACTTACATTACTTGCAATTAAAGCCTTAAATTTATATTATTTCCAATTTAG
Source organism: Limnanthes douglasii subsp. nivea (assembly GCA_036936605.1). NCBI lineage: Eukaryota > Viridiplantae > Streptophyta > Magnoliopsida > Brassicales > Limnanthaceae > Limnanthes > Limnanthes douglasii. The sequence goes on from JAUPFV010000003.1 coordinate 181,883,160, forward strand.
TCCTTAAAATCATATTTCCATATCACAAACCATCTTCTTCTTCGTTGAGGTTTACTTGTTCAGAATTTATTGGTGGATAATATCATTTTCTTCAGAAACATCATTATTTCCTTTTTGTATTTGGAATTCTACTCCAAATTCTTCTTCTTCTTCTGTCAGCTTCAATTCTTCTTCAAGAATCTATAAAATTGTTAAAATATTATAGTAAAGATATATATATATATATATATATATATATATATATATATAATGTGAAACAGAATAAAAAACATATCGTAAGCATATATTATGTTTTTTATGGCTTCAACCAAATCTAAATCGGTTTTGTGCTCAATACCCAGCCATTTGAAGCATCTAGGAATCTTGTCTTCAATTTCAATATCTTGACATAAAGTTGTGTGTTCCATGATGAATGAGTGTATATTCAATACTTTAGATATCATTTATTGACTAAATATTTAATATGAAATAGAACAAAGAAAAATACTACCTAGTAAAAGGGCAACACAGTCAACTACTCTTCCAAGTTTAGTTTCATGACAAGTTATTATTGAAGTCATCAACTTTTCTCGGATTTCTTCAGCCCAATTGTAGTTGTTTATTTTATCAAATTGTTATACATAATACACCACATTTGAAGCTAATACATCTCCAGATGTAGAGAAAAACAAGGTAGAACAAGCTAGCAATATAAAGAGTATGACAACATCTTCTATTGCCTCTTCTCCAGATGTTTTTATTGTTTTCTTTATTGCATCCTACAAACAAGCAAAACCATAATTCTAAAATGGATAGATGCAAAACCCTAGTACTTACATTCCGATAGATGCGGAACCTAATACTGTAGATGCATAACCTATGTAAATGGTAAAATGATAGATGCGAAACCAGTATTAATTTTAGTAGATGCGGAACATGGTTTAATTTGAAACAGGTCTAACGTGATAAATGCGAAAGCTGTTTTAATCTTAGTAGATGCGGAACGCGGTTTAATATGAAATAGGTCTAACATGATAGATGCGACACCTAGTTTAATATGAAGCATATTAAAGAGATAGATGCGTGACGTTATGCAAATTTTAAAGTAAAACAGAAGTAAAACAACCTACGCAAATATTAAAATAGTAAAAAATGTGAGAAAGATGGAATTGCGAACCTTTATAAGTTTGTTAGTGATTGGTCTTGCTCGGCTTTCATTAACGTTTCTTGATGTTTTCTCTGGGAAAAAAAACTTCTTTATTATTCTTGATTTTTCTTCGTCTTCTAATTCTGAAAACTTAAGTTCACAACTTTTGGCTTGAAGTGGCATATTTTCATTCCCATGTTTTAAACCAAAAATGATCTTTATGTAATGGTTTGTAAGTTGTAAAAACTTTTCCCCCAATTTAAATGCTTCTTGTTCGTTATCATATGTCATTGTTATATGCTTAATTACATCTTAGTACTTTTTGTATGCAGTCTTCTTTGTTCGAAGATCATAGGTTATTTCTAAAAGTGAGTAAAAGGGTACATTATTTGCTGTTTCTCTATGTTCTGGCCTCACTTTTGTCTCTTCCATCTGTTTTAACAGTGCAAACAGGCCAGACCTGTAAAAACATGTTTTTGGTGCCATTTTACATGTAAAAGCAATAAAATATAAAAATATATCAGATGTGATAGATGCGAAAATTGTGGAGGTTAGATAAGTAGTAGATGCGAAATCTATGTAAATGTCAATGCACTGAGACACTAATAGATGCAAAACTTATGTCAAATGTTAAGCAGTACAGACTCATAGATGTGAAAATCTATATAAAATCTGCAAATATGGGGAATATGATAGTTGCGAAACCTATGTAAATATCAATGCACAGAAAGACTGATAGATGTGAAACCTAATGAAATATATAACCAGAAAACATTAGTAGATGCGAATTCTATATAAAAAACCTGCAATTACCCAAATACTATCTACGAAACCTATACAAATGTCACACAAGAAGGTATGAATCTGAGTAAGGCTTTCTGTAATTGAAATTATATTTTGAGTAAGCAGTGTTTATCACTGAAAAAGAAACTATAAACAATGTTTTTGAACCCTAGGTTTCAGTAATCGTAATCGTAATTGAACTGAATAATCGTAATCGTAAAACAGTATTAAATTTACTGCTTCACCGTTATTTGTCGTTGTTGATACTCTGACTAGAGTCCTAATCGGACTGTGGTTTTTGAATTCATCGGAGTCGATCATAATAATTATCGTTGCTGATTCGCCGGAGTTAATCGAAGTAGGTAGTTGAGTTGATTATCGGTGTCGACAGAGTGAGGAGAGAGAAAGAGAAAGATAAAGTTAGAGAAAGATAGAGAATTTGAAAGAGAGGGAGATGAGAAGTTACAGGTGTTCAAAAATGGGTCTTTATATCGAGGGTATTTTTGGAAAGAAATTTGTGAATTATTTTGTGTCTTTATTGGTAATAGGTTTGTAAAATAGGTCTTTATTGGTATGTCTTCCTAAAATAAAATATATAAAATATATTTTTGAAAAACAAATGGAAATAAAATCAAATCTGCTATATAATTTTTTTAAAATAAATAAAAATAAAATCAATTTTTTTATATAAAAATATAATATAATATAATAAAATCAAATTTATATTATTCTTTTAACTCAAAATGCAAAGACCGCCCCTATATATATAAATATTATTCTTTTTTGTTAATTCTTTACAAATTATCGTAACATATCGATAAACAACGGAAGCTTCAACGTTTCAACTAAAAATGCAAAGACCACGTGTGCGTATATATATATATATATATATACTATTTTTTTATAATTTGTTACAAATATATCGTAACATAACTTATAAACGATGGAAACTTCGTCTGTTTTAACTCAAAATGCAAAAGTCACGTCTTTTTATATAAATATTATTATTTTTTGTCAATTGTTTCCGAATATATCGTAACATACCCATAACAAATGGAAACTTCGACGATTATAACTAAAAACACAAAGCCCAAGTCTTTCGATATAAATATTATTCATTTTTATTAATTGTTTACGAATATGTCGTAGAATACCCATAAAGAACGGAAAATTCGTCAGTTTTAACTCAAAATGAAAAAGTCACGTCTCTATATATAAATATTATTCTTTTTTGTCAATTATTTAAGAATATATTGTAGCATTTCAATAAACAATGGAAAGTTTGTCGTTTTAAACTCAAAAATCAAAGGCCATGTCTCCATATATAAATATTATTCTTTTTGTCAATTATTTCCAAATTTATTGTAACATACTCATATAAAATTGAAACTTTGGTGGTTTTAACTCAAAACACAAAGATCACGTCTTTATATATAAATATGATATTTTTTTGTCAATGTTTTACGAATATATAATAACATAGCCATAAAAAGGAAAGTTCGATGGTTTTGACTCAAAATGCAAAGGCAACGTCCATATATATAAATATTATATTTTTTTGGCAATTGTTTATAAATATATCGTAACATACTCATAAATAATGGAAACTTCACTGGTATTACCTAAAAATGTAAAGGTCACGTCTTTATATATAAATATTATTCTTTTTTGTCGATAGTTTACGAATTCTTGTAACATATCCATGAAACTTCACGTTTCAATTAAAAACGCAAAAGCCACGTCTCTATATATAAATATTATTCTTTTTTTCTGAAATGTATACGAATATATCGTAACGTACCCATAAACAATGAGAACTTCGTCAGTGTTAACTCAAAACGAAAGGTCACGTCTCTATATATAAATATTAATTTTTTTGTCACTTGTTTACAAATATATCGTAACATACCCATAAATAATGAAAACTTCGTCGGTTTTAACTCAAAACACAAAAGTCACGTCTCTGTATATAAATATTATTCTTTTTTTCAATTGTTTACGAATATACCATAACATACCCATAAACAATGAAAACTTGAAACTTGAAACGCAAAGGTAAGGTCTCTACATATAAGTATTATTCTTTTTTTTCAATTGTTAACGAATATATCGTAACATACCCATAAACAATGGAAACTTCGTCGGTTTTAACTCAAAATGCAAAAGTTACTTCTCTATATATAAATATTATTCTTTTTTGGTAATTGATTACGAATATATCGTAACATACCGATAAACAATAAAAACTTCTCATGTTTTAACTTAAAACGCAAATGCCACGTCTCTATATAAAAATATTATTCTTTTTTTAAACTATTTACGAATATATCATAACATAACCATAAACAATGGAAACTTTGTCGGTTTTAACTAAAAACGCAAAAGCCACGTCTCTCTACATAAATATTATTCTTTTTTGGAAACTGTTTATGAATACATAGTAACATTTGTCAATTGTTAAATTTCATATATAACAATGTACTAATTAATAAGAACAAGATACTATTAACTTGATATACTATTCAACATTAGGAATGACAATTGTTTCCGAACTTGGGTATCCGACCCGACAAGATGAACTATGGATATCAAAATTTCACAAATGTTATGTGAGTTTGAAAATTTACTTCCTGTCGGGTTTGGAAAGAGTTATGGGTTTAAGAAATTTCTTACGGGTACTCAACCCACCGAGTAATACCCGAGAGATGTCCGTTAAATTAATATTATATAAAATAATAAATTATTTAATATTATTTAATAGAATTTAATATAAATTTATTAATATTAGTATCTGTAATATCAAAACCATATACTATTTGCTAATATATATAATTTATTCTACATTTAAACATTAAATTTGATTTTTTTCAATTTGTTTTTTTAAACATTTTTTATCTAAAAAACTGATATTATCCATATCAAATTAAAAAGGGTCTATTATTATTAATTAGATTTAAAAAATACTAACATATAGAAAACCATATACTGTTAGTCAAGTGACAAAACAACTCAACTGTGTGGTTCTTATGTATCATTTTTTTTGCATTTTACAAGACATTCGTATGAAGGCGATCATTGGGCGTAGTACTGAACAAGGAGGTATCTATTATGTTGATGAGGTAGTTCATAAGGAACATGCCATGCTTGCTCACGTAACAACCGAAAGGCAACTTTGGTTATGGCACCGGCGACTTGGTCATCCTTCTTTTAACTATCTTAAAAGTTTGTTTCCTAGTATTTTTTTGAATAATTCCATTCATGAGAAATGTGAAACCTACATTCTTGCAAAAAATCGCAGGGTCTCATTTAATCAAATTAATACTAGAGTTGATTATGCTTTTTCACTAATCCGTTCTAATGTTTAGGGTCCAACACCAAATTCCACTAACAATCAAATCAGATACTTTGTTTTATTTGTGGATGATTTCTCAAGAATGACTTCGATATACTTCATGAAACATAAATCGGAAGTACCAAAAATATTTGTTTGTTTTTACAAAATGATTTTGACTCAATTTGTAAAAAAAATACAGATTCTCCGTTCTGATAATAGAACAGAGTTTGTCAACCAAACAATGCATAATTTTTTCAAAACAAATGGTTTCATCCATCAAACCACTTGTCTAAACACACCTCAACAAAACGGTACTTCAGAACGAAAAAATCATACTTTACTTGAAAAAACTCGTGCTATTATGATTGAATCTAGCGTTCCTCATTCTCTTTGGCCAGAAGCTCTTGATACAGCCACGTATCTTGCAAATCGTCTACCAACCTGATGTCTAAGAAATAAAACTCCATTACAAATGCTTGCCACCCAAGTTACAATTCAATCTGTTATGACCTTACCACCTCGTGTCTTTGGTTGTTCGGTGTTTGTTCATATCCTTAAAACTAGTCGAAACAAACTAAATCCGTGTGCTGAAAAGTGTGTATTCGTTGGGTATGGTGTCCATCAAATGACATATCTTTGTTACAATCCGGTTACTCGTCGAATCCATGTCACCATGGACTGTGACTTCTTAGAATCTGATTATTTTTTTGACCACCAATCTCGTGCTCAGGGGGAGAAAGTAAGTGAATCACTTGACTAGTTGCTATATGAAAGTTATTATGAGGATATGCCGACAGAGTCGGTAGATGGCGCCACCGAACATGCCTCTTCCAACATAAAGGAGACTGACGAGGCAGTTCTTACCACCAATGATTCTCCCGAAGACAATGTCCAACAAGAAATAAATGTCATAGATACTACCAGCGAATCAGCCGAAGAAAATGTCAATCAAGAGGTAAACAATTTACAATGTCATAATTCACAAAGTGCTACTGACCATGACATTTCAGGAAGTTCATTTGTTGAAACTCAAACTATGGTTCTTCCCCCAAGAAAAAATAGAGGGGTTCCTCCTGACCGGTATTCACTGGAACACGTTCCTCGTGCTTCTACATATCTAGTAAAAACAGACATGAAAGGAATGACAAAGATTGCAAAGGCATTTTCAGCTACTATTCTCTCTAAACAAATCCCTAAAACAGCTCAAGAATCTAAGAAGATGACTGAATGGCATGAGGCAATGAATACCGAAATGGAATCTCTAAAAAGGAATGGTACATGGGAGAATTGTGTGTTACCACAAGGGAAGAAAGAAGTCGGGTGTAGATGGGTGTTTAATATAAAATATAAATCTGATGGCACCATTGAGCGACACAAGGTAAGATTGGTTGCCAAATGATATACATAAACATATGGTATAGACTACTCTGAAACGTTCTCTCCGGTTGCAAATATTGACACTATCAAAGTTTTACTTTCAATAGTCGCGAATAAAGATTGGCCTCTTCATCAATTTGATGTAAAGAATACTTTCTTACATGCAGACTTGGAAGAAGAGGTATATATGGAACCCCAACCAGGGTTCTCTGATTGTTTTCAAGAAAATGAGGTATGTAAACTGAAAAAGGAATTATATGGGCTCAAACAGTCTCCTTGTGCTTGGTTTGGGAGATTTACAATGGCAATGAAGCAATATAGCTACAAACAGAGTAATGAGGATCATACCTTGTTTTACAAAAGAAGAGGATAATTAGTCACTTGTCTTATAATATATGTCGACGATATAATTATAACGGGGAATAACGAAGAAGAAATTACTAAGGAGTTCGAAATGAAAGACTTTGGGGGATTGAAGTATTTCCTAGGAATCGAGGTTCTTAGGTCAAGATGGGGGATTTATATCTCCCAACGAAAATATATATTGGATTTATTAGCTGAAGTTGGCATGGTGGATTTCAAACCAAATGACATTCCTATGGTTGTGAATCACAAACTAAAGATAATTGAAGGGGCCAAACTAGCGAGTAAAGAAATGTACCAAAGGTTGGTGGGAAAATTGATTTACCTGGCTCACACTCGACCCGACATTACATACGCGATGGGAGTAGTTACCCAGTTCATGCATCATCCTCAGGAACACCATATGGAGGCAGTAATGGGGATTATTCGATATCTCAAAGGTACACCAGGAAGAGGCATAATTTTTAAGAAAAATAGACACCTTGATGTTGAAGTATTCACAGATGCTGATTGGGGAGGGAATCCTAACGACAAGCGATCAACTGTTGGCTACTTTACTCTTCTTGGAGGTAACTTGGTGACTTGGAGGAGTAAGAAACAGAAAGTAGTATCACTGTCAAGTGCTCAATCAGAATTTAGAGGAATCGTTAAGAGGATTACTGAGATACTTTGGTTAAAGAAGATAATGAAAGAAATCGGATCCCCTCTGAAGTTTCCAACTCAGTTAATGTGCGATAATAAAGCTGCGATTAAGATTTTAGAGAACCCGATACAGCACGATAGAACATAGCACGTTAAAATAGATAGAAACTTCATAAAAGAAAAGATTGAATATGGGACAATCGAACTTCTGTTTGTTAGATCCGAAGACCAACTGGCAGACATCCTGACAAAAGCGGTTGTTGCAAGAACATTCGAATCAGTTTTATCCAAGTTGGGTATTGGTGATCCCACTACACAACTTGAGGGGGAGTGTTAGAATATTCAGTGTATTAAGTTTCCTTGTATAGGCCTCTAAGTTCTCTATATATTGAGAGCCTTCTTGGGTTTGCATTATAAAAAAAAGAGTTCAATACAAAAAGGGACATTCCCTAATAAACATAAAACCCTAGCTGCTTCCTGCGGCTACTTCTCTCTTTGTTTTTTAACAATAACAAAATCTTTTCAAATAATTCTGCAAACCATTCAGATTGAACGTACTGATTCCGCTTGGTCTAGTCTATTGACCATGATTCGACTAACTCTGTCTAGGCGGATGCGAACCTTGTCCGGATTCATTAGAACGGTAGTTAGCCGTAGCTTGAGACTGAGTACTGACTTGTGGGATAGAAGTTGTGGGAACAAATTTATTATGACTTGGTAATCTTGACCTATTGGTTTCCTCCACTGTGATTTATTTTTTGACCTGGTTCAATAAGCCTCGCCAAGTCATCGTTTTCTTCAAAGTAACTGAATCAACCAAATTTCTTGACATTAAAATTTGCCTTAAAGAAATGATAACTACTCGCTAAAAAAACCCAGCCAATCCATCATTTGTATTCACAAAATGGCTGATGTTATCCTTTAAAAACTCATTTGGTTCTTGTGCGCAATGAATTATGCTGTCATCGTTTCCTTTGAGATTTTTACTTCCTACAAATTGCCTTCAAAATGTCATCCAAAACATGTCAATTTTTTTATTGACCTTTGTGGCAATCTATTATACCATTTCAGGGAACTTCTTTTAAAAATCTCAAAAAAGGCCCTACGCAACAACTTATCATTATCATTAAAACTCATCATAAATTTTTAAACTGTTCAAGGTGATTATTAGGATCTTGACTTCCATCATATTTATCCTATATCGAGCTATTAAAATGCCTTGGCAGATGGCCATAAATAATTTTTGAAGACAAATGCGACTGCTTCCAATTATGCTTTTGGCTAAACATATGATCCTCATCGGGAGTGGAAAATATACCTATTTCGGACTAAACATATCACTTAGCAGATGGTCAATGTTGTGGTCTGTTGACCCTTTCCCTTTTCTTGATAATTTTTATTTTTCCCTTTGTTATATCTATCCATTTTATTCCCCTTTAAATCCATTTTAGTTTATCTTTCCTTATAATGCTTTTTAGTTACTTTTTCATTTTTATTTTTACGAACGTGATCACTACTTGATGAGGAAGAGGAGATATCAAAATCTGATTATGTGTTTGAGTTTCCAACAGTATCCGACGTGTCCGATAATTGTTTAGCCCGATGTTATTTTTTCGTTTCTTTGCGAGCTTTTAGGGACCGGTTACTTTCATCTTGTTCGTGGATGTTATCTGGCTCATTGGGAACAAGACATCATAATGGACTCTTCCCATTTAGCTCTTTTTTCAGCTTGACTTTGGGCTCTCAAAGCTTCAATCTCTGCCCGCAGCACATCACGCTCTTCTTGCATGAAAATTCTATCCTATGTATTGTGATTTAAATGAGACGTGTTAACATGCTCGTTTTCACCTCTTATCTCCTCATGCTCACAAGGAGATTAATTTGCATGTCGAGATTCATGCCTCAAAGAAATCCGACGCACAAAAGGTTTTGAATATTGCTATCCGGGCACCTCAAGCTCTTATTGTGGTCGCCAATTTGGTTTGGATTCTTTCTTATTGAAAGGTATTGACTATAGTTTTGATGGTTAGGTATTAATTTTTGGGTAAAAGGTAGAGAGATAATTAAGGTGTTGTTATTATTACTAGAGAGATAAAATCAACAAATCCATTAAATGCTGTTTTTGGCCCTATATATAAGATTACCAAGATTCATGGGCCAACCGAGTCGGTTTATACATTGGGGTCAGTTTGGTGGGCTTGAAGACCCAAAATAAGGTTAAATAAACACTCATCTATTATTGTAAGTCTAAACTGCCCTCTAAGCAAAATCCGAACCACTTTACGCTTTTATCTTCTAATAAAATCTGACCCTATCAACATGTAACCGAATTAGTTAGAAGTGGTGTCTATACTTCACCCCACTTCACTACTTAGTACAAATATATTTGTTATAAAGTACACACTTAATCTTTTACATCTATCATTTAACTATAAAATACTCCACTGAAGACGTTTTTAGTAATTGTTTTTACTTCTAAATTACTTATATCGTTATCAATTATTACTCACTCTACTTAAAGAACCAACACTATTCCTTGATATTTTTAGCAAAATAACAATCCATTATAGCTCGACAACAATTATTAGGTATAAGATATGTGATTGTGAATAAAAAATAAAAATAATAATTAGGAAATCTAATTAATCTTATTACATGTAAGAATAATATTTAATAAAATAAATTTTAATATATCTTAATATATTATTTTAAAATTTTAAAATATAACATTTAATATATGAAAGATATTTTAAAAGAAACATAAAATAAAATATATAAAATATATTTTTGAAAAATAAATGGACTTAAAATCAAATTTTATAAAAATATAATAAAATCAAATTTATATTAACGTTAATTTATAATAAAAAAATTATTTAATTGAAAAAAATAAAACAATTACAATATATATTATTTAACATGTTGCATACATGTCTATGAAATATATGGGCCGTGACAAAACTGGAAAAGGTTATGGGCTAAAAGGGTTTCTAAGTTGTAGCCTCTATAAAAGAAACAGATTATCAAGTATTCCTTCCGCCCAAACTCAAACACTCAAAACACAGTTGTTTGAGTGTTGATCAAATGACCTCTGAAGTTTTTCTACGGGTCTTGGAGATTGACAAGCAAAGATCACCCGAAAACAAAAACATACAGTACAATGGAGAGCAACAATAGGAGCAGCAAGTGCCAAGGAGAGCAGCAATAGGCAAACCCGTAAGTGCTCTTTTAATTTAAGATTTATTCAAAATATGAGAATCATCTATAGAACTTGTTTAGTATATTTCTGATGAGCGATTCATCGGTGACACAATTTTCACATAGGCTTTCTCTTGAAATTCAACTGTGGGTTTAGCATTCTATCGTTTGCATATGGTGATTTCCTGTATTCCAGCTGCTACTGTTTTGAGTGTTTATGGTAGTGTTTCTACGATCACAACTCATCCGATATGGGTGGACTTTTTAAAGAAGCTTCATGACTCGTTAACATCTAACGATTTGTATGTCATAAATTTGAGTTTTAATGAAGGTGTTTGCTTATGGCGATTTCCAGTTTTTCAGTTGATATTGTCTGGAGTGATCATGACAATTTTCGTAGGATCACAACTCATCAAATCTGGCTAAAATTCTAAAGAAATCTTTGTGGCTCGCTGATTTTGAGATTCCGATGTGGGATCAGCGTTCTAATTCGTTGTTCATGGTAAATTTAAGTTATAGTGCGAATGTTTTGAGTATTCAAGGTAATTCAATGTTCCAGGGGTAATTCAAGATCCTCCCATCTTTATCTTGAAGCCTGTATGTCCCAGGCTTAAGCTTTTCAATGATCACATAGAGTCCTTCCCAATTTGGAGCTAGCTTGCCGAACTGCTTCTCCTTAGTATGTAGGAAGACTTTTCTCAACACTTTATCCCCTAGTTGAAAATCCCTCCTTCTGACTCTGGAAGCAAACCTGCTTCTCATCAACCCCTGATAGTGTGTGGCTCTGAGATGAGCCTTAACTCTTTTTTCTTCTATGAAGTCGAGCGGACTTTTGATTGCCACTTCATTAGCCTGTTCGGAAAAATTGTGGACTCTAAATGAAGGAAGATTTGCCTCTTTAGGAGCTATTGCATCCATACCATATAATAAGGTAAATGAGGATTCCTGTGTAGCAGCCCCAGGAGTAGTCCGGTAGGCCCATAATACCTCTTGTAGATAGCTTGACCACTTTCCAGTAGCCCCTTCTAGATTTTTTTTAAGACCGGACATAATGGTCCTGTTTGCCACTTCAACTTGACCTTTCGCATGTGGGTGGAAATGAGAAGAGAAGCAATGTTGAATGCCTCTAGAGGCATAGAAGCTCTCAATAACTTTGTTATCGAATTGTGGCCCATTGTCTGTGGTTATCTTTTGTGGAACCCCAAATCTGCAGCAAATATTAGATAAGATAAATTTTACAACAGCTTTTGAAGTAGTTCTTGCCAATGGGGATGCTTCTATCATTTTAGAGAAATAATCGATGGCAACAATGATAGTTCTGCACCCTCCGGACGCCATAGGTAGAGGTCCCACCAAATCCAGCCCCCAACGAGCAAAAAGAATTGGCTCAGAAATTGACTCTAAAGGGACAACTGGAATATGAATTTCATTACTGTATATTTGGCATGGGTCACACTTCTCCACCAATTCATTGGCATCTTTCATGATGGAGGGCCAGTAGTATCCGGCTAACAAGACTCTTCTAGTTAAGGCTCTATAACTACAGTGTGCTGATCCCTCACCATCATGTAGTTCAGACAACACTATTTAGGACTCTTCAACCCCCAAACATCGCAAGAGGGGTTTACTAAAAGACTTCTTGTAAAGACTGTCTCTTAGGATTACAAATCCACGAGCCTTATACTTCACTTTTCTTGCTACCACCTTTTCCGGAGGAAAGATGCCATTTGAAATGTATTGAAAAAGAGGATACTTCCAGTCTTGAGGTTGATTCACTTGTATATTTAAAATTTCCTCCTCCTCCTTGTTCTGATTGAGTTGAATGGATGGGCACTCTTGCACGTGAATCTATGGGTAGAACTCAGAATATGCTATGGTTGCCAAAGAGTCAGCTAGCGTATTTTTTGGTCGGGGTATGTGCTCATAGGTGATGTCTTTGAAGTTAAATGCCAATTCCTTAAGAATGAATAGATATTTAACCAGCTGCTCCTTTTTTGCCTCAGATTGACCTTGTGCATGATGGATAAGAAGCTGAGAATCACTCATTAACCTAACTCTTTTGGCTCCAGAAATTAGGGCTAACTTTAAACCAGTTATGGAAGCTTCATATTCAGACTCATTGTTAGAAGCCCTGAAAACAAAGCATATAGCCTGGTACATCTTGTCGTCGTACGGATAGGTTAAACATATCCCAGCACCACAACCCATGGTACTTGATCCACCATCAGTCCGGACAACTCATACTTTCTTAGTCTTTTCACCTGTTGCTTGCTTACTGTCCATGTCCGAATGGAATTCAACTAGGAAGTCAGCAACAGACTGAGCCTTGACTGCAGTTCGAGGGGTAAAATAAATATCATAATCCCCCAACTCCACTGACCATTTGGTCATTCTACTTGATACATCTGCCTTCTGGAGAACGTTTTTCAAGGGAAAAGACGTTCGGACAATGATAGAATGAGACTGAAAGTAGGGTCTCATTTTCCTAGCAGCAATTATTAAAGCCAGTGCTAGTTTTTTGAGTTTCAAATACTTCTTTTCGGCATCTATCAAGCTTTACCTGATGTAGTACACCGGACGAGGATAATTATCGACCTCCCTCACTAGCACTGCACTTATGGCACTTATAAGATATGTGATTGTGAATAAAAAATAAAAAATAATAATTAGGAAATCTAATTAATCTTATTACATATAAGAATAATATATAACAATAAATTGTAATATATCTTAATATATTATTTTAAAAAATTAAAGTATAACATTTAATATATGAAAGATATTTTAAAAGAAAAGAAAAATAAAATAAAATATATAAATATATTTTTGAAAAATAAATGGAAATAAAATCAATTTTTTATATAAAATATAATAAAATCAAATTTATATTAACGTTAATTTATAATAAAAAAATTATTTAATTGAAAAAAATAAAACAATTACAATATATATTATTTAACATGTTACATACATGTCAATGAAATATATGGGCCGTGACAAAACTGGAAAAGGTTATGGGCCAAAAGGGTTTCTAAGTTGTAGCCTCTATAAAAGAAACAGATTATCAAGTATTCCTTCCGCCCAAACTCAAACACTCAAAACACAGTTGTTTGAGTGTTGATCAAATGACCTCTGAAGTTTTTCTACGGGTCTTGGAGATTGACAAGCAAAGATCACCCGAAAACAAAAACATACAGTACCATGGAGAGCAGCAATAGGCAAACCCGTAAGTGCTCTTTTAATTTAAGATTTATTCAAAATATGAGAATCATCTATAGAACGTGTTTACTATATTTCTGATGAGCGATTCATCGGTGACACAATTTTCACATAGGCTTGCTCTTGAAATTCAACTATGGGTTTAGCATTCTAACGTTTGCATATGGTGATTTCCTGTATTCCAGCTGCTACTGTTTTGAGTGTTTATGGTAGTGTTTCTACGATCACAACTCATCCGATATGGGTGGACTTTTTAAAGAAGCTTCATGACTCGTTAACATCTAACGATTTGTATGTCATAAATTTGAGTTTTAATGAAGGTGTTTGCTTATGGCGATTTCCAGTTGATATTGTCTGGAGTGATCATGACAATTTTCGTAGGATCACAACTTATCAAATCTGGCTAAAATTCTAAAGAAATCTTTGTGGCTCGCTGATTTTGAGATTCCCATGTGGGATCAGCGTTCTAATTCGTTGTTCTATTGCGACTGTTTTGAGTTTTCAAGGTATTGTTTGTAGGATCAAAACCAACCCTATCTGGCTAAAACGTTTACAGATATTTTACTGCTTCCTCTGAGATTTCAACTGGTGGATTAGCACGTTAGCGATTGTTATTTGATAAATCTGAGTTTTAGTAAGACTATTTCGGTCTATAATTTTCAAGTTTTTTAGGTGGTAAAACCTTAGTGTTCAGGGCAATGTTTGTAAAATCACAACCGATACGAACGGCTTGCATTTTTCACAGAATCTTCGTGACTCACATGTAGGATTAACGTTCTAAAGGTTAGATTGTGAAAATATGAGTTTTAGTGGGACTGTCTGCGTGTGGTGCTTTCCAGTTTTTCAGCTGGTACTGTCTTTGAGTGTTCAAGGAAATCTTTGGAAGGTTACAACTCATCTCACAGAAGCTTGGTGACTCATTGCCCTTCAGATTTTAGCTGATGATTCTCACGATTTATATGTGAAAATTTTTAGTCTTAGTGAAGCAGTTTGCGTATGGTGATATCCAGTTTTTTCACGTGGTACTGTCTTAAGTGTTCATGGTAATGCATGAAGGATCACAAATTATCCGACATGGCTGAAATTTTCAGCAGGTGCTATTTTGAGTGTTCAAAGAAATATTTATAGGAACACCACTAATCCGATCTGGCTGAAATTTTACAGACTCTACGAGACTCGTTTCTCGTGAAATTTATTGGTGGGACTAGCGTAATAATGCTTGCTTCAGGAAAAATTTATGTGTTCGTGGGGCTGTTTGTGTCCTTGTGATTGCCAACGTTTTAGCGGGTACTGTCTTCAGTGTCCAAGAAAATGTTTGTAGGATCTCAATTGATCTGATCTAGCTGAAAGTTTATTGGAAGCTTCGTGACTCGTTCCCTTTAGATTCACTGGTGGGATTAGCGTTCTAACTGCTGGTTTATGATAAATCCGTGTTTTAATGAGGTTGTTTGCATCTGGTTATTTCTAACTTTTCAGTAGGTACGGTTTTGAGTGTTCAAGATAATGTTTGTAGGTGATTAATGATCTGATTTGGGTGAAATTATCATGGAGAATTCGTGTCTCATGTGGGATTAGTATTTGAAACTTTTTAGCATGTCATGTCTCGAATGTTCAAGGCAATGTTTGTTAGATCACAACTAATTTGATCTGGCTGAAATATTTATGCAAGCTTCATTACTCATTACTTTTAAGATTCATCGGTGGGTTTAGTGTATTAACTATTGGTTTGTGGTAAATCTGAGTTTTAGTATGGACCTCCCCGTCGGGGATATCAAACTTTTCAACATGCAAGTGTTCAAGGCAATGTTTGTACGATTACAACTGATCTACTATGGCTGAAATTTTCAGGAAAGATTTGTGAATTATTGCTCTAGAATTCCAAGGTGGGATTAGCGTGTTAAGGGTTGCTTCATGATAAATCAAAGTCTTAGCGGGGTTGTTTGCGTCTGGTGATTGCCAACCTTTCAGAAGGTACTATCTTGATTGTTCAAGGTAATATTTGAAGGATCACAAGTGATCCGATATGGCTAAAATTTTCACGGAAACTTCACGACGTTTCTCTTGGAGATTCATCGATGGAATTAGCATTTTAATATTGGATTCATGATAAACCTGAGTTTTATACATGTTTTTGTATGGAGATTACTAGCTTTTCGACATGTCCTCTCCTGAGGTTCAATGCAATGTTTTAGTAGGCATGTTTGTAGGATAACAACTAATATGATCTGACTGAATTTTTCTAACTAGTCGCACTTGAGATTCACTGGTGGGATTAACGTTCTTATGATTAGTTCATGATAAATCTGAGTTTTATGGCAGTTTATGCATGTCTTTTGCTAATTTCTTAATAGGTATTGTCTTTAGAGCTCAAACAATGTTTATAGGATCGCAATTGTTTTAATTTGACTGAAAGTTATGAGCAAACTTCGTGACTCGTTAGTCTTGATTTTAACTAGTGGGATTTGTCAACGAAAGCAGGATTAGCATATTAACGTTTAATTCTTGATAAATCAGAATTTTAGTGGAGCTGTCTGCATCTATCTATTTCCAGCTTTGCAGCATGTACTATCTTAAGTGATGGTTGTGGGATCACAGTTTATCCGATCTGGCTGAAATTTTTACGAACATCCGTGACTCGTTTTTCTTGAGATTCAGTAGTAGAATTAGTGTTCTCACTGTTAATTTTTACCGTTGGGTTTGGTGATTTCTAGTTTTTGAACTGGTACCGTCTTGTTGCTTTTGAGATTTAACTGTGGGATTAACTTTCCAAAGGGTTTTTCATGATAGATTTGAGTTTTAGTGGGATTGTGTGCAGTCTGGTCATTTTCATTTTTCAGTTATACTGGCTTGAGTGTTCATGGCAATGTGAGTAAGATCATAACGAGTCTGATTCTGCTGAAGTTTTTAAGAAAGCTTCGTTAATCGTTCTTCTTGAGATTAAACAGTGGAATTAGTGTTCTAACCGTTAGTTCATGATAAATTTGGGTTTTGGTGGGGCCGATTGCATCTGGTTATTGACAGCTTTTCAGTATGTATTGTCTTAAGTGTTCACGAAAATAATTGTAGGATCACTAGTAATCTGTTATGGCTGAAAGTTATAAGGAAGATTTTTCACTAGTTGCCCTTGATATTCGTGAGTCGGACTAGCGTGTTAATGTTTGGTTCGTGATAAGTCACGGTCTCAATGCGGTTATTTGCGTTCAGCTATTTCCAAAATTTCAGCTGGTATTATCTGAAGTTTTCAAAGGCAATGTTTGTAGTATAACAATTGATCCGATCTAGCTGAAATTTTAACGGAAGATTCGTGACTAGTTGCTCTTGAGGTTTACTATTAGGATTAGTGCTCTCACTATTAGTTTGTGATATATATGACTTTTAGCGGGGTTGTTTGTGTATGAGCTATTGCTAGTATTTCAGCAGATATTGTCTTTATTGTTCGAAACAATGTTTGTGGGATCACAAATGATCTGATATGGCTAAACATTTTACGGATTCTTCGAGACACGCTGGTCTTGAGATTCACCGATGGGATTAACATGATAGTGGTTCTTTCTTGATAAATCCTAGTTTTAGAGGGGTCGTTTGCGTATTTTGATTCCAAGCTTTTCAGCAAGTATTACCTTGATTGCTCAAGGAAATGTTTGTAAGATCAGAACTGAACTGATCTGATCTGGTTGAACGTTTAATGGAAGCTTTGTGACTTGTTGCCTTTTAGATTTACTGGTGGGATTAACACTCTAATGATTGGTTCGTAATAATTTTAAGTTCTGGTTGGGATGTTTGTCTGGTAATTTCCATCTTTTCAGCAAGTATTGTCTTGAGTGACTGATCCGATTTGTATAACATTTTCAAGGAAGCATTGTGACTCATTGCTCAATATCTGAAGGTGAGATTAGCATTCTAGTAGTTAGTTTGTGATAAATCTTAGTTGTAGTGGGGTTGTTTGCGTCTAGTTATTGCCAGCTTTTAAGCATGTCATGTCAAGAGTGAACAAGGAAATGTTTATAAGATCAGAACCAATCGGATATGGCTGATATTTTTATGGAAGCTTCGTGACTTGTTATCCTTAAGATTCGTAGGTTGGATTAGAGTATTAGCGGTTGGTTCATGACGAATATGAGTTTTAGTTCGGCCCTTTGCATCTGGTGATATCCTACATTTCAGCAGGTACTTCTTAAGAGTTCAAGGAAATACTTGTAGAGTCTAAACCAATCCAATTTGACTGGAATATTTACAGAAGCTTCGGGACTCGTTACTTTTGAATTTCAGGTGGGCTTACCCTGTTAATGGTTCATTTGAGATAAATCTGAGTTTTAGTATGGCGGTTTGCATCTGGCGATAGCCAGCTTTTCAGCAGGTACTATTTTCAGTATGGAAGGTATTTTTTGTAATATCAATAGTGATCCGATATGGTTAAAATTTTCACAAACGCTTCATGCTTCGTTGCTCTTGAGTTTTGATACATGCTGTTTTTGTATGAAGATTCCCTGCTTTTTAACAGGTACTTTCTTGAGTGTTCAAAGAAATCTTTTACTAGGGCTGTTTGCGTCTGAAAATTTCCAACTGTGTAACAAGTATGGTCTTAACGGAAATAATAATATACATTGACTAAATAATTTATTATAGTCAATATTCAAACGTAATCTATTATAGATATTATTAGATTAGATTTTATTACAGTAGACTAGTATAATAATAAGATATTTTCAGAGCCTATATATATGGTTTTAATTTGTACTGAAATTCTAATTCTATGTTATAATAAATCTTTTCTAGTTTCTACATGGTATCAGAGCCATTAGGGTTTCTATAAAAAAACCATTAAGGTGTCTATAAAAAAATCTAGATGGAGGAAAGGAAAAGTATGGTTTTTTTGGTTCCTGTGATGACAAAAATCACAGAACAGAAATTGAACGAAACCAATTACTTAGATTGGAGTAAAACAATTCGTATCCATTTACGAAGTATAGAAAAAGATGACCATTTGATACAAGATCTTCTTACGGATAACACAGTAAAAAATTGGATGCGTGATGATGTTCGCCTATTTCTTCAGATTCGAAATACAATCACTACTGAGGTACTTAGTCTTGTTAATCATTGTGAATACGTTAAAGAGTTAATGGAATGTCTGGAATTTCTATATGTGGGAAAAGGTAATATATCGCGTATCGATGATGTCTGCAAGTCTTTTTATCGTACTGAAAAACAAGATAAGTCTCTTATGGCATATTTTATGGAGTTCAAACGCATCTACGAAGAACTTAATGTTTTGTTACCCTTCAGTACTGATATTAAAAGTCAACAATTGCAACGAGGAATATGCTCAATTTTCCAAGTACCAAGAGTCTCTAAAGTTACAAGATCTTACAAACCCTGTAGCTTGTGTGTCAGGTAACTCAATTACATGTCTTATTTCTTCATCCTCTGATTGGGGCATTGATTCTGCTGCCACAGAACATATGACAGGTACTAAACAAGTTTTTACTTCTCTTTCAAATACACATCATTCTAATGTCACATTGGCAGATGGATCATCATCTCGTGTTTTAGGTTCAGGGACTGTCAATCCCACCAAAAATATCTCTTTGACATATGTTTTACATCTCTCTCAGTTTTCATTCAACCTTATTTCTATTAGGCAACTCACTAAAACACTAAATTGTTTTGTTACCTTTTATTCTTATCATTGTTTGTTTCAGGTTCCTACGACGAATACAATAATTTGTAGAGGGCATGAGAGTGGAGGTCTCTACTATCTTGATAAAGATTATCATACATCTACTGCGTGTTCTAGTATTACATCTCCATTTGAAGCACATTATCGTATGGGTCATCCATCTTTAATCTCTTTAAAACAACTTTATCCTAAATTTCGGCATTTGACATCATTAGAGTGTGAGTCATGTAGATTTGCTAAACATCTTGTGACTTTAGAGACTCTTGGTACTTGGAAAATTGAGCATATTCCCCAGCAGAAAGCACATGAGGTTCCTCATTTATTGCCATATTAGCAAATTGTTGAGGTAGTTGAGGACAATTCCACTTTGTATGACCACGTTCATGACAGTAAAAACATTCAACATTGTTTAGAGCACCACCATGGTTACCGGAACTGTTATGTCTATTATATCCATCTTGACTATTGTATCTACCACGACTATCGCGATTACTGTACCCACCACGATTACCACGATAGTTTGATCTACCACGACTACCATAATCGTTATATCCACCACGACCACCACGAACACAAGATCTGCCACGATTGTTGTAACTATAAGCGCTGCGACCACCACGACCATCACGACTATTATGACCATCTCGATCATCAGAAAAACCAGGTTTATTGGTGCTGATTAATGCACTAGTGACAGGTTGTACTTGCTGTGAGTTTTCGGTTCGAAGAAGTCTAGCAAAAATTTCATGTAGAGATGATATCTGAGATCCAGCAAGGATTTGAGATTTTGCACTATCAAACTCCGAAGGAAGACTAGCAAGAAAACTCATTACAGCCATTTGTTCTCGTTGCAATTGTTGACTTTTATTATCAGTACTGAAGGGTAACAAAACATTAAGTTCTTCGTAGATGCGTTTGATCTCCATAAAATATGCCGTAAGAGACTTATCTTGTTTTTCAGTATGATAAAAAGACTTGCAGACATCATAGATACGCGATATATTACCTTTTCCCGCATATAGAAATTCCAGATATTCCATTAACTCTTTAACGTATTCACAATGATTAACAAGACTAAGTACCTCAGTAGTGATTGTATTTCGAATCTGAAGAAAAAGGCGAGCATCATCACGCATCCAATTTTTTGCTGTGTCATCCGTAGGAAGATCTTGTATCAAATGGTCATCTTTTTCTATACTTCGTAAATAGATACGAATTGTTTTACTCCAATCTAAGTAATTGGATTCGTTTAATTTATGTTCTGTGATTTTTGTCATCACAAGAACCAAATCAGATATACTTTTCCTTTCCTCCATCTAGATTTTTTTTATAGAAACCCTAATGGCTCTGATACCATGTAGAAATTAGAAAAGATTTATTATAACATAGAATTTCAGTACAAGTTAAAGTCATATATATAGGCTCTGAAAATATCTTATTATTATACTAGTCTAATGTAATAAAATCCAATCTAATAATATTTATAATAGATTACGTTTGAATATTGACTATAATAAATTATTTAGTCAATGTATATTATTATTTCCATTAACAGCACTCCTATCTTAAGATTTCAGGGTTTTGTTTGTAGGATCAAGACTGAACTGATATGGTTGAAACTTTCAAAGATGCTTTATGAGTCATTGCTCTTGAGTCTCAATTTCGGGATTAGGACTCTAACATTTAGTTCGTGATATATATGAGTTTTAGTAGTATTGTTTGTGTCTTGCTATTGACAGCTTTTTAGTAGGTACTGTCTTAAGTAGTCAAGGCAATGTTTGCAAGATCATAACGAGTTTTGTACGGCTAAATTTCTTAAAGAAGCTTTGTGTCTCATTGCTCTTGATATTCACCGTTGGGATTAGCATGTTAACGTTTGGTTTGTTATAAATCGATGTTTTAGTGGGGCTCTTTGCATTTGGCTATTTCTATATTTTTAACATGTATTATCTTAAGTGTTCAATAAAAAATGTTTGTATGATCACAGTTGATCTGATCGGATGAAATTTCACAAAATCCTTGGGACATCTTGATTTTAAGAATCACAAGTAGGATTAGCGTTCTCACTGTTAGTTCGTGATAAATCTCAATTTTAATGGGGTGATTTATGTATGACAATTGCTAGTGTTTCATCATGTCTGTAAGATGACAACTAATTCCATTATGATAAAATTTCAACGGAAGCTTCGTGAGTCATTGCGCTTGAATTTCTGGGTGGGATTAGCGAGTTAATGGCTTGCGCGCCTAGATTGGTAGTTTATTGGGGTTGTGGCATTTGGTAGCTTTTCAGTAGGTATTATATTCCACGTTCCAACGTAATAACGTCTGTAGGATTACAAGTGATTCGATAAGCTATGTGACTTATTTATTCGCCGGTGGGATTAGCTTTATAGAAGCTATGTGACTTTCAACGTAATAATATGACTTTTATCAAGGTTGTTTTGATACGGATAAGAAATTTGTTAGTATGATTGTTTTTGTCTCGCAGTTAGCAGTTATTTTGACATTTTTTGGTTCCATCTTAGATGTCAAAACTCAATATGGTCAAGGGTCATGAATGCTATTTACTTCAGTCAAAATCATTCTCTTACTGTCCCTCTGCAAGCTAACACCTCACATACTTGAAAGAGACTGTGGTCTGTTAGGGACATGACTGATAAACATATTATTTTGGCAAGCTAAAGAAGGTAATCTGGATTTAAAGCTGGACAGATGGTGCTCAAGTAAGGCTTTAATGTCTCTTGCTAGTTGGGAGTGATAAGGACATAAAATGCCAAAGATAATAAGGGGTCCAATTTATAATGTATAAATCTATAGGGATTTACTTGTAAAGATAGAAGATGTAAGACAGAAGTGTAAATATGAGGGCTAACATGTAAATAGAGTAAACATAACATGTGACACTGGAGCCCACCACTGACATTATATAAGGAAAGGTCCTTTTCCCCAAAAGGGTACTTTCTAATCATTAGTATTTTATCTTTACTACATTCTCTCTCTGGAATCTAGTATTTGTACGCCTGACTCCCTTTTACCATACACAATATCATAGATATTCTGAGACTTATCATTGATGTCGTCTGTGGGAAAGAGGGATACCCGGAGATCGGGTTCCCCAAAATCTCAACTATCGAACATCGCACGAGGGGTTTACTAAAAGATTTCTTATAAAGAACGTCTCTTAGGATTACAAATCCACGAGCCTTATACTTCACTTTTCTTGCTACCACCTTTTCCGGAGGCAAGATGTCATTTGAAATGTAGTGAAAAGAGGATACCTCCAGTCTTGAGGTTGATTCACTTGTATATTTAAACTTTCCTCCTCCTCCTTGTTCTGATTGAGTTGAATGGATGGGCACTCTTGCACGTGAATCCATGGGTAGAACTCAGAATATGCTATGGTTGCCAAAGAGTCTGCTAGCGTATTTTCTGTTCGGGGTATGTGCTCATAGGTGATGTTTTTGAAGTTAAGTGCCACTCCTTTAAGAATGAATAAATATTTAACCAGCTGCTCCTTTTTTTTCCTCGGATTGACCTTGTGCATGATGGATAAGAAGCTGAGAATCACTCATTAACCTGACCTTTTTGGCTCAACAAATTAGGGCTAACTTTAAACCAGTTATGGAAGCTTCATATTCAGACTCATTGTTAGAAGCCCTGAAAACAAAGCATATAGCCTGGTACATCTTGTCGTCGTACGGATAGGTTAAACATATCCCAGCACCACAACCCGTGGTACTTGATCCACCATCAGTCCGGACAACTCATACTTTCTTAGTCTTTTCACCTTTTGCTTGCTTACTGTCCCTATCCGAATGGAATTCAACTAGGAAGTCAGCAACAGACTAAGCCTTGACTACAGTTCGAAGGGTAAAATCAATATCATAGTCCCCCAACTCCACTGACCATTTGGTCATTCTACTTGATACGTCTGCCTTCTGGACAACGTTTTCCAAGGGAAAAGACGTTCGGACAATGATAGAATGAGACTGAAAGTAGGGTCTCATTTTCCTAGCAGAAATTACTAAAGCCAGTGGTAGTTTTTTGAGTTTCAAATACCTCTTTTCGGCATCTATCAAGCTTTTGCTGATGTAGTACACCGGACGAGGATAATTATCGACCTCATTTACTAGCACTGCACTTATGGCACAATCGGAGACTGCTAAATATATGTACAACGTCTCTTAATCAATGTGTTTAAACAAGGTTTTGGGGGAGGATAAGTGTTTTTTAATTTCATCGAAAGCCTGGTCGCACTGTGGAGACTAAGTTGAATTCTTTTGTACCCTTTAAAGTTTGGAAGAACGGGGCACACCTATCCGAAGACCTTGAGATAAAACGGTTTAGAGCAGCTAACCTCCCTGTCAACCTTTGTACTGCTTTAATATTTTGAGGAGGCTCCATCTGCAATAAAGAACTAAGCTGGTCTGGATCAGGTTGTATCCCTTTCTCACTTATCACATACCCCAAAACTTCCCGGAGTGTACTCCGAAAACACACTTCTCTGAGTTTAACTTTAAATTAACTTTTACCAAGTTGATAAAAGTTTCTTGCAGATTTGTCAAGTGTAGTTTTTCTTCCACACTTTTTACCATCATGTCATCAATATAGACTTCCATGTTTCTCCCAATATTATTAGCAAAAGCTTTGTTCACCAACCTCTGATAAGTAGCCCCATCATTCTTTAACCCAAAAGGCATTACCTTATAACAATGAAGGCCCCTATCAGTAACAAAAGTGGAGTGTTCTTGATCCTTCAGATCCACTTGAATCTGATTATAGCCGGAGAAAGCATCCATAAAGGACAACAACTTGTTACTAGAAGTGGAGTCCACTAGCTGATCGATCGAGGAACCGGATATAGGTCTTTTGGGCAAACCCTATTAAGGTTTGTAAAGTCGATGCACATTCACCATTTCCCATTTTTCTTTTTTACTAATACCAGATTTGCTATCCATAAAGGGTATTGGGATTCCTTTACGTGCCCCATCTTAGTAAGTCGGTCAACCTCTTGAACTATGACATCAGCTTTCTCCTTTGAAAAAGCTCTATTCTTTTGTACAACAGGTGCTACATCTCTTCAGATGGATAGTAAATCCCTATAGATTTATACAAAATATGGTTGACGCGTTGGTAACTCCAGATCAATGGTCGTTAGAATTTATAGTCGGTATTCATAACCATCCAAATTCTAAACAGTTAGATGGCCATTCATATGCAAGATATTTCAATAAAAAATAGTTGGAATTTGTAGAACATTCAACCTTCATGAGAACTTGTTCTAAAGAAATATTGAACATATGTTAAAAGTTAAATATAGATAATGTTTCTTCCATGCACGCAATCTACAACACTAGGCAGAAAAACCAGATGTTGGAGAAATCCTATCAATCACAGTTGCAATACTTGTTAAGAGAACTCAAAAGATATAATTATTTTGAATGACATAAATCTAGCGACGATGAAATTTGTATCATTACTGATATATTTTTTGCGCATCCAGTTAGTGTGGATTTGTTACGGATATCTCTAATAGTGGTAATAATGAATAGCACTTACAAGAATATACGGTATGCGATGTTGTTTTTTGAGATCTCAGGTGTGACATCTATTGGTTTGACTTAATGTGTTTCTTTCGCCTTTGTAAGGACGACATTTTTTTCCCAATACATGCACCATTACATGAAGTATATCATATATAACACTTCGTCAAAAAACCCTTGGGTAGTCTCATCAGACCTAATAAACTTCAAATGTTTGATAACTTTGAGTAGTAAAGTATCTTCATACACACTCCATTTTATATCGATACAAGTTATAAGTAGATAGTTGAAGTTGTGTGTTTAAAGTCATATTAGTCAAGAGTTTTATATAGACACCTGAATCTAAAATTTAGAATAATAAGTGGGAAATTGATTTAGTGGGTAGATTTGATAGGGGGTTTAATCATAATACCTAGTCGTCAACGATACATAGTCATCACGATGACGTACCAACCAAAGTGAGCAATGTAATCATGAGACCTACTCGTCATCGATCCCCCATACATAAAAATCGTAACCTTCAAACAATAATTAGAAAGTAAGTGATGATGCCAATCTTTCTAAGCGGTCTCACCCCAAGTGTAACGTGATAAATATCTCTTATTATTAACAATTTTTAGTAAAAATAGAGGTGCTAGTGCATCATGGATCCGTACGAACTGTCATATGAATATGTCAAGCATATATCCGTGCTTATTATTTGGATTGGATAAACAAGTAGACAGATATCCTGGACAAGAAACTGAGCTCTTATGTGCTCCTACAACTAAAAACAACATGTAAAACAAAATAATAAAACATGTTAATAAAAAATTAAGTTAAGTAAAACATATTTTTTTGTAAAACATATAATAAGAATAATATTTGTTTGCTTACATATTTCTCCTTCTGAGCTGTAAAAAATGGAAGTATTATTGATTTGGGGCACATGTTCTTCCCACCATTCTCTTAGGTAACCAGCTAGAAGTCTTTGGGTTCCTCAAGACATAAGTTAGGTTTTGTAGAAATTTTAAAGCAAAAAAGTTATCGTATACCCAACAATATAACAAGGCTATGAAACTGTACAGGTTCAACTTTAAAGATTCTGAAACATCATTTAGAGCGAGAAAAAGAAAAACCAATGTACTAGTCCCGCGAGATATATCCCATAATCTAGAGTCCATGTTCTCCAAACCATAGAGATAGTAAACTTTTACATTATTCTGACTAGTATGCGTAAATATAATGCATCTAAATAAAAAAAAGATATGCTTGTGATACCTGGTGGATAAGCTCGTGGTTGGTCAAGTGAAGGAAACATTCATCGGCAAATGTTTCATTGAGCAATTTTAGTCCAAACCCCACTTCTCGTGTACTACAGACCTCATCAACATTGAGTCCTAACAACCCCACACAAAATACATATGTTTCCTCTCTTGGGTGTCTTAACCACATCAATTGTCCTATCAATTATGAGGAGGTCTGTAATGACATTGATGTTATCCAAAGTGATTGTCATTTTCTCGAAGCTGAACTAAAACGTGTTGGTCTCTTGGTGCCAATGCTAAATAAAAACCTCTTCAAATGTCGGATAAGTGTAATACTTATGCAGGTGAGCTATGAGAGTTCCAAAAAGACTACGAGCTAGATGACTAGCTATCTTGGGTTGTATTGTCAAGTCTCACATGTGTAACATATTATCATGTTCTTGTAAACCGAGAGAACTGTATCGCTGTAAACAATAATATCAGGTAACAAAATAATGCTAAATAAACAAAACATATATTAGTTAAACTTTTAATAAAATAGCTAAAAACTTACATACCGGATGAAAGTGTTGACGTTAGCCACATATGAGTGTGGTTAGTGAATTTATCTGCCCCTTTTATAAACTACGACATCCCTTTTCTCATCCAGTATATCTTGATCAGGGTCACCTGTTGACGTTAGCCACATATGAGTGTGGCTAATGATGTCCTGGCGGTGGTGAACGGTGATTTGCGGGTGGTGGTGGTGGTGCACAAGTAATGGTGAACAGTAACCAGAAGGTGGTGGTGGTGGTGCAACACAGCTGGATGATCAACCACCCACTAGATCAACTACTTTATCCACCTTTTGTGAATTCCTTGAACTCTTATGAATTCAACGCAATGACCGTGTAATGTGCTCATCCTCTTATTTTTCCGTGTCTATTCGTGGACGTGTTCAGCTTCAACTGATTTTACGAGGGAAATATATTCTCAGGGTGCACTCGTCCAGACCGCGACAAGACGTCCTTCAGCAATTGGTCATCGTGAGTCAATAAATGATAAATGTTAGATAATATTAAAAGTGAAATAAACATAAAAATAATTAGTAGTAACTAAATTATATAACAAACAAATACTAATTTTGTTTTTAAAAAGCCAAATTTTAAAAACAAAATCAATAAATTTTCAAAAAATGCTTAAAACAATTCCGGGAAAATTAGGCACGCACCTATGGTGTAGGCCTTACATCGATAACGTTGGCCATCTTCCTTCCCCCCCTCGATTCCGGCGAGGAAGATGGCCCCAAACCCTAAATTTGGCCACCAAAATTGAACGCTGAATCTAAGTTTTGGCCACCAAAATTGAACCCTAATTTTATAAATCTAACACTAACTCATCAAATTAACCATCCACTTTCAAGAACAAGTCCCACTCTCTTACTATCTTATTTTTCTACCCTATATCTACCCACTTCTCTCTTTTAAATTCGGTAAGAGAAACTAACAAAAGTAGTAATAAAATAATGATTAAGTAATAATTTATCAATTTTCTCCAAAAGGGATATTGGTTTAGCGAGTACAAAACTTGGGCACAAGAATTATATGATTATCTATTTTATTATCACCTCACCCGACTATTTTACTAATTTCAACCATAATTATTATTTATTACATAAGACCCTCTCAATGTTACACATTTGTTGGGTTTCTTTAACAAGACTTTTATAAAGCCAAATCACCCCTATTTAACCAATTTGACTATTGCTCGAAATAATTCTTTCCCATATTAGTAGTCCCTCAGTCATTGTGAAGATATTCGAGTGAGAACTTAAATAAGGAAATCACCTTGGAGATGTCCGACCTCTTCTATCCTATTTTTTTATCGGATCAATGACATCATTGACCAAATAGATGATCTCATGATTATTTATAGCATATTTTGCTCCAAATCCACGTATCACAACTATTTCTGACGATATAACGCATGTTTACTCTAAGTTTACGTATCACTCGGTTTCTGACATATGCGTGCATGCATTTTAAAATGAATTTTAAGTGATTATGTGTGTTAGAAAACTCTTGCACTCCCTTGCGCGTGTGCACTTCAAATCATTGGTAAAACAGTTACAAAACTCTTCACCTTTCCTAAGCACTCGTCACGTAAGGA
Source organism: Limnanthes douglasii subsp. nivea (assembly GCA_036936605.1). Lineage (NCBI taxonomy): Eukaryota > Viridiplantae > Streptophyta > Magnoliopsida > Brassicales > Limnanthaceae > Limnanthes > Limnanthes douglasii. The sequence continues at coordinate 181,911,820 of JAUPFV010000003.1, forward strand.
AAAAACCTTCACCTACCTAGGTCTCTATAACCGTTGGGAGCCCAATTGTTTCCTATAAATACTCAGACACTACATAAGGCGGTGTTGTTTGGTTTCTTAGTTTTAGAGAGAAATAAGCATCTTGTAGAGAGAGAATAAGATTTGATACTGCTTTAAACATTTTTTTTTACAGTTCATGCCGGATAAATATACAATCTTGGTTTAGTTTTCCATAGGTTTGAAGGTCGAAAAGAAAAGAGAAGCCGATTTAGAAAAGGGGCCCAAACCAATGCATATTGTCAAAACCACCTACTACGGTCAATGGCCTCCAGTCAACAAGCCATCTGAGGTGGCAAAAACTGTGAACCCCGGTACCTCATCCAATCCTACTACCACCCACCCCCCGGTCACACTTGTCCGATACCCGACATGGGTATTCTTGGCATTAAAAAGACTCGTCCACCACATCAATGTTTATTCCGATGGGTGACAGAGAGAAACATGTTGAAAAAGTGAAGGGTAATGGTTCAAAGAGGAAACACTCATCCCAACCTACATCGAATATATACAAAAGTTAAAAATATATATACTACTTATACTTCTCAAAATACTCGTCACGGTACGCCTCAAACCACTCTTAAAAAACATCCGCAAAGACCTCCACTAGTAGCCTCTCGGCTTGTAGTTGTTGAAACTATTGTTCATAGAGTAAAATCTGCAGAGTGGAACCCCTTGAACCAATCAAAGAGGTGAGAGAAAGACACTTGGATGATGAGCCTGAAGATAATCAGGATGATAAGATTGTTGTTGTAGATGTTCAACATAACAAGGCAAATGATGATTCGTCTTCTCAGGTCTTTATTTCTGTGCAGACATAAGTGCCATCCCCCTAAGATAAATCTAATATACATATTAACATGTTAAAAAAAACCAAGTCAAAGAAAAAGAAAAAATATGTTGTCAAGATGCCCTCGAACATCAAGGCTACTTAAGAAATAACTAGTGAGAAGTTGATAGCAAACATTTACTGACTTTGTACAAAATAAAGTACAAGTACTATCAAATTTCGATGAGGTAAAACTTCGAAATAGATGATGCTTCCTAACTTCATAACCATCCTTTTTTTCGGAAGCCAGAGAGACCCCTCACTCTGTTTGGGATGATAAACTAATTGTATATCCGAATCTGAATTGCGGTCTTTGGTTCCCGCTCCGGTGAGGTATTTCGAGCTGATAAAATTATGATTTATTCAAGTTGTTACAAAGACGTGGTTTACCATGATGGCCTTCATAATGGAAACCCGGATATCTGGGGTTAGGTTTTCTATAGAGCAGTTCGTCAGACTAACCAGCGTTTCGAAAAATCCCTACTTTTTTTTTATTCCTTGACCTTTGGAAATAAATTTAAAATAGTGGATGATCTCCTTAAAGCCGGAAAAAAGTGGAAACAATTTTTTTTTATCTCCGGGCTGCGGGAGATAAAATTCGAGGAGTTTGCTGATAGAGCACATCAACTCACTTTAAAGTAGACCAACAAATATACATCATTACTGTAACTTATTTTCGCTTTGTGAACTAGATTTACTTTAACAATTTTTTTATTGGAGGACAACAATGAATTGGGTACCATTCGAGGGTCATCTAGAAGAGGATGCCAAATATTATCTCAACAAAGTAGTTGAGCCATGTTTTCCTGGTCTAATAATTCCACCACTGCTTTACTCTAGATAATCTGCCTAAACGCCATCTTTGGAAGGTTGACCTGATAAAATCGATGTCGTTGGAAGAGCTCATGGTGCCTCCCACAAACGGCAGCATACTTAAACGATTGGAGGCTATAGATGTTTTCGTCTACCTGCCTGCAAGAGTTAGGGATCCAAGTCATCGGAACCTTACGAAAGATATGGTTGAGGAAGAAAATATCAAAGCTGAAGCTGAGGCAGAAGAGGAAGAAAATGTTTAGGTTGTGACGAAGAGGTTGATCCCGCTAGGGAAGGTGGATCCAAGAGGTCATCAAAATAACAATCGTCAACGAGTAAAGGAAATGGTAAGGTTATTAAAGAAGATGACCAAGAAATGATAGAAAATATTGCCCCTTTGGGTAATGAGTTAGTTGACCCTAATTTACCTTCTCCCAAGAAAGTTGTGGTTATTGACTCAGACTCTCCTCAGGAATAAGTCAAAGGAGTTTCTCTTCAAGAGAACGAGGTGATTGATGGCCAATAAGGTCAGGGTGATGAAACATAAATTCCTGATATTTTTGAAATCGACTCTCCATAAGAACAATTTGATATTTACAACGATGATTTTCAAGCCCTCGAACTTCATAGACTGCTTCATCCGATGATACTTATTAAAAAAGAAGGCTAAAACTTGAAATATTCAAAAAATTGGTATAAAATGAGGCTTCAAAAAAGGGTCTGATATGAAAAATTTGGAGGAAGAGCTTGCCCATTATAAAGAAATTTCCACCCAACGTTTCATACAACTCGACACTATGGATAATGGGTTAAAGTTGGAGCAGGATATGTTTGATAACGAGCAAGAACATTCTGTTGAGGTGAATAATCAAAATAATTTTCCCATCCAAACGCTTAACGAGGAATATTACAAGACCAATGAGTACTTCGAACATGTGGTCAAAGATATAGAAAAATCTGAAATTGAGAAAAAGTAATGAGAAGCCAAGCTGAGGGATATAAAATTGTTGCCATTAAAAAGTACGTTGCTGAGACTATGTCTCTAAGTTGGAGGATATAAATGCTAAGATCAAGTCTATTTGGGACTCTTCAACCCCCAAACATCGCAAGAGAGGTTTACTAAGAGACTTCTTGTAAAGAACGTCTCTTAGGATTACAAATCCACGAGCCTTATACTTCACTTTTCTTGCTACCACCTTTTCTGGAGGCAAGATGCCATTTGAAATATATTGAAAAAGAGGATACCTCCAGTCTTGAGGTTGATTCACTTGTATATTTAAACTTTCCTCCTCCTCCTTGTTCTGATTGAGTTGAATGGATGGGCACTCTTGCACGTGAATCTATGGGTAGAACTCAGAATATTCTATGGTTGCCAAAGAGTCTGCTAGCGTATTTTCTGGTCGGGGTATGTGCTCATTGGTGATGTCTTTGAAGTTAAGTGCCAATTCTTTAAGAATGAATAAATATTTAACCAGCTGCTCCTTTTTTCCTCGGATTGACCTTGTGCATGATGGATAAGAAGCTGAGAATCACTCATTAACCTGACCTTTTTGGCTCAACAAATTAGGGCTAACTTTAAACCAGTTATGGAAGCTTCATATTCAGACTCATTGTTAGAAGCCCTGAAAACAAAGCATATAGCCTGGTACATCTTGTCGTCGTACGGATAGGTTAAACATATCCCAGCACCACAACCCGTGGTACTTGATCCACCATCAGTCCGGACAACTCATACTTTCTTAGTCTTTTCACCTTTTGCTTGCTTACTGTCCCTATCCGAATGGAATTCAACTAGGAAGTCAGCAACAGACTAAGCCTTGACTACAGTTCGAAGGGTAAAATCAATATCATAGTCCCCCAACTCCACTGACCATTTGGTCATTCTACTTGATACGTCTGCCTTCTGGACAACGTTTTCCAAGGGAAAAGACGTTCGGACAATGATAGAATGAGACTGAAAGTAGGGTCTCATTTTCCTAGCAGAAATTACTAAAACCAGTGGTAGTTTTTTGAGTTTCAAATACCTCTTTTCGGCATCTATCAAGCTTTTGCTGATGTAGTACACCGGACGAGGATAATTATCGACCTCATTTACTAGCACTGCACTTATGGCACAATCGGAGACTGCTAAATATATGTACAACGTCTCTTAATCAATGTGTTTAAACAAGGTTTTGGGGGAGGATAAGTGTTTTTTAATTTCATCGAAAGCCCGATCGCACTGTGGAGACCAAGTTGAATTCTTTTGTACCCTTTAAAGTTTGGAAGAACGGGGCACACCTATCCGAAGACCTTGAGATAAAACGGTTTAGAGCAGCTAACCTCCCTGTCAACCTTTGTACTTCTTTAATATTTCGAGGAGGCTCCATCTACAATAAAGAACTAAGCTGGTCTAGATCAGGTTGTATCCCTTTCTCACTTATCACATACCCCAAAAACTTCCCGGACTGTACTCCGAAAACACACTTATCTGGGTTTAACTTTAAATTAACTTTTACCAAGTTGGCCAAAGTTTCTTGCAGATCTGCCAAGTGTAGTTCTTCTTCCACACTTTTTACCATCATGTGATCAATATAGACTTCCATGTTTCTCCCAATATGATTAGAGAAAGCTTTGTTCACCAACCTATGATAAGTAGCCCCATCATTCTTTAACCCAAAAGGCATTACCTTATAACAATGAAGGCCCCTATCAGTAACAAAAGTGGTGTGTTCTTGATCATTCGGATCCACTTGAATCTGATTATAGCCGGAGAAGGCATCCATAAAGGACAACAACTTGTTACTAGAAGTGGAGTCCACTAGATGATCGATCCGAGGAACCGGATATAGGTCTTTTGGGCAAGCCCTATTAAGGTTTGTAAAGTCGATGCACATTCACCATTTCCCATTTTTCTTTTTACTAATACCGGATTGGCTGTCCATAAAGGGTACTGGGATTCCTTTATGTGCCCCATCTTAGTAAGCCGGTCAACCTCTTGAACTATGACATCAGCTTTCTCCTTTGAAAAAGCTCTATTCTTTTGCACAACAGGTGCTATATCTCTTCGGATGGATAGTTGGTGTGATATAACATCTGCTGGTACTCCGGTTACATCATTATTGCACCAAGCAAAAACATGCTGATAGTCTGTTAAAAAATATAGCATTTTACTCTTTAATTCTGATGTCATCTTAGATCCGATCTTGACGTTTCTTCCTTCAGCCAGAGAGTGAGTTTCAACCTCTTCAATTGGTATTAAAACACCAGGGGTCTCTCTGGGGTCATCAATTTCACCCTCTCCCCCAGAGGGCCCCTCCAACTGTTAATCATCACTGCCCCCAAAGTACGAGGGGTCATTGCTGTTACATAACACTCTCTTGCTATCTTTTGACTACTCCGGACAACCTCCACTTCTCCTTGCACAACGTATTTTAAACATTGATAGACTGTTGAAGGCACAACATGCATCATGGAGAGAAAAGACCTCCCCAAAATAGCATTGTAACATATGGGACAATCCACCACAATGAAAAGTACTTTGACCATTTTCTTAAAAAGGCCCTTGCCAACAAAACCTCATCCTCAAACTCCGTGATTACGTCCGCTGAGCTTCCAGTGAAACCCATAATTGACCTGTTCGAACGCTGAATCACTGCTGGATTCTTCATTTGCTTATAGGAAGTTAAAAAGAGGACATTGGCTGAACTACCGGTGTCCACCAAAATTCGTCTAATATCATTGCCCCCAATGGATGCTCTTATCACCACAACATCTTCATTGGGACCAGCTATGTCCCTCAAATCATCTTCATCAAAAACAATGAAGGGAAAATGAATTTACGATTGATAGGAAGTCATGCCTCCTTCTAGTTGAGTAGCCAGGGTATGAACATGCCTCTTCCTCGAAGAAGCAGCCCGTGCAGTCATGGTCTCCCCCCCAAATATGGTAAGTGACTCAAAAAAGCTGATGAGCCCGGGCACCGTCTTACTGTGTTCTGTGATTACGCCCACCTTATTCCGGGTTGGATCAGGATCCAAATACTCTAACTCCACATTGAATCTTTCAATTATCACCGTATCCCCATCCAGAGCCGATGTCCTTGCATTATTTGCTGGGCCAGTCCGATGAGAATTATTAGGCCTATTTCCACTTCTTCTTTTAACGTAAGCACCCAACTTTCCTCTTTCAAACAAATTTTGCACCTCTTACTTCAAAGCGATGCAATCTTCTGTATTATAAAATACTCAACTGAAGACGTTTTTAGTAATTGTTTTTACTTCTGAATTACTTATATCGTTATCAATTAGTACTCACTCAATAACAACGCATTCGACAACCATTAATTAGGTATAAGATATGTGATTGTGAATAAAAAATAAAAATAATAATTAGGAAATCTAATTAATCTTATTACATATAAGAATAATATATAACAATAAATTGTAATATATATTAATATATTATTTTAAAAAATTAAAGTATAACATTTAATATATGAAAGATATTTTAAAAGAAAAGAAAAATAAAATAAAATATATAAATATATTTTTGAAAAATAAATGGAAATAAAATCAATTTTTTATATAAAATATAATAAAATCAAATTTATATTAACGTTAATTTATAATAAAAAAATTATTTAATTGAAAAAAATAAAACAATTACAATATATATTATTTAACATGTTACATACATGTCAATGAAATATATGGGCCGTGACAAAACTGGAAAAGGTTATGGGCCAAAAGGGTTTCTAAGTTGTAGCCTCTATAAAAGAAACAGATTATCAAGTATTCCTTCCGCCCAAACTCAAACACTCAAAACACAGTTGTTTGAGTGTTGATCAAATGACCTCTGAAGTTTTTCTACGGGTCTTGGAGATTGACAAGCAAAGATCACCCGAAAACAAAAACATACAGTACCATGGAGAGCAGCAATAGGCAAACCCGTAAGTGCTCTTTTAATTTAAGATTTATTCAAAATATGAGAATCATCTATAGAACGTGTTTACTATATTTCTGATGAGCGATTCATCGGTGACACAATTTTCACATAGGCTTGCTCTTGAAATTCAACTATGGGTTTAGCATTCTAACGTTTGCATATGGTGATTTCCTGTATTCCAGCTGCTACTGTTTTGAGTGTTTATGGTAGTGTTTCTACGATCACAACTCATCCGATATGGGTGGACTTTTTAAAGAAGCTTCATGACTCGTTAACATCTAACGATTTGTATGTCATAAATTTGAGTTTTAATGAAGGTGTTTGCTTATGGCGATTTCCAGTTGATATTGTCTGGAGTGATCATGACAATTTTCGTAGGATCACAACTTATCAAATCTGGCTAAAATTCTAAAGAAATCTTTGTGGCTCGCTGATTTTGAGATTCCCATGTGGGATCAGCGTTCTAATTCGTTGTTCTATTGCGACTGTTTTGAGTTTTCAAGGTATTGTTTGTAGGATCAAAACCAACCCTATCTGGCTAAAACGTTTACAGATATTTTACTGCTTCCTCTGAGATTTCAACTGGTGGATTAGCACGTTAGCGATTGTTATTTGATAAATCTGAGTTTTAGTAAGACTATTTCGGTCTATAATTTTCGAGTTTTTTAGGTGGTAAAACCTTAGTGTTCAGGGCAATGTTTGGAAAATCACAACCGATACGAACGGCTTGCATTTTTCACAGAATCTTCGTGACTCACATGTAGGATTAACGTTCTAAAGGTTAGATTGTGAAAATATGAGTTTTAGTGGGACTGTCTACGTGTGGTGCTGTCCAGTTTTTCAGCTGGTACTGTCTTTGAGTGTTCAAGGAAATTTTTGGAAGGTTACAACTCATCTCACAGAAGCTTGGTGACTCATTGCTCTTCAGATATTAGCTGATGATTCTCACGATTTATATGTGAAAAATTTTAGTCTTAGTCAAGCAGTTTGCGTATGGTGATATCCAGTTTTTTCACGTGGTACTGTTTTAAGTGTTCATGGTAATGCAGGAAGGATCACAAATTATCCGACGTTGCTGAAATTTTTGAGAAGCTTCGTGATCAGTTGATAAGTGCATTTCATGTCACTTATTACACTTCCATTATTCTAAAAATCGTCGCCGGTTAACAAGTTTTCGAAGTGTTTCAACGTGTTTTTCATTCATTCTTGTAGGTATAACTATATGCAGACCGTATAAATTTTTTGGGAATAGAATGCTCATAATGTTCTTAATAATTTATAATTTTGTATGTTTTATTTCCCTTTAACATTTGTATGGCTAGATTGATTATTGTTTATGTTCGTAACCTTCATTTTATTTCAGTGTAAAGGCGTGCATAAAAGTGACAGTAGTCCGAGAGATTTCGATAAAAACTGTTCATTATTTAGATTACGATCCAATGATTTTAATATTTCATTTTATTTGGCATCACAGGAAATGTTGGTACCTTTACCTGCACCACTAGGCCTTCTGTTCCTGGGAAAATTAGTAGTAAAGGGTTGGAGTTGTGCCGCAGGTAAATTGTGATAATTAATGTAGGATTGAAATTGAAGAAACTGGAAATTTAATGTACTTGATGGCAAGTTTTGAAAGAGTTGTTGGGTCTGTTGATTCAAAGTCGTACCATATGGGCTGTCTAGTAGAAATGGAATGGGCTGTTTTAGGGTTTTCGATTAGTAACATACAATCGGCCAAAATATATAAAAAAAAAGACAGAAGGGAAGGTAGGTAGGATATGACTACTGGTTTTTTTTGACAGAACAGACGAAAGAGAAGTAAAAACGCAATTGGCTACTTTTTTCGATCCTGCTGAACATAGAACAAAAGACAGAACAAACCGAATTCCTATACATTCGGAAACTTGGAAATTCACCTTTTCGGCAGAACATTTTGGTATTCGGCAAGACATTTTGGTATTCGACAGAATAGAGAAAGTAGAAAGAGAGAAAGAGAAAACAGAATTTGCTATTTTAGAGTTTTTCCTGCAGAAAGGAAGAGAAAACAGAATTTGCTTCTTTGGAGGTTTTCCTGCAGAACAGACGAGGAGAAAAAGAGAGAAAGCAGGTAACGCTGCTTTTGATTTCGATCGGCAGCGGCAACATACAACCAGACGGCAGGAGGCAGGCAGTTGTTTCGTTGGTTTTCGAGAGGTAGCACGTGATAGCTACTGTCGTTTTCGATCGACAGTTAAGGTAACGACTACGGTGTTTTCGATCGATAGTTTACGTATTGCTCGAGAAAAGTGACGGCTACTTTTTTTTCATTGTTTTTCGATCGGTAGTTTACAGATTGTTTCTGTGAGGCGATACTTGGTGGTTATTGTTCGATTTGACATTCTCTAAACGTTTATTCATCTATTTACATTCGTCTTAGAGCTATGTTAACTTTTGAGCTCATGATGATGATTCGTTCGATTATAAACTAATCGTTGTCATGGAACTCTAACAGATTTGTTTGAATAATACTTATGGTTTGATTGCTTGATTGATTTGTGAGATATGTTTATCAGTTACCTAATATGGTTGTGCTTATCGTTAGATGCATCACGAACATCTAGTTTGTTAATCTTTAATGAATGCGAAAGTGGATTTAAGGGTTTAGAACTTGTTATGCTACCATAGGTTCTTGAATGATTCGTGTTGTGATTTTCATGATTCGTAATATGACGGTTGTTCTTGCCATGTGAAAGAATTTTGAGAAATTTCTGCGCAAGTATATCCCAAGTAGTTGAGGTAACGACTATGGTAGGATACCGCCAGAAGGTCATAATGTACTTTCGCATTCATTAAAGATTAACAAACTAGATATTCGCGACACATCTAACGATAAGCACAACCATACTATGTAACCGATAAACGTATCTCACAAAACAATCAAGCAATCAAACCATAAATATTATTCAAACAAATCCGTTAGAGTTCCATGACAACGATTAGTTCATAATAGAACGAATCATCATCATGAGCTCAAAAGTTAACATAGCTCTAAGTCGAATGTAAATAGATGAATAAGCGTTTAGAGAATGTTAAATCAAAAAATAACCACCAAATATCGCCTGACAGAAACAATCCGTAAATTACAGATCGAAAAAAAGTAGTTGTCACCTGTCTCGAGCAATACATAAACTACCGATCGAAAACACCGTAGCTGTTACCTCAACTGCCAATCGAAAACGACAGTAGCTGTCACCTGGTGCCTCTCGAAAACCACCGAAGCAACTGCTTGCCTCCTGTCGTCTGGTTGTATGTTGCCGCTGCCGATCGAAATCAAAAGCAGCGTCACCTATTTTCTCTCCTCGTCTGTTCTGCAGGAAAACCTCCAAAGAATCAATTCTATTTTCTCTTCTTTCTACACGAAAAACTCCAAAAAAGCAAATTTCATTTTCTATTCCTCTCTTTCTACTTTCTATATTCTGCCGAATACCAAAAAGTCCTGCCGAAAAGGTGAATTTCCAAGTTCCTGAATGTATAGGAATTAGGTCTGTTCTGCCTTTTGTTCTATGTTCTGCAGGATCGAAAAAAGTAGCCAATTGCGTTTTTGCTTCTCTTTCGTCTGTTCTGTCAAAAAAAAACAGTAGTCGTATCCTACCTTCCTTCCCTTCTGTCTCTTTTTATATTCTGGCCGATTGTATGTTACTAATCAAAAACCCTAAAACAGCCCATTCTCTTTCTACTAGACAGCCCATATGGTTCGAATTTGAATCAACAGACCCAACAACTCTTTCAAAACTTCCCCTCAAGTACATTAAATTTCTATTTTCTTCAATTTCAACCCCAAATTTATTAATATTATCACAATTTACCCGCGGCACAACTCCAGCCCTTTACTACAAATTTTTCAATGAACAGAAAGCCTAGTGGTGCAGGTAAATGAACCAACATTTTCCTGTGATGCCAAATAAAATGAAATATTAAAATTATTGTATCGTAATCTAAATAATGAACAGTTCTTATCGAAATCTCTCAGGACTACTGTCACTTTTATGCATGCCTTTACACTGAAATAAAATGAAGGTTGCGAACATAAACAATAGTCAATCTAGCCATAAAATTTTTAAAAAGAAATAAAACATATAAAATTATAAATTATTAAGATGGAGTGTTTGTTACAAAGATCCTATTGGTGTCCTACTGTTACTTTTCATTCATTTAAGCCTGAAACTAATGTCTATTTGGTTCTCTTTATTTATGACTCTAAATCTATATTTGTATTTTATGTTTATCCTTTGTATCAACCTAATCTCTTTTCTTTTTAAGTGACTTCCTTACATTCCCTACGTTCCAGAAATTTGCAAATTTAACCCCCCACATGTGAAGCCTGAGAAACTAACAGGTGTCATTTACTTTTGTTGCAAGTTTGGTCCTTCAGAATTTGGACCAGTAATACCCCTTCTTATGCCACCTCATACGCCAAGTAAGCACCAACGTCATATTTACTATAAAATATAACCCCTCTTGGTATCTTCGTGAAACTTGAGTCATAATCAAGACTCTAATCCAGTCAATAAACTCAACAATAGGTAGGCCGCGATATTTGTTTATTTGATTGTTAAAAGATTTGGCCGCAATAGAAGCCATAGACCCGTATAGTTTCTTTTTAACGTAAGCCTGAGCATACTAATCCTAAGGTAAATTTCTAAGAAAATCGTTAATTCTGTCACCACCTCTTCACATACAAATTATGTTAGTATATCCTTAAAAATATCTCGAGTGGGAGCATAAGCAAGACGATGGAAGAAACACAACATCCTTTTTTTATAGTCTATGTTAGTGTGTTCCATTTTGGATTTCAAATTCTGCTTGACATGAAAATAAAAGTACGCATGATAACAGTTTGTATACAAGACAGAAATAACATTAACAATACCAGAATGACGGTCCGAAATAAATGTGATTTAGCACTCCAACAAATGAGGTTTCAAACACCCCAAAAACCACATCCAATTGTCACAATCCTCAATGCTAACGATACCAATTGCAACAAGGACTAGTCATGAAACAAGGCGCCTCACATGGTCAAATATAGTATTCAATCATGAACAAAATATAAACAATTTGCAATAGTACCTAATGGTTGTTTGTAACTCTTCTATTTCCTGAGAGTTGGTTGTAACTCTTATATTTGCATGGAGTTGTTTGCAACTCTCACGATAGCCTGAGAGTTATTTGCAAAGAGTAGTTTGCAACTCTCAGGATATCCAGAGAGTTGTTTGCAACTCTTGTATTTGTAAAGAGTTGTTTGCAACTCCCAGGATTACCTGAGAGTTGTTTGCAACTCTTGTATTTCCTAAGAGTTGTTTGTAACTCTTATATTTACAAAGAGTTTTTTGCAACTCTCAGGATATCCTGAGAGTTATTAGCAAATATAGGCTACGAGTTGTTTACAGTTTTTGCACATGACATCCTAATCCTTAAGATTAAAAAAATGAAACTAACCGTTATTGTCGTCCTTTCCTACGACAGTAAGCAATACACCCTTATACTTGCCATATAAGAATGTTCCATCGACAAACAACATTGAACGGCATAAATGGAAACCCTAAAAGGATGAACCGAATGCTATAAAACAATGCTCTAAGAGGTGTCCAGCTGATAACTCCAACCGGCAGTCCGTAGTAATACCACGGCTCTTCAATCGTTTGAAGTACCCACTTAGTAAACTAAAAGAACTTGAACTATCTTCGAAAAATCCCCTCCTTGCCTTCTCTCAAGCATTCTATGACAAACGGTAGGAGATGTATAGACCGTAATTTTGTTTGACAGTTGATTATATGGTTTTGGCTGCCAACGAATGACAGGTCCGAATAGAATCATGAATTTCCTACGCAATCAAATCTGATGTCAAATGCCTATGCCGCTTATATTTTTAGGAGAAAATGGGACTGCAAGTATGGTGCAGAACATACTTCTTGATCGTGATTAAGTCGGTGTTGGAATCAATAAATACATAAATCTCAATTTGCATCCGATTGTGAATTTATTTTCACAATAAGCAGTGATCTTGTTTGCTATGTTGTGCATGAATTTGAAAGAAAATCCTGCTCTAAAGCATATCGAGACAAGGATAACCTTAGACCTGTAGGAGCTTCTTCGAAATCTTGAACAACTCATGTAATAGCATCAACCCAACCAGTAGTAGCAAGTTGTTTTTTTCTCTGATCAGAATTAACTAAACCATTACTACTCTCCCCGCTAATTAGTTGATTAAGAGATGGTTCTCCCAAACTTATTCTAGGCTGTTTACGCTTTAGACCAAATTCCTTATCACCAGAACTCTTATCACCAGAAAACTTATCACTAGAACCTTTATCAAAAACTTGTTGTTCTATGAGAAAACTAACCCGTTTTAGACGCCCCAAATCAAGATATAATACTAAACCAACAAAATAGTTTTGGTTATTAAATAATTAATTCTTGTGATCCCCACAGGAGTAGGTAATTAGGTAGTCACGTGTGACCAACTCCTACCATGTGCTCGCCACATACTCTTGGATACTTTGAAAGCTTTCAAACTCCGTGAAAGGCACAATTACAGTTTGGTCACCATGTTTAAAAATACAAACTCGTGATTTAGACACATCTTACCTTGTTTTGAACAATCATAAAGCAAGTTATTAGTTCCAGACAATTGGAACTATCACAAATACGCAACTTGCATAAGTTTGAAGTTGTTTGCATTTTTATTCCCTGAGATTTGTATATAACTATATTATACTAGAGTTACACAATTCACATCTTATTTTAGCACTGAAGCATGAAAAAAATGTAAACAATTCGCAATAGTACCTGAGAGTTGTTTGCAACTCTTGGATTTCCAGAGAGTTGTTTGTAACTCTTATATTTGCAAAAAGTTGTTTGCAACTCTCAAAATAGCGTGAGAGTTGTTAACACGATTCGCATCTTCTTCGTTAGAAACCATCATACAATTCACATCTGCTACATTAATAACTAGAAAACAACTCACATCTTTGTCGGGAATGCTTAGACACCTAAAACTCATAGTCTACACATGTTTCACGTTCAAAATCAGCATCTAATACACTAAAAATCAGAATATAACTAGTTAAACAAGGATTAACGATATAAACTAACATAATAACAAATAATCACTCGAACAAAAAATAAACAAACAGAGAAAAAACTCGAACAAGATTTACTAACACCTGAAACAATAGACTATCACCTATTCTAACTCAGAAAATCAAAAAATAACCTCGAAATCAGTACTTAAACACCATTACCTAAAAGCACACGTACGATCAAAAGAACAGTGGTTTTTTGGTGGTTCATGGTGGTTTGTAGGGTTAGGTGGTTAGAGCGGCTTCACAAATTCAAATCTTTGAAAGCTAGGAAAAGGGAAAGAAAATAGAAAACTATGCTTATATAGTGGGTTGAGGGTAATGTGGGTATTAAAATAATGGTAGGTATTAAGTGGGAGTTTAATAGTTGAAATGAGTATTAAGAGGTAATAAAACAAAACTTGGGTACTAGATGGCCATATAATAGTTAAGTGGGTACTTTAGGTGCAATTTCTCTAAATTAAAATTAAAACAATAGAAAACATAGAATAAAGAAAGAGATAAAACGATAGCAAACTAGGGATAGGAAATGTGTTGTTCTTAACGAGCTCGATAATTGTTGCTGAGTGTTGTAGATTTGGAATTTTGAAAATAGTAAACGATATTTTTATTATAATTAATTACAGGTATTTTGAATATTGTATAGATAGTTGGTTTTTAAATGGTAAAATAGAAAAGTTAAATGAACCCTTCGTAAAAATATATATAAAAAAATCTTAGGTGATAATAGTTTGATTTTGGGTTTTAATCGGCACTAAATCTTTTAATAATTAAATTCATAGTCTATGTTACCGCTCGTATCAAACTATCAATTGCTAACCAAACCTTTAGTCTTTCTCTAGCCAAGTTATCAGCGTCGTATCGGTCTTTTCTTCTACCAAAATTGAGTAAGCTACTTTTTCTCTCTCCACGAAAATTACCACCATTGGTAACATACGTTTTTTCTTCACTTATTGTCTTATACAAATTTGTAGCTTATTAATTTTTTATATTTTTTTTTTCTTTTGGTTTATCATCTTTTCTTTCTCCGTAATTAACTAGTTCTAAGAGTAGCATTTTTAGGCATAGTTTGAGGATTTGTATATTATTATATAGTTTAGTGCTCTTGTGAGTAGTATTTTTTTAGGTACAGTGTGATGCTCTAAAAGTAGCATTTTTTAGATGTAGTTCGGGTGTATTAGTTTATAGTTCGATGCTTTTGTAAATTTTTTAGATGTAGTTCGGGTGTATTAGTTTATAGTTCGATGCTTTGTGAATTATGAGCAACAATTTATGGATATACTTATATGTTCTAAGACCCCAATCTTTTTTGCTATATTTGTCAATTGAACACCTACGTGGTTTATTTAGACATAAACTGAGTTTTGTTTCACTTTTCATCGCAATCATTTTTGGTATATATTTCTTGTATTTAGTGGGGAACTAATCATGTATCCAAGCATGGTACTTAAAGCATGTTGTATCAGTTATTATTCATAATTCACTACTCTAGCTTTTAATCGTATATTTTCAAGTGAAAGTTTGTTATATTTATAAATAGATTTTGAAATATGTAAATCCGTTGCTGAAGGTAGGGGTATAAATGCACTTCTTTGATGTTAATGAAAAGTATTACAAATGTAATATTACATATGTTCATTATTTTCTGATACATTTCCATCTACTATGTTTTAAACTTCCTTAAGAATTTTGTGACTATATCTTCTCTTGTACACTTCTCCAGCTCTTCTCTTGTTATTCCATTTCTCTTCCTTCTCAAATGCTATGCTCTTCTCTTGTGCCTTCCCTTCTTGTTATATGCCATCTTCATGCTCCATCTAGTACCCTTTCTTCCTTTACCTGCACAATAGAGAACATCAAGGTCAAGTTTTTCAACTTGCCAAACAGATTAGTCATCCTCAAATAATCTAAAGTGACCTAAGTTAAAGGATTCTAACAATGTGATAGCATTTAGTTCATTCAATAAATGATTTGGTTCAACTGTAAAATCAGATTGAATCTTAATTGCATGTTTGGCAACCCAATCAGCAGCTAAATTTTGTTCTCTATATATATGTGTTTAAGAGTCATCTGAGGCTTTATCAATGTTCTGCAGTATAGGAGTAATTGTTCTAAGTACCAAGGGTATCTACCTACAGCAAGCATGTTAAATAAGCTAAGACAATCTATCTCAATATCTACTAAAGTTAAATTCCGATCCTTACAATACATAAGACCATTAATAAGAGCTAATATTTCAGCAAATAGAGGGGAACATTTCCCAATTATATCACCTTTAGCAATTAAAACATTCCCAAGGCTGTTTCTAATAATATAACCATAACTTGATTATTGTTATTAATATTTGCATATTGAGATTCAAATCCAAGTTTCAAGCAGATTGATGTAATATTTTCAGCTGATATCATAGGCTCTTGAAGAGCTATGATATCAACAACAAATTTCTTAATTAAATTTTTTGTTCTTCTTAATGTTTTCCGATTACCAATTCCTCTTATATTCTAGTTTAATAGAGATATAGTCATTTTAAGCTTTTATTTGAGGATCCTATTGATCCTTTAAAGTTTCTTGTTTTTGATATTGTTTTACTTCTTACTGATCTTCTCAAATTGGTGTTAAAAGAGTCTTTTTTAAGTTTTCTTTGTTTTGGTGAGTTAGGTTCACTTAGACTAGATCTAATTGAAGGTACTGTTTCTGCTACATCTTCTAATTCTTCATCAGTCAATATATTAAATGAGTTGTTTAATTTGATAGTTTCAATTGCATTAGTTATGTCTTCATTAGTAATTTCAACAGATTCTTTAAGTTGGTTAAAATTTTTAACATTGTTCTTCTGATGCTCTGGAGTGTCATTAGGTATGTCCTTATTAATATTATCAATAGGTTCTTTAAATTGATTAACAGTTTTAACATTATTATTCTGATGTTTTGGGGTGACACTAGGTATATCCTTATTAGTAGATTCAATAGATTCTTTGATTACCAGTTTTTTCATTGTTATTCTCATGCTCTGATGAAATGTTCATTTGTAGTGATCTATTTACACTATCTGTCTCTGCTGTCTTTAGATGTTGTGGTTTAGTTTCATTAGACATTTCATTATTAGTAGTTTCAATAAACTCCTTAAATTGATTACCAGCTTTTATATTGTTATTCTGATGCTCTAGGGAAATGTTCATTTGTGATGATATATTTACCTTATCTATCTCTGTTACATGCTGAATATTACACTGACTAGATACTTTAACATTTTCAGGTACTATATCTTCTGTTAAACTCTTATCCTTTTCAAATGTTTGACTTTGTTTGTTAGCTTCAGAATTATCAACAGATTTATCATCATTTACATACTCAATTTCAGTGTGATTTTCATTGTTAATATCTGTACGAACTTTTGGTATCCAAATTTCTTTTGAAGGTAGATTAGATGTATTCTTTATATGATCTTTATTGTTTCTGCTTTTATTTAGATCCAATTCTTCTTTTTTACATTGGCTTTCTTGATGTCCTATATGTTTACAGGTTTTACAATAGAAAGGTTTTTTCAAATAAGAAATATTTTGCCAAAAGCCATCCTCTTCTCCAAAGCCTATCCCAATGCTTTGGGGAAGAGGCTTAGAAATGTCAGTTAGAACCCAAGCTTTACAATTATTGTGCATAGCAATGTTATTTTTAGGAACCCATATTGCTAAAGGCAATCCGATTGCTTTAGCAATATGGTTGATAGAATCAGAATTATACAAAATTTCAGGCAATTTAGGTAATGAAATCCAAAGAGGAGTCACATGTGACTCCTTTTTTGGGTTAAGATCCGGTGACCATTTAAGAATTCTAAAAGACAGATTTCCTATAGATATAATGGTTTTGCTCCAAAAGGTTTTAACATCTTCTATTTGTTCAAACTCTATAAAGTAGTGCATATAATCCCATTTATATATGCTGAATGGACCTATAAACCTAAATGCAGCAATGTATGCTTTGAACTCGTTGAGAGTAGGACTCCCAAACGAGAACTTAGCAATTAAAACAGTTTTTGAGATATTAGTTAAAACAGACTTATCTGATTGTTGAAACTGCACCGATATATAGTCTTCATGCTCCTCATGTATGATCCCGCTATGAATGAACTCCTTGTCTTTTCTACCTCCAACTGCTTCTGCAAAGGACTTCCTGCCTCCAGTGCTTTCGAATATCGGGTTCATAACCATCTTTGGCGAAACGGCACCTTTCAGTTGTGGAAATTCTTCTGGAATTCCATTCTTGTCCATCGAACTCAAACTAATTCAGCCCTTCAGATCAAAATCGAAGAAGATTTTGATTTCAAGATAAACCAGAAACTTTATTGACCAATCGAATCTTAAAGATAAGAACCGATTCTGGACAAATCAAAATCGAAGAAGATTTCGATTTCAAGATAAACCAGAAACTCTATTTGACCAATCGAATTTTGTGAGGATGAAATGAGTAAGGTTTGGGCGTGTAGGTTCTTTTGTGTAAGTTTTGCTTTCCTGGGAGATTTTGGCCAACGATTAATAAAGAAAGCTAGGGTTTTTTTACTAGAGAAGATGAAGAGAGATCTGGGAGAGATATCGATATCCTCGAGATGAGGACAAACTCAGTAAGTGTGAAACGCTAGGGTTTGGCTGCTTGATGGGCTTTCTTGGAAACCCGATCGGTTTCTTGGAGCGAACCCATCCTCCTCCCAATCTCCATCACACCTAAACTATTATTATTTAAGGCTTAATTGTTTCTTGTTCCTTATTGTTTAAATACCTCATTACCAAGGTGTGCACTTTACCTTTTATTTTAATAAGTAACAGTCAATTGATTTTGAAAGATGGTACTTATCTCAGTCGTAGATAAATACTATGATAATGTTGCCACATAAATTAGTTGAAACTTATTATAGATTCAAATGACTTTCTCTGATACCATATGCCTAATTGTTGGCATGACCCCTAAATTGCATAATTTGAATTGGATGATTAAATTCTACTAATCAGAAACCAATAGAACCACAAGATAGAATTTGTTTAAGAGCTTCCTCGAAAGGGGTAGCCGAGTTGGTGAAGTAGATGAGCTCGTGATCAAAAGGTCATGTGTTCGACCATCTCTACAAATACTTTCTTGGTTTGAGCATATCACCTTGTGTGGTTTAATTTATGGTGTTGGTTTGTATGCTATTGCGTCAGACTGAGGGTTTACCCTGTGTGCACTCTTTGAGTAGCGGTTGCGGGTTTGCTCTGAAAAAAGAAGAAGAATAATTTGTTAAAGAGCTTAAATTTTAGAATTTGACCTAAGTTTGGGATGTTTAAGTTTTTTACAAAATTATGGACTTTAATAAAATTTCTTGCAATGTTATTGTTTGTAGATAAATAGATGTGTTGAGGCTAAGCACCTAAACTACTATCTAAGAAGTTTAAAATTAAACATGTAACTAACGAATTTGGTTGGTGGTTTATCTTTTTCAATTGACAGCGATTTCGTTTATTTTTCAGTATTATGGTTTGTGTAAATGGTATGTAAAAGACCGAATTTGTCTTATTAAGACTTTGTTTGTGAAATGACAGGTTTTGTACTTCACCAGGGCATCTTAAGATTCTAAGTAAACAAAAAATGACTTCTTATTCTTCACGTAAATGGTGAAGATGATGATACCATTAGAAACTAAAGAAACTTTCACGAATGTTTTGTTTTGTTTTGTTTTGTTTTAATTTTCAATTTCACTAGATGTAATATAAATTGGATTGACTCTTTTACTCACGCTAACACCAATCTACTAAGGAAATTTGGCCGGAAAAGACACGGAGGTTACTATTTCTGGCCCACAGCTGGCACAGTCTGAGTGCCCACTAACACACTATTTTTAGAATCTCTAGGCAGACGTAAATTTTACTTGAGCAAACATTTAACAACCTATAATGCAACTGCACAAGAGGTAACTAGAGACGTTTCAAGTCACATGGACAAGATTTTCCCAACCAAATCAAACGCTCAAAAAACTTCCAACATAACAATTTGGTTTTCGAGTGGGAGGTTAATTTTTGTAGCATATATATATATATATATATATATATATATATATATATATATATATATATATATATATAAGCTCAACAGACTTATAATGTTGTTTCAAAAGAGTTTGTGTAGAGAGTTAGGAGTAGATTTATCTAAACTTTCTAGTGCAAGGTGTAACCCAATTGCACTTATAAATATAAGTGACCAACAGGGTGTTGTGCGAGAGCTTGTCTCTAGTGTATTTCTAGTTCCTTAGTTAAATATCTCCTAAACATAGACTAAGTGTTTAACTTAGTGTGGGAAGACTGACTAAAGTTGGTGCTTTAGACCGCACATGCATAAAAGTTTCTTTAATAAATTTTGACCCCGTGAGAAGTCAAATGGACGAGTAAAGCATCCCGAAAACATCGTTGGGTCATTTTTATTAGGCCACTCATTCTTTGAGGTCTGACGCTCATCATCCGCTAATTTGTTTTTTCTTCACCACGGTAATCTCCATTGACCTGGCCTCCTTGTTAGCACACGTGGCTCGGTATTCTGCTAAGGCCTCTATTTTTGCTACGACTGCTTGTATGTCCTTATAGCCTCTCATTCAAAACTCTTGTTCTCCTCTAACACGTTGGCTATGCCCAATATAAGGGACGAAAACTCCTCCACCTAGGCTTCCGCCATACCGGTTTGCCTCAAGCCTTTCAGTGTCTCCCTTGATATGAACGGCATATTCGTCGGTAGAAATTGCTTCCTGAATTCCTTCTTAAGATCTTCCCATACCCTGATCTCAGGGGAAATCATTCACACTTATTCTCAACCACAGTTATCATCTTCTCCAAAATACATGGTTGCAACATCAACCTCCAGATCCTCTGCAATTTGAGAACTTTTGAACCACTGCTCCAGATCCCAAATGAAGTTCTCAAGATCCTTTGCATTTCTCTCGTGAATGAAGGGCTTAGTGTCACTGATACTAATCATTTTCTACCCACCCGAATTGTTTTTCATTTCTTGGATATATGCCTTCATCTTGGTCATCTCAACTTCAATTGATTCAAAGCGTGTGTGGACCGTCTATGCGTATTCTCCTTCATTCTCCCAATATTATTTAATCTTTAATCCCCCTTGGTCAAATGGGTTTCAAAGAAAGTCTTGAGACCAACCATTTCCTCCACCAAGTCTGGTATCGATATCGAATTTATTTGGATGTCTCCTTCAGAACCTTGCGTGCTTGCCAATATCCCTTCAAGTCTCATGATTTTTTCCTTCAAAATCTCCAGTGTCGCACCTCGAGCCATCTTGTTGCTACCGTCTTTCATTCGAAATCCACTCAAATATAACCTAGACAACAACTCTACGCTCTCAAATCACTTGTTAGAGGGTCAAAGTCTACTAAATAACTTTTTATACTCGTGCGACATAAAGCACTAACTTTAGTCAATATTTCCACACTAACTTAAACACTTAGTCTATGTTTATGAGATATTTAACTAAAAAACTAGCAATACGATCGAGACAAGCTTTGGGACAACAATTCTGGTGGTCACTTATATTTATAAGTGGAATTGGGTTACACCTTGCACTAGCAAGTTGAAGGATTTATACTTCTAACTCTTGTGGTGCCCGTCCTTCTAGAGCAACTCGTGTCATGCTCTAATTTAGAGCACCTTTGGGTTACTCAACATTTTCTCCCATCAAGCTTTAGCTTCCAACCCTATGTTCAAAATTGTCGACGACACTTGATCTTCCTTCATAACCCCTTTAATCTCGAATATTTTTTCCATGTTTATGATAAAAATCTCTAAGTCTTTCACACATCATGTTGTTCCCATGAGCGGATTTTCCTTTTCCCCACTAGACTGCTCTTGGCCACTCTTAAGGTCTCTCACAACCAAATAAACATTAAAAATTTATTATCGAGATTAGTTATCGGGGCATGGATCGATTTCTCCATGTTGCTCATGTTATCCCAAAGCTTAGACATATTGTTGTGTACTTTAATATAAACAAAATGGAGAGCTGTTTGAAAATTCATCTCACCCACATCATTCGATGATAGCTTCGTGCTACTATGGACCGATTCGTCCATATTGTTAGTTTTACAACACTATATCTCTTCATGACCTACGTTTTAGTGCTTTTCTACCAACTTCCATCTCCGTGCTACTGTTTTTTATTTGACCTTCACTCAAATCCAACATAGGCGAAAACTCTACGCTCTAATACTACTTTTTCCCGTGTCTCTTTTGGTTTCCTTTACACTTGTGCATCTCCCTTATATGCACAACCCATTGCTTCGTGCCTTTAACCCATATTCAAAATGTCTCTTTAGTAGAGTCTTACAAACCTCCTACATTAAATTGTTCTATGTCTGCATCGAACGCGCAATACTTGGTTTTCTAAGAAATGCCTTGATCTCGATCGTACTTTCTCGATGCTGCATAAATTTTGCCTCGAGCGGACTTCCCAAGTATCTTTACTATTTATCCACCCTTAATTTATTTAATCTTTAACACAAGCAAACATTAAGATCAAACTTTCCTTCTTTTTCTTTTGACTCCACTCCACTCCACTCCACTCCACTCCACTCCACTCCACTCCATTCCACTATAATCCACTCCACGGACTCAACTGGCCCATATTCCCCGCCCTCATCCTCTCATTCTCCTTGTACCACCATAGACTTAATATGTCATTTTGATGGGAAATATTTCGCTCGGTGGGATCATTCGCAAATAAAAGACCCCGAAAACGTCGTTGCGTAATTTTTCTTAGGCCACTTCTTCTTTGAGGTTTGGCGCTCATCCTTCACTACCGTTTTCTCTATCACCACGGTCCTCTCCATTGACCTGACTTCCTTGTTGGTATCTGTGGCTCAGTAGTCTACTAAGATCTCCGTTGCGGCCATGACTGCTTGTATGTCCTTAGGGTCTTTCCATAGCCCAATCTTAGGGTGGGTGCTTTGATTCACCTTTGTTCTCCACCACAGCTCAACATCTTCTCCAAGATACATGGTTGCAACATCAACCTCCAGATCTTCCGCAAGTTGAGAATTTTGAACCACTACTCTGGATCCAAAATGAATTTCTCAAGATCCTTTGCATTTTTCTCGCCAAGAAAGGGCTTAGGGTCAGAGACACTAATATTTTTCTGCCCACTCAACTTGTTCTTCATTTCTCGGATAGATGTCTTTATCATGGCCATCTCAGCTTCAATGAATTCAACACGATTGTAGACCATCTCTGCATCTTCTCTTTTATTCGCCCAGAGATGATTTAATCTCTTATCCACCTTGGCTGTATGGGTTTCGAAGAGAGTCTTGAGACCAACCATTTCCTCTACCAAGACCAATATCGACATCGAACTTGTTTGGCCATCTCTTTCAGAACCTTGTGTGCTTGCCAATATCCTTTCAAGTCTCGTGATTATTTCTTTCAAAGTCTATAGCCCTGCACCTCTAGCCATCTTGTTGCTACTATCTTTCATTCAAACTCCACTCAAATCTAACCTAGGCAGCAACTCTACGCTCTGAAACTACTTTTTACAGAGTTACAATCTACTAAATAAATTTATCTACCCCTGTGACATAAATCATCAACTTTGGTCAGCCTTCCCACACTAAGTTAAACAATTATTCTATGTTTAGGAGACATTTAACTAAAAAACTAAAAATACACTTGAGACAAACTTTGGGACAACCACTCCAATGGTCACTTATATTTATAAGTGGAATTGGGTTACACCTTGCATTAGAAAGTTTAAAGATTTCTACTTTTAACTCTTGTAGCGCCCGTCTTGCTAGAGTGTCCATTTGTTTTGGGAGAAAAAATTCATGAAGCTCACACTTCCACTCATGTCATGCTCCAATTTCGGCCAGGTTTGGGTTAGTCAATATTTTCCTCTATCAAACTTTTGCTTCCAACTCCATGTTCCAACTTCTTCTTCCTAACCCTTTTAATCTCGAACATTTTTTCCATCTTTATGATAAAACTCTCTAAGTCTTTCACACATCTAACTTAGGCAGCAACTCTACGCTCTGAAACCAATTGTTACGGGGTCAAAATCTACTAAATAATTATTTTTTCCCGTGCGGTATAAATTACCAACTTTAGTCAGTCTTCCCACACACACAAAGACCGCGTCTCTATATATAAGTATTTTTGTTTTGTCAGTTTTTTCGAATATATCATAACATACCCATAAACAATGAAAACTTCGCCAATTTTAACTCAAAACGCAAATGTCACTTCTCTATATATAAATTTTATTCTTTTTTGTCAACAGTTTACGAATATATCGTAACATACCCATAAATATTGGAAACTTCGTCGGTTTTAACTAAAAACGCAAAGGTCACGTGTCTATATATAAATATTAATCTTTTTTTGTAAATTGTTTACGGATATATCGTAACATACTCATATATATGCAAACTTCATCGATTTTAACTCAAAACGCAAAGACAACGTATATATATATATATAAATATTATTTTTTTGTCAATTGTTTACGAATATATCGTAACATAGCCATAAACAATGGAAACTTCAATGGTTTTAACTCAAAATGCAAATGTCATGTCTTTGTATATAAATATATTTGTTTGTCAATTGTTTACGAATATATCGTAACGTACCCATAAACAATGGAAACTTCGCCAATTTTAACTCAAAACGCAAAGTCCACGTCTTTATAGGGGTTAAATATTATTCATTTTTGTCAATTGTTTACGAATATATCGTAACATACCCCTAAACTTTGTCAGTTTTATCTCAAAACACAAAGGCCACGACTATATATATAAATATTATTTTTTTTGTCAATCGTTTACGAATATATCGTAACATACCCAGAAACAATGGAAACTTCGTCGGTTTTAACTAAAAAACGCAAAGGTCGCATCTCTATACATAAATATTATTCATTTTTGTCAATTATTTATGAATATATCGTAACATACCCATAAGTAATGGAAACTTCGTTGGTTTTAACTCAAAACGGAAAAGCCACATCTCAGTATATAAATATTATTCTTTTTTTTGAATGGTTTACGAATATACCGTCACATACCCATAAACAATGGAAACTTCGTTGGCTTTAACTCAAAACGCAAAGGTCACGTCTTTATATATAAATATATTTTTTCAATTGTTTACAAATATATCGTAGCATACCCAAAAAACAATGGAAAATCCGTCAGTTTTAACTCAAAACGAAAAGGCCACGAATCTATATATAAATATATTGTTTTGTCAGTTATTTACGAATATATCGTAACATATCCATAAAAAATGGATACTTTGTCGATTTTAACTAAAAACGAAAAACAACGTCTCTATATATAAATATTATTATTTTTTTTCAGTTGATTACAAATATATCGTAACATACCCATAACAAATAGAAAATTCTCCGGTTTTAACTCAAAACACAAATGTCATGTCTCTATATATAAATATCATTCTTTTTTATAAACTGTATACAGATATATCATAACATTTATCAATTTTTAAACTTCATATATAAAAACGTAGTAATTAAAAATAACAAGATACCAATAACTTGATACAATATTCAACATTATGAAGAAAATTATTTCTGAACTCGGGTACCCGACCGAACAAGATGAACTGGATTCAAAATTTTCTCATGGATGGGTTGTGGGTTTGAAAATTTACTACCCATCGAGTTTGGATGGGTTATGGGTTTAAAAAATTTCTCACGGGTACCCAACCCACTAGGTAATATCTAAGGGGTGTCCGTTAAATTAATATTATATAAAATAATAAATTATTTAATATTATTTAACAAATTTAAAAATAAAGTTATTAATATTATTCTGTCTAATATCAAAACCATATACTAGTTGCTAATATATATAATAAAATTATGAAACATATTATTCAACATTTAAACATTAAATTTGATTTTTCAATTTCCTTCTTTTAAACATTTTTTTCTCTGAAAAACTGATATTGTTCGTATCATATTAAAAAATGGTCTATTATTATTAGTTAATTTTTTTAGAAATATACGAACATATACCAAAACCATATATTAATTATTAATAACATAACAAAATATTTTTAACTAATGCTGTAAACCATTCAGGTTGAACCTACATATTCCCCTTTGGTCTAGTTTGTTGACCATGATTCGACGGACTCTATCTAGGCCGATACGAACCTTGTCCGGAATCCTTACAACGGTAGTTAACCATTGCTTGAGAGTGAGTACTAGCTTGTGGGATGGAGGCTGTGGGGATAAATTTATACTGACTTGGTAATCTTGACCACTTGGTTTCCTCCAGATTTGTTTTCCAACATGGTTCAATAATCCTCCACAAGTCATCGCTTTCCTTTGAGCTCTTTACTTCCTACAAAATTCCTTCAGAACATCATCCAAAACATGTCAAAGTTTTTTATGGACCTTTGTGGCAATCTATTATACCATTTCAAGGCATTTTCTTTAAAAGTCTCAGAAAAATCCCTACACAACAGCTTATCATTGTCATTAAAACTCATTATAAAATTGTAAACTGTTCGAGGTGATTATTAGGATCTTGACTTCCATCATATTTCTCCAGTTTCGAGCTATCGAAATGCCTCCGTAAATTCCCATAAATAATTTTTGAAGACAAATACGACTGCCTTCAATTATGCCTTTGGCTAAACATATGATCCTCATCAGGAGTGGAAAATATACCTAGTTCGGACTAGACAATATCACTTAGTAGATGGTCAATGTTATGGTCTGTCGACCCTTTTACTTTGCCTTGATATTTTTTCTTTTTCCCTTTTCTCTTTCTATCCATTTTCTGCCCCTTTAAATCCACTTTAGTTGATGTTTTCTTAAAATGTTTTTAGTTAATCTTTCTTTCTTATTTTTACGACCGTGATCATTACTTGATGAGGAAGAAGAGATACAAAAATCTGATTCTGTGCTTGAGTTTCCAACAGTATATGATGTATATATAATTGTTTAGCCCGATGTTCTTTTTTCGTTTCTTTGCGAGCTTTTGGGGAGTGATCATTTTATCTTGTTTGTGGTTGTTATCTGGCTCATCGGAACCGAGACACAATAATGGACTCTTCCCATTTAACTATTTTTCAGTCTGCCTTTGGGCTCTCAAAGCTTTAATCTCTGCCTGCAGTTGATCACACTCTTCTTGCATGAAAAGTGTTTCCTCTGTATTGTGATTCAAATGAGACTTGTAACATGCTCATTTTCACCTCTTATCGCCTCATGCTCAAGAGGGCGATCAATTTGCATGTCGGGATCCATGCCTCAAAGAAATCCGAAGCACAACAAGTTTCGAATATTGCTATTCGGGCACTTCACGCTCCTATTGTGGTTGCCAATTTGGTTTGGATTATTTATAATTTAAGGTATTGACTGTAATTTTGATGGTTAGGCATTAATTTTTGGGTAAAAAAGTTGAGAGATAATTAAGGTGTTTGTTATTTTTAGTAGAGAGGTAAAATCACCAAATCCATTAATATGTTGTTTTTTCCCTATTTATAAGATTGCCAAGATTCATGGGCCAACCGGGTCGGTTTATACATTCGGATCAGTTTGGTGGGCTTGGAGACCAAAAATAAGATGTAGTGGACACTGATCTCTTATTGTAAGTCTAAACTGCCCTCTAAACGAAATCCGAACCACTTTACTCTTTTATCTTCTAATAAATAATTAAGAAACGTAATTACAAACAAAAATATCTTATTACATATAAAAATATTCTTTAACAATAAATCTTAATATGTTTTAATATATTATTTTTTAAAATTAAAATATAACATTTAATATATGAAAGATATTTTAAAAGATACATAAAATAAAATATGTAAAATATATATTTTAAAATAAATGGAAATAAATAATATTTGTTATATAATTTTTTTTTTTTAAATAGATAAAATTATAATCAATTTTTTTATGTAAAAAGTATAATAAAATCAAATTTATATAAACCTTAATTTATAATAACAAAATTATTTTACTGGAAAAAAAATAAAAAATTACAATATACTCCCTCCGTCCCATTTTATTTGACGTTCTGGGAAAATATATTTGTCCCATTTTATTTGACGTTTCCAAATTCCAAAGTAGTATTAATAGCTGTATACCATTTATATCCCTTTTCATTTAATTAATTTACTATATTCTTGTTCTTAGTAGGTATTAATTATAAAGGACATTTATGGAAATCAATAACACTTTTTACCATTTCAAAATTAATGATGGGTTTTCTTAATCAATGTGCAAGCACCTAAACGTCAAGGGACAGATGGAGTATATTGTTTAACATGTTGCCTATCTAAAAATTAGAATATATAGGCCGCGATAGAGCTGAAAAATATTATGGGCTTAAAGGTTTCGAGCTGTAGCCTCTATAAAAAAACTTATGATTGCTTAGTATTCCTTCCGTCCAAACTCAAACACTCAAATCACAGTTGTCTGAGTGTCGATCAGAAGACCTCTGAAGTTTTTCTACGGTTCTTGGAGATTGATTGACGAGCAACGATCACCCGAAAACATACAGTACTGGGGAGAACAGCAATAGGCAAAGGAGAGAACAGCAATAGGCAAACCCGTAAGTGCTCTTTTGACTTATTCTAAATATGAGAATCATCTGTAGAATGTGTTTAGTATATTTTTGATGAGTGATTCATGGGTGACTGAATTTTCACATAGGCTCGCTCTTGAAATTCAACTGTGGGTTTAGCATTCTAACGTCTGCATATGGTGATTTCCTGTATTCCAGCTGGTATTGTTTTGAGTGTTTATCGTTATGTTTGTACGATCACAACTCATCCGACATGAGAGAAATTTTTAAAGAAGCTTCGAGACTCGTTTCTCTTTATATTTAACTTAACAGCAGGATTAACTTCTAACGATTTGTTTGTGATAAATTTGAGTTTTAATGAACGTGTTTGCTTATGGCGATTTCCAGTTTTTCAGTTGATATTGTCTGAGTGATAGTTTTTCAGTTGATATTGTCTGAGTGATCATGGCAATTTTCGTAGCATCACAACTCATCAAATCTGACCAAAATTCTAAAGAAATCTTTGTGGCTCGCTGATTTTGAGATTCCCATGTGGGATCAGCGTTCTATTCGTTGTTCATGGTAAATTTAAGTTATAGTGCGACTGTTTTGAGTTTTCAAGGTAATGTTTGTAGGATCAAAACCAACCCTATCTGGCTAAAACGTTGACAGATATTTTACTGCTTCCTCTGAGATTTCAACGGGTGGATTAGCACATTAGCGATTGTTATTTGATAAATCTGAGTTTTAGTAAGACTATTTTGGTCTGGAATTTTCAAGTTTTTTAGGTGGTAGTGGTACAACCTTAGTGTTCAAGGCAATGTTTGGAAAAGCACGACTGATACGAATGGCTTGCATTTTTCACAGAATCTTTCGTGACTCACATGTAGGATTAACGTTCTGAACTTTAGATTGTGAAAATATGAGTTTTAGTGGGACTATCTGCGTATGGTGATTTCCAGTTTTTCAGCTGGTACTGTCTTTGAGTGTTCAAGGAAATCTTTGGATGGTTACAACTCATCTGATATGACTGATAAGTTGGGGTATTTTCATTTGGCTATTAACGTCCAAGTTTTCAGCTGGTATTATTTCGAGTGTTAAAGGCAAAGTTCGTAGAATTAAAATTGATCTGATGTGGTAGAAATTTTCACCAAAACTTCATGAATACTTTCTCTCTAGATTCAGTGATGGGTTTAGCATTCTTATGTTTGGTTTGTGATAAATATGTGTTTTAGTGAAGTTTTTTTGCGTATGGAAATTTCCAGTTTTTCAACTCAAAGTGTCTTGAGCGTTCAAGGGATGTTTGTATGATAACAACTGATCCGTTATGGCTGAAATTTTTAAGGAAGTTTCTTGACTCGTTTCTCTTGAGAGTTAACAGTGGGATTACATTCTAATGATTGGTTAGTGATAAATTTGAGTTTTAGTGATGGTGTTTCTGTGTGGTGATTTCCAGTTATCCCGCTTGCACCTTCTTGAGGGTTCATGGTAATGTTTCTTAGATCACAACTGATCTAACATTACTTCAATTTTTAAGGAAGCTTCGTGAATCGTTCCTCTTGAAATTCATCAGTGGCATTTGCATTCTAACAGTTGGTTCAGGATACTGGCCGATTTTAGTGGGGCTATTTTATTCGGAGACTTTATGACTTCTTGCTGTTGAGGTCCAACTGTAAGGTTAGCATTCTAAGAAGGGCTCACTGATAAATTTGCTAGTTTCACAACCTTTGTTGTGTCGAGTGTCAAAAGCAATGTGTGAAAGATCACAACTGATCGGATATGGCCGAGCGTTTTAAGGAAGTGTTGGGAGTCGTTGCTATTTGTTAATGAAAATAATAGAATATATTGACTACAATGATAATTTATTATATATATTATTATTGTAGACTAAACATTATTATAATATATAAGAATGTTATTAAGATATATTTAGGACTTATATATTTGGCTTTAGTTCGTATAATATTGATATGCCAATAATAAAAATCTATTTTATACTTTCACATAGTATATAATTTTTTAGGGATTTATAATGAGTTTAATGGTTTGATAAGATTTGACTACTATGTAATCAAAACGATTTTTTTTAAAACCCGTTTTTAATTTTATCCGATAAAAGAATATAGGTTTGACAGGGTCTTTACTACAGTAATCGGATAGGTTCAATACTTATGAAAGATGCGGTTTTCGAAACCATATTTCTCTCATAACTATTGAACCTATCCCGATTACTGTAGTAAAGACTCCGACCAAATTTATTTTCTTTCATCGGTTAAAATTAAAAAAACGGGTATGAAAAAAAAAATTGTTTTGATTACAAAATAATCAAATCTTGTAAAAAAATTGAACTCGTAAAACACTAAAAAACTCTGATAGCATTTAAAAATATAAAATACATTTTTATTATTGGCATATCAATTCTCCATATATATATAAGCGGTAAACTTATCCTAATAATATTCTAATATATTATAATAATGTCTACCATAACAATGCATATAATAAATTATCATTGATTATTGACTACAATGAACTACGTAGTTAATATTTTCTATTATTTTCATTAACAGTCATTAATGATCCGCTTTGGGTGAAATTATCACGAAAAATTCGTGACTCATGTGGGATTAGTATTTGAAACTTTTTAGCATGTCATGTCTCGAATGTTCAAGGCAATGTTTGTTAGATCCCAACTAATTTCGATATGGCTGAAATTTTTATGCAAGCTTTATTACTCATTACATCTAAGTTTCATCGGTGGGGTTAGTGTATTAACTAATGGTTTGTGGTAAATCTGAGTTTTAGTATGGACTTCCCTGTCGGCCATATCAAACTTTTCAACATGCTGTTCTAAGTGTTCAAGGCAATGTTTGTACGAGCACAACTGATCTACTGCGGCTGAAATTTTCACGTAAACTTTGTGACTTATTGCTCTCGAATTCTAAGGTGGGATTAGCGTGTTAAGGGTTGCTTCATGATAAATCAAAGTCTTAGCGGCGCTGTTTGCGATTGCCAACCTTTCAGAATGTACTACCTTGATTGTTCAAGGTAATATTTGAAGGATCCCAAGTTATCTGATATGGCTGAAATTTTCAGCCATACTCGTTTGGCTCTAGTATTTCAGTTTCTCCTTTGATATGAACGACATATTCGTCGGTAAGAATTTCTCCCTGACGTTATTCTCCACTACAGTTATCATCTTCTCCAAAATACATGGTTGCAACATTAACCTCCAGACCCTCCGTAATTCGAGAACTTTTGAACCACTGCTCCAGATCCCAAATGAAATTCTCAAGATCCTTTGCATTTCTCTCGCCAATGAAGGGCTTAGGGTCAGTGATACTAATCGTTTTCCCCCCACCCGACTTGTTCTTCATATCTCGGATATATGCTTTCATCTTGGTCGTCTCAACTTCAATTAATTCAAAACGGTTGTGAATCGTCTATGCGTATTCTTCTTCATTCTCCCAAAGATTATTTAATCTTTTATCCTCCTTGGTCGAATGGGTTTCAAAGAGAGTCCTGAAACCAACCATTTCCTCCACCAAATTCGGTATCGATATCGAACTTGTTTGGTTGTCTCCTTCAGAACCTTGCGTGCTTGCCAATATCCCTTCAAGTCTCGTGATTCTTTCCTTCAAAGTCTCCAGTGTCGCACGTCGAGCCATCTTGTTACTACTGTATTTCATTCGAACTTCATTCAAGTATAACCTAGACAGCAACTCTATGCTCTGAAATCACTTGTTACAGGGTCAAAATCTACTAAATAACGTTTTATACTCGTGCGACATAAAGCACCAACTTTAGTCAGTCTTCACACACTAACTTAAACATTTAGTCTATGTTTATGAGATATTGAACTAAAAAACTAGAAATACGCTCGAGACAAGTTTTGGGACTACAACTTTGGTGGTCAGTTATATTTATAAGTGGAATTAGGTTACACCTTGCACTAGCAAGTTTAAGGATTAATACTTCTAACTCTTGTAGCGCGCGCGTTTCTAAAGTGTCAGTTTGTTTTGGGAGAAAAACTTCTGGAAGCTCACACTTCAACTTGTGTCACGCTCTAATTTCTGGCACATTTGGGTTTGTCAACATTTTCTTCAATCAAGCTTTAGCTTCCAATCCCATATTCAAAACCGTGGACGCCACTTGATCCTCCTTCATAACCCTTCTAATCTCGAATATTTTTTCTATATTTATGATAAAAATATCTAAGTCTTACACATATCATGTTGTTCCTATGAGCAGACTGATCTTGGCCACTCTTAAGGTCTCTCACAACCGAATGAACATTAGAAATCTTATTATCGAGATAAGTTATCGGGGCATGGATCGATTTCTCCATGTTGCTCATGTGATCCCAAAGCTTAGACATATAGTTGTGTACTTTAAGAAAAAAATGGAGAGTTGTTTGAAAATTTCATCTCACCCACTTCATTCAATGATAGCTTCGTGCTACTATGCACCGATTCCTCCCTATTGTTAGTTTCCAACACTATATCTCTTCTTGACCTACGTTTTCTTAGTGGTCTTCTACCAACTTCCATCTCTATGCTACTATTTTTTATTTGACCTTCACTCAAA
Source organism: Limnanthes douglasii subsp. nivea (assembly GCA_036936605.1). Lineage (NCBI taxonomy): Eukaryota > Viridiplantae > Streptophyta > Magnoliopsida > Brassicales > Limnanthaceae > Limnanthes > Limnanthes douglasii. The sequence continues at coordinate 181,944,689 of JAUPFV010000003.1, forward strand.
TCTAACGTAGGAGAAAAATCTACGCTTTAATACCACTTTTTCCCGTGTCTCTTTTGATTTCCTTCACACTTGTGCATTTGCCTCATATGCACAACCCATTACTTAGTGCCTTTAACCCATATTCAAAATGTCTCTTTAGTAGATTTTTAGAAAATTCATGCATTAAATTGTTAATGTCTGCATCGAACGCATAATCCTTGGTTTTCTAAGAAATGCCTTGACCTCGATCGCACTTTCTCGATGTTGCATAAATTTAGCCTCGAGCAGACTTCTCAAGTATCTTTACTATTTGTCCACCCTGAATTTATTTAATCTTCAACACAAGCAAGCATTAAGATCAAACTTTCCTTCTTTTTTTCTTTTGACTTCACTACATTCCACTCTAATTCACCATGCGGACTCAACTGTCCCGTATTCCTTGTCGTCATCCTCTCATTATTCTTTTACCACCATAGACTTAATATGTCATTTTGATGGGAAATATCTCGCTCAGTGGGATCCTTCACAAATAAAAGACCCTGAAAACGTCGTTGGGTCATTTTTATTAGGTAACAACTTCTTTGAGGTTTGACGCTCATCCTCCACGACCGTTTTCTCCATCACCACAGTCCTTTCCACTGACTTGACTTTCTTGTTGGTATATATGGCTCAGTAGTCTACTAAGGTCTCCGTTGCGTCCATGGCTGCTTGTATGTCCTTAGGATCTTTCCTTCGCAACTCTTGTTGAACCTATACTTGTAAAATGAACATGAATTTAAATAGCTTGTCCTCCTCTGGCATGTTGGTTATGTCCACCATAAGGGACGAAAACTACTTCACATAGTCTTCCACCATATTGGTTTGCCTGAAGCATTTTAGTTTCTCCCTTGATATAAATAATGTATTCGTCGATAGGAATTTATCCTTCAATCCCTTATTAAGATCTTTCCATAGGCGGATCTTAGGGCATGTGCTTTCATTCACGCTTGTTCTCCACTACAGCTCAACATCTTCTCCAAGATACATGGTTGCAGCATCAACCTCTCAATCCTCCGCAACTTGAGAATTTTTGAACCACTACTCTATATCCCATATAAAGTTCTCAAGATTCTTAGAATTTCTCTCGCCAAGAACACGACTTGTTCTTCATTTCTTGGATATATGCCTTTATCATGGCCATTTCAGCTTCAATTAATTCAAAGCGATTGTGGACCATCTCCGCATCTTCTCCTTTATTCGCCTATAGATTATTTAATCTCTTATCTACCTTCACTAAATGGATTTCGAAGAGAGTCTTGAGACCAACCCTTTCCTCCACCAAGACTAATATCGACATCGAACTTGTTTGGTCGTCTCTTTCAGAACCTTGCGTGCTTGCCAATATCCCTTCAAGTAAAAGGCTCTCGTACCATGTAAAAATATAAAATAGATTTGTATTATTGGCATATCATTTATGTTATAGGAAGTCAGTATATCCTAATAATATTATAATATATTATAATAATGTTTAGTCTACCATAATAATGCATATAATAAATTATCATTGACTATTGACTACAATAAACTATATAGTTAATATCTTTTATTATTTTTATTAAATATTCATTAATGATCCAATTTGGGTGAAAATATCACGGAAAATTCGTTACTCATGTGGGATTAATATTTGAAACTTTTTAGCATGTCATGTCTCGAATGTTCAAGGAAATGTTTGTTAGATCCCAACTAATTCGATATGGCTGGAGTTTTTATGCAAGCTTTATTACTCATTACGTCTAAGATTCATCGGTGGGGTTATTGTATTAACTACTGGTTTGTTGTAAATCAGAGTTTTAGTATGGACCTCCCCGTCAACGATATCAACTTTTCAACATGCTGTCTTTAAGTGTTCAAGACAATCTTTGTACGATGATAATTGATATACTATGGCTGAAATTTTCACGTAAGCTTTGTAACTTATTGCTCTCGAATTCCAAAATGGGATTACCGTGTTAAGGGTTGCTTCATGATAAATCAAAGTTTTAGCGGGGTTGTTTGCGTCTGGCAATGCAATGTTTTAGTAGGCATGTTTGGGAGTCGTTGCTATTTGTTAATGAAAATAATAGAAGATATTGACTACATAGTTTATTATAGTAAATAATCAATGATAATTTATTATATATATATATATTATTATTATTATGTAGACTACACATTATTATAATATAGTAGAATATTATTAGGATATATTTACGACTTATATATATGACTTTAGTTTGTACAGAATTGATATGCCAATAATAGAAATCTATTTTATACTTCTACGTGCCTTTTATGGTTTTACAATGAGTCCAATTTGTTTTATAACATTTGATTACTCTGTAATAAAAAAATGTTTTTTTTTTCATACCTGTTCTTAATTTTATCCGATGAAAGAAAATAGATTTGGTCAGAGTCTTTACTACAGTAATCAGGATAGGTTCAATAGTTACGAAAATGTGGTTTTTGGAATCTCAGCCATATAAAGTGTTTTTATTGTCATGAATTCGGTCACACAAAGTGGAACTATCCACAATAAAAACAACCACAACAAACACAACGACCACAACGGTTTACTAAGAAATCTTTCAGAGCACCGGTTGTGCTTTATGCGGAAGAATATGCTCGTTTTTCCAAGTGCCAGGAATCACTAAAGTTTTTTACTCCTACAAATTGTGCAGCTTCCGGATCAGGTAATTGAAAATGTTTTCTTTTTTCGTCAACAGATTAGGTCATTGATACTGCTTCCACAGAACACATGACGGTTAATCCAAAATGTTTTCAACTTTTACAAACACACGTCATTCATATGTGACATTGGCATATGGATCATCATCTACTGTTTTAGGCTATGGAACTGTTCATCTAAACGAAAATATTTCTTTGAGTTCCGTTTTAAATCTTCCTCAATTTTCATTTCATTTAATCTCATTGAGCAAAATCACTAAAGATTTAAATTGTTTTATTATGATTATTGTTTGTTTGAGGATCTTACGACGAAAAGAATCAGTGCTAAAGGGTATAAGTCTGGAGGTCTCTACTATCTCAATAAACATATTAATAATTCAATTGCATGTTTTAGTGTCCAATCTCCGTTTGAAGCTCATTGTCGTATGAGTCAATTATCTTTAGCCTCTCTTAAATAATTGTATCCCAAATTTAAACATATAATCTCATTGGAATGTGAGTCGTGTCAATTTGCTAACCATCATCATCTTCCTTCATATCCTCATGTCAATAAACGAGTTGAGTCTCATTTTGAATTAGTCCATTCAGATGTTTGGGGTTCTTGTCCAGTCATATCTAAAACAGGTTTTAAGTATTTTGTTAGTTTTTTTGATGATCATTCTCGAGTTACATGGATTTATTTCATGAAAAATAGTTTAGAATTATTTTCTATATTTTGCAAATTTTATGTAGAAATTAATACTCCGTTTAATTGCCGGATTCGTATTTTAAGAAGTGATAATGGTAAAGAATATTGTTCAACTGCATTTCAATCTTTTATGGAACAACATGGAATTTTGCATCAAACCTCTTGTGTAGACACGCCGTCTCAAAATGGTATTGCTGAAAGAAAAAATAGACATCTTTTAGAAGTTGCTTGTGCATTTCTTTTTCAAATCAAAGTGCCAAAAATATTTTGGGTAGATAATGTTTTCTTGTTATTTAATAAATCGAATGCCGTCTTCTATTCTTCAAATAAGATTCCATATTCTGTGTTTTTTCCTTCAAATCCTTTATATCATATTGAACCCCACATATTTGGTTGTACTTGTTTTGTTATGGATGTTAGTCCTAATCGTACAAAATTAGATCCTAAATCTTTAAAATGTATTTTTCTTGGATATTCTAGAGTTCAAAAGGGGTACAAATGTTTTTCTCCATCTCTTAACCGATATGTCGTGCCTAGAGATGTTATATTTTTAGAGCATGTTTCATTTTTTCCAACTGGGCCTAGTGTGAACCTTCAAACAGATAAAGAGATGACCTCCTCATTTATTCCGTAGTTCAGTCCCCTAGCATTATTAAAACTGATTATGTTACACAATCTGTTGCACTTCCTCCACCATCTCGACCTCCCATTATACATGTTTATTCCCGACGTCCGAAACCTCCTCCAAGATGCCCATTGCCGATTATTTCATCTTCGATCCTATTACAAATAATAGTGAGTCTGATATTCACCTTCCTATTGCTCATCGAAAAGGTAAAAGACAATGTACTTATCCAATTTCCTCTTTTGCAAAATATGATCATTTTTCACCTTGTACGGAAGCTTTTATTGCAACTCTTAATTCTATTTCTATCCCGAAAATTGTTTGTGAAGCTTTATGTCATTATGGTTGGAAAGTTGCAATATTTGAAGAGAGAAAAGCATTAGAAGATACAGGTACTTGGAAGTTGGTTAATTTACCTACAGGAAAGCAAGCTATTGGTTGTAGATGGATATTTAATGTCAAAGTGATCCAGATGGGACGATAGCTTTGCTTAAAGCAAGATTTGTAGCAAAATGATATGCTCAAATTTATGGTGTTGACTACTCTGAGACATTTTCTCCGGTAGCAAAGTTTACCTCTATTCGTTTATTTATTTCTTTAGCAGTTTCAAATGATTGGCCATTGCATTAGTTAGACATAAAAAATGTATTCTTACATGAAGATCTCCAAGAAAAAGTGTATATAGAGCAACCACCTGTGTTTGTTGCTCAGGGGGAGAGAGGAACGGTATATCGCTTGTACAAATCCTTATATGAGTTGAAACAAAATCCACGTGCTTGGTTTGGCAAGTTTAGTGAGGCACTCAATAAATTTGGGTTAAAGAAGAGTAGTTGTGATCATTCTGTATTTTATAAAAGTTCTGCAAATGGCATTGTACTTGTGGTTGTGTATGCTTACCTTTCTGAGTGAGATGCTCTCATTGGAGCCTCCAGAAGAAAGATGCTTTCTCTTCTCTACCGATATTCAGTCTTTGTTGTTCACCCCTGAGAAAGAATAAATAGGGTCCACCTTTCGCAACTGGAGCAAGCAAGGCTTGTATTTTATTTAAAAGCCAGAGTACCCGGCTTTGATTCCACGAAGTCTTTTAGTCAAATTGAAAGATGAGTCGGACGACGAAGGACTAGCTCCAGGGAAAAGTAACACTTCGGCCCCTGAGGTGGAAGCATCATATTCCCGATCTGATCGCATATTATCATATATAAAGCTTCCTTACATTCCTAGAGGAAGTAGAGCAAATTAAAAAGAATATTTGATTCGTTGAGAAAAGTATTCCCTTGTATTGCTAAATAGGGGTTCAAAGGCCTCAAAAATATAAAAAATCTCGGGTTTTCATCACTTTTTTCAGTGTCGAGGCATCAGAAAAAGGCCATTTTTCTTCTTATTTGATTGCTTACTGTGCAATCAATCAAAGAAGACAACTAGAGCTTGAAATATCATAAGAGAAGTGCTGCTTTGCTACCTTGCCTTCTTGGTCTTTGGTCCTATCTACCGGTCTTGCTTGGTTGATTGCTTAGGAATTGTTGGCATCTGTCTCATCCTAGCTCCTCACACTATCCCAATCCTGAGTCTTGCTCTTGCACGTATTAGGGAGTATGGATTTAGCAGCTTATTAAATAGGGGCTAAGGTTCAGATGAGGGAATGAGGGCTCAAATAGGCTAGGCTGACCCTATGATCCAATCCCGCTAATCCAGTACGAGAACTCGGAAGAGTCAATTTTGGTGCTTTGTCAGCCATTACACAATTTGATGACTCAGAGTATGCGAAGAGGAGAATACATAAAGGAAAATAAGGGTGAGAATTACGAATTCTCTTCCGCAACGTGGGTTACTGAAGAGCAAGAGCAAGAGAAGAGGGCCTTCGTAAAACCTTCGCCTTCGGCTCCATACTGATACTGATCAGGTCAGTTGGCCGGCCATGAAGGGCCATCACGACTATCCTTTATGGTAATATCGTGCTGTATATGATCCTGATCAATGATCAGTATATTTTTATATTCTGGATCCTGATGTGCTTTTATACTAGCGACGACTAATCTATTAGTAAACAGAAGCTGCTATTGCTCACCCGGCTGGATGTCAATCTGACGGATGGATAGGCGTAGCAGAAAAAAAAAGATAAGGGTCAATTATGATAGGAAGGCGGAGGAAAGAAGACGAGAGAGCAAGCCCCAAGAAAGTCTAGGTTGGCTTGCAGCTACCACGACCATAAGAACGACTCGAAATACGGGCCCCCGCCCCGATAGTAGCGATCAAATCTTTCGGAATAGAAATTTACAAGCTTTCCTATGCCGTTCCATTTATACGAACACAATCCGGTCTGATTTAGGCGTAGGACCTAACTCCGAACCCTTTGCCTGGCCTCGGAAGGACCTGAATCTTCCGGTTTATTGCTATAACTATAAAAATTCAAACCAAGCCGAGATGTTCGCCTCAATACGTAGATAAGTGGATAGGTTTGCGATAGGAGGACTGGCCCTTCAAAATATCAAACAAAAGATTTAGGACCATTGAATTTCTTTTTGGGAATGGAAATAATAAGAAGCAATAAAGGTATTCTTTTATCGCAGAAAAAAATATAGTTTGGATTTATTGATGGAAACAAGCAAGTTAGGAGCAAAACCATGTAATACACTAATGGTTCCTAATTTGAAGCTACTAAAAGATGATGGAGAATTATTTGGTGATCCAGAAAAATATCATCGATTGGTAGGAAAATTTAATTATCTTACAGTAACTCAACCATACATTGTGTATCCAATTAGTATTGTGAGTCAATTTATGTCATCACCAACGGTTAATCATTGGGCAACACTAAAACATATCTTGTGTTATCTCAAATCAGCTCTTAGACTCGGATTGTGGTATGACAGTAATGGTCATACTAAGATAGAGTGTTTTGTACATGCAGATTCGGCTGGATCTAAAGTTGATACAAGATCAACCACTGGTTACTGTGTGTTTGTAAGGGGTAACTTAGTATCTTGGAAGGGTAAGAAGCAAAGTGTTGTATCAAGATCGAGTACTGGAGCTGAATATAGAGCCATGACTCAATCTACTTGTGAGATAATTTAGATTTCCCAATTGTTGAATGATATTGGCATAAATATTACCATGCCTGCAAAGTTATGGTGTGATAATCAAGCGGCGTTGCACAGTGCGTATAATCCTGTCTTTCATGAAAGAACGAAACATATTGAAATTGATTGTCATTTTATCCGTGAAAAGATTTAAAAAAATCTCATTCATACAGAATATGTCAAAACATGAGAACAGTTAGGAAATATATTCACAAAAGGCCTCAATAGATCACATATTAATTATATTTGTAACAAGCTAGGCATGCTTAATATATATCCTCCAACTTGAGGGGGAGTGTGATTTCGTTTCAGCCTTTTAATCAAGTTTGCACTTCAAGTACTTATGTACAAGTTCCGAAGACTTTAAACCACGACAGTTTCAAGTACTTTCACACAAACTTGAGGGGGGAAGTATTAATGAAAATAATAGAAGATATTGACTACATAGTTTATTGCAGTCAATAGTCAATGATAATTTATTATATACATTATTATAGTAGACTAGACATTATTATAATATATTAGAATATTATTATGATATATTTACAGCTTGTATATATATGGCTTTAGTTTGTACATAATTGATATACCAATAATAAAAATCTATTATATACTTATACACTATTAATATTCACTAATGAGATTAGCGTGTTAATATTTTGTTCATAATAAATGAGAGTTATGACTTGTTGGTTTTGAGATTAAGATGTGGGACGTATTAAGGTTGTGGTGTAATAAATCCGAGGTTTAGTGGGATTTAGTTTTGAACGATAATTCGAAAATAAAAAATTTAAAATATCATTGGTTTAGTTTTTTTAAGACAAACAAAATTATATCGATTTATGATTTTTGTTAAATGTTAAATAATAAAATAGTGAGTCCAATTGACCATAGTCTCGCATCTATATGTTTTTTATCATGCATTTATCATATAAAATTATACTTAAATTGGTTTTATATGATGTGGTATCTTATCATTTATATAATTGGCATGGTTTTACATCATTTGGTTTCTTGTCTCTCTCTCTCATCACTCATCTATTACTACAGAATATATAGTTTTCACGATTATCATGATATGTGTTTTGAAACTTCATATTCTTCATTTTTCCGTAACCTTACCCAAAACCATCTCAACGACATTTTACCAAAAAATAAATAAATAAAACTAAATACGAATAAAACCTAAATCAATAGAACATTTCAACTACAAATCAAAGTAAAACAAATCAGATAAAATACCAAAATCACTAGTAAAAACAGAGTTTGAAGCTAAAAATAGAGAAATTCGATTTGTACACAGTTCAAAACTAAATAAAATGATTAAAATAAAATTCAAACGATAGAAAACATAGAATAAAGAACGAGATAAAACGATAGAAAACAGAGAATAGAAAATGTGTTGTTCTTGACGATCTCGATAATTGTTGCTCACTTTCGTAGATTTGGAATTTGGAAGATCGTAAACAATATTTTTATCATAATTAATTAAAAGTATTTTGAGTATTATTAAAAATAGTTGGTTCTTTAATGGTAAAATAGGTAAAATAGAAAAGTTAAATGAGTTCATTCATAGAAATATATAAAAAAATCTTAGGTGATAATAGTTAGATTTTTGGGCTTTAATCGGCACTATACCCTTTAATAATTATATTAATAGTCTATGTCGCCACTCGTATCAAATTATCAATTGCTAACCAAACCTTTAGTCTTTCTCTAGCCAAGTTACCAGCGTCGCATCGGTTTTTTCTTCTACCAAAATTGAATAAGCTGTTTTTTTTTCTCTCTACAAAAATTACCGGCACCCTAACCTACTTTTTTTTCTTGTCTTATTATCTTCTACAATTTTTTAGGTTATTAATTTTTTATTATCTTTTTTTATTTTGGTCTATCATCTTTCTTTCTCTGTAATTAAGTAGTTCTAAGAGTAGCATTTTTTGGACAAAAACTCATTCACATAGGCTTGCACCGTAATTGTTGGTTATGTCTACATCCTCATCCTCTCATTCTTCCTCTACCGCCATAAACATGATCTATTTTTTTGATGGGAAATCTCTCGTTCGATGGGGTCCTTCACAAATAAAAAACCCCAAAAACATCGTTGGGTCTTTTTTCTTAGAAAGCATGTTTTTAGGTTTGACGCTCATCCTCCTCTATCTTTTCCTTTTTCACCATATTGACCGGATTTCTTTATTGGTATATGTGGCTCGGTAGTCTACTAAAGCCTCCGTTACGACCATGACTGCTTGTTTTTCCATTCCGTCACAACTCTTGTTGAGAATATACTTGTAAAGTGGACATGAAATTAAATAGCATATCCTCCTCTAACATGTTGGTTATTTCCACCATAAGGGATACAAACTCCTTCAGACAAGCTTGCACCGTAATTGTTTCCTTGAAGCATTTTAGTTTCTTAATTGACATAAAATAATGTATTCATCGATATGAATTTCTCTATCAATCCCTTACTAAGATCTTCCCATATTCTGATTTTAGGGTGGGTTCTTTCATTCTGATTGTCTTCTATCAATCCCTTAGTAACTTATTTTATGTCAATTGAGAAACTAAAATGCTTCAAGGAAACAATGACATAATGCATTTTATAGTTTCCCCCTATCGATGTTTAACCAAATTTGTTAATAAAATAATGTATTCATCGATATGAATTTTAGACAAACTTTTATCCACCTTAGTTGCATGGGTTTCGAAGATAGTGTTGAGACCAGTCATTTTCTCCTCCAAGTCCAGTATCAACATCGAACTTGTTTGGTCGTCTCCTTCAAAACCTTGCGTGCTTGCTAATATCCCTTCAAGTCTCGTGATTCTTTCTTTCAAAGTCTCCAGTGCTGCAACTCCACCCATCTTGTTGCTACTGTCTTTCATTCGAAGTCCATTCAAATCTAACCTAAGCAGCAACTTTAGGTTACGATACCACTTGTCACGAGAGAAGGAAGGGAAAGCTAGTTGGAAGAGGATATTGTTGTATTTTATTGGTCAATCCGAGATAGATAGTACTTCCTCCGTTCCGTAATATAGGACGTTTAATGAGGTAGCACATATATTAATAAAAACCATCATGATTTACCTTTCTTGTAAATGATTAAAAGTAAAGAGATTTAATTGGTCAACTTCAACCATCATGACTTACCTTACGCAATAGGTAAAAGTTTATTTGTTACTTCCCTTGTTTTTCTCGTATGATTGACAACTAACTTAAATATACCTTATTTGTTGGAAGAAAAAGATAATATTTAAATTTATATTACCTAAATACTATCTATATTTACCTAAAAAATAGAGTATAGGATGCTCTTAGTCCTATTTTAATGTTTTAATAAAACAATATTTAATATTGTCTTGAACTTCAACAACAACTATTAATGTGGAATCCTAATAAATTTTTAAAACGACTAATAAAAAAGAACAGACGGAGATGGAGTAACTCACCAGAAGAAAGAATAAGGCCGCCCGGTCTCTTATAAACACGCACATGATGATACATGCATAACAATACGTTCCATGCTTTAGTAAACGCTATTGAAACATAACTCACGTTGGTGTTTTAGAAATAATGGTTACACAATTCCGTATTACCACTGCGGACTTATTCAATACGTTGAGCGAATAAAACCGGATTATAAACAAAAATAATGAACTTGACACAACTTTAGTTGTACTGACCTATTACAATTAAGCCGAATACTAGAGAACTTTTGGTAGTGGGCGTTTAGAGGGTGTATATTCTAATTGACTTTAGGCTATACCTCTTTGGCCAGTCCAGTCATCGTTGGATCTCGTTTCCCTATCATGACTATTTAGGTTTGTTGTCATCATTAAGAGAATTTGTGAGTTTATTTACCTGTATCTGTTTATATGCTTAAATTTTGAGGTTAATCTCGCATAATCTAGGGTCGCGATACAAGAGTTACACTAAAAATGTTTATATTGTCTACAGTTGTATGCACAAATAAATGCACAACAAGAATAAAAGGCATTACAATTACTGTTGGTCATCGAATTTAGGCCCACCACAATCAAAAGCATGCGAGCGGCCAATATCTGTCATTCTCTTTATTGTTTCCAAGAGATGATTAAGGAGGGGAGAAGATACGTGCTTTCAGCCTAACGGGTTTAAGGTGTAACTTACATTATCATATCAAGTATTTCATTTTTCATCGATACGAGAACCAAAATATATATTTTTTAAAAGTCATTATAAACTTCATAAATATCAAGCGCACATCACATTTCATTTCGAAAATGATAAAAGAATGCATTTTTGTTTTATTTCTTTGGCATACTCCACATCAAGCTCGTTCATTTGAATAGAGAATACGAACATAGCGGCCAAAGATAAACAAGACTTTTTGGACGCGAGATAGATGCTTAAGAAGATAAAAGACCAATTATTACTGTTTTCCATATTGCTTTGCAAGTTAGATAGTCGTTTTAAAACCGGTTTTGACATTGATCCTTTTATAAATTCACCAACGCAACCTATATGGTTTTTTACATAAAATATATAGTAAGAGTCTTGATTTTAATAAAAAAAATAGTATTGAACTTTATTAGAATACATTGAAAAAATAATTAATTATTGTTCATGTTTTGAGTGTTCTGAATGTATATTTTTATTTTTTAAAGATTATGTATAATAGGAATAGAAATGTTTAGCGTAAATTTTAAAACATTGAATATGATTAATTGGTTGGTTTAATGTATATAAAGCAAGAATATAAATGTTAAGTTTGTTTTTAGAAGTGTCAAATAAAGCTATTGGTTGGTTAAATATATGAATAACATGCATAAAATTGACAAGCTTGTGTTAGATAGTGTAAAATATGATTGTTTAGTTAGTTAAGTTTGTGACTAACATGAATAAAGAAATTAATTTTGTATTTGAAATTTTAATATATGGTTGGGCTAAAAATTCTGGTTAGTCACCGGTGTTTGACACATGTTACATTTGTGCCACTAAGTTTCATTCATCCTCAAAACGAGTCACTGGTGTTTCAAATTGTTGCATTCTTGCCACTAACGCGTGCAAATTAACAAGAAATCGACACATGGCAGCCCAATGTACTCAGGTTTGTTCCATGTACGGTCACCCATTAAATCTTATCATAAATACCCCTGTTTATTAGATTTTTACTTTTTACTTTTTACATTTAACTTTTTACTTTAATTTTTAATTTAACTTCATTTACTTTTTTTTATATTTATTTCAAATATTTACTTTATTATTTTTGTATTAAATGGGCCCATTTAACATAAATATAAAATCAATATACAAGATCAAATCAAATTTGAGGTAAAAAAAGACCAGGGAGTACAAAATTGACTCTTTCTGGCCTTGGATTGAATTCGACTAGAACTAAAAACCCTAACCCCCAAACTATCAGAAATTTCAAATTACTCTTTCTTTCTCTCTTATCTAGCACCAGAAAGCTTGACCAAAATTCAATTCAAGCTTAATCTCATGTCTGGCGTTGTTAATATACTCAAATTGTTTATCGATGAAAGAGAAAACGCCGGGTTTGTAAAGCGAGTTTGAATCATCCATCACCCATTCACCATTAAACATCACAATCTACCATAGACTCCATCCATTTCTCAATTTCTTTTTTAGTCGAAAAATTAGGCTCACTTACATCGTTCTGCTTCTCCGATAAGGACGTTGCTCATTTCTCCATCGTCTTCTTGTCTTTGTCTTTGTCTTTATCTTTGTCTTCCATCGCTGACTTCAAACTCTGATTGGTCTTCACAGTCGGTTTCGGAACAGGACTTGTTATCTGATTATAATCCACAGAGTTGAGACTGGTTGAAGCACCTGGGTTTGGTTAGGGTGACTATGTGATAGAGTTTTTAACAACTGGGTTTGGGTTTGGTTTGTCTTTGATCGACGGTGGTTCAAAAATAGTGTTTTCCAAATCCGTGTTTGGTTCCAAAGTTGGGTTTTTAGAAACTAGGTTTGGGTTTGGTTCGAAAGTTGTGTTGTTAGAAACTGGGTTTGGATTTGGTTTATCTGTAGTTGGTGTTTGAGTAAAACTAGTGTCGCCAGGAATTAGGTTTGGTTTATGACAGGTAGTATCATTTTTAGGAAGTGGGTCATTAGGTTTAGGAGATCCAGATGAATTATTTGGGTGAAAATATGAGAAAATAGAAGATCTATAGGAATTATTACGGCTAAAAACCGTGACTGGTCACCGGTGTTCGGCACTTGTTGCATTCTTACCACTAAAGTTCTTTCGTCCCCAAAACGAGTCATTATTGTTTAAAAATGTTGCATATATGGTCACTTTCGCGTGTTAATTAACCATACAGAGACATTTTGAACCCAAAGTTATAATTTTTTTGTTACAAATACATTTATTAGACATTTCACACCCAAAATATCCCTAAAACTAATTTGTATCTTTGAATTTAAAATGTTCAATAACCATATTTGTAGTCACGCTAGTGTTGATCTACACTCTGTTACTCATCAAAAAGGGGTATTTTGAGTGTGAAATGTTCAATGACCATATTTGTAACAAAAACATTATAACCTTGGGTTCCATATGTCTCCGTATGGTTATTTAGAACGCGACAATGACCATATATACCATATTTTAAAACAAAAATGACCCGTTTTGGGGACGAAGAAACTTTAGTGGCACGGATGCAACAAGTGCCAAATACAGGTGACCGGCCATGGTTTTTAGCCGAATTATTACCATTAACAACAAAGATGTTAAACCAAGGAGAAGAAAAGTTTGAAGAAGGGTTGAAGGAGATGTTGTTAAACCAATGAGACGTTGATAAACTAAGGAGAAAAAGAGTTTGAGGAGAGAGAACAAGTTTTTTATATATGGAATTAGGGGTTCTCCATCGATTGGTGTTTGTTTAGTAGATTCTGCCATTTGTTTCTGCAATAAGAAGAAGAACCATAAGCGTTGATTCATGAGTTTCAAAAACCAGAAATTTAGGGAGAGAAAAAGACAATGGAAGGGAAAGTTAATGGACCAATTTAATATATATATATATATATATATATATATATATATATATATATATATATATATATATATATATATATATATATATATATATATATAAATATATTTTAGATAAAGAAATAAAATAAATATTTGAGGTAAAAAAGAGGTAAATGATGTTAAGTAAAAAATTAAAGTAAAAAAATAAAGTAAAAAGTAAAAACTTATTGATTTTTCCACGTCCATGAGTGCTAGAAACACCGTACTATTGAACTAAACCTATATTTAACTTCTAATGTTTTTCCACGTCCATGAGTGCTAGAAACACCGTACTATTGAACTAAAAAGTAAAAAAATAAATTAAACTAAACCTATATTTATCTTCTAATGTTTTTCCACGTCCATGAGTGCTAGAAACACCGTACTATTGATTTTGTTCAAAGAATGCTTTGGACAAAACTTATCAATATATTTTTCTAGAAAAGATAACCTATGGTTTGCCCCCTCTTTGAGGCATTGAACATAAAATTTATTTTGTTCCTAGTTTTGTATTACCAAACAAGCCAGTCTACAACATGAATCTGAAATAAAATAAGGAGTTGTATGAACAAATGCAGGAATTGGTGGCTTAATGATACATCAGAGAGATTGTTAGCGCATGTGTTGTACAAGTTCTATTATTATATAAGAAATATGACAGTTAGAGAATATGTGTATATTATAGTGCTATTAATAATATCATCATCAAATATCGTTATCCAATTTCAAGACTTGATGATATGCTCGATGAATTAATGGAGCCCTGACCTTCTTTAATATTGATTTAAGGAGAGGTTATCATCAAGTCATAATGTGAGAAGGAGATGAATAGAAAATAGCCTGCAAAACCGAGAAAGTATTATATGAATGGTTAGTTATTCTATTTAGGTTTACTAATGCTCCAAGTACGTTTATGAGGTTGATGAATCAGGTTTTACGATAAAAAAGTTTTTATTCTAACCTAAAGAAAGCTAGGGTTTTTTGACTAGAGAAGATGAAGAGAGATCTGGGAGAGATATCGATATCCTCGAGATGAGGACAAACTCACTAAGTGTGAAACGCTAGGGTTTGGCTGCTTGATGGGCTTTCTTGGAAACCCGATCGGTTTTTTGGAGCGAACCCCTCCTCCTCCCAATCTCCATCACACCTAAACTATTATTATTTAAGGCTTAATTGTTTCTTGTTCCTTACTGTTTAAATACCTCATTACCAAGGTGTGCACTTTACCTTTTATTTTAATAAGTAACAGTCAATTGATTTTGAAAGATGGTACTTATCTCAGTCGTAGATAAATACTATGATAATGTTGCAACATAAATTAGTTGAAACTTATTATTGATTCAAATGACTTTCTCTGATACCATAGGCCTAATTGTTGGCATGACCCCTAAATTGCATAATTTGAATTGGATGATTAAATTCTACTAATCAGAAACCAATAGAACCACAAGATAGAATTTGTTTAAGAGCTGTCTCGAAAGGGGTAGCCGAGTTGGTGAAGTAGATGAGCTCGTGATCAAAAGGTCATGTGTTCGACCCTCTCTACAAATACTTTCTTGGTTTGAGCATATCACCTTGTGTGGTTTAATTTATGGTGTTGGTTTGTATGCTATTGCGTCAGACTGAGGGTTTACCCTGTGTGCACTCTTTGAGTAGCGGTTGCGGGTTCGCTCCGAAAAAAGAAGAAGAATAATTTGTTAAAGAGCTTAAATTTTATAATTTGACCTAAGTTTGGGATGTTTAAGTTTTTTACAAAATTATGGACTTTAATAAAATTTCTTGCAATGTTATTTTTTGTAGATAAATATATGTGTTGAGGCTAAGCACCTAAACTACTATCTAAGAAGTTTAAAATTAAACATGTAGCTAACGAATTTGGTTGGTGGTTTATCTTTTTCAATTGACAACGATTTCGTTTATTTTTCAATATTATGGTTTGTGTCAATGGTATGTAAAAGACCGAATTTGTCTTATTAAGACTTTGTTTGTGAAATGACAGGTTTTGTACTTCACCAGGGCATCTTAAGATTCTAAGTAAACAAAAAATGACTTCTTATTCTTCACGTAAATGGTGAAGATGATGATACCATTAGAAACTAAAGAAACTTTCACGAATGTTTTGTTTTGTTTTAATTTTCAATTTCACTAGATGTAATATAAATTAGAATGACTCTTTTACTCACGCTAACACCAATCTACTAAGGAAATTTGGCTGGAAAAGACACAGAGGTTACTATTTCTCGCCCACAGCTGGCACAGTCTGAGTGCCCACTAACACACTATTTTTAGAATCTCTAGGCAGACGTAAATTTTACTTGAGCAAACATTTAACAACCTATAATGCAACTGCACAAGAGGTAACTAGAGAGGTTTCAAGTCACATGGACAAGATTTTCCTAACCAAATCAAACGCTAAAAAAACTTTCAACATAACAATTTGGTTTTCGAGTGGGAGGTTTCCATTTGGAGGTTATTTTTTGTAGCATATATATATATAAGCTCAACAGACTTATAATGTTGTTTCAAAAGAGTTTGTGTAAAGAGTTAGGAGTAGATTTCTCTAAACTTTCTAGTGCAAGGTGTAACCCAATTGCACTTATAAATATAAGTGACCAACAGAGTGTTGTGCAAGAGCTTGTCTCTAGTGTATTTCTAGTTCCTTAGTTAAATATCTCCTAAACATAGACTAAGTGTTTAACTTAGTGTGGGAAAACTGACCAAAGTTGGTGCTTTAGACCGCACATGCATAAAAGTTTCTTTAATAAATTTTGCCCAATATAAGGGACGAAAACTCCATACCGGTTTGCCTCAAGCCTTTTAGTGTCTCCCTTGATACCGGTTTGGCTGCTAGACAACAACTCTACGCTCTAAAATCACTTGTTAGAGGGTCAAAATCTACTAAATAACTTTTTATACTCGTGCGACATAAAGCACTAACTTTAGTCAATATTCCCACACTAACTTAAACACTTAGTCTATGTTTATGAGATATTTAACTAAAAAACTAGAAATACGATCGAGACAAGCTTTGGGACAACAATTTTGGTGGTCACTTATATTTATAAGTGGAATTGGGTTACACCTTGCACTAGCAAGTTGAAGGATTTATAGTTCTAACTCTTGTGGTGCCCGTCCTTCTAGAGCAACTCGTGTCATGCTCTAATTTCGAGCACCTTTGGGTTACTCAACATTTTCTCCCATCAAGCTTTAGCTTCCAACCCCATGTTCAAAATTGTCGACGACACTTGATATTCCTTCGTAACCCCTTTAATCTCGAATATTTTTTCCATGTTTATGATAGAAATCTCTAAGTATTTCACACATCATGTTGTTCCCATGAGCGGATTTGCCTTTTCCCCACTAGACTGCTCTTGGCCACTCTTAAGGTCTCTCACAACCAAATAAACATTAAAAATTTATTATCGAGATTAGTTATCGGGGCATGGATCGATTTCTCCATGTTGCTCATGTTATCCCAAAGCTTAGACATATTGTTGTGTACTTTAATATAAACAAAATGGAGAGCTGTTTGAAAATTCATCTCACCCACATCATTCAATGATAGCTTCGTGCTACTATGGACCGATTCGTCCCTATTGTTAGTTTTATAACACTATATCTCTTCTTGACCTACGTTTTAGTGCTTTTCTATCAACTTCCATCTCCGTGCTACTGTTTTTTATTTGACCTTCACTCAAATCCAACATAGGCGAAAACTCTACGCTCTAATACTACTTTTCCCGTGTCTCTTTTGGTTGCCTTTACACTTGTGCATCTCCCTTATATGCACAACCCATTGCTTCGTGCCTTTAACCCATATTCAAAATGTCTCTTTAGTAGAGTCTTACAAACCTCCTACTTTAAATTGTTCTATGTCTGCATCGAACGCGCAATACTTGGTTTTCTAAGAAATGCCTTGATCTCGATCGTACTTTCTCGATGTTGCATAAAGTTTGCCTCGAGCGGACTTCCCAAGTATCTTTACTATTTATCCACCCTTAATTTATTTAATCTTCAACACAAGCAAACATTAAGATCAAACTTTCCTTCTTTTTCTTTTGACTCCACTCCACTCCACTCCACTCCACTCCACTCCACTCCACTCCACTCCATTCCACTATAATCCACTCCACGGACTCAACTGGCCCGTATTCCCCGCCCTCATCCTCTGATTCTCCTTGTACCACCATAGACTTAATATGTCCTTTTGATGGGAAATATTTCGCTCGGTGGGATCATTCGCAAATAAAAGACCCCGAAAACGTCGTTGCGTAATTTTTCTTAGGCCACTCCTTCTTTGAGGTTTGGCGCTCATCCTCCACTACCGTTTTCTCTATCACCACGGTCCTCTCCATTGACCTGACTTCCTTGTTGGTATATGTGGCTCCGTAGTCTACTAAGATCTCCGTTGCGGCCATGACTGCTTGTATGTCCTTAGGGTCTTTCCATAGCCCAATCTTAGGGTGGGTGCTTTGATTCACCCTTGTTCTCCACCACAGCTCAACATCTTCTCCAAGATACATGGTTGCAACATCAACCTCCAGATCTTCCGCAAGTTGAGAATTTTGAACCACTACTCTAGATCCCAAATGAAGTTCTCAAGATCCTTTGCATTTTTCTCGCCAAGAAAGGGCTTAGGATCAGAGACACTAATATTTTTCTGCCCACTCAACTTGTTCTTCATTTCTCGGAGAGATGTCTTTATCATGGCCATCTCAGCTTCAATTAATTCAACACGATTATAGACCATCTCTGCATCTTCTCTTTTATTCGCCCAAAGATGATTTAATCTCTTATCCACCTTGGCTGAATGGGTTTCGAAGAGAGTCTTGAGACCAACCATTTCCTCTACCAAGACCAATATCGACATCGAACTTGTTTGGCCATCTCTTTTAGAACCTTGCGTGCTTGCCAATATCCTTTCAAGTCTCGTGATTATTTCTTTCAAAGTCTATAGCCCTGCACATCTAGCCATCTTGTTGCTACTATCTTTCATTCAAACTCCACTCAAATCTAACCTAGGCAGCAACTCTACGCTCTGAAACTACTTTTTACAAAGTTATAATCTACTAAATAAATTTATCTACCCTTGTGACATAAATCTCCAACTTTGGTCAGCCTTCCCACACTAAGTTAAACAATTATTCTATGTTTAGGAGACATTTAACTAAAAAACTAAAAATACACTTGAGACAAACTTTGGGACAACCACTCCAATGGTCACTTATATTTATAAGTGGAATTGGGTTACACCTTGCATTAGCAAGTTTAAATATTTCTACTTTTAACTCTTGTAGTGCCCATCTTGCTAGAGCGTCCATTTGTTTTGGGAGAAAAAATTCATGAAGCTCACACTTCCACTCATGTCATGCTCCAATTTTGGCCAGGTTTGGGTTAGTCAATATTTTCCTCTATCAAACTTTTGCTTCCAACTCCATGTTCAAAAATGTCGACACCACATGATCCTTCTTCCTAACCTTTTTAATCTCGAACATTTTTTCCATCTTTATGATAAAACTCTCTAAGTCTTTCACACATCTAACTTATGCAGCAACTCTACGCTCTGAAACCAATTGTTACGGGGTCACAATCTACTAAATAATTATTTTTTCCCGTGCGGTATAAATTACCAACTTTAGTCAGTCTTCCCACACACACAAAGACCGCATCTTTATATATAAGTATTTTTCTTTTTTGTCAGTTTTTTCGAATATATCATAACATACCCATAAACAATGGAAACTTCGCCAATTTTAACTCAAAACGCAAATGTCACTTCTCTATATATAAATGTTATTCTTTTTTGTCAACAGTTTACGAATATATCGTAACATACCCATAAATATTGGAAACTTCGTCGGTTTTAACTAAAAACGCAAAGGTCACGTGTCTATATATAAATATTAATCTTTTTTTGTAAATTGTTTACGGATATATCGTAACATACTCATATAAATGCAAACTTCATCGATTTTAACTCAAAACGCAAAGACAACGTGTGCGTATATATATATATAAATATTATTTTTTTGTCAATTGTTTACGAATATATCGTAACATAGCCATAAACAATGAAACTTCAATGGTTTTAACTCAAAATGCAAATGTCATGTCTTTGTATATAAATATATTTGTTTGTCAATTTTTTATGAATATATCGTAACATACCCATAAACAATGGAAACTTCGCCAATTTTAACTCAAAACGCAAAGTCCGCGTCTTTATAGGGATTAAATATTATTCATTTTTGTCAATTGTTTACGAATATATCGTAACATACCCCTAAACTTTGTCAGTTTTAACTCAAAACCCAAAGGCCGCGACTCTATATATAAATATTATTTTTTTGTCAATCGTTTACGAATATATCGTAACATACCCAGAAACAATGGAAACTTCGCCGGTTTTAACTAAAAAACGCAAATGTCGCATCTCTATACATAAATATTATTCATTTTTGTCAATTATCTATGAATATATCGTAACATACCCATAAGTAATGGAAACTTCGTTGGTTTTAACTCAAAACGGAAAAGCCACATCAGTATATAAATATTATTCTTTTTTTTGAATGGTTTACGAATATACCGTCACATACCCATAAATAATGGAAACTTCGTTAGCTTTAATTCAAAACGCAAAGGTCACGTCTCTATATATAAATATAATTTTTCAATTGTTTACAAATATATCGTAGCATACCCAAAAAACAATGGAAAATCCGTCAGTTTTAACTCAAAACGAAAAGGCCACGAATCTATATATAAATATATTTTTTTGTCAGTTATTTACGAATATATCGTAACATACCCATAAAAAATGGATACTTTGTCGATTTTAACTAAAAACAAAAAAAAAACGTCTCTATATATAAATATTATTATTTTTTGTCAATTGATTACAAATATATCGTAACATACCCATAAAAAATAGAAAATTCTCCAGTTTTAACTCAAAACACAAATGTCATGTCTCTATATATAAATATTATTCTTTTTTATAAACTGTATACAGATATATCATAACATTTATCAATTTTTAAACTTCATATATAACAACGTAGTAATTTAAAATAATAAGATACCAATAACTTGATACAATATTCAACATTATGAAGAAAATTATTTCTGAACTCGGGTACCTGACCGAACAAGATTAACTGGATTCAAAATTTTCTCATGGATGGGTTGTGGGTTTGAAAATTTACTACCCACCGGGTTTGGAATGGGTTATGGGTTTAAGAAATTTCTCACGGGTACCCAACCCACTAGGTAATATCTAAGGGGTGTCCGTTAAATTAATATTATATAAAATAATAAATTCTTTAATATTATTTAACAAATTTAAAAATAAAGTTATTAATATTATTCTGTCTAATATCAAAACCATATACTAGTTGCTAATATATATAATAAAAATTATGAAACATATTATTCAACATTTAAACATTAAATTTGATTTTTCAATTTCCTTCTTTTAAACATTTTTTTCTCTCAAAAACTAATATTGTTCGTATCATATTAAAAAATGGTCTATTATTATTATTAGTTAAATTTTTTAGAAATATACTAACATATACCAAAACCATATATTAATTATTAATAACATAACAAAATATTTTTAACTAATATTGTAAACCATTCATGTTGAACCCACATATTCCCCTTTGGTCTAGTTTGTTGACCATGATTCGACCGACTCTATCTAGGCCGATACGAACCTTGTCCGGAATCCTTAGAACGGTAGTTAACCATTGCTTGAGAGTGAGTACTAACTTGTGGGATGGAGGCTGTGGGGATAAATTTATACTGACTTGGTAATCTTGACCACTTGGTTTCCTCCAGATTTGTTTTCCAACATGGTTCAATAATCCTCCACAAGTCATCGCTTTCCTTTGAGCTCTTTACTTCCTACAAAATTCCTTCAGAACATCATCCAAAACATGTCAAAGTTTTTTATGGACCTTTGTGGCAATCTATTATACCATTTCAAGGCATTTTCTTTAAAAGTCTCAGAAAAATCCCTACACAACAGCTTATCATTGTCATTAAAACTCATTATAAAATTGTAAACTGTTCGAGGTGATTATTAGGATCTTGACTTCCATGATATTTCTCCAATTTCGAGCTATCGAAATGCCTCCGTAAATGCTCATAAATAATTTTTGAAGACAAATACGACTACCTTCAATTATGCCTTT
The DNA here is from genome assembly GCA_036936605.1 of Limnanthes douglasii subsp. nivea. Lineage (NCBI taxonomy): Eukaryota > Viridiplantae > Streptophyta > Magnoliopsida > Brassicales > Limnanthaceae > Limnanthes > Limnanthes douglasii. The sequence goes on from JAUPFV010000003.1 coordinate 181,966,981, forward strand.
GGCTAAACATATGATCCTCATCGGGAGTGGAAAATATACCTAGTTCGGACTAGACAATATCACTTAGTAGATGGTCAATATTATGGTATGTCGACCCTTTTACTTTGCCTTGATATTTTTTCTTTTTCCCTTTTCTCTTTTTCCCTTTTCTCTTTCTATCCATTTTCTGCCCCTTTAAATCCACTTTAGTTGATGTTTTCTTAAAATGTTTTTAGTTATTCTTTCTTTCTTATTTCTACGACCGTGATCATTACTTGATGAGGAAGAAGAGATACAAAAATCTGATTCTGTGCTTGAGTTTCCAACAGTATCTGATGTATAGATAATTGTTTAGCCCGATGTTCTTTTTTCGTTTCTTTGCGAGCTTTTGGGGACTGATCATTTTATCTTGTTTGTGGTTGTTATCTGGCTCATCGGAACCAGGACACAATAATGGACTCTTCCCATTTAACTATTTTTCAGTCTGCCTTTGGGCTCTCAAAGCTTTAATCTCTGCCTGCAGTTGATCACACTCTTCTTGCATGAAAAGTGTTTCCTCTGTATTGTGATTTAAATGAGACGTGTAACATGCTCATTTTCACCTCTTATCGCCTCATGCTCAAGAGGGAGATCAATTTGCATGTCGGGATCCATGCCTCAAAGAAATCCGAAGCACAACAAGTTTCGAATATTGCTATTCGGGTACTTCACGCTCCTATTGTGGTTGTCAATTTGGTTTGGATTATTTATAATTTAAGGTATTGACTGTAATTTTGATGGTTAGGTATTAATTTTTGGGTAAAAAGGTTGAGAGATAATTAAGGTGTTTGATATTTTTAGTAGAGAGATAAAATCACCAAATCCATTAATATGTTGTTTTTCCCTATTTATAAGATTGCCAAGATTCATGGGCCAACCGGGTCCGTTTATACATTCGGATTAGTTTGGTGGGCTTGGAGACCAAAAATAAGATGTAGTGGACACTGATCTCTTATGGTAAGTCTAAACTGCTCTCTAAACGAAATCCGAACCACTTTACTCTTTTATCTTCTAATAAATAATTAAGAAATGTAATTACAAACAAAAATATCTTATTACATATAAAAATATTCTTTAACAATAAATCTTAATATGTTTTAATATATTATTTTTTTTAAATTAAAATATAACATTTAATATATGAAAGATATTTTAAAAGATACATAAAATAAAATACGTAAAATATATATTTTAAAATAAATGGATATAAATAATATTTGTTATATAAATTTTTTTTTTTAAATAGATAAAATTATAATCAATTTTTTTATGTAAAAAGTATAATAAAATCAAATTTATATAAACCTTAATTTATAATAACAAAATTATTTTACTAAAAAAAAATAAAAAATTACAATATATATTGTTTAACATGTTACCTATCTAAAAATTAGAATATATAGGCCGCGATAGAGCTGAAAAATATTATGGGCTTAAAGGTTTCGAGCTGTAGCCTCTATAAAAAACTTATGATTGCTTAGTATTCCTTCCGTCCAAACTCAAACACTCAAATCACAGTTGTCTGAGTGTCGATCAGAAGACTTCTGAAGTTTTTCTACGGTTCTTGGAGATTGATTGACAAGCAACGATCACCCGAAAATATACAGTACAGGGGAGAACAGGAATAGGCAAAGGAGAGAACAGCAATAGGCAAACCCGTAAGTGCTCTTTTGACTTATTCTAAATATGAGAATCATCTGTAGAATGTGTTTAGTATATTTTTGATGAGCGATTCATAGGTGACTGAATTTTCACATAGGCTCGCTCTTGAAATTCAACTGTGGGTTTAGCATTCTAACGTTTGCATATGGTGATTTCCTGTATTCCAGCTGCTACTGTTTTGAGTGTTTATCGTTGTGTTTGTACGATCACAACTCATCCGATATGAGAGAAATTTTTAAAGAAGCTTCGAGACTCGTTTCTCTTTATATTTAACTTAACAGCAGGATTAACTTCTAACGATTTGTTTGTGATAAATTTGAGTTTTAATGAACGTGTTTGCTTATGGCGATTTCCAGTTTTTTCAGTTGATATTGTCTGAGTGATCATGGCAATTTTCGTAGCATCACAACTCATCAAATCTGACTAAAATTCTAAAGAAATCTTTGTGGCTCGCTAATTTTGAGATTCCCATGTGGGATCAGCGTTCTAATTTGTTGTTCATGGTAAATTTAAGTTATAGTGCGACTGTTTTGAGTTTTCAAGGTAATGTTTGTAGGATCTAAACCAACCCTATCTGGCTAAAACTGTTGACAGATATTTTACTGCTTCCTCTGAGATTTCAACGGGTGGATTAGCACATTAGCGATTGTTATTTGATAAATCTGAGTTTTAGTAAGACTATTTTGGTCTGGAATTTTCAAGTGTTTTAGGTGGTAGTGGTACAACCTTAGTGTTCAAGGCAATGTTTGGAAAAGCACGACTGATACGAATGGCTTGCATTTTTCACAGAATCTTTCGTGACTCACATGTAGGATTAACGTTCTGAACTTTAGATTGTGAAAATATGAGTTTTAGTGGGACTATCTGCGTATGGTGATTTCCAGTTTTTCAGCTGGTACTGTCTTTGAGTGTTCAAGGAAATCTTTGGATGGTTACAACTCATCTGATATGACTGATAAGTTGGGGTATTTTCATTTGGCTATTAACGTCCAAGTTTTCAGCTGGTATTATATCGAGTGTTAAAGGCAAAGTTCGTAGAATTAAAATTGATCTGATGTGGTAGAAATTTTCACCAAAACTTCATGAATACTTTCTCTCTAGATTCAGTGATGGGTTTAGCATTCTTATGTTTGGTTTGTGATAAATATGTGTTTTAGTGAAGTTTTTTTGCGTATGGAAATTTCCAGTTTTACAACTCAAAGTGTCTTGAGTGTTCAAGGGATGTTTGTATGATAACAACTGATCCGTTATGGCTGAAATTTTTAAGGAAGTTTCTTGACTCGTTTCTCTTGAGAGTTAACAGTGGGATTACATTCTAATGATTGGTTAGTGATAAATTTGAGTTTTAGTGATGGTGTTTCTGTGTGGTGATTTCCAGTTATCCCGCTTGCACCTTCTTGAGGGTTCATGGTAATGTTTCTTAGATCACAACTGATCTAACATTACTTCAATTTTTAAGGAAGCTTCGTGAATCGTTCCTCTTGAAATTCATCAGTGGCATTTGCATTCTAACAGTTGGTTCACGATACTGGCCGATTTTAGTGGGGCTATTTTATTCGGAGACTTTATGACTTGTTGCTGTTGAGGTCCAACTGTAAGGTTAGCATTCTAAGAAGGGCTCACTGATAAATTTGCTAGTTTCACAACCTTTGTTGTGTCGAGTGTTTAAAGCAATGTGTGAAAGATCACAACTGATCGGATATGGCCGAGCGTTTTAAGGAAGTGTTGGGAGTCGTTGCTATTTGTTAATGAAAATAATAGAATATATTGACTACAATGATAATTTATTATATATATTATTATTGTAGACTAAACATTATTATAATATATAAGAATGTTATTAAGATATATTTAGGACTTTTATATATATATATATATATATATATATATATATATATATATATATATATATATATATATATATATATATATGCTTTAGTTCGTATAATATTGATATGCCAATAATAAAAATCTATTTTATACTTTCACATGCTATATAATTTTTTAGGGATTTATAATGAGTTTAATGGTTTGATAAGATTTGACTACTATGTAATCAAAATTATTTTTTTTAAAACCCGTTTTTACTACCCGATAAAAGAATATAGGTTTGACAGGGTCTTTACTACAGTAATCGGGATAGGTTCAATACTTATGAAAGATGCGGTTTTCGAAACCATATCTCTTTCATAACTATTGAACCTATCCCGATTACTGTAGTAAAGACTCTGACCAAATCTATTTTCTTTCATCGGGTAAAATTAAAAAAACGGGTATGAAAAAAAAATGTTTGATTACAAAATAATCAAATCTTATAAAAAAAAGTGAACTCGTAAAACCCTAAAAAACTCTGATAGCATTTAAAAATATAAAATACATTTTTATTATTGGCATATCAATTCTCCATATATATAAGCGGTAAACTTATCCTAATAATATCCTAATATATTATAATAATGTCTACCATAATAATGCATATAATAAATTATCATTGATTATTGACTACAATGAACGACGTAGTTAATATCTTCTATTATTTTCATTAACAGTCATTAATGATCCGCTTTGGGTGAAATTATCACGAAAAATTATTGACTCATGTGGGATTAGTATTTGAAACTTTTTAGCATGTCATGTCTCGAATGTTCAAGGCAATGTTTGTTAGATCCCAACTAATTTCGATATGGCTGAAATTTTTATGCAAGCTTTATTACTCATTACATCTAAGTTTCATCGGTGGGGTTAGTGTATTAACTAATGGTTTGTGGTAAATCAGAGTTTTAGTATGGACTTCCTTGTCGGCCATATCAAACTTTTCAACATGCTGTTCTAAGTGTTCAAGGCAATGTTTGTACGATCACAACTGATCCACTGCGGCTCAAATTTTCACGTAAACTTTGTGACTTATTGCTCTCGAATTCTAAGGTGGGATTAGCGTGTTAAGGGTTGCTTCATGATAAATCAAAGTCTTAGCGGCGCTGTTTGCGATTGCCAACCTTTCAGAATGTACTACCTTGATTGTTCAAGGTAATATTTGAAGGATCCCAAGTTATCTGATATGGCTGAAATTTTCAGCCATACTCGTTTGGCTTTAGTATTTCAGTTTCTCCCTTGATATGAACGGCATATTCGTCGGTAAGAATTTCTCCCTGACGTTATTCTCCACTACAGTTATCATCTTCTCCAAAATACATGGTTGCAACATTAACCTCCAGACCCTCCGCAATTCGAGAACTTTTGAACCACTGCTCCAGATCCCAAATGAAATTCTCAAGATCCTTTGCATTTCTCTCGCCAATGAAGGGCTTAGGGTCAGTGATACTAATCGTTTTCTGCCCACCCGACTTGTTCTTCATATCTCGGATATATGCTTTCATCTTGGTCGTCTCAACTTCAATTAATTCAAAACGGTTGTGAATCGTCTATGCGTTTTCTTCTTCATTCTTCCAAAGATTATTTAATCTTTTATATCCCCCTTGGTCGAATGGGTTTCAAAGAGAGTCCTGAAACCAACCATTTCCTCCACCAAATTCGGTATCGATATCGAACTTGTTTGGTTGTCTCCTTCAGAACCTTGCGTGCTTGCCAATATCCCTTCAAGTCTCGTGATTATTTCCTTCAAAGTCTCCAGTGTCGCACGTCGAGCCATCTTGTTACTACTGTATTTCATTCGAACTTCATTCAAGTATAACCTAGACAGCAAATCTATGCTCTGAAATCACTTGTTACAGGGTCAAAATCTACTAAATAACGTTTTATACTCGTGCGACATAAAGCACCAACTTTAGTCAGGCTTCACACACTAACTTAAACATTTAGTCTATGTTTATGAGATATTGAACTAAAAAACCAGAAATACGCTCGAGACAAGTTTTGGTACAACAACTTTGGTGGTCAGTTATATTTATAAGTGGAATTGGGTTACACCTTGCACTAGCAAGTTTAAGGATTTCTACTTCTAACTCTTGTAGCGCCCGTGTTTCTAGAGTGTCAGTTTGTTTTGGGAGAAAAACTTCCTGAAGCTCACACTTCAACTCGTGTCACGCTCTAATTTCTGGCACATTTGGGTTCGTCAACATTTTCTTCAATCAAGCTTTAGCTTCCAATCCCATATTCAAAACCGTGGACGCCACTTGATCCTCCTTCATAACCCTTCTAATCTCGAATATTTTTTCTATATTTATGATAAAAATATCTAAGGCTTACACACATCATGTTGTTCCTATGAGCAGACTGATCTTGGCCACTCTTAAGGTCTCTCACAACCGAATGAACATTAGAAATCTTATTATCGAGATAAGTTATCGGGGCATGGATCGATTTTTCCATGTTGCTCATGTTATCCCAAAGCTTAGACATATAGTTGTGTACTTTAAGAAAAAAATAGAGAGGTGTTTGAAAATTCCATCTCACCCACTTCATTCCATGATAGTTTCGTGCTACTATGCACCGATTCCTCCCTATTGTTAGTTTCCAACACTATATCTCTTCTTGACCTACGTTTTCTTAGTGGTCTTCTACCAACTTCCATCTCTATGCTACTGTTTTTTATTTGACCTTCACTCAAATCTAACGTAGGAGAAAAATCTACGCTTTAATACCACTTTTTCCCGTGTCTCTTTTGGTTTCCTTCACACTTGTGCATCTGCCTCACATGCACAACCCATTACTTAGTGCCTTTAACCCATATTCAAAATTTCACTTTAGTAGATTTTTAGAAAATTCATGCATTAAATTGTTCTATGTCTGCATCGAACGCATAATCCTTGGTTTTCTAAGAAATGCCTTGACCTCGATCGCACTTTCTCGATGTTGCATAAATTTAGCCTCGAGCGGACTTCTCTAGTATCTTTACTATTTGTCCACCCTGAATTTATTTAATCTTCAACACAAGCAAACATTAAGATCAAACTTTTCTTCTTTTTTCTTTTGACTTCACTGCATTCCACTCTAATTCACCATGCGGACTCAACTGTCCCGTATTCCTTGTCGTCATCCTCTCATTATTCTTTTACCACCATAGACTTAATATGTCCTTTTGATGGGAAATATCTCGCTCTAGAGCTGTTAGGGGGCTTCCCAACCCGTTAACCCGCCCGGGACCGGACCGGTAAGGCCCGCCCGAGACCGGTCCGGATACCTTAGGGAGCGGGTTGGGAGCCAAAATTTTAGACTGATTCTCTTATCGGTCTGGACCGGTCCGCCCGGTAACCAGCCCGATAAGGGAGATTTATAAAAACATTTCCTAATCTATGTATATTTTTTACTAAAACCCTAAAAAAATTATGATAAACTAACAAACCCGCCCGTTAAGAGTCGGACTGGACCAACTCTACTCTTAACGAGCCGGTCCCGGCCCATCATATTTGGCTCCCTTCGCTTAGCGGTCCGGCTCGACCCGCCCGATAGCTTAACGAGTCGGTCTCGGTCCCGTCCAAAACCGGACCGACCCGACCCGATAACAGCTCTATCTCGCTCAGTGGGATCCTTCACAAATAAAAGACCCTGAAAACGTCGTTGGGTCATTTTTATTAGGTAACTCCTTCTTTGAAGTTTGACGCTCATCCTCCACGACCGTTTTCTCCATCACCACAGTCCTTTCCACTTACTTGACTTTCTTGTTGGTATTTATGGCTCGGTAGTCTACTAAGGTCTCCGTTGCGTCCATGGCTGCTTGTATGTCCTTAGGGTCTTTCCTTCGCAACTCTTGTTGAACCTATACTTGTAAAATGAACATGAATTTAAATAGCTTGTCCTCCTCTGGCATGTTGGTTATGTCCACCATAAAGGACGAAAACTACTTCACATAGTCTTTCACCATATTGGTTTGCCTGAAGCATTTTAGTTTCTCCCTTGATATAAATAATGTATTCGTCGATAGAAATTTATCCTTCAATCCCTTATTAAGATCTTTCCATAGCCGGATCTTAGGGCAGGTGCTTTCATTCACGCTTGTTCTCCACTACAGCTCAGCATCTTCTCCAAGATACATGGTTGCAACATCAACCTCTCAATCCTCCGCAACTTGAGAATTTTTGAACCACTACTCTATATCCCATATAAAGTTCTCAAGATTCTTAGAATTTCTCTCGCCAAGAACACGACTTGTTCTTCATTTCTTGGATATATGCCTTTATCATGGCCATTTCAGCTTCAATTAATTCAAAGCGATTGTGGGCCATCTCCGCATCTTCTCCTTTATTCGCCTATAGATTATTTAATCTCTTATCTACCTTGACTGAATGGATTTCGAAGAGAGTCTTGAGACCAACCCTTTCCTCCACCAAGACTAATATCGACATCGAACTTGTTTGGTCGTCTCTTTCAGAACCTTGCGTGCTTGCCAATATCCCTTCAAGTAAAAGGCTCTCGTACCATGTAAAAGTATAAAATAGATTTGTATTATTGGCATATCATTTATGTTATAGGAAGTCAGTATATCATAATAATATTATAATATATTATAATAATGTTTAGTCTACCATAATAATGCATATAATAAATTATCATTGACTATTGACTACAATAAACTATATAATTAATATCTTCTATTATTTTTACTAAATAGTCATTAATGATCCAATTTGGGTGAAAATATCACGGAAAATTCGTGACTCATGTGGGATTAATGGAGTTTTTATGCAAGCTTTATTACTCATTACGTCTAAGATTCATCGGTGGGGTTATTGTATTAACTATTGGTTTGTTGTAAATCAGAGTTTTAGTATGGACCTCCCCGTCAACGATATCAACTTTTCAACATGCTGTCTTAAGTGTTCAAGACAATGTTTGTACGATGATAATTGATATACTATGGCTGAAATTTTCACGTAAGCTTTGTAACTTATTGCTTTCGAATTCCAAAATGGGATTACCGTGTTAAGGGTTGCTTCATGATAAATCAAAGTTTTAGCGTGGTTGTTTGCGTGTGGCAATGCAATGTTTTAGTAGGCATGTTTGGGAGTCGTTGCTATTTGTTAATGAAAATTATAGAAGATATTGACTACATAGTTTATTATCGTCAATAATCAATGATAATTTATTATATATATATATATATATTTATTATGTAGACTACACATTATTATAATATAGTAGAATATTATTAGGATATATTTACGACTTATATATATGACTTTAGTTTGTACAGAATTGATATGCCAATAATAGAAATCTATTTTATACTTCTACGTGCCTTTTATGGTTTTACAATGAGTCCAATTTGTTTTATAATATTTGATTACTCTGTAATAAAAAAATGTTTTTTTTTTCATACCTGTTCTTAATTTTATCCGATGAAAGAAAATAGATTTCGTCAGAGTCTTTACTACAGTAATCAGGATAGGTTCAATAGTTACAAAAATGTGGTTTTTGGAATCTCAGCCATATAAAGTGTTTTTATTGTCATGATTTCGGTCACACAAAGTGGAACTGTCCACAATAAAAACAACCACAACAAACACAACGACCACAACGGTTTACTAAGAAATCTTTCAGAGCACCGGTTGTGCTTTATGCGGAAGAATATGCTCGTTTTTCCAAGTGCCAGGAATCACTAAAGTTTTTTACTCCTACAAATTGTGCAGCTTCCGGATCAGGTAATTGAAAATGTTTTCTTTTTTCGTCATCAGATTAGGTCATTGATACTGCTTCCACAGAACACATGACGGTTAATCCAAAATGTTTTCAACTTTTACAAACACGCGTCATTCATATATGACATTGGCATATAGATCATCATCTACTGTTTTAGGCTATGGAACTGTTCATCTAAACGAAAATATTTCTTTGAGTTCCGTTTTAAATCTTCCTTAATTTTCATTTCATTTAATCTCATTGAGCAAAATCACTAAAGATTTAAATTGTTTTATTATGATTATTGTTTGTTTGAGGATCTTACGACGAAAAGAATCAGTGCTAAAGGGTATAAGTCTGGAGGTCTCTACTATCTCAATAAACATATTAATAATTCAATTGCATGTTTTAGTGTCCAATCTCCGTTTGAAGCTCATTGTCGTATGAGTCAATTATCTTTAGCCTCTCTTAAATAATTGTATCCCAAATTTAAACATATAATCTCATTGGAATGTGAGTCGTGTCAATTTGCTAACCATCATCATCTTCTTTCATATCCTCATGTCAATAAACGAGTTGAGTCTCATTTTGAATTAGTCCATTCAGATGTTTGGGGTTCTTGTCCAGTCATATCTAAAACAGGTTTTAAGTATTTTGTTAGTTTTTTCGATGATCATTCTCGAGTTACATGGATTTATTTCATGAAAAATAGTTTAGAATTATTTTCTATATTTTGCAAATTTTATGTAGAAATTAATACTCCGTTTAATTTCCAGATTCGTATTTTAAGAAGTGATAATGGTAAAGAATATTGTTCAACTGCATTTCAATCTTTTATGGAACAACATGGAATTTTGCATCAAACCTCTTGTGTAGACACGCAGTCTCAAAATGGTATTGCTGAAAGAAAAAATAGACATCTTTTAGAAGTTGCTCGTGCACTTCTTTTTCAAATGAAAGTGCCAAAAACATTTTGGGTAGATAATGTTTTCTTGTTATTTAATAAATCGAATGCCGTCTTCTATTCTTCAAATAAGATTCCATATTCTGTGTTTTTTCCTTCAAATCCTTTATATCATATTGAACCCCACATATTTGGTTGTACTTGTTTTGTTATGGATGTTAGTCCTAATCGTACAAAATTAGATCCCAAATCTTTAAAATGTATTTTTCTTGGATATTCTAGAGTTCAAAAGGGGTACAAATGTTTTTCTCCATCTCTTAACCGATATGTCGTGTCTAGAGATGTTATATTTTTAGAGCATGTTTCATTTTTTCCAACTGGGCCTAGTGTGAACCTTCAAACAGATAAAGAGATGACCTCCTCATTTATTCCGTAGTTCAGTCCCCTAGCATTATTAAAACTGATTATGTTACACAATCTGTTGCACTTCCTCCACCATCTCGACCTCCCATTATACATGTTTATTCCCGACGTCCGAAACCTCCTTCGATCGTATTACAAATAATAGTGAGTCTGATATTCACCTTCCTATTGCTCATCGAAAAGGTAAAAGACAATGTACTTATCCAATTTCCTCTTTTGCAAAATATGATCATTTTTCACCTTGTACGGAAGCTTTTATTGCAACTCTTAATTCTATTTCTATCCCGAAAATTGTTTGTGAAGCTTTATGTCATTATGGTTGGAAAGTTGCAATATTTGAAGAGAGAAAAGCATTAGAAGATATAGGTACTTGGAAGTTGGTTAATTTACCTACAGGAAAGCAAGCTATTGGTTGTAGATGAATATTTAATGTCAAAGTGATCCAGATGGGACGATAGCTTCGCTTAAAGCAAGATTTGTAGCAAAATGATATGCTCAAATTTATGGTGTTGACTACTCTGAGATATTTTCTCCGGTAGCAAAGTTTACCTCTATTCGTTTATTTATTTCTTTAGCAGTTTCAAATGATTGGCCATTGCATTAGTTAGACATAAAAAAATGTATTCTTACATGAAGATCTCCAAGAAAAAGTGTATATAGAGCAACCACCTGTGTTTGTTGCTCAGGGGGAGAGAGGAACGATATATCGCTTGTACAAATCCTTATATGAATTGAAACAAAATCCACGTGCTTGGTTTGGCAAGTTTAGTGAGGCACTCAATAAATTTGGGTTAAAGAAGAGTAGTTGTGATCATTCTGTATTTTATAAAAGTTCTGCAAATGGCATTGTACTTGTGGTTGTGTATGCTTACCTTTCTGAGTGAGATGCTCTCATTGGAGCCTCCAGAAGAAAGATGTTATCTCTTCTCTACCGATATTCAGTCTTTGTTGTTCACCCCTGAGAAAGAATAAATAGGGTCCACCTTTCGCAACTGGAGCAAGAAAGTCTTGTATTTTATTTAAAAGCCAGAGTACCCGGCTTTGATTCCACGAAGTCTTTTAGTCAAATTGAAAGATGAGTCGGACGACGAAGGACTAGCTCCAGGGAAAAGTAGCACTTCGGCCCCTGATGCGGAAGCATCATATTCCCGATCTGATCGCATATTATCATATATAAAGCTTCCTTACATTCCTAGAGGAAGTAGAGCAAATTAAAAAGAATATTTGATTCGTCGAGAAAAGTATTCCCTTGTATTGCTAAATAGGGGTTCAAAGGCCTCAAAAATGTAAAAACTCTCGGGTTTTCATAACTTTTTTCAGTGTCGAGGCATCAGAAAAAGGCCATTTTTCTTCTTATTTGATTGCTTACTGTGCAATCAATCAAAGAAGACAACTAGATCTTGAAATATCATAAGATAAGTGCTGCTTTGCTACCTTGCCTTCTTGGTCTTTGGTCCTATCTACCGGTCTTGCTTGGTTGATTGCTTAGGAATTGTTGGCATCTGTCTCATCCTAGCTCCTCACACTATCCCAATCCTGAGTCTTGCTCTTGCACGTATTAGGGAGTAAGGATTTAGCAGCTTATTGAATAGGGGCTAAGGTTCAGATGAGGGAATGAGGGCTCAAATAGGCTAGGCTGACCCTATGATCCAATCCCGCTAATCCAGTACGGGAACTCGGAAGAGTCAATTTTGGTGCTTTGTCAGCCATTACACAATTTGATGACTCAGAGTATGCGAAAAGGAGAATACATAAAGGAAAATAAGGGTGAGAAGTACGAATGCTCTTCCGCAACGTGGGTTACTGAAGAGCAAGAGCAAGAGAAGAGGGCCTTCTTAAAACCTTCGCCTTCGGCTCCATACTGATACTGATCAGGTCGGTCGGCCGGCCATGAAGGGCCATCACGACTATCCTTTATGGTAATATCGTGCTGTATATGATCCTGATCAATGATCAGTATATTTTTATATTGTGGATCCTGATGTGCTTTTATACTAGCGACGGCTAATCTATTAGTAAACAGAAGCTGCTATCGCTCACCCGGCTGGATGTCAATCTGACAGATGGATAGGCGTAGCAGAAAAAAAAAGATAAGGGTCAATTATGATAGGAAGGCGGAGGAAAGAAGACGAGAGAGCAAGCCCCAAGAAAGTCTAGGTTGGCTTGCAGCTACCACGACCATAAGAACGACTCGAAATACGGGCCCCCGCCCGGATAGTAGCGATCAAATCTTTCGGAATATAAATTTACAAGCTTTCATATGCCGTTCCATTTATACGAACACAATCCGGTCTGATTTAGGCGTAGGACCTAACTCCGAACCCTTTAACTGGCCTCGGAAGGACCTGAATCTTCCGGTTTATTGCTATAACTATAAAAATTCAAACCAAGCCGAGATGTTCGCCTCAATACGTAGATAAGTGGATAGGTTTGCGATAGGAGGACTGGCCCTTCAAAATATCAAACAAAAGATTTAGGACCATTGAATTTCTTTTTGGGAATGGAAATAATAAGAAGCAATAAAGGTATTCTTTTATCGCAGAAAAAAATATAGTTTGGATTTATTGATGGAAACAAGCAAGTTAGGAGCAAAACCATGTAATACACTAATGGTTCCTAATTTGAAGCTACTAAAAGATGATGGAGAATTATTTGGTGATCCAGAAAAATATCATCGATTGGTAGGAAAATTTAATTATCTTACAGTAACTCAACCATACATTGTGTATCCAATTAGTATTGTGAGTCAATTTATGTCATCACCAACGGTTAGTCATTGGGAAACACTAAAACATATCTTGTGTTATCTCAAATCAGCTCTTAAACTCGGATTGTGGTATGACAGTAATGGTCATACTAAGATAGAGTGTTTTGTACATGCAGATTCGGCTGGATCTAAAGTTGATAGAAGATCAACCACTGGTTACTGTGTGTTTGTAAGGGGTAACTTAGTATCTTGGAAGGGTAAGAAGCAAAGTGTTGTATCAAGATCGAGTACTGGAGCTAATATAGAGCCATGACTCAATCTACTTGTGAGATAATTTGGATTTCCCAATTGTTGAATGATATTGGCATAAATATTACTATGCCTGCAAAGTTATGGTGTGATAATCAAGCGGCGTTGCATAATGCGTATAATCCTGTCTTTCATAAAAGAACGAAACATATTGAAATTGATTGTCATTTTATCTGTGAAAAGATTCAACAAAATCTCATTCATACAGAATATGTCAAAACATGAGAACAGTTAGGAAATATATTCACAAAAGGCCTCAATAGATCACGTATTAATTATATTTATAACAAGCTAGGCATGCTTAATATATATCCTCCAACTTGAGGGGGAGTGTGATTTCGTTTCAGCCTTTCAATCAAGTTTGCACTTCAAGTACTTCTATACAAGTTCTGAAGACTTTAAACCACGACAGTTTCAAGTACTTTCACACAAACTTGAGGGGGGGAGTATTAATGAAGATAATAGAAGATATTGACTACATAGTTTATTGCAGTCAATAGTCAATGATAATTTATTATATACATTATTATAGTAGACTAGACATTATTATAATATATTAGAATATTATTATGATATATTTACAGCTTGTATATATATGGCTTTAGTTTGTACATAATTGATATACCAATAATAAAAATCTATTTTATACTTATACACTATTAATATTCACTAATGAGATTAGCGTGTTAATATTTTGTTCATAATAAATGAGAGTTATGACTTGTTGGTTTTGAGATTAAGATGTGGGACGTATTAAGGTTGTGGTGTAATAAATCCGAGGTTTAATGGGATTTAGTTTTGAACGATAATTCGAAAATAAAAAATTTAAAATATCATTGGTTTAGTTTTTTTAAGACAAACAAAATTATATCGATTTATGATTTTTGTTAAATGTTAAATAATAAAATAGTGAGTCCCATTGACCATAGTCTCGCATCTATATTTTTTTTATCATGCATTTATCATATAAAATTATACTTAAATTGGTTTTATATGATGTGGTATCTTATCATTTATATAATTGGCATGGTTTTACATCATTTGGTTTCTTGTCTCTCTCTCTCATCTATCGTTTGTAAATCTCTCGTCACTCATCTATTACTACAGAATATATAGTTTTCACGATTATCATGATATGTGTTTTGAAACTTCATATTCTTCATTTTTCCGTAACCTTACCCAAAACCATCTCAACGACATTTTACCAAAAAATAAATTAAAATAAAACTAAATACGAATAAAACCTAAATCAATAGAACATTTCAACTACAAATCAAAGTAAAACAAATCAGATAAAATACCAAAATCACTAGTAAAAACAGAGTTTGAAGCTAAAAATAGAGAAATTCGATTTGTACATAGTTCAAAACTAAATAAAATGATTAAAAAAAATTAAAACGATAGAAAACATAGAATAAAGAACGAGATAAAACGATAGAGAATAGAAAATGTGTTGTTCTTGACGATCTCGATAATTGTTGCTCACTTTAATAGATTTGGAATTTGGAAGATCGTAAACAATATTTTTATCATAATTAATTAAAAGTATTTTGAGTATTATTAAAAATAGTTGGTTCTTAAATGGTAAAATAGAAAAGTTAAATAAGTTCATTCGTAGAAATATATATAAAAAATCTTAGGTGATAATAGTTAGATTTTTGGGCTTTAATCGGCACTATACCCTTTAATAATTATATTAATAGTCTATGTCGCCACTCGTATCAAATTATCAATTGCTAACCAAACCTTTAGTCTTTCTCTAGCCAAGTTACCAGCGTCGCATCGGTTTTTTCTTCTACCAAAATTGAATAAGCTGTTTTTTTTTCTCTCTACAAAAATTACCTGCACCCTAACCTATTTTTTTTTCTTGTCTTATTATCTTCTACAATTTTTTAGGTTATTAATTTTTTATTATCTTTTTTTATTTTTGTCTATCATCTTTCTTTCTCTGTAATTAAGTAGTTCTAAGAGTAGCATTTTTTGGACAAAAACTCATTCACATAGGCTTGCACCGTAATTGTTGGTTATGTCTACATCCTCATCCTCTCATTCTTCCTCTACCGCCATAAACATGATCTAATTTTTTTTATGGGAAATCTCTCGTTCGGTGGGGTCCTTCACAAATAAAAAACCCCGAAAACATCGTTGGGTCTTTTTTCTTAGAAAGCATGTTTTTAGGTTTGACGCTCATCCTCCTCTTTTTTCCTTTTTCACCATATTGACCCGATTTCTTTGTTGGTATATGTGGCTCGGTAGTCTACTAAAGCCTCCGTTACGACCATGACTGCTTGTTTTTCCATTCCGTCACAACTCTTGTTGAGAATATACTTGTAAAATGGACATGAAATTAAATAGCATATCCTCCTCTAACATGTTGGTTATTTCCACCATAAGGGATACAAACTCCTTCAGACAAGCTTGCACCGTAATTGTTTCCTTGAAGCATTTTAGTTTCTTAATTGACATAAAATAATGTATTCATCGATATGAATTTCTCTATCAATCCCTTACTAAGATCTTCCCATATTCTGATTTTAGGGTGGGTTCTTTCATTCTGATTGTCTTCTATCAATCCCTTAGTAATTTATTTTATGTCAATTGAGAAACTAAAATGCTTCAAGGAAACAATGACATAATGCATTTCATAGTTTCCCCCTATCGATGTTTAACCAAATTTGTTAATAAAATAATGTATTCATCGATATGAATTTTAGACAAACTTTTATCCACCTTAGTTGCATGGGTTTCGAAGATAGTGTTGAGACCAGTCATTTTCTCCTCCAAGTCCAGTATCAACATCGAACTTGTTTGTTCGTCTCCTTCAAAACCTTGCGTGCTTGCTAATATCCCTTCAAGTCTCGTGATTCTTTCTTTCAAAGTCTCCAGTGCTGCAACTCCACCCATCTTGTTGCTACTGTCTTTCATTCGAAGTCCATTCAAATCTAACCTAAGCAGCAACTTTACCTTACGATACCACTTGTCACGAGAGAAGGAAGGGAAAGCTAGTTGGAAGAGGATATTGTTGTATTTTATTGGTCAATCCGAGATAGAAAGTACTTCCTCCGGTAATATAGGACGTTTAATGAGGGAGCACATATATTAATAAAAACAATCATGATTTACCTTTCTTGTAAATGATTAAAAGTAAAGAGATTTAATTGGTCAACTTCAACCATCATGACTTACCTTACACAATAGGTAAAAGTTTATTTGTTACTTTCCTTGTTTTTCTCGTATGATTGACAACTAACTTAAATATACCTTATTTGTTGGAAGAAAAAGATAATATTTAAATTTATATTACCTAAATACTATCTATATTTACCTAAAAAATAGAGTATGAAATGCTCTTAGTCCTATTTTAATGTTTTAATAAAACAATATTTAATATTGTCTTGAACTTCAACAACAACTATTAATGTGGAATCCTAATAAATTTTTAAAACGACTAATAAAAAAGAACAGACGGAGATGGAGTAACTCACCAGAAGAAAGAATAAGGCCGCCCGGTCCCTTATAAACACGCACATGATGATACATGCATAACAATACGTTCCATGCTTTAGTAAACGCTATTGAAACATAACTCACGTTGGTGTTTTAGAAATAACGGTTACACAATTCCGTATTACCACTGCGGACTTATTCAATACGTTGAGCGAATAAAACCGGATTATAAACAAAAATAATGAACTTGACACAACTTTAGTTGTACTGACCTATTACAATTAAGCCGAATACTAGAGAACTTTTGGTAGTGGGCGTTTAGAGGGTGTATATTCTAATTGACTTTAGGCTATACCTCTTTGGCTAGTCATCGTTGGATCTCGTTTCCCTATCATGACTATTTAGGTTTGTTGTCATCATTAAGAGAATTTGTGAGTTTATTTACCTGTATCTGTTTATATGCTTAAATTTTGAGGTTAATCTCGCATAATCTAGGGTCGCGATACAAGAGTTACACTAAAAATGTTTATATTGTCTACAGTTGTATGCACAAATAAATGCACAACAAGAATAAAAGGCATTACAATTACTGTTGGTCATCGAATTTAGGCCCACCACAATCAAAAGCATGCGAGCGGCCAATATCTGTCATTCTCTTTATTGTTTCCAAGAGATGATTAAGGAGGGGAGAAGATACGTGCTTTCAGCCTAACGGGTTTAAGGTGTAACTTACATTATCATATCAAGTATTTCATTTTTCATCGATACGAGAACCAAAATATATATTTTTTAAAAGTCATTATAAACTTCATAAATATCAAGCGCACATCACATTTCATTTCGAAAATGATAAAAGAATGCATTTTTGTTTTATTTCTTTGGCATACTCCACATCAAGCTCGTTCATTTGAATAGAGAATACGAACATAGCGGCCAAAGATAAACAAGACTTTTTGGACGCGAGATAGATGCTTAAGAAGATAAAAGACCAATTATTACTGTTTTCCATATTGCTTTGCAAGTTAGATACTCGTTTTAAAACCGGTTTTGACATTGATCCTTTTATAAATTCACCAACGCAACCTATATGGTTTTTTACATAAAATATATAGTAAGAGTCTTGATTTTAATAAAAAAAATAGTATTGAACTTTATTAGAATACATTGAAAAAATAATTAATTATTGTTCATGTTTTGAGTGTTCTGAATGTATATTTTTATTTTTTAAAGATTATGTATAATAGGAATAGAAATGTTTAGCGTAAATTTTAAAACATTGAATATGATTAATTGGTTGGTTTAATGTATATAAAGCAAGAATATAAATGTTAAGTTTGTTTTTAGAAGTGTCAAATAAAGCTATTGGTTGGTTAAATATATGAATAACATGCATAAAATTGACAAGCTTGTGTTAGATAGTGTAAAATATGATTGTTTAGTTAGTTAAGTTTGTGACTAACATGAATAAAGAAATTAATTTTGTATTTGAAATTTTAATATATGGTTGGGCTAAAAATTCTGGTTAGTCACCGGTGTTTGACACATGTTACATTTGTGCCACTAAGTTTCATTCATCCTCAAAACGAGTCACTGGTGTTTCAAATTGTTGCATTCTTGCCACTAACGCGTGCAAATTAACAAGAAATCGACACATGGCAGCCCAATGTACTCAGGTTTGTTCCATGTACGGTCACCCATTAAATCTTATCATAAATACCCCTGTTTATTAGATTTTTACTTTTTACTTTTTACATTTAACTTTTTACTTTAATTTTTAATTTAACTTCATTTACTTTTTTTTTATATTTATTTCAAATATTTACTTTATTATTTTTGTATTAAATGGGCCCATTTAACATAAATATAAAATCAATATACAAGATCAAATCAAATTTGAGGTAAAAAAAGACCAGGGAGTACAAAATTGACTCTTTCTGGCCTTGGATTGAATTCGACTAGAACTAAAAACCCTAACCCCCAAACTATCAGAAATTTCAAATTACTCTTTCTTTCTCTCTTATCTAGCACCAGAAAGCTTGACCAAAATTCAATTCAAGCTTAATCTCATGTCTGGCGTTGTTAATATACTCAAATTGTTTATCGATGAAAGAGAAAACGCCGGGTTTGTAAAGCGAGTTTGAATCATCCATCACCCATTCACCATTAAACATCACAATCTACCATAGACTCCATCCATTTCTCAATTTCTTTTTTAGTCGAAAAATTAGGCTCACTTACATCGTTCTGCTTCTCCGATAAGGACGTTGCTCATTTCTCCATCGTCTTCTTGTCTTTGTCTTTGTCTTTATCTTTGTCTTCCATCGCTGACTTCAAACTCTGATTGGTCTTCACAGTCGGTTTCGGAACAGGACTTGTTATCTGATTATAATCCACAGAGTTGAGACTGGTTGAAGCACCTGGGTTTGGTTAGGGTGACTATGTGATAGAGTTTTTAACAACTGGGTTTGGGTTTGGTTTGTCTTTGATCGACGGTGGTTCAAAAATAGTGTTTTCCAAATCCGTGTTTGGTTCCAAAGTTGGGTTTTTAGAAACTAGGTTTGGGTTTGGTTCGAAAGTTGTGTTGTTAGAAACTGGGTTTGGATTTGGTTTATCTGTAGTTGGTGTTTGAGTAAAACTAGTGTCGCCAGGAATTAGGTTTGGTTTATGACAGGTAGTATCATTTTTAGGAAGTGGGTCATTAGGTTTAGGAGATCCAGATGAATTATTTGGGTGAAAATATGAGAAAATAGAAGATCTATAGGAATTATTACGGCTAAAAACCGTGACTGGTCACCGGTGTTCGGCACTTGTTGCATTCTTACCACTAAAGTTCTTTCGTCCCCAAAACGAGTCATTATTGTTTAAAAATGTTGCATATATGGTCACTTTCGCGTGTTAATTAACCATACAGAGACATTTTGAACCCAAAGTTATAATTTTTTTGTTACAAATACATTTATTAGACATTTCACACCCAAAATATCCCTAAAACTAATTTGTATCTTTGAATTTAAAATGTTCAATAACCATATTTGTAGTCACGCTAGTGTTGATCTACACTCTGTTACTCATCAAAAAGGGGTATTTTGAGTGTGAAATGTTCAATGACCATATTTGTAACAAAAACATTATAACCTTGGGTTCCATATGTCTCCGTATGGTTATTTAGAACGCGACAATGACCATATATACCATATTTTAAAACAAAAATGACCCGTTTTGGAGACGAAGAAACTTTAGTGGCACGGATGCAACAAGTGCCAAATACAGGTGACCGGCCATGGTTTTTAGCCGAATTATTACCATTAACAACAAAGATGTTAAACCAAGGAGAAGAAAAGTTTGAAGAAGGGTTGAAGGAGATGTTGTTAAACCAATGAGACGTTGATAAACTAAGGAGAAAAAGAGTTTGAGGAGAGAGAACAAGTTTTTTATATATGGAATTAGGGGTTCTCCATCGATTGGTGTTTGTTTAGTAGATTCTGCCATTTGTTTCTGCAATAAGAAGAAGAACCATAAGCGTTGATTCATGAGTTTCAAAAACCAGAAATTTAGGGAGAGAAAAAGACAATGGAAGGGAAAGTTAATGGACCAATTTAATATATATATATATATATATATATATATATATATATATATATATATATTTTAGATAAAGAAATAAAATAAATATTTGAGGTAAAAAAGAGGTAAATGATGTTAAGTAAAAAATTAAAGTAAAAAAATAAAGTAAAAAGTAAAAACTTATTGATTTTTCCACGTCCATGAGTGCTAGAAACACCGTACTATTGAACTAAACCTATATTTAACTTCTAATGTTTTTCCACGTCCATGAGTGCTAGAAACACCGTACTATTGAACTAAAAAGTAAAAAAATAAATTAAACTAAACCTATATTTATCTTCTAATGTTTTTCCACGTCCATGAGTGCTAGAAACACCGTACTATTGATTTTGTTCAAAGAATGCTTTGGACAAAACTTATCAATATATTTTTCTAGAAAAGATAACCTATGGTTTGCCCCCTCTTTGAGGCATTGAACATAAAATTTATTTTGTTCCTAGTTTTGTATTACCAAACAAGCCAGTCTACAACATGAATCTGAAATAAAATAAGGAGTTGTATGAACAAATGCAGGAATTGGTGGCTTAATGATACATCAGAGAGATTGTTAGCGCATGTGTTGTACAAGTTCTATTATTATATAAGAAATATGACAGTTAGAGAATATGTGTATATTATAGTGCTATTAATAATATCATCATCAAATATCGTTATCCAATTTCAAGACTTGATGATATGCTCGATGAATTAATGGAGCCCTGACCTTCTTTAATATTGATTTAAGGAGAGGTTATCATCAAGTCATAATGTGAGAAGGAGATGAATAGAAAATAGCCTGCAAAACCGAGAAAGTATTATATGAATGGTTAGTTATTCTATTTAGGTTTACTAATGCTCCAAGTACGTTTATGAGGTTGATGAATCAGGTTTTACGATAAAAAAGTTTTTATTCTAACCTAAAGAAAGCTAGGGTTTTTTGACTAGAGAAGATGAAGAGAGATCTGGGAGAGATATCGATATCCTCGAGATGAGGACAAACTCACTAAGTGTGAAACGCTAGGGTTTGGCTGCTTGATGGGCTTTCTTGGAAACCCGATCGGTTTTTTGGAGCGAACCCCTCCTCCTCCCAATCTCCATCACACCTAAACTATTATTATTTAAGGCTTAATTGTTTCTTGTTCCTTACTGTTTAAATACCTCATTACCAAGGTGTGCACTTTACCTTTTATTTTAATAAGTAACAGTCAATTGATTTTGAAAGATGGTACTTATCTCAGTCGTAGATAAATACTATGATAATGTTGCAACATAAATTAGTTGAAACTTATTATTGATTCAAATGACTTTCTCTGATACCATAGGCCTAATTGTTGGCATGACCCCTAAATTGCATAATTTGAATTGGATGATTAAATTCTACTAATCAGAAACCAATAGAACCACAAGATAGAATTTGTTTAAGAGCTGTCTCGAAAGGGGTAGCCGAGTTGGTGAAGTAGATGAGCTCGTGATCAAAAGGTCATGTGTTCGACCCTCTCTACAAATACTTTCTTGGTTTGAGCATATCACCTTGTGTGGTTTAATTTATGGTGTTGGTTTGTATGCTATTGCGTCAGACTGAGGGTTTACCCTGTGTGCACTCTTTGAGTAGCGGTTGCGGGTTCGCTCCGAAAAAAGAAGAAGAATAATTTGTTAAAGAGCTTAAATTTTATAATTTGACCTAAGTTTGGGATGTTTAAGTTTTTTACAAAATTATGGACTTTAATAAAATTTCTTGCAATGTTATTTTTTGTAGATAAATATATGTGTTGAGGCTAAGCACCTAAACTACTATCTAAGAAGTTTAAAATTAAACATGTAGCTAACGAATTTGGTTGGTGGTTTATCTTTTTCAATTGACAACGATTTCGTTTATTTTTCAATATTATGGTTTGTGTCAATGGTATGTAAAAGACCGAATTTGTCTTATTAAGACTTTGTTTGTGAAATGACAGGTTTTGTACTTCACCAGGGCATCTTAAGATTCTAAGTAAACAAAAAATGACTTCTTATTCTTCACGTAAATGGTGAAGATGATGATACCATTAGAAACTAAAGAAACTTTCACGAATGTTTTGTTTTGTTTTAATTTTCAATTTCACTAGATGTAATATAAATTAGAATGACTCTTTTACTCACGCTAACACCAATCTACTAAGGAAATTTGGCTGGAAAAGACACAGAGGTTACTATTTCTCGCCCACAGCTGGCACAGTCTGAGTGCCCACTAACACACTATTTTTAGAATCTCTAGGCAGACGTAAATTTTACTTGAGCAAACATTTAACAACCTATAATGCAACTGCACAAGAGGTAACTAGAGAGGTTTCAAGTCACATGGACAAGATTTTCCCAACCAAATCAAACGCTAAAAAAACTTTCAACATAACAATTTGGTTTTCGAGTGGGAGGTTTCCATTTGGAGGTTATTTTTTGTAGCATATATATATATAAGCTCAACAGACTTATAATGTTGTTTCAAAAGAGTTTGTGTAAAGAGTTAGGAGTAGATTTCTCTAAACTTTCTAGTGCAAGGTGTAACCCAATTGCACTTATAAATATAAGTGACCAACAGAGTGTTGTGCAAGAGCTTGTCTCTAGTGTATTTCTAGTTCCTTAGTTAAATATCTCCTAAACATAGACTAAGTGTTTAACTTAGTGTGGGAAAACTGACCAAAGTTGGTGCTTTAGACCGCACATGCATAAAAGTTTCTTTAATAAATTTTGCCCAATATAAGGGACGAAAACTCCATACCGGTTTGCCTCAAGCCTTTTAGTGTCTCCCTTGATACCGGTTTGGCTGCTAGACAACAACTCTACGCTCTAAAATCACTTGTTAGAGGGTCAAAATCTACTAAATAACTTTTTATACTCGTGCGACATAAAGCACTAACTTTAGTCAATATTCCCACACTAACTTAAACACTTAGTCTATGTTTATGAGATATTTAACTAAAAAACTAGAAATACGATCGAGACAAGCTTTGGGACAACAATTTTGGTGGTCACTTATATTTATAAGTGGAATTGGGTTACACCTTGCACTAGCAAGTTGAAGGATTTATAGTTCTAACTCTTGTGGTGCCCGTCCTTCTAGAGCAACTCGTGTCATGCTCTAATTTCGAGCACCTTTGGGTTACTCAACATTTTCTCCCATCAAGCTTTAGCTTCCAACCCCATGTTCAAAATTGTCGACGACACTTGATATTCCTTCGTAACCCCTTTAATCTCGAATATTTTTTCCATGTTTATGATAGAAATCTCTAAGTATTTCACACATCATGTTGTTCCCATGAGCGGATTTGCCTTTTCCCCACTAGACTGCTCTTGGCCACTCTTAAGGTCTCTCACAACCAAATAAACATTAAAAATTTATTATCGAGATTAGTTATCGGGGCATGGATCGATTTCTCCATGTTGCTCATGTTATCCCAAAGCTTAGACATATTGTTGTGTACTTTAATATAAACAAAATGGAGAGCTGTTTGAAAATTCATCTCACCCACATCATTCAATGATAGCTTCGTGCTACTATGGACCGATTCGTCCCTATTGTTAGTTTTATAACACTATATCTCTTCTTGACCTACGTTTTAGTGCTTTTCTATCAACTTCCATCTCCGTGCTACTGTTTTTTATTTGACCTTCACTCAAATCCAACATAGGCGAAAACTCTACGCTCTAATACTACTTTTCCCGTGTCTCTTTTGGTTGCCTTTACACTTGTGCATCTCCCTTATATGCACAACCCATTGCTTCGTGCCTTTAACCCATATTCAAAATGTCTCTTTAGTAGAGTCTTACAAACCTCCTACTTTAAATTGTTCTATGTCTGCATCGAACGCGCAATACTTGGTTTTCTAAGAAATGCCTTGATCTCGATCGTACTTTCTCGATGTTGCATAAAGTTTGCCTCGAGCGGACTTCCCAAGTATCTTTACTATTTATCCACCCTTAATTTATTTAATCTTCAACACAAGCAAACATTAAGATCAAACTTTCCTTCTTTTTCTTTTGACTCCACTCCACTCCACTCCACTCCACTCCATTCCACTATAATCCACTCCACGGACTCAACTGGCCCGTATTCCCCGCCCTCATCCTCTGATTCTCCTTGTACCACCATAGACTTAATATGTCCTTTTGATGGGAAATATTTCGCTCGGTGGGATCATTCGCAAATAAAAGACCCCGAAAACGTCGTTGCGTAATTTTTCTTAGGCCACTCCTTCTTTGAGGTTTGGCGCTCATCCTCCACTACCGTTTTCTCTATCACCACGGTCCTCTCCATTGACCTGACTTCCTTGTTGGTATATGTGGCTCCGTAGTCTACTAAGATCTCCGTTGCGGCCATGACTGCTTGTATGTCCTTAGGGTCTTTCCATAGCCCAATCTTAGGGTGGGTGCTTTGATTCACCCTTGTTCTCCACCACAGCTCAACATCTTCTCCAAGATACATGGTTGCAACATCAACCTCCAGATCTTCCGCAAGTTGAGAATTTTGAACCACTACTCTAGATCCCAAATGAAGTTCTCAAGATCCTTTGCATTTTTCTCGCCAAGAAAGGGCTTAGGATCAGAGACACTAATATTTTTCTGCCCACTCAACTTGTTCTTCATTTCTCGGAGAGATGTCTTTATCATGGCCATCTCAGCTTCAATTAATTCAACACGATTATAGACCATCTCTGCATCTTCTCTTTTATTCGCCCAAAGATGATTTAATCTCTTATCCACCTTGGCTGAATGGGTTTCGAAGAGAGTCTTGAGACCAACCATTTCCTCTACCAAGACCAATATCGACATCGAACTTGTTTGGCCATCTCTTTTAGAACCTTGCGTGCTTGCCAATATCCTTTCAAGTCTCGTGATTATTTCTTTCAAAGTCTATAGCCCTGCACATCTAGCCATCTTGTTGCTACTATCTTTCATTCAAACTCCACTCAAATCTAACCTAGGCAGCAACTCTACGCTCTGAAACTACTTTTTACAAAGTTATAATCTACTAAATAAATTTATCTACCCTTGTGACATAAATCTCCAACTTTGGTCAGCCTTCCCACACTAAGTTAAACAATTATTCTATGTTTAGGAGACATTTAACTAAAAAACTAAAAATACACTTGAGACAAACTTTGGGACAACCACTCCAATGGTCACTTATATTTATAAGTGGAATTGGGTTACACCTTGCATTAGCAAGTTTAAATATTTCTACTTTTAACTCTTGTAGTGCCCATCTTGCTAGAGCGTCCATTTGTTTTGGGAGAAAAAATTCATGAAGCTCACACTTCCACTCATGTCATGCTCCAATTTTGGCCAGGTTTGGGTTAGTCAATATTTTCCTCTATCAAACTTTTGCTTCCAACTCCATGTTCAAAAATGTCGACACCACATGATCCTTCTTCCTAACCTTTTTAATCTCGAACATTTTTTCCATCTTTATGATAAAACTCTCTAAGTCTTTCACACATCTAACTTATGCAGCAACTCTACGCTCTGAAACCAATTGTTACGGGGTCACAATCTACTAAATAATTATTTTTTCCCGTGCGGTATAAATTACCAACTTTAGTCAGTCTTCCCACACACACAAAGACCGCATCTTTATATATAAGTATTTTTCTTTTTTGTCAGTTTTTTCGAATATATCATAACATACCCATAAACAATGGAAACTTCGCCAATTTTAACTCAAAACGCAAATGTCACTTCTCTATATATAAATGTTATTCTTTTTTGTCAACAGTTTACGAATATATCGTAACATACCCATAAATATTGGAAACTTCGTCGGTTTTAACTAAAAACGCAAAGGTCACGTGTCTATATATAAATATTAATCTTTTTTTGTAAATTGTTTACGGATATATCGTAACATACTCATATAAATGCAAACTTCATCGATTTTAACTCAAAACGCAAAGACAACGTGTGCGTATATATATATATAAATATTATTTTTTTGTCAATTGTTTACGAATATATCGTAACATAGCCATAAACAATGAAACTTCAATGGTTTTAACTCAAAATGCAAATGTCATGTCTTTGTATATAAATATATTTGTTTGTCAATTTTTTATGAATATATCGTAACATACCCATAAACAATGGAAACTTCGCCAATTTTAACTCAAAACGCAAAGTCCGCGTCTTTATAGGGATTAAATATTATTCATTTTTGTCAATTGTTTACGAATATATCGTAACATACCCCTAAACTTTGTCAGTTTTAACTCAAAACCCAAAGGCCGCGACTCTATATATAAATATTATTTTTTTGTCAATCGTTTACGAATATATCGTAACATACCCAGAAACAATGGAAACTTCGCCGGTTTTAACTAAAAAACGCAAAGGTCGCATCTCTATACATAAATATTATTCATTTTTGTCAATTATCTATGAATATATCGTAACATACCCATAAGTAATGGAAACTTCGTTGGTTTTAACTCAAAACGGAAAAGCCACATCAGTATATAAATATTATTCTTTTTTTTGAATGGTTTACGAATATACCGTCACATACCCATAAATAATGGAAACTTCGTTAGCTTTAATTCAAAACGCAAAGGTCACGTCTCTATATATAAATATAATTTTTCAATTGTTTACAAATATATCGTAGCATACCCAAAAAACAATGGAAAATCCGTCAGTTTTAACTCAAAACGAAAAGGCCACGAATCTATATATAAATATATTTTTTTGTCAGTTAT
Source organism: Limnanthes douglasii subsp. nivea (assembly GCA_036936605.1). NCBI lineage: Eukaryota > Viridiplantae > Streptophyta > Magnoliopsida > Brassicales > Limnanthaceae > Limnanthes > Limnanthes douglasii. Next base: position 181,994,354 of record JAUPFV010000003.1, read on the forward strand.
TTACGAATATATCGTAACATACCCATAAAAAATGGATACTTTGTCGATTTTAACTAAAAACAAAAAAAAAACGTCTCTATATATAAATATTATTATTTTTTGTCAATTGATTACAAATATATCGTAACATACCCATAAAAAATAGAAAATTCTCCAGTTTTAACTCAAAACACAAATGTCATGTCTCTATATATAAATATTATTCTTTTTTATAAACTGTATACAGATATATCATAACATTTATCAATTTTTAAACTTCATATATAACAACGTAGTAATTTAAAATAATAAGATACCAATAACTTGATACAATATTCAACATTATGAAGAAAATTATTTCTGAACTCGGGTACCTGACCGAACAAGATTAACTGGATTCAAAATTTTCTCATGGATGGGTTGTGGGTTTGAAAATTTACTACCCACCGGGTTTGGAATGGGTTATGGGTTTAAGAAATTTCTCACGGGTACCCAACCCACTAGGTAATATCTAAGGGGTGTCCGTTAAATTAATATTATATAAAATAATAAATTCTTTAATATTATTTAACAAATTTAAAAATAAAGTTATTAATATTATTCTGTCTAATATCAAAACCATATACTAGTTGCTAATATATATAATAAAAATTATGAAACATATTATTCAACATTTAAACATTAAATTTGATTTTTCAATTTCCTTCTTTTAAACATTTTTTTCTCTCAAAAACTAATATTGTTCGTATCATATTAAAAAATGGTCTATTATTATTATTAGTTAAATTTTTTAGAAATATACTAACATATACCAAAACCATATATTAATTATTAATAACATAACAAAATATTTTTAACTAATATTGTAAACCATTCATGTTGAACCCACATATTCCCCTTTGGTCTAGTTTGTTGACCATGATTCGACCGACTCTATCTAGGCCGATACGAACCTTGTCCGGAATCCTTAGAACGGTAGTTAACCATTGCTTGAGAGTGAGTACTAACTTGTGGGATGGAGGCTGTGGGGATAAATTTATACTGACTTGGTAATCTTGACCACTTGGTTTCCTCCAGATTTGTTTTCCAACATGGTTCAATAATCCTCCACAAGTCATCGCTTTCCTTTGAGCTCTTTACTTCCTACAAAATTCCTTCAGAACATCATCCAAAACATGTCAAAGTTTTTTATGGACCTTTGTGGCAATCTATTATACCATTTCAAGGCATTTTCTTTAAAAGTCTCAGAAAAATCCCTACACAACAGCTTATCATTGTCATTAAAACTCATTATAAAATTGTAAACTGTTCGAGGTGATTATTAGGATCTTGACTTCCATGATATTTCTCCAATTTCGAGCTATCGAAATGCCTCCGTAAATGCTCATAAATAATTTTTGAAGACAAATACGACTACCTTCAATTATGCCTTTGGCTAAACATATGATCCTCATCGGGAGTGGAAAATATACCTAGTTCGGACTAGACAATATCACTTAGTAGATGGTCAATATTATGGTATGTCGACCCTTTTACTTTGCCTTGATATTTTTTCTTTTTCCCTTTTCTCTTTTTCCCTTTTCTCTTTCTATCCATTTTCTGCCCCTTTAAATCCACTTTAGTTGATGTTTTCTTAAAATGTTTTTAGTTATTCTTTCTTTCTTATTTCTACGACCGTGATCATTACTTGATGAGGAAGAAGAGATACAAAAATCTGATTCTGTGCTTGAGTTTCCAACAGTATCTGATGTATAGATAATTGTTTAGCCCGATGTTCTTTTTTCGTTTCTTTGCGAGCTTTTGGGGACTGATCATTTTATCTTGTTTGTGGTTGTTATCTGGCTCATCGGAACCAGGACACAATAATGGACTCTTCCCATTTAACTATTTTTCAGTCTGCCTTTGGGCTCTCAAAGCTTTAATCTCTGCCTGCAGTTGATCACACTCTTCTTGCATGAAAAGTGTTTCCTCTGTATTGTGATTTAAATGAGACGTGTAACATGCTCATTTTCACCTCTTATCGCCTCATGCTCAAGAGGGAGATCAATTTGCATGTCGGGATCCATGCCTCAAAGAAATCCGAAGCACAACAAGTTTCGAATATTGCTATTCGGGCACTTCACGCTCCTATTGTGGTTGTCAATTTGGTTTGGATTATTTATAATTTAAGGTATTGACTGTAATTTTGATGGTTAGGTATTAATTTTTGGGTAAAAAGGTTGAGAGATAATTAAGGTGTTTGATATTTTTAGTAGAGAGATAAAATCACCAAATCCATTAATATGTTGTTTTTCCCTATTTATAAGATTGCCAAGATTCATGGGCCAACCGGGTCCGTTTATACATTCGGATTAGTTTGGTGGGCTTGGAGACCAAAAATAAGATGTAGTGGACACTGATCTCTTATGGTAAGTCTAAACTGCTCTCTAAACGAAATCCGAACCACTTTACTCTTTTATCTTCTAATAAATAATTAAGAAATGTAATTACAAACAAAAATATCTTATTACATATAAAAATATTCTTTAACAATAAATCTTAATATGTTTTAATATATTATTTTTTTTAAATTAAAATATAACATTTAATATATGAAAGATATTTTAAAAGATACATAAAATAAAATACGTAAAATATATATTTTAAAATAAATGGATATAAATAATATTTGTTATATAAATTTTTTTTTTTAAATAGATAAAATTATAATCAATTTTTTTATGTAAAAAGTATAATAAAATCAAATTTATATAAACCTTAATTTATAATAACAAAATTATTTTACTAAAAAAAAATAAAAAATTACAATATATATTGTTTAACATGTTACCTATCTAAAAATTAGAATATATAGGCCGCGATAGAGCTGAAAAATATTATGGGCTTAAAGGTTTCGAGCTGTAGCCTCTATAAAAAACTTATGATTGCTTAGTATTCCTTCCGTCCAAACTCAAACACTCAAATCACAGTTGTCTGAGTGTCGATCAGAAGACTTCTGAAGTTTTTCTACGGTTCTTGGAGATTGATTGACAAGCAACGATCACCCGAAAATATACAGTACAGGGGAGAACAGGAATAGGCAAAGGAGAGAACAGCAATAGGCAAACCCGTAAGTGCTCTTTTGACTTATTCTAAATATGAGAATCATCTGTAGAATGTGTTTAGTATATTTTTGATGAGCGATTCATAGGTGACTGAATTTTCACATAGGCTCGCTCTTGAAATTCAACTGTGGGTTTAGCATTCTAACGTTTGCATATGGTGATTTCCTGTATTCCAGCTGCTACTGTTTTGAGTGTTTATCGTTGTGTTTGTACGATCACAACTCATCCGATATGAGAGAAATTTTTAAAGAAGCTTCGAGACTCGTTTCTCTTTATATTTAACTTAACAGCAGGATTAACTTCTAACGATTTGTTTGTGATAAATTTGAGTTTTAATGAACGTGTTTGCTTATGGCGATTTCCAGTTTTTTCAGTTGATATTGTCTGAGTGATCATGGCAATTTTCGTAGCATCACAACTCATCAAATCTGACTAAAATTCTAAAGAAATCTTTGTGGCTCGCTAATTTTGAGATTCCCATGTGGGATCAGCGTTCTAATTTGTTGTTCATGGTAAATTTAAGTTATAGTGCGACTGTTTTGAGTTTTCAAGGTAATGTTTGTAGGATCTAAACCAACCCTATCTGGCTAAAACTGTTGACAGATATTTTACTGCTTCCTCTGAGATTTCAACGGGTGGATTAGCACATTAGCGATTGTTATTTGATAAATCTGAGTTTTAGTAAGACTATTTTGGTCTGGAATTTTCAAGTGTTTTAGGTGGTAGTGGTACAACCTTAGTGTTCAAGGCAATGTTTGGAAAAGCACGACTGATACGAATGGCTTGCATTTTTCACAGAATCTTTCGTGACTCACATGTAGGATTAACGTTCTGAACTTTAGATTGTGAAAATATGAGTTTTAGTGGGACTATCTGCGTATGGTGATTTCCAGTTTTTCAGCTGGTACTGTCTTTGAGTGTTCAAGGAAATCTTTGGATGGTTACAACTCATCTGATATGACTGATAAGTTGGGGTATTTTCATTTGGCTATTAACGTCCAAGTTTTCAGCTGGTATTATATCGAGTGTTAAAGGCAAAGTTCGTAGAATTAAAATTGATCTGATGTGGTAGAAATTTTCACCAAAACTTCATGAATACTTTCTCTCTAGATTCAGTGATGGGTTTAGCATTCTTATGTTTGGTTTGTGATAAATATGTGTTTTAGTGAAGTTTTTTTGCGTATGGAAATTTCCAGTTTTACAACTCAAAGTGTCTTGAGTGTTCAAGGGATGTTTGTATGATAACAACTGATCCGTTATGGCTGAAATTTTTAAGGAAGTTTCTTGACTCGTTTCTCTTGAGAGTTAACAGTGGGATTACATTCTAATGATTGGTTAGTGATAAATTTGAGTTTTAGTGATGGTGTTTCTGTGTGGTGATTTCCAGTTATCCCGCTTGCACCTTCTTGAGGGTTCATGGTAATGTTTCTTAGATCACAACTGATCTAACATTACTTCAATTTTTAAGGAAGCTTCGTGAATCGTTCCTCTTGAAATTCATCAGTGGCATTTGCATTCTAACAGTTGGTTCACGATACTGGCCGATTTTAGTGGGGCTATTTTATTCGGAGACTTTATGACTTGTTGCTGTTGAGGTCCAACTGTAAGGTTAGCATTCTAAGAAGGGCTCACTGATAAATTTGCTAGTTTCACAACCTTTGTTGTGTCGAGTGTTTAAAGCAATGTGTGAAAGATCACAACTGATCGGATATGGCCGAGCGTTTTAAGGAAGTGTTGGGAGTCGTTGCTATTTGTTAATGAAAATAATAGAATATATTGACTACAATGATAATTTATTATATATATTATTATTGTAGACTAAACATTATTATAATATATAAGAATGTTATTAAGATATATTTAGGACTTTTATATATATATATATATATATATATATATATATATATATATATATATATATATATATGCTTTAGTTCGTATAATATTGATATGCCAATAATAAAAATCTATTTTATACTTTCACATGCTATATAATTTTTTAGGGATTTATAATGAGTTTAATGGTTTGATAAGATTTGACTACTATGTAATCAAAATTATTTTTTTTAAAACCCGTTTTTACTACCCGATAAAAGAATATAGGTTTGACAGGGTCTTTACTACAGTAATCGGGATAGGTTCAATACTTATGAAAGATGCGGTTTTCGAAACCATATCTCTTTCATAACTATTGAACCTATCCCGATTACTGTAGTAAAGACTCTGACCAAATCTATTTTCTTTCATCGGGTAAAATTAAAAAAACGGGTATGAAAAAAAAATGTTTGATTACAAAATAATCAAATCTTATAAAAAAAAGTGAACTCGTAAAACCCTAAAAAACTCTGATAGCATTTAAAAATATAAAATACATTTTTATTATTGGCATATCAATTCTCCATATATATAAGCGGTAAACTTATCCTAATAATATCCTAATATATTATAATAATGTCTACCATAATAATGCATATAATAAATTATCATTGATTATTGACTACAATGAACGACGTAGTTAATATCTTCTATTATTTTCATTAACAGTCATTAATGATCCGCTTTGGGTGAAATTATCACGAAAAATTATTGACTCATGTGGGATTAGTATTTGAAACTTTTTAGCATGTCATGTCTCGAATGTTCAAGGCAATGTTTGTTAGATCCCAACTAATTTCGATATGGCTGAAATTTTTATGCAAGCTTTATTACTCATTACATCTAAGTTTCATCGGTGGGGTTAGTGTATTAACTAATGGTTTGTGGTAAATCAGAGTTTTAGTATGGACTTCCTTGTCGGCCATATCAAACTTTTCAACATGCTGTTCTAAGTGTTCAAGGCAATGTTTGTACGATCACAACTGATCCACTGCGGCTCAAATTTTCACGTAAACTTTGTGAATTATTGCTCTCGAATTCTAAGGTGGGATTAGCGTGTTAAGGGTTGCTTCATGATAAATCAAAGTCTTAGCGGCGCTGTTTGCGATTGCCAACCTTTCAGAATGTACTACCTTGATTGTTCAAGGTAATATTTGAAGGATCCCAAGTTATCTGATATGGCTGAAATTTTCAGCCATACTCGTTTGGCTTTAGTATTTCAGTTTCTCCCTTGATATGAACGGCATATTCGTCGGTAAGAATTTCTCCCTGACGTTATTCTCCACTACAGTTATCATCTTCTCCAAAATACATGGTTGCAACATTAACCTCCAGACCCTCCGCAATTCGAGAACTTTTGAACCACTGCTCCAGATCCCAAATGAAATTCTCAAGATCCTTTGCATTTCTCTCGCCAATGAAGGGCTTAGGGTCAGTGATACTAATCGTTTTCTGCCCACCCGACTTGTTCTTCATATCTCGGATATATGCTTTCATCTTGGTCGTCTCAACTTCAATTAATTCAAAACGGTTGTGAATCGTCTATGCGTTTTCTTCTTCATTCTTCCAAAGATTATTTAATCTTTTATATCCCCCTTGGTCGAATGGGTTTCAAAGAGAGTCCTGAAACCAACCATTTCCTCCACCAAATTCGGTATCGATATCGAACTTGTTTGGTTGTCTCCTTCAGAACCTTGCGTGCTTGCCAATATCCCTTCAAGTCTCGTGATTATTTCCTTCAAAGTCTCCAGTGTCGCACGTCGAGCCATCTTGTTACTACTGTATTTCATTCGAACTTCATTCAAGTATAACCTAGACAGCAAATCTATGCTCTGAAATCACTTGTTACAGGGTCAAAATCTACTAAATAACGTTTTATACTCGTGCGACATAAAGCACCAACTTTAGTCAGGCTTCACACACTAACTTAAACATTTAGTCTATGTTTATGAGATATTGAACTAAAAAACCAGAAATACGCTCGAGACAAGTTTTGGTACAACAACTTTGGTGGTCAGTTATATTTATAAGTGGAATTGGGTTACACCTTGCACTAGCAAGTTTAAGGATTTCTACTTCTAACTCTTGTAGCGCCCGTGTTTCTAGAGTGTCAGTTTGTTTTGGGAGAAAAACTTCCTGAAGCTCACACTTCAACTCGTGTCACGCTCTAATTTCTGGCACATTTGGGTTCGTCAACATTTTCTTCAATCAAGCTTTAGCTTCCAATCCCATATTCAAAACCGTGGACGCCACTTGATCCTCCTTCATAACCCTTCTAATCTCGAATATTTTTTCTATATTTATGATAAAAATATCTAAGGCTTACACACATCATGTTGTTCCTATGAGCAGACTGATCTTGGCCACTCTTAAGGTCTCTCACAACCGAATGAACATTAGAAATCTTATTATCGAGATAAGTTATCGGGGCATGGATCGATTTTTCCATGTTGCTCATGTTATCCCAAAGCTTAGACATATAGTTGTGTACTTTAAGAAAAAAATAGAGAGGTGTTTGAAAATTCCATCTCACCCACTTCATTCCATGATAGTTTCGTGCTACTATGCACCGATTCCTCCCTATTGTTAGTTTCCAACACTATATCTCTTCTTGACCTACGTTTTCTTAGTGGTCTTCTACCAACTTCCATCTCTATGCTACTGTTTTTTATTTGACCTTCACTCAAATCTAACGTAGGAGAAAAATCTACGCTTTAATACCACTTTTTCCCGTGTCTCTTTTGGTTTCCTTCACACTTGTGCATCTGCCTCACATGCACAACCCATTACTTAGTGCCTTTAACCCATATTCAAAATTTCACTTTAGTAGATTTTTAGAAAATTCATGCATTAAATTGTTCTATGTCTGCATCGAACGCATAATCCTTGGTTTTCTAAGAAATGCCTTGACCTCGATCGCACTTTCTCGATGTTGCATAAATTTAGCCTCGAGCGGACTTCTCTAGTATCTTTACTATTTGTCCACCCTGAATTTATTTAATCTTCAACACAAGCAAACATTAAGATCAAACTTTTCTTCTTTTTTCTTTTGACTTCACTGCATTCCACTCTAATTCACCATGCGGACTCAACTGTCCCGTATTCCTTGTCGTCATCCTCTCATTATTCTTTTACCACCATAGACTTAATATGTCCTTTTGATGGGAAATATCTCGCTCTAGAGCTGTTAGGGGGCTTCCCAACCCGTTAACCCGCCCGGGACCGGACCGGTAAGGCCCGCCCGAGACCGGTCCGGATACCTTAGGGAGCGGGTTGGGAGCCAAAATTTTAGACCGATTCTCTTATCGGTCTGGACCGGTCCGCCCGGTAACCAGCCCGATAAGGGAGATTTATAAAAACATTTCCTAATCTATGTATATTTTTTACTAAAACCCTAAAAAAATTATGATAAACTAACAAACCCGCCCGTTAAGAGTCGGACTGGACCAACTCTACTCTTAACGAGCCGGTCCCGGCCCATCATATTTGGCTCCCTTCGCTTAGCGGTCCGGCTCGACCCGCCCGATAGCTTAACGAGTCGGTCTCGGTCCCGTCCAAAACCGGACCGACCCGACCCGATAACAGCTCTATCTCGCTCAGTGGGATCCTTCACAAATAAAAGACCCTGAAAACGTCGTTGGGTCATTTTTATTAGGTAACTCCTTCTTTGAAGTTTGACGCTCATCCTCCACGACCGTTTTCTCCATCACCACAGTCCTTTCCACTTACTTGACTTTCTTGTTGGTATTTATGGCTCAGTAGTCTACTAAGGTCTCCGTTGCGTCCATGGCTGCTTGTATGTCCTTAGGGTCTTTCCTTCGCAACTCTTGTTGAACCTATACTTGTAAAATGAACATGAATTTAAATAGCTTGTCCTCCTCTGGCATGTTGGTTATGTCCACCATAAAGGACGAAAACTACTTCACATAGTCTTTCACCATATTGGTTTGCCTGAAGCATTTTAGTTTCTCCCTTGATATAAATAATGTATTCGTCGATAGAAATTTATCCTTCAATCCCTTATTAAGATCTTTCCATAGCCGGATCTTAGGGCAGGTGCTTTCATTCACGCTTGTTCTCCACTACAGCTCAGCATCTTCTCCAAGATACATGGTTGCAACATCAACCTCTCAATCCTCCGCAACTTGAGAATTTTTGAACCACTACTCTATATCCCATATAAAGTTCTCAAGATTCTTAGAATTTCTCTCGCCAAGAACACGACTTGTTCTTCATTTCTTGGATATATGCCTTTATCATGGCCATTTCAGCTTCAATTAATTCAAAGCGATTGTGGGCCATCTCCGCATCTTCTCCTTTATTCGCCTATAGATTATTTAATCTCTTATCTACCTTGACTGAATGGATTTCGAAGAGAGTCTTGAGACCAACCCTTTCCTCCACCAAGACTAATATCGACATCGAACTTGTTTGGTCGTCTCTTTCAGAACCTTGCGTGCTTGCCAATATCCCTTCAAGTAAAAGGCTCTCGTACCATGTAAAAGTATAAAATAGATTTGTATTATTGGCATATCATTTATGTTATAGGAAGTCAGTATATCATAATAATATTATAATATATTATAATAATGTTTAGTCTACCATAATAATGCATATAATAAATTATCATTGACTATTGACTACAATAAACTATATAATTAATATCTTCTATTATTTTTACTAAATAGTCATTAATGATCCAATTTGGGTGAAAATATCACGGAAAATTCGTGACTCATGTGGGATTAATGGAGTTTTTATGCAAGCTTTATTACTCATTACGTCTAAGATTCATCGGTGGGGTTATTGTATTAACTATTGGTTTGTTGTAAATCAGAGTTTTAGTATGGACCTCCCCGTCAACGATATCAACTTTTCAACATGCTGTCTTAAGTGTTCAAGACAATGTTTGTACGATGATAATTGATATACTATGGCTGAAATTTTCACGTAAGCTTTGTAACTTATTGCTTTCGAATTCCAAAATGGGATTACCGTGTTAAGGGTTGCTTCATGATAAATCAAAGTTTTAGCGTGGTTGTTTGCGTGTGGCAATGCAATGTTTTAGTAGGCATGTTTGGGAGTCGTTGCTATTTGTTAATGAAAATTATAGAAGATATTGACTACATAGTTTATTATCGTCAATAATCAATGATAATTTATTATATATATATATATATATATATATTTATTATGTAGACTACACATTATTATAATATAGTAGAATATTATTAGGATATATTTACGACTTATATATATGACTTTAGTTTGTACAGAATTGATATGCCAATAATAGAAATCTATTTTATACTTCTACGTGCCTTTTATGGTTTTACAATGAGTCCAATTTGTTTTATAATATTTGATTACTCTGTAATAAAAAAATGTTTTTTTTTTCATACCTGTTCTTAATTTTATCCGATGAAAGAAAATAGATTTCGTCAGAGTCTTTACTACAGTAATCAGGATAGGTTCAATAGTTACAAAAATGTGGTTTTTGGAATCTCAGCCATATAAAGTGTTTTTATTGTCATGATTTCGGTCACACAAAGTGGAACTGTCCACAATAAAAACAACCACAACAAACACAACGACCACAACGGTTTACTAAGAAATCTTTCAGAGCACCGGTTGTGCTTTATGCGGAAGAATATGCTCGTTTTTCCAAGTGCCAGGAATCACTAAAGTTTTTTACTCCTACAAATTGTGCAGCTTCCGGATCAGGTAATTGAAAATGTTTTCTTTTTTCGTCATCAGATTAGGTCATTGATACTGCTTCCACAGAACACATGACGGTTAATCCAAAATGTTTTCAACTTTTACAAACACGCGTCATTCATATATGACATTGGCATATAGATCATCATCTACTGTTTTAGGCTATGGAACTGTTCATCTAAACGAAAATATTTCTTTGAGTTCCGTTTTAAATCTTCCTTAATTTTCATTTCATTTAATCTCATTGAGCAAAATCACTAAAGATTTAAATTGTTTTATTATGATTATTGTTTGTTTGAGGATCTTACGACGAAAAGAATCAGTGCTAAAGGGTATAAGTCTGGAGGTCTCTACTATCTCAATAAACATATTAATAATTCAATTGCATGTTTTAGTGTCCAATCTCCGTTTGAAGCTCATTGTCGTATGAGTCAATTATCTTTAGCCTCTCTTAAATAATTGTATCCCAAATTTAAACATATAATCTCATTGGAATGTGAGTCGTGTCAATTTGCTAACCATCATCATCTTCTTTCATATCCTCATGTCAATAAACGAGTTGAGTCTCATTTTGAATTAGTCCATTCAGATGTTTGGGGTTCTTGTCCAGTCATATCTAAAACAGGTTTTAAGTATTTTGTTAGTTTTTTCGATGATCATTCTCGAGTTACATGGATTTATTTCATGAAAAATAGTTTAGAATTATTTTCTATATTTTGCAAATTTTATGTAGAAATTAATACTCCGTTTAATTTCCAGATTCGTATTTTAAGAAGTGATAATGGTAAAGAATATTGTTCAACTGCATTTCAATCTTTTATGGAACAACATGGAATTTTGCATCAAACCTCTTGTGTAGACACGCAGTCTCAAAATGGTATTGCTGAAAGAAAAAATAGACATCTTTTAGAAGTTGCTCGTGCACTTCTTTTTCAAATGAAAGTGCCAAAAACATTTTGGGTAGATAATGTTTTCTTGTTATTTAATAAATCGAATGCCGTCTTCTATTCTTCAAATAAGATTCCATATTCTGTGTTTTTTCCTTCAAATCCTTTATATCATATTGAACCCCACATATTTGGTTGTACTTGTTTTGTTATGGATGTTAGTCCTAATCGTACAAAATTAGATCCCAAATCTTTAAAATGTATTTTTCTTGGATATTCTAGAGTTCAAAAGGGGTACAAATGTTTTTCTCCATCTCTTAACCGATATGTCGTGTCTAGAGATGTTATATTTTTAGAGCATGTTTCATTTTTTCCAACTGGGCCTAGTGTGAACCTTCAAACAGATAAAGAGATGACCTCCTCATTTATTCCGTAGTTCAGTCCCCTAGCATTATTAAAACTGATTATGTTACACAATCTGTTGCACTTCCTCCACCATCTCGACCTCCCATTATACATGTTTATTCCCGACGTCCGAAACCTCCTTCGATCGTATTACAAATAATAGTGAGTCTGATATTCACCTTCCTATTGCTCATCGAAAAGGTAAAAGACAATGTACTTATCCAATTTCCTCTTTTGCAAAATATGATCATTTTTCACCTTGTACGGAAGCTTTTATTGCAACTCTTAATTCTATTTCTATCCCGAAAATTGTTTGTGAAGCTTTATGTCATTATGGTTGGAAAGTTGCAATATTTGAAGAGAGAAAAGCATTAGAAGATATAGGTACTTGGAAGTTGGTTAATTTACCTACAGGAAAGCAAGCTATTGGTTGTAGATGAATATTTAATGTCAAAGTGATCCAGATGGGACGATAGCTTCGCTTAAAGCAAGATTTGTAGCAAAATGATATGCTCAAATTTATGGTGTTGACTACTCTGAGATATTTTCTCCGGTAGCAAAGTTTACCTCTATTCGTTTATTTATTTCTTTAGCAGTTTCAAATGATTGGCCATTGCATTAGTTAGACATAAAAAAATGTATTCTTACATGAAGATCTCCAAGAAAAAGTGTATATAGAGCAACCACCTGTGTTTGTTGCTCAGGGGGAGAGAGGAACGATATATCGCTTGTACAAATCCTTATATGAATTGAAACAAAATCCACGTGCTTGGTTTGGCAAGTTTAGTGAGGCACTCAATAAATTTGGGTTAAAGAAGAGTAGTTGTGATCATTCTGTATTTTATAAAAGTTCTGCAAATGGCATTGTACTTGTGGTTGTGTATGCTTACCTTTCTGAGTGAGATGCTCTCATTGGAGCCTCCAGAAGAAAGATGTTATCTCTTCTCTACCGATATTCAGTCTTTGTTGTTCACCCCTGAGAAAGAATAAATAGGGTCCACCTTTCGCAACTGGAGCAAGAAAGTCTTGTATTTTATTTAAAAGCCAGAGTACCCGGCTTTGATTCCACGAAGTCTTTTAGTCAAATTGAAAGATGAGTCGGACGACGAAGGACTAGCTCCAGGGAAAAGTAGCACTTCGGCCCCTGATGCGGAAGCATCATATTCCCGATCTGATCGCATATTATCATATATAAAGCTTCCTTACATTCCTAGAGGAAGTAGAGCAAATTAAAAAGAATATTTGATTCGTCGAGAAAAGTATTCCCTTGTATTGCTAAATAGGGGTTCAAAGGCCTCAAAAATGTAAAAACTCTCGGGTTTTCATAACTTTTTTCAGTGTCGAGGCATCAGAAAAAGGCCATTTTTCTTCTTATTTGATTGCTTACTGTGCAATCAATCAAAGAAGACAACTAGATCTTGAAATATCATAAGATAAGTGCTGCTTTGCTACCTTGCCTTCTTGGTCTTTGGTCCTATCTACCGGTCTTGCTTGGTTGATTGCTTAGGAATTGTTGGCATCTGTCTCATCCTAGCTCCTCACACTATCCCAATCCTGAGTCTTGCTCTTGCACGTATTAGGGAGTAAGGATTTAGCAGCTTATTGAATAGGGGCTAAGGTTCAGATGAGGGAATGAGGGCTCAAATAGGCTAGGCTGACCCTATGATCCAATCCCGCTAATCCAGTACGGGAACTCGGAAGAGTCAATTTTGGTGCTTTGTCAGCCATTACACAATTTGATGACTCAGAGTATGCGAAAAGGAGAATACATAAAGGAAAATAAGGGTGAGAAGTACGAATGCTCTTCCGCAACGTGGGTTACTGAAGAGCAAGAGCAAGAGAAGAGGGCCTTCTTAAAACCTTCGCCTTCGGCTCCATACTGATACTGATCAGGTCGGTCGGCCGGCCATGAAGGGCCATCACGACTATCCTTTATGGTAATATCGTGCTGTATATGATCCTGATCAATGATCAGTATATTTTTATATTGTGGATCCTGATGTGCTTTTATACTAGCGACGGCTAATCTATTAGTAAACAGAAGCTGCTATCGCTCACCCGGCTGGATGTCAATCTGACAGATGGATAGGCGTAGCAGAAAAAAAAAGATAAGGGTCAATTATGATAGGAAGGCGGAGGAAAGAAGACGAGAGAGCAAGCCCCAAGAAAGTCTAGGTTGGCTTGCAGCTACCACGACCATAAGAACGACTCGAAATACGGGCCCCCGCCCGGATAGTAGCGATCAAATCTTTCGGAATATAAATTTACAAGCTTTCATATGCCGTTCCATTTATACGAACACAATCCGGTCTGATTTAGGCGTAGGACCTAACTCCGAACCCTTTAACTGGCCTCGGAAGGACCTGAATCTTCCGGTTTATTGCTATAACTATAAAAATTCAAACCAAGCCGAGATGTTCGCCTCAATACGTAGATAAGTGGATAGGTTTGCGATAGGAGGACTGGCCCTTCAAAATATCAAACAAAAGATTTAGGACCATTGAATTTCTTTTTGGGAATGGAAATAATAAGAAGCAATAAAGGTATTCTTTTATCGCAGAAAAAAATATAGTTTGGATTTATTGATGGAAACAAGCAAGTTAGGAGCAAAACCATGTAATACACTAATGGTTCCTAATTTGAAGCTACTAAAAGATGATGGAGAATTATTTGGTGATCCAGAAAAATATCATCGATTGGTAGGAAAATTTAATTATCTTACAGTAACTCAACCATACATTGTGTATCCAATTAGTATTGTGAGTCAATTTATGTCATCACCAACGGTTAGTCATTGGGAAACACTAAAACATATCTTGTGTTATCTCAAATCAGCTCTTAGACTCGGATTGTGGTATGACAGTAATGGTCATACTAAGATAGAGTGTTTTGTACATGCAGATTCGGCTGGATCTAAAGTTGATAGAAGATCAACCACTGGTTACTGTGTGTTTGTAAGGGGTAACTTAGTATCTTGGAAGGGTAAGAAGCAAAGTGTTGTATCAAGATCGAGTACTGGAGCTAATATAGAGCCATGACTCAATCTACTTGTGAGATAATTTGGATTTCCCAATTGTTGAATGATATTGGCATAAATATTACTATGCCTGCAAAGTTATGGTGTGATAATCAAGCGGCGTTGCATAATGCGTATAATCCTGTCTTTCATAAAAGAACGAAACATATTGAAATTGATTGTCATTTTATCTGTGAAAAGATTCAACAAAATCTCATTCATACAGAATATGTCAAAACATGAGAACAGTTAGGAAATATATTCACAAAAGGCCTCAATAGATCACGTATTAATTATATTTATAACAAGCTAGGCATGCTTAATATATATCCTCCAACTTGAGGGGGAGTGTGATTTCGTTTCAGCCTTTCAATCAAGTTTGCACTTCAAGTACTTCTATACAAGTTCCGAAGACTTTAAACCACGACAGTTTCAAGTACTTTCACACAAACTTGAGGGGGGGAGTATTAATGAAGATAATAGAAGATATTGACTACATAGTTTATTGCAGTCAATAGTCAATGATAATTTATTATATACATTATTATAGTAGACTAGACATTATTATAATATATTAGAATATTATTATGATATATTTACAGCTTGTATATATATGGCTTTAGTTTGTACATAATTGATATACCAATAATAAAAATCTATTTTATACTTATACACTATTAATATTCACTAATGAGATTAGCGTGTTAATATTTTGTTCATAATAAATGAGAGTTATGACTTGTTGGTTTTGAGATTAAGATGTGGGACGTATTAAGGTTGTGGTGTAATAAATCCGAGGTTTAATGGGATTTAGTTTTGAACGATAATTCGAAAATAAAAAATTTAAAATATCATTGGTTTAGTTTTTTTAAGACAAACAAAATTATATCGATTTATGATTTTTGTTAAATGTTAAATAATAAAATAGTGAGTCCCATTGACCATAGTCTCGCATCTATATTTTTTTTATCATGCATTTATCATATAAAATTATACTTAAATTGGTTTTATATGATGTGGTATCTTATCATTTATATAATTGGCATGGTTTTACATCATTTGGTTTCTTGTCTCTCTCTCTCATCTATCGTTTGTAAATCTCTCGTCACTCATCTATTACTACAGAATATATAGTTTTCACGATTATCATGATATGTGTTTTGAAACTTCATATTCTTCATTTTTCCGTAACCTTACCCAAAACCATCTCAACGACATTTTACCAAAAAATAAATTAAAATAAAACTAAATACGAATAAAACCTAAATCAATAGAACATTTCAACTACAAATCAAAGTAAAACAAATCAGATAAAATACCAAAATCACTAGTAAAAACAGAGTTTGAAGCTAAAAATAGAGAAATTCGATTTGTACATAGTTCAAAACTAAATAAAATGATTAAAAAAAATTAAAACGATAGAAAACATAGAATAAAGAACGAGATAAAACGATAGAGAATAGAAAATGTGTTGTTCTTGACGATCTCGATAATTGTTGCTCACTTTGATAGATTTGGAATTTGGAAGATCGTAAACAATATTTTTATCATAATTAATTAAAAGTATTTTGAGTATTATTAAAAATAGTTGGTTCTTAAATGGTAAAATAGAAAAGTTAAATAAGTTCATTCGTAGAAATATATATAAAAAATCTTAGGTGATAATAGTTAGATTTTTGGGCTTTAATCGGCACTATACCCTTTAATAATTATATTAATAGTCTATGTCGCCACTCGTATCAAATTATCAATTGCTAACCAAACCTTTAGTCTTTCTCTAGCCAAGTTACCAGCGTCGCATCGGTTTTTTCTTCTACCAAAATTGAATAAGCTGTTTTTTTTTCTCTCTACAAAAATTACCTGCACCCTAACCTATTTTTTTTTCTTGTCTTATTATCTTCTACAATTTTTTAGGTTATTAATTTTTTATTATCTTTTTTTATTTTTGTCTATCATCTTTCTTTCTCTGTAATTAAGTAGTTCTAAGAGTAGCATTTTTTGGACAAAAACTCATTCACATAGGCTTGCACCGTAATTGTTGGTTATGTCTACATCCTCATCCTCTCATTCTTCCTCTACCGCCATAAACATGATCTATTTTTTTGATGGGAAATCTCTCGTTCGATGGGGTCCTTCACAAATAAAAAACCCCAAAAACATCGTTGGGTCTTTTTTCTTAGAAAGCATGTTTTTAGGTTTGACGCTCATCCTCCTCTATCTTTTCCTTTTTCACCATATTGACCGGATTTCTTTATTGGTATATGTGGCTCGGTAGTCTACTAAAGCCTCCGTTACGACCATGACTGCTTGTTTTTCCATTCCGTCACAACTCTTGTTGAGAATATACTTGTAAAGTGGACATGAAATTAAATAGCATATCCTCCTCTAACATGTTGGTTATTTCCACCATAAGGGATACAAACTCCTTCAGACAAGCTTGCACCGTAATTGTTTCCTTGAAGCATTTTAGTTTCTTAATTGACATAAAATAATGTATTCATCGATATGAATTTCTCTATCAATCCCTTACTAAGATCTTCCCATATTCTGATTTTAGGGTGGGTTCTTTCATTCTGATTGTCTTCTATCAATCCCTTAGTAATTTATTTTATGTCAATTGAGAAACTAAAATGCTTCAAGGAAACAATGACATAATGCATTTCATAGTTTCCCCCTATCGATGTTTAACCAAATTTGTTAATAAAATAATGTATTCATCGATATGAATTTTAGACAAACTTTTATCCACCTTAGTTGCATGGGTTTCGAAGATAGTGTTGAGACCAGTCATTTTCTCCTCCAAGTCCAGTATCAACATCGAACTTGTTTGTTCGTCTCCTTCAAAACCTTGCGTGCTTGCTAATATCCCTTCAAGTCTCGTGATTCTTTCTTTCAAAGTCTCCAGTGCTGCAACTCCACCCATCTTGTTGCTACTGTCTTTCATTCGAAGTCCATTCAAATCTAACCTAAGCAGCAACTTTACCTTACGATACCACTTGTCACGAGAGAAGGAAGGGAAAGCTAGTTGGAAGAGGATATTGTTGTATTTTATTGGTCAATCCGAGATAGAAAGTACTTCCTCCGGTAATATAGGACGTTTAATGAGGGAGCACATATATTAATAAAAACAATCATGATTTACCTTTCTTGTAAATGATTAAAAGTAAAGAGATTTAATTGGTCAACTTCAACCATCATGACTTACCTTACACAATAGGTAAAAGTTTATTTGTTACTTCCCTTGTTTTTCTCGTATGATTGACAACTAACTTAAATATACCTTATTTGTTGGAAGAAAAAGATAATATTTAAATTTATATTACCTAAATACTATCTATATTTACCTAAAAAATAGAGTATGAAATGCTCTTAGTCCTATTTTAATGTTTTAATAAAACAATATTTAATATTGTCTTGAACTTCAACAACAACTATTAATGTGGAATCCTAATAAATTTTTAAAACGACTAATAAAAAAGAACAGACGGAGATGGAGTAACTCACCAGAAGAAAGAATAAGGCCGCCCGGTCCCTTATAAACACGCACATGATGATACATGCATAACAATACGTTCCATGCTTTAGTAAACGCTATTGAAACATAACTCACGTTGGTGTTTTAGAAATAACGGTTACACAATTCCGTATTACCACTGCGGACTTATTCAATACGTTGAGCGAATAAAACCGGATTATAAACAAAAATAATGAACTTGACACAACTTTAGTTGTACTGACCTATTACAATTAAGCCGAATACTAGAGAACTTTTGGTAGTGGGCGTTTAGAGGGTGTATATTCTAATTGACTTTAGGCTATACCTCTTTGGCTAGTCATCGTTGGATCTCGTTTCCCTATCATGACTATTTAGGTTTGTTGTCATCATTAAGAGAATTTGTGAGTTTATTTACCTGTATCTGTTTATATGCTTAAATTTTGAGGTTAATCTCGCATAATCTAGGGTCGCGATACAAGAGTTACACTAAAAATGTTTATATTGTCTACAGTTGTATGCACAAATAAATGCACAACAAGAATAAAAGGCATTACAATTACTGTTGGTCATCGAATTTAGGCCCACCACAATCAAAAGCATGCGAGCGGCCAATATCTGTCATTCTCTTTATTGTTTCCAAGAGATGATTAAGGAGGGGAGAAGATACGTGCTTTCAGCCTAACGGGTTTAAGGTGTAACTTACATTATCATATCAAGTATTTCATTTTTCATCGATACGAGAACCAAAATATATATTTTTTAAAAGTCATTATAAACTTCATAAATATCAAGCGCACATCACATTTCATTTCGAAAATGATAAAAGAATGCATTTTTGTTTTATTTCTTTGGCATACTCCACATCAAGCTCGTTCATTTGAATAGAGAATACGAACATAGCGGCCAAAGATAAACAAGACTTTTTGGACGCGAGATAGATGCTTAAGAAGATAAAAGACCAATTATTACTGTTTTCCATATTGCTTTGCAAGTTAGATACTCGTTTTAAAACCGGTTTTGACATTGATCCTTTTATAAATTCACCAACGCAACCTATATGGTTTTTTACATAAAATATATAGTAAGAGTCTTGATTTTAATAAAAAAAATAGTATTGAACTTTATTAGAATACATTGAAAAAATAATTAATTATTGTTCATGTTTTGAGTGTTCTGAATGTATATTTTTATTTTTTAAAGATTATGTATAATAGGAATAGAAATGTTTAGCGTAAATTTTAAAACATTGAATATGATTAATTGGTTGGTTTAATGTATATAAAGCAAGAATATAAATGTTAAGTTTGTTTTTAGAAGTGTCAAATAAAGCTATTGGTTGGTTAAATATATGAATAACATGCATAAAATTGACAAGCTTGTGTTAGATAGTGTAAAATATGATTGTTTCGTTAGTTAAGTTTGTGACTAACATGAATAAAAAAATTAATTTTGTATTTGAAATTTTAATATATGGTTGGGCTAAAAATTCTGGTTAGTCACCGGTGTTTGACACATGTTACATTTGTGCCACTAAGTTTCATTCATCCTCAAAACGAGTCACTGGTGTTTCAAATTGTTGTATTCTTGCCACTAACGCGTGCAAATTAACAAGAAATCGACACATGGCAGCCCAATGTACTCAGGTTTGTTCCATATACGGTCACCCATTAAATCTTATCATAAATACCCCTGTTTATTAGATTTTTACTTTTTACTTTTTACATTTAACTTTTTACTTTAATTTTTAATTTAACTTCATTTACTTTTTTTTATATTTATTTCAAATATTTACTTTATTATTTTTGTATTAAATGGGCCCATTTAACATAAATATAAAATCAATATACAAGATCAAATCAAATTTGAGGTAAAAAAAGACCAGGGAGTACAAAATTGACTCTTTCTGGCCTTGGATTGAATTCGACTAGAACTAAAAACCCTAACCCCCAAACTATCAGAAATTTCAAATTACTCTTTCTTTCTCTCTTATCTAGCACCAGAAAGCTTGACCAAAATTCAATTCAAGCTTAATCTCATGTCTGGCGTTGTTAATATACTCAAATTGTTTATCGATGAAAGAGAAAACGCCGGGTTTGTAAAGCGAGTTTGAATCATCCATCACCCATTCACCATTAAACATCACAATCTACCATAGACTCCATCCATTTCTCAATTTCTTTTTTAGTCGAAAAATTAGGCTCACTTACATCGTTCTGCTTCTCCGATAAGGACGTTGCTCATTTCTCCATCGTCTTCTTGTCTTTGTCTTTGTCTTTATCTTTGTCTTCCATCGCTGACTTCAAACTCTGATTGGTCTTCACAGTCGGTTTCAGAACAGGACTTGTTATCTGATTATAATCCACAGAGTTGAGACTGGTTGAAGCACCTGGGTTTGGTTAGGGTGACTATGTGATAGAGTTTTTAACAACTGGGTTTGGGTTTGGTTTGTCTTTGATCGACGGTGGTTCAAAAATAGTGTTTTCCAAATCCGTGTTTGGTTCCAAAGTTGGGTTTTTAGAAACTAGGTTTGGGTTTGGTTCGAAAGTTGTGTTGTTAGAAACTGGGTTTGGATTTGGTTTATCTGTAGTTGGTGTTTGAGTAAAACTAGTGTCGCCAGGAATTAGGTTTGGTTTATGACAGGTAGTATCATTTTTAGGAAGTGGGTCATTAGGTTTAAGAGATCCAGATGAATTATTTGGGTGAAAATATGAGAAAATAAAAGATCTATAGGAATTATTACGGCTAAAAACCGTGACTGGTCACCGGTGTTCGGCACTTGTTGCATTCTTACCACTAAAGTTCTTTCGTCCCCAAAACGAGTCATTATTGTTTAAAAATGTTGCATATATGGTCACTGTCGCGTGTTAATTAACCATACAGAGACATTTTGAACCCAAAGTTATAATTTTTTTGTTACAAATACATTTATTAGACATTTCACACCCAAAATATCCCTAAAACTAATTTGTATCTTTGAATTTAAAATGTTCAATAACCATATTTGTAGTCACGCTAGTGTTGATCTACACTCTGTTACTCATCAAAAAGGGGTATTTTGAGTGTGAAATGTTCAATGACCATATTTGTAACAAAAACATTATAACCTTGGGTTCCATATATCTCCGTATGGTTATTTAGAACGCGACAATGACCATATATACCATATTTTAAAACAAAAATGACCCGTTTTGGGGACGAAGAAACTTTAGTGGCACGGATGCAACAAGTGCCAAATACAGGTGACCGACCATGGTTTTTAGCCGAATTATTACCATTAACAACAAAGATGTTAAACCAAGGAGAAGAAAAGTTTGAAGAAGGGTTGAAGGAGATGTTGTTAAACCAATGAGACGTTGATAAACTAAGGAGAAAAAGAGTTTGAGGAGAGAGAACAAGTTTTTTATATATGGAATTAGGGGTTCTCCATCGATTGGTGTTTGTTTAGTAGATTCTGCCATTTGTTTCTGCAATAAGAAGAGGAACCATAAGTGTTGATTCATGAGTTTCGAAAACCAGAAATTTAGGGAGAGAAAAAGACAATGGAAGGAAAAGTTAATGGACCAATTTAATATATATATATATATATATATATATATATATATATATATATATAAATATTTTAGATAAAGAAATAAAATAAATATTTGAGGTAAAAAAGAGGTAAATGATGTTAAGTAAAAAATTAAAGTAAAAAAATAAAGTAAAAAGTAAAAACTTATTGATTTTTCCACGTCCATGAGTGCTAGAAACATCGTACTATTGAACTAAACCTATATTTATCTTCTAATGTTTTTCCACGTCCATGAGTGCTAGAAACACCGTACTATTGAACTAAAAAGTAAAAAAATAAATTAAACTAAACCTATATTTATCTTCTAATGTTTTTCCACGTCCATGAGTGCTAGAAACACCGTACTATTGATTTTGTTCAAAGAATGCTTTGGAAAAAACTTATCAATATATTTTTCTAGAAAAGATAACCTATGGTTTGCCCCCTCTTTGAGGCATTGAACATAAAATTTATTTTGTTCCTAGTTTTGTATTACCAAACAAGCCAGTCTACAACATGAATCTGAAATAAAATAAGGAGTTGTATAAACAAATGCAGGAATTGGTGGCTTAATGATACATCAGAGAGATTGTTAGCGCATGTGTTGTACAAGTTCTATTATTATATAAGAAATATGACAGTTAGAGAATATGTGTATATTATAGTGCTATTAATAATATCATCATCAAATATCGTTATCCAATTTCAAGACTTGATGATATGCTCGATGAATTAATGGAGCCCTGACCTTCTTTAATATTGATTTAAGGAGAGGTTATCATCAAGTCATAATGTGAGAAGGAGATGAATAGAAAATAGCCTGCAAAACCGAGCAAGTATTGTATGAATGGTTAGTTATTCTATTTAGGTTTACTAATGCTCAAAGTACGTTTATGAGGTTGATGAATCAGGTTTTACGATAAAAAAGTTTTTATTCTAACCTAAAGAATGATAGGTTATGTACTGATCAGCTTGTCTTCATTGGATTTATTGTGAGTTCTTAAGGCCCACAAGTTGATCAAGAAAAGATCAAGGAAATCTAAGGCCAACACCAACGACGATCGGACATGTGCGAAGTTTTCATAAATTGGCTAGTTTCTATAAGATATTTTTGAATCACTATTTTGATTAATAAAAAAAATGGCTTTTAAGTGGGAAGAAGCACAAGAAAAGGCATTTCAATTCCTCAAATATAGCATTACATAAGCACCAATTATAATTCTTCCTGATTTTGACAAAATGTTTGAAGTGGAGTGTGATGCTTCAATTCTGGGTATTGGATGTATTGACTCAATGAGGACGTCCCATAGCCTATTTTGACAAGAAATAAGGTAGAGCAACACTCAACTATCCAAACTGTGATAAAAAGCTCTATATATTTGTGTGATCGTTGGAAACATGGTAATATTATTTAGAGTAAAACTATATCTACCCAAATATGGTTTAAGTATACCCAATTTTGAGTTTACCCAAAGGTGGTATAAGTTTACCCAATTTTTGACAAAAAAACCCTTTTAGGAGTATATAAGCCCTTTTTTTACTAACCTCTATCCATTACGTTTTTCCTACAACACTATTACACTTCCCTCACACCTCACACTTCTCTTTACAACCCTAAACCTCACTTCTCTCAAAACATCCCACATATCTCTAACTTTTCCGGTGAACCACCACACCTCCATCTCGTTCTCATTTTCTCCTCCTCCGTCATGGTGAAGAACAAAAATCCACTACCAACAAAGTAAATTTCCTTATTTTCAATGTTATTATATTTTGGACTGAATTTTGTGAATTTAGTTAGGATTTTGTTAGAATTCGGCTAAAATTTTGATAGATTTAGGATTGAATTTAGAAAATAGGGTAGGATTAGGAGGCTATTTTCCAGCCCGATTGTCGGTTGGAAAATGGTCGGCAGATACACCGGTGGGGGTGCCTGGGTGTGTATGCCCAGTATCGGCCGTACTGGGCATACACACCTATGGAGTTTCTTGGCGCACCCCATCGGCGCGTTGGGTCAGTACCGAGCGATACATGGGTTGCGCACCTATGGTACACAGTTTAAAAATTACATTTAAAAAAAAATCAAATTATTTTCTTTTTTTAACAAAATTTTTAAAACTATGAAATATATTTTATATGGAGGTTTATGTTTAGTTTGTAGATTTTTTGTGGGGTTTTATGGATTGTATTGTATATTTTATGATAATATTAACTTTGTTTGTATTTTGTTATTATTTCATGTCTGATTTTGTCGACCCGCGACGCGCTGGCCTTCCTCGATCAAGGGCGGTTACCCCGAGATCAAGGGTGATTCACTCGGGAAGAGTTTGAAGACGGTACGGGCCACCGAAAATAAAAGAGTCTGTGAAGCTAAACGTGGACGAGCATCAACGGAGGACCCAGAGACTAGATGTATGAGGGATGTAGAGGAGGAGAGGGATAGATCTGAGCGGTCGTTGCACCGTATAAACCATGGGAAATGAAAGGAGAAATCTGTTGAAAAAACAGTTAACGATACTAGAAGTGGAGGCTCATCACCCCGAGATACATCACATGTGGACCAATCACCACCGCCCGCTACTAGTTCAACATCCCTACGCATACTATTTCATGTCCACTACCTGTTAGTGACAGGGGGGATGCTACTGGGGATCCCGGGCAGGATGTGATTGACGAGGAGCATATCGATGTTTTACATACTGGAGGAGCAGCGGAAGACGTTTGCATTTTTGAAATACAACAAGATACCCTTCTTTCCTGATTATAAAGAGCATGAGGCATACCATGTCTTCATCGGGTAGGTAAGTATCAAATTATTATATGGTCTCCTATGTTTTAATTTGATTTATGTTTGACTTAGTTGTTCATTCGCAGGCTCGCACGTCATTAGACGTCCATGCCCATTATAATGTGCTTCGTATGTGGGACCTTAGTGCTCAGCCGAAGGTGGAGCGACACTTAGCACAGACTCCTTCCGGTCTTCTGATTGCTCACTTGCATTAGTACTTCACGCACTCTGTACTTGATAGGTTTTTCGTTGAGCATTGGAATCAGGAGACCAACATGTTTCATTTCTTATTCGGGGAGATGACCATTACTTTGGGCGATGTTAGCTGCATTACAGGTCTCCATGTAGTTGGTTGGATTTTGGACGTATTCATGGTTCCATGTAATGAGGCATATAGCTAATACGCCAGTATGTTGAGGTTGAGTATTGAAGAGGTCCGCGCTGAGATCCAGTCCACGAGAGGCATTGGTTTCAAGATAAAATGGTTGCAAGAGACGTTCACTAAGGGTTGCTACATTGAACAGATTGATCCAGACACTATCCGACATGTATCACGAGCATATTTTATGTTCCTATTTGGGTTCACTATATTTGAGGATACTAGACAGAAAAGTGTCAAGGCTAACTACTTATAAAGATTGGAGAATGAGGACTCTCGGTTATTGGACATTGCGTGGGGTACGAGTGCATTGGCATTTATGTTTCGTGGTTTGGGTGATGCTTCGAAAGCATCGAAGTATAACCTTTATGGATTTGTTACCATGCTAGACTGATGGATTTACGATCATTTACCCAGCATTTAGAGCCTCTGAGAATGGGGACCATGTAGCGAGGCAGCCGAGGATTGTGAAGTGGCTACCAAAGAGGACTGTTGGGTAAAACATCCGCCCCAAATTGGTTGTGCATACTCTTCTTTTGGATCAGGATGAGACATATGTAAGTGATTATATTTATTAGTAAGTAACATATTTATACTAAGTCATATTTTATTATGTATTCACAGTTTTACTATATTTCGAACAGGTTGTTTTCGAGCTATACGAGGATATCAGGCTTCAGTTTCCCGTGCAGGAGATCCGCACCATCGCTTATCCTTTGCGGATGATGAGTATTATTGAGGGTTACATGCATGATCACGTTATGCGCCAGTTTGGATGGGTTCATGATGAACGCGAACTCCCACTTGTACTCAGACCGGGTTACAAGAAGGGATATTTGGCTAGATACACATGGCGTGAGAGTGCATGGCTGGATTGGCATCAACATTTACTTCCAGAGGATCACTTGACTGCTACCGTCGATACTTATAGATAGTCGGCGACGAACACATATTAGAGGTACTTAGCTGAGTATGGTTAGAATACTATCAGTCCACCCCCATGCACCACCATACGATAGATTGTTGGAGGTCGTTCGATCAGTTGTTATATTGCCTATACGTCGAGATTTAGAGGGTGCGCTTCAGTGGAGAGATCAAGTGGTGTAGCTCTTCTCTCCTTGGCTAGTTTTCCTCATTATTGGACTTGTTTTAGCTATGCTAGGTTGATCTATTTTTTTCTTAATGTTTATGTTTGTTATCGCTTTGAACGATTTATTGTATGTTGGTATTATGACTGTTTTATTTCGTTATGAATGTTAGTCTTTTCTTTTCATCTTTATATTTAATTATTCCATTCAAATATTAGTATCCTCTATAAATTCACCCAAATTATACATACTTGAACAATGAACATCCAATTCAAATGACAACTTATAAGTATTGAAAAAAATATCAATTTTACGCTTAATAGAACTCATTGACCACTTGCAAATTTTACTCGATTATATGTAAAGATGTAATCCTAAAACCGGGAGAGATACTGCTTCACAAAAAAGTAATATCAAACGTTCTAATAGTATTACTGATAACGGCTAACTAAATAAAATATTAGCAATAGAAAAAAATAAATACAAGTACCCGTGCACCATTGGTACGCAGTCATGAGAACCTATGGTGCACACTACTATGTACCCATGGTACAGCTGGGTGTGCACCATCGGTACAATGTAAGGCATACCTATGGTGCATTGTACAACCTCTATATTGGTCATGTACCAATGGTATAATGCATCGATGAGTACACGTTGTACCGGCCGGTGCTAGGCACCATTGGTGCGCAGTCATTGGCACCGGTGATGCCTCACCTAGCACATCGATAGTGCACCGTTTATGCACCATCCGTGCGCAGAGTATAGAAATAATGGTGCCATCGACTAGGAACCATCGGTACACCCTCTTGTGCACCATAGGTACACAGTAGGTTGTACCTATGGTGCGCATATTTTTTTCATCGATTTCTTCCCGCCTTGTAATTCCTACTAAATTTATTTCTCGCTTTATAATTCCTGCCAAACTAAAATTCTACTTTTCTATATAAGGAAGTCTAAGTTGGATACACCAAACACGTAATTTCTTCTTGCAATCTGCCTCATTTGTTTCTTTATGGAATTGAGTGTGTTTGACGATGCTCATCTAATCAAGGTTGGAAAACATGTGAATTTTACTAGGCGTGATGATAATACCGATGAGTTTTTCGATAAGGTTTTGTGTATGATGTATTTCATGTACGTCGGCATGTCTACATCTACACAAATGCCTCCATCTCAGAGTCGTGAGGACGTAGCCACTAGGTACAGGTGTATAACTAGTGGACCAATGTTTTTGGTGTTCAACCAGACCAGACATTAAGAATGAGGCATTCGAATCCTTTGGTTGAATAGTCACGAACTACTTATCTAAAGAAATGGTGGAATATGTTCAAGATCAAATTACCATGAAGGAGGAAACACTGCGTATCCTCAACGACAACATAGGATACAATTTTGACTAAAGCTCTGTTTAATCTCAAGTTGTGTATCGTCATTTTTGTGTCCTATGTAGCGACTATTTGTATTGACAAGTTATTGTTGTTTATTTTAATGTTTAATTTTAAGTTATGAAATGATAAGTTTCTTAATGCTTGGTTGGAAAGTTTAGTGATTTATCATCAATATTAAAACAACGTACCAAAACACAAACCACTAACAAATGAAATACAAAGCATTATAACGAAAAAGTAAATATAGTGCTAAACAACATACAACCGACAAATTAACATAAACCGACTAAACAAATTTATCAAGATCAGTTACTTCTGGGAACGAACAAACTAGCTTTCTACCTTCGAGCTCTGCATATGTTTTGCAGCGACTAGCTATTGGTAGCTCCCAAGTTGAAGCCTCCCCACTCTTCAATGCATACCACGTAGGTTGTATACGTGCACAAGGACATAGAGTTTGATTGCTAGCTGTTAAATCAAACAAGAATTAGAACAAAATCTTGTTTAATACAATCGTACTGAATATCAAAAGTATGATTAGAATGACTTACATTGACGACGTGATTAGTATCAATGAATCCAAACCCAATTTCACATCTTTTGGTCATCATAGGTGGTTCACTGCGTAAAGGTAGAAATATTTGGCTGCAGTTGTGAGATCCCACAAGTGACAAAAAATGAACAATACATTCGAACTTGGTTGCAATCGCAATGCCCATCTCCGCCATTGTCATCCAATATTTGGTGGATGTTGGAGTTTCGTAGTAGTTTATACTTTCTGCAACCTTCAAGTACTCTTCTTTACAGTTATATATATTGTTATAAGTTGTATAGCTATCGATTAGTTCATCGTAGATTGCCTTCAGTACACCTTGCCAACCTTCTTCATGACCGTACAACCCAAACGAAACTGCTCTATATCCACAGTGACCATCTGCCCTAACATCATTTACGCTAGATATAAAAGGATTGAAGTGAGTCGGAAACCAACGCAAAAAACCTTTCGGATCGTATATCAGTTCTTTGCCTCCAACAACAGATTATTGTATGATATTGATAGCAAGAGAGGCGATGGAAGAACTACGAGTACAAGATACTCTAGGAACATCAGCACGAATCGTATTTTCACTAGCAACTGCTTTACGGGAGTTAAATTTTGGTGTTTTGAAAGAGTTCATCACTGAGTCAAGGCTAGCCTTATCAGCATCGCTCACATGTTCCCATTGACATTTATCTCGTTTAGTGGATGATGCACGACAACAAGTTTTCATTTCATCTGCGGACGACCGCAGTGTTTCTACTTCTCGAATGGCTCTAGTAAGGAAGATGTCTCAGGATAAACAATTTCAAACCATTTCTTATAAATATCTTTTATACGGCTTTTGTCTTTTGTCTCCATAACATCGATTACAAGTTTTTTTCCAAATCATCTTTGAGAATCTCCATCATCGTATGGTTTGTATGATGTTGTATTTCTAACCTTGTCCAATGGCCGTGAAACACTTCTAACGATGCAAATTTTCCATTTTTACGCCACTCGCGGATTTGGTGGTAGCACGGTATACCATAGGTAGATCTTATCGCACATATGAAAACATCATTGCCTATATCGTGTATAACATCCAAACCATCTTCGATAGTAATTTTCTTGCAATCTTCACCCATCTCTAATTCAGTAAAAAATAGTTCTAACGCTATATGAGAAACTTTGCCTCGAATTACGTGAAATAGTTTGTGGGCGAACTTATGTATTGCTATGTAACGACTCTTCTCAAAGGAAGACCTAATGGCAGGATGTTGGATTTTAACTAGTAAATGCACCCTCCCCCAAAATAATTCAAAGTTTAATTTGCTTGTACGTAAGTAACGCTTTGAGTTGGAATGATCACTCTCGACGCGATTAGTCGTGCAATATCCCAAATACATGTACTTGTTCGTCTTCCAAACAACAAATTTGTCTGTATATTTATCAAGCCATGATTTTTCAGTGTATTCAATTGCAAGATGATAGTCTATTTAATCCAATAGCAAGTCTCTTCTGGCGTGTTCAAATTCAATATCTGATGATGCATACATAATCTTCTTCCAAGCAGAAACAAACTTCACATGATCACTTTTCTTAGGGAAATAATTTCTTGTTTGCCCCTGAACGTTTTGGTTTATGTGCCAGCGGCATAACATATGCGGTGTCTCTGGGAATACTACTGCTATGGAATTCATCAATGCTAAATCTCTATCGGTCAAAATCACATGCGGTTCTTTCATCCCGTGAACAAGAAACAGCGACTTCAAACACTCTAAAACCCATTTGAACTTGTTTAACTTCTCACCGAACATGAAAGCAAAAACCGCACAATACGTCAAACCAGTACACGTCAGATCCACTATCTCAAACAACAACATACCATATCTTATGACTTTATACGTATTATCCATGATCAACACTATTGGAAATGTCCGCAAAATGTCAAAACTAACTGGATACGTAAAATATATATCTGTAATGACTTTTCTGTCGTCTTCACCAGATTTATGCCATTCAAAATAATTATGTGCCTTAAGCTCTCCCAACAAGAACTGCAGCTGTGACCTACCTGCCTTCTTCAAAATCCTGTTTTCCTGTCGTGCATTGTAGATAGTGCACATACAAGAAACATTATCTTCATTTAGCTTCTTAATACCATTCAGTATATCTCTTGGGTTTGTTCCAATATAGGTCGCTCTTTCAACATATTCCATCTCCTCGTCGTTTAAACGGCCTGCGAAAGAATGATCGTCTAATTGTTTTGAACTCTCGTGGTTGTGAATCCCACATTTCATTTATAATTTTCATTGATCCAATTAAACCATTAACTTGAGAAGCTCAAATGAGTAGCCAATTGTTTTGATTCCTTTCCACTTCCGTTTACGGTCTTTGTCGGCCACTTTTAAAATATACTTTCCTGACCTCTCACACTGGAAAAATATCCTAAGATTTTTTCTACTCTGTACTTTATCCTAGGTTGATGACCAAACCATGATGTTTTCCAGTCTTCGTAACCCACTTAATCAACGCTTCTTGTGTATAAAATCAGTGGTGAAGACCACATGACTGTAGTCGATAGCAAAAGCTTCGTAAGACTCATCGACAATATCTGTTCCCTGTTTAACAACAACAAAACACAACTCGCAATTAGGTACAATAAAGTAAGGGGTCAAAAACTTTTTTTTTTCAAGATGAGCACGCACCACCAGTTCAAGGCCTTAGAACCGGTGGTTCTGGGCGTTAGAACTAATGGTTCTAGGCCATAGAACCGGTCGTACACAGCCAATGTGCCGCCGGTGCTAGGCCCAGAACTAGTGGTGTGTATGTTTTGTACGGCTGGTTCTAAGGCCTAGAACCATCCTCCACCATGCTACGCACCATCGGTTCCAAGGCCCAGAACCGATGGTGCGTGGCGAAACCACCTTCGATGTTACCTTTTCCGGTGACGTCGACTTCTTTTCCGGCGACTCGAGCTTCTTCTCCGGTAACATTTCCTCATCTCCTTCCTCTGACGACATCAACTCCTCCATGATAATTCCTAGTTACGGGTGATTCATGATTGATTATGGGTTTTTCTTTAAAATGAGGTTGAATGTTCTTTAGAGTAATTTGAATTTTGAAGTTGATTTTGAAGATTTTCAGAAAAACAAGACCAATATGGTGTTTGATCTAGTAAGGAATGGTGTTTGTTTGGGTATAGATATCCAAATAAGTTATTTTGTGAATTGGGTATACTTAGGATATACTTAGTGTTTTTTTAATTAATGGTAATTTGGTAATTAAATGGAACATTGAGGGTATTTTCGTCCAAAAAAGCAAAGAAAAGTCAACCAAGGTTTTTGGATAAACTTAAACCACATTTGGGTATATATAGTCATACCCTATTATTTATTGTCTAAAGATTTTGTTATCTATACATATCATGAGACTCTTAAGTATCTAAGAGGTCATACTAAACTCAATATAAAACATGCTAAGTGGTTAGAGTTCATTGACACATTCCCTTACATCATCAAATACAAAAACAAAAAAGAGAACATTGTAGAAGATGTATTATCAATGAGACATGCATTAATCTATACAATGAAGACAAATGTTCTAGGATTGTAACATATCAAAAGGTTTTATGAAGATTATCCAGACTTTATAAATATTTACTATGGGTTTTCTAAAGGGGCATTTGGCTTTTTCTACATACGTGTTCAGTTCTTGAGAACAAGCATTTGTGTATTCCACAAGGTTCTATACATAATATTATCTGAAGAGACGCATATAAAGGAGGTATTATGGGTCACTTTGAAAGAGATAAAACCTCAATTGTCATTGGTGAGACTTTTTTTTGTCATCGCTTGAAGAAAGATGTGAAGAATTTATGAAACCGTTATTATTTGTTTAAAACAAATCTAGATCGCATCCTTAAGTTACTTATCTAACATTAAAAATTCTTATTGTACCATGCGTAGATATATATTATGATTTTTTTGTTAGAACTATCAAAACTCAAACACAAAGACTTTATCTTTGTTTTGGTGGAAAAATTCTCGAATATGGTATATTTAATACCATGTGCTAAGTTGAATGATGTTTCTCAAACAGACTTGCTTTTTAACAAAGTGGTGTGTTTACATGGAATGCCAAGACTGTTATCTCAAATCGAGACACCAAATTCCACAACCACTTTTGAATTTTTTTTGGAAGAAAATAAGGGCTAAATTGTTATTTTAAACAACTTTTCATCATCAAATAGATGACCAAACTGAAATGGTAAACTATACATTATCTGTTTACTTAGAACTACTGTGTGTAAACATCTAAGCCATTGGTTGACATATTTACCATTCATTAAGTTTGCTTATAATGAGGCTAACCACTATGCTACTAAACTGTCTCCTTTTAAAGTTGTGTATGGATTAAATCCTTTGTCTTCGTTGGACTTAGCCACATTACCACCATCAGAGTTTTCAAGCTAAGATAGAATTAACAAGGCTGAACTTGTCAAGAAAATACACTAGAAGTTCCAAGAGAACCTAGAAAAGAGAATTAAGCAATGTAAGCGCAAAAAAGATAATAGACAAAAAGTTAACCTTTGAACCATGAGAATGAGTTTCGATACACATGAGACTAGAAATATTTCTTGGGTCCGGCCAAAAAATTATAATAAAAATAAAAATAAAATTTATATACTATATATAAAATAAAAATAATAATATAAAAATATAATATATTTAAATTAATATAAAATATAAAAATATATTAAATTTGATGTCCGTGGGTCGGGTCGGTTTGATCTGCAAACATGAACGAACTAACTTGGGTTTGAAAAATATTTGGCCCAGAGCGGGTCGGGCAGGGTTCAGGCTGAAGTATAAAAAAATAGGCTTGAACGGACCGACTGACGAATACCCATTGTCATCCCTAGTTTCAATGGAGAATACAGTGTTTCTCAATGGGATACAAGGCATATTCTCAATGAATTTGATTTAGAAGTTGATTTCAAAAATTTAGAGGGGAGACATATGACATATTAAAGATAAAACAATAAGAGTCATTAAATGACACCCATACTTCAATATTGATATATAGTGTCATACAACTCTAGCCTAGATCACCCTTTCAAACCTTCCCGAGTTCATGTTTAATGAATACATTATAAGATCAATTGCTATGTTTTTAGGGAATCTTCTCACAATATGGGTGTCTATCAATAATCGTGCCAAACTTAACTTCTGTAAAGTTTGGCTGGAGCTTGATGTTCCACCTGAGATATTTACCAAAGTGTTTATAGGCTTTGGTGAAAATAAAGGGTTTTGACAGGACATAATCTATGCTAATTTTCTTCATACTTACCAAAGTATTTTCATCTAGCACATAAATATAATAAATGCAAGAAACTACTAACTTCTAAAGTTGCTCAAAATGGAAAGACATATAAAGCTGAATCTTTGCGTCAGCTAAATCACACACCCATGATGTGGTTTGGGTACCTAAATTAAAATCCATTATAATTAAAGAAGGGCACTCAAATGAATAAACAAGAATAAAAAGGTCCCAACAACTACAAGGTCAGAATAAGAAAAGATAGAACAAAATAACGCCATTCAAATTCAACATAATCGAGCAATATTTCATATAAAAAACGTTAGCTAATCATACTGCCTCAATCAAAAGAATCAAGGCAACTGATTCTTCTAGCAATAAAATGTTAAACAAAAATATATTAAGATTAAGGATTCTGAAATCATCGAAGCCCTACTGACAATAGAAACAAGTATAATTTTCTTATAGATAATAAGGATTCAAAAGCTTTAGCAAGTGAGACAAAATCCCATACTTAATTAACCTTAGGTAGTCTACCATCTTCACAAGTACTTAATAAGTTAGTTAGCAAAGATTTTAAAAATATCTTAAGTAAAAGAATGAACAAAACTAAATTCGGGAACTTTAAATTCCCTATCTCTACCAAAGCTCTACTTACTAAATTATTTGGCAGACCCTTATTTAGTTTATTTGAATGACCATCACTATTATGATTTGTAATGTGAGGGATTTGGGTAAAAAGGCTACAATGATAAGGATAAAATCAATCAAAAGAAAGAAAAAAAATTGACTTATTGGAAATCCAGGAGCATATGGTTTATGTAGAGAAACTAAATTATATTGCAAGAAAACAAGGCTTTAAAGTATGCATTGCCAATATCATCAATAAAATCTGGGTACTATGGAATGAAAAATTATTTATGGAAGTAATTTTTAATAAATAACAACTAATTCATCTTAAGGCTAAAAATATGGATATGGACAAAGCCTTCTGGATCACAATAGTTTATACAAAATGTCGTACAACTATAAGGCTTGACCTTTGGAACAATTTGAGGGACCTATCTAGATGTTAAGGATTATATGGTATTAGGGTATTTTAATGTTATCTTTAACTCTCACGAGTAACTATTTTTCTCTACTCT
The DNA here is from genome assembly GCA_036936605.1 of Limnanthes douglasii subsp. nivea. Lineage (NCBI taxonomy): Eukaryota > Viridiplantae > Streptophyta > Magnoliopsida > Brassicales > Limnanthaceae > Limnanthes > Limnanthes douglasii. The sequence goes on from JAUPFV010000003.1 coordinate 182,029,017, forward strand.
TTGTACAATAAGCATGAATGATTTTAGTCGTATTATTATGGATTATTACTTTGAAGACGCTAACTTCTCTCGTTACAAGTTCACTTGGACTAAGAATAGAAAATGGAAGAGTTTAAATATGGTTCTCTATAACTGGGACTGGTTAGGTGAGTTTACAAACATAAGAGTGAGACATCTTTCAAGGACAAACTCAGACCATACCTCTTTGAGTATTTCAATGTTTTCAGACAAAAACCAAATCAAAGCCGATTTTAAATTTCAAAGGATGTGGACCTTACATCTAAGGTTCCTAAAACTTATGGAGGAAAAATGGAAAGAGATTGTGGGTGGTCTTCATATTTAGGTCTTTTAGAAACAATTGAAGAGATTGAAGTACAAATTAAAATGTTGGATCTTTGAGGTGTTTGGTAATGTTTTTGAAGCTATAATTCAAGATGAAATAAGTTAAATTTAGGGAAACTTGCTTTGAGAACACTAAGAGTATAAATGAACAAGTTGTTTTGGCCAAAGCTCAAGCAAGTCTCCTCCAAATATTGACAAGAGAATAGGATTAGTGGGAGAAACATATACTGACTCAATGATGGATGTTACTTTCCATAATTATGTTAAAATAAAGAGTAGAAAAATAAAATCTAAGGAATAATGAGTTTTGGCAACTCGATCAGAGATCAATCAACTCTATTAACGGGACATCCAAACCCAACAATATTAGAGGAACTATACATTTATATTCCTAAAATAATTAACGACGATAATAACAACATGCTTTTGACCTTACCTTCAGAGGAAGGGATTTATGATGTTATCAAATCCATTAGCCATACTAGTGCAGATGATGTAGATGGCTTTAATGCCAGGTTCCATAAATATTGTTGGTCCATAATTTCTCAAGATATTTGCAACGATATTCTGGCTTTTTTCATGCGTCACTTTGTACCTCATGGTATCCATGTTACTGCCATCTGTCTTATTCCGAAAGTAGAGGCCCCTAAATTTTAGAAAGATGTCAGGTTCATTAGATTATGCATCATGCTCAATCGAATAATTTCTAAGTTACCCAATAATAGGCTATCCTCCCTTATTCCTAATATTATTTCTGTTGAGAAATGGGGATTTTTTCAAGGAAAAAACATTCATGACAATATCCTCCTTGCTCGGGAATTATCTAAAGACCTAAATAGCAAAGTAAGATGGATAATATATTGATCAAGATATACATGGCTAAAATCGTTTTACATGTTATCGTTCAACTTAATTATCAGAATCTTTGATAAAGAGTATATATTCAGCCAGATTGCCAATCATAGTGAATTGTAAGCTTCATGGCTTCCTTAAGGCTACAAAAGAAGTGGGAAAAGGTAAACCTTTATCCCTAAGTCTTATTATAATTATGGAGGAATATTTAATCAGGCGTCTAAGGAATCTATTTGAAGAAAATCAAGCTTTGAGATACAAGTCAAGGAGTTCATTAATCATACCTAATTTGGCTTTTGTAAATGATTTTATCATCTTTGTCAATCGTTATATCCCAAATCTTAAGCTCCTGATCAACTTTCTGCAAAACTATCAAGATCTTCTTGTCATATTATAAACAAAGATAAAACCAAGATTATTACATCTATAAGGTTCTCAGTTGTAAGAATTAAAATTATGAAAATAATTATCGGATTTACTCATGGCCTTCTCCCAATTAAATACATGGGTGTCTCAATTCATACAAATTACAAACTTTGTAATTTTGATGAATTGTCTTACCAAAATAAGGAATAAAATATTTGAGTGGGATGGTAAACTACTATCATTTTAGGTAGAATTACATTAATTTAATCATTTCTTCTTACTATTCATTTCCACCATCTTCCAAATTACATATTTCTAAGATGCATTATCAATAGGATTGAAGGTTTTTGTAATAAATTCATGTGAGGCTCAACTAGAACTAAACTTGCTATCAATTGGTCTAAGTGGCTACCGTTATGCAAGCCTTATGATGGGGTAAGTCACCTCTTTTAACATGTGTTTTTAATGATGAAGATAACTCATGGTGCATTGAAAAAAAGGAATAATTAGATAAATGATCACTGGAACTTATTAGAGAGAGAAATGAAAAAAATAAGTAGAGAGAGAAAATGACAAAAGGAATAATCAGCAATAATTGAGTAATGATTGACCATTTTCTAAAAACGAGGTGACGCTTTATATAGTACAAATGGTCGGCCATGATTTACATATTTACCCCCTCTCTTATGATACTTTACACCCTATTATTTTACTAATCATGACCACAAGCATTCATTATTACACAAAACACCCTCAATATTATATATTGTAAGGTTTGTAGTCAATATTTTATTATATCAAATTAACTCATTTACTTCTCCAATTTGGATTATTCCCAATATTTCCTCCCCTTATCAGTAGCTTCCCAATTCTTATGAAGTTGTTTGAACAATGACTAGTTTATGAAATCAGATTTGTCTTATGGTGTGTTTCCTTAGATTATTCTTCCATAAGTGTCTCGCCGGACTATCCCTCCATAAGTGTATCTTCAAATTCATGATCTCACTAAAGGTAATGATGAATTCATATTCGTGTGTCATGTATTTTAGCCACGTATTAGGGTGGTTGTTTACAGGTGGCACACGTATTACATCCGGTCCACGTGTCAAAATACTTTTCGACTAATAACGTATGCGACTCTATTTGATCTACGTGTCTATTATTTCCTGACAAAAATATGAATGCCTTCCAAAATGACTTGTGTGCAAAGAAGTATTTCAAAAAACTCTTACATTTCCCAACACGGATGCACTTCAAAACTTAGGTAGAGCAGTTATCATCCAAAAAACTCTTCATCTTTCCTAGGCACCTGTTACCTAAGAAATTTTTTCACCTTCTTAGGCCTTCGTAACCTTTGACAGCCCACATTTCCTTCTATAAATACTTCAACTCACTTAACATTTCAAAGCTACTCATTTTCACAGTTTCTAGAGAGATGAAGAGAAAATATTTGGTTAGAGAGAGAAATAATTTTCTTCTTTATACGTTTTTCCACCTTTCATGCCTAAAAAATCTGAGGGTCTTGAGATTTATGAAATTTGGAAATGGTTCAACATTGCTAACAAGGCTACAGAATCAAAAGCCGCTGTCATAGAAGAAAAACCTAGACCACTACAAATTCTCTAAATTACTTACTACGTTCAATGGCCTCCTCTAAAAAACCATTCTGATGCAGCATGGACTTTAGGTACCAACAACCCATCTAATCCTCCTACTGCTCAGCCCCCCCGGTCAGACTTGTTTGACACTCGACAAAGTTGACCTTAGCCTCTCTAGGAAACCTAAAAACACTCTACATTTATATTGATGGCTGACAAACATCATGTGACTGAAAAAACCAAAACCGATCGTTCGAAGAGGAAAAAATCTTCTGACCCGACGACCAAAAGATACACAAAAATTAATCTCGCATCCAGCGTTCCTACTCCTTAAAATACCCCATATGGAACTATTCTGACGACTCCCGAGGTTACTCTTTGAAAGACTTCATCAAAATCTATACCAACAGCCCTACGATCATCATCAGAAGAAGATGTCATTCTTGCAAAGAAATCGAAGTAGAATCATCCCTTCGGATCCATCTCAAAGATGAGAGAAAAGGTTCTTGTTTATGAACACAAAGACGATCAAGAAAAAAAATATTATTGTTGTGGATGCTCAACCCATCTGAGTTGTTGTTGCACCCATTTCCCATAACAGACCTTTTTCAAAAACTCAAGCCTTAGCCCTCCAAGATGAAGCTCACACTAGTTCTCTTGTCCACCCCTTAGCTAAACCAAAGAAGAAGAAAAAAGATGAAACAAAATTTCCCTTGAACATTGAGGCTATTCTAGAAAACAACCTATGTGGTTTAATGCTAAACATCGTTTAACGCTACATAAAATCAAATATAAGTACTTTCATCCGTCTGAGGAGAACAAGCTTGGAGATCGGTGAGGGATTTCAGGTTTCATTAAAATTTGGTATCCAGAAGTAGGGGAAACTCCTTTATCAGTTCGGGATCATGAATCTATTATCTACTCATATATTCTCAACTGGGGTCTTTGATACCCACTAGACCGTTCTCTAGTGAAATACTTCGAGTTGGTAGACTTCTGTCTAACTCAGGTCAGTCCTAACACGTGGTTCACGCTGATGGCTTGTATTAGAGCTTCTCGGATCTTCAAGATTGGATTTTCAATGGAACAATTTTCTGGGCTGAAGGGTGTTGCCAAGAACCTTACTGCCTCTTCTACTCATTAACCCTTGGGAAGAAATTCAAGCGAGTCGATGATCTCTTAGAAGTCGACAAGAAGTGGAAGCAAATATTATTCTTCATTTCTGGGATGTAGGAGACCAGCTTCAAAGATTCTACTGGCTTGCGTCATCGAATCTCATTGAAGTGGACTAACCGATGTACTAAGTTCACCTTTACTTTAATTTATCTATTTGATCCGTTTTATTAAGACTTTTCTTGGAGGACAGCAATAAAGGGGAACCCAAATCATTCGGGGAGAATAACAATAAAATGGGTCGAATATTTTCACACTTGAGTTCCTTGGCCAACACTTTTTGGTCCAAAGAATTTCACAAGTGTTTCACTCCCTCGAATCTAGCCTTAATTCATATTTGGTGGGCCGATTTGATGAAAGAAATGTCTATAGAAGAGCTGATAGAGCCTCCCACCCAAGATAATGTTTTTAAGCGATTGGAATCCTCGGACAATCTTTTATTTATTCCTACAAGGGCAAGGGCTCCAAGTCATCAATACCCTAAAAACGATATGGTCGAAGAAGAGGATGTGAATGTTGAGACCCAAGCCGAGGAGAGAAATAAAGGTGAGGTTGAATACGAATAAGTTGATTCTCCCAGGGAATTTGGCTCCAAAAGGCCACCGAGGAGGAACACGTCGAAAGATAAATGCAAGAAGAAAATTATTGAAGAAGAGGAGGAAACAACAGCTCCAAGCATGCCAGCTCCTAAAAGATTCGTTATTGTTGACTTAGACTCTACTCAGAATTCAACAAGAGAAACTGTTTCTTAAAGGATCAAGACAAATAACAATCTGAGAGGTCATGGAAGCGATGAAGGAGTTCCAGAGAATGTCGAATCTAGTTGTCCTTCCTCGACATATTTTGATGTCTACGAGAATGACTTATTAACCAATGAACATAACAAACTACTTCATGTTATTGCTGTTCTTGAGAGAAAATCCAACCAAAACGATCGCTACAAGAAAGAAGTTGTTCAAAAAATAGCCAACGTAAAAAAGTTGAATGGAGAGCTTGCCCATTATAAGAAGATTTCTATTGAGCATTTGACAAAGATTGAGGCGTTGGAATCTCAACTAAAGAAAGAGCAAGAGAATTTTGATGATGAGTGAGAATGATTCATTTCTAGAGAAATCGACGAGAATACGTTGTTGGTGATCTCACTGAGGCCTGTAGTAAGACTAAAACATACTTTGAGAATGTTGTCAATTAGATTGAAAAACTCACTGCTAAGAAGCAATATCCTAGGGACAACAGTGAAAAATACAAGAATATTTCTCTTGAGGAATATGTTGCTGACTGTGTTTCTCGTCGGGATTAAAGAGATGCCAAGATAAAATCCACCTTGTACGAGATTCAAGAACGTTTTTCCGATCTGAAGTTACGAAGTCTTTGGGATAGCGTTCAAGAGAAGCACATCCATAGAGGGTTTTTGTGTAGATGAAGAATTCTCTAGCTATTATGGGGAGTCAAACAGTTCCTCCTCAAATAGCTCGTCGGAGTATGATAAGGAAGGTACCCCTTCGGGGTAAAAATTACTTTGCTAGTTTTGGTTTGTATCGTTCTCATGGAATCCTTTGTGAAACAATTATCTTTGGGACCTTTTTGTTAAGTCCTCGTATTCTTTGGAGACATTTTTTACTATGAAACATGTTTGGAATAAAAGTGTTCTTCGGTTACTTCTTTTCCACCAAACGTTTTAATATCAAAACATTATTATCCAACAACTGTTATTAGAAAATCTTGCTCAATTCAACAGATAAAAATCGTTGACGAACATTCGTTGGAAGACCCTTCCGTCCCAGAAAAAAAATTGGTGACCAACATTCGTCGGAAGACCCTTCTGGTCCAAAAGATAAAAATTGTTGACCAACATTTGTTGGAACACCCTTCCATTCCAAAAAAAATTTGTTAACCAACATTCGTTGGAAGACCCTTCCGGTCCAAAAAATAAAAATTGTTGACAAACATTCGTTGGAAGACCCTTATGGTCCAAAAAATAAAAATTCTGGAAGTTATTTTAAAATGGCAAAGAAATATTATATATAGAAGTTGGCTATAAGGACACCTCGTTAAAACCTTCATGCGCCACTAGGATAGGAAATAGTATGCTTTTGATCCTTACACAAATTCTCAAAAATATATAAAAACTTTATATTCACTCTAAGTACAATTTAAGATGCCCAATATTTCATAGGTGGTGAAGTTATCTTCATTCTTTATCTTTAAGTCGATATATTATCGGCTTCACCTTCTAAATTACCATGTATGGGCCCTCCCAATTAGGTCATAGCTTGTCAATCCATTTTTATTTTGTATGAAAAATATATTTCTCACCACATTGTCCCCGACTTTAAACTCACTTCTTCTAACTTTGGAAGCGTATAAACTCCTCATCAAAATTTGGTGGTGTAGAGAATTCAATTTCGTTCTTCTTCTTTTTTCTTCAATTAAGTCTAACTATGCACGCTTCCCCTTATCGTTGTCCTCTTTGGAATATTCACTGACTCGATATGAAAGGAATATCTCTTCGGATGGCAAAAAAATATCAATTTCAAAAGCAAAGGCAAATGAAGATTTTTGGGCTGCTGTTCGAGGAGTAGTTCTGTATGCCCACCAGACTTTTTGTAAATAATTTTGTCATTTTCCAGCCTTGCCTTCTAAATTTTTTCTCGGCCCAACAAGAATTTCTCGATTAGTAACCTTGACATTGTCATTTTCTTGTGGATGGAAAGTTGCCGAGAAGCATTGTTGAATTCCTTTAGCAGACAAAAATCCTTCAGCTCTTTATTGTCGAATTGTGGGCCATTAGTCATCGTCATTCTTCTCGGAACACCAAAACGACAAAAAATATTAGAAACAATGAACCCGATCACATCTGTAGCTTTTGTTCCTACCAATGGTTCAACTTCCACCCACTTACAGAAGTAGTCTATTACGACAATTATCATCTTTCGTCCCCTAGATGCCATCGTGAAAGGCCCGACCAGATCAATGCCTCATCAGTCGAAAGATAATGGTTCAGATATTTATTCAAGAGGTACTCCTAGTGCGTGAATTGTGTTAGCAAATATTTGGCCAATATCACATTTCTTGACCAATTCTCTGGCATCTGAAACAATTGCGGGCCAATAATATCATGCTAGAAGAACTCTTTGTATCAAAGTTTTATACCCACAATGCGCAGACCCTTTCCCGTAATGTAATTTCGAAAATATCATTTGTGATTCATTTTATCCATCACATAGAAGTAAAGGCCTGCTAAAAGACTTTTTGGATAAGATATCTCTGAGGACCATATAGCCAAATGCCTTGAATCGTATTCCTTTTGCCATTACTTTATGAATAGGCAAAATATCATTTACCAAAAATTCTTTAATTTCACTCCAATATTTTCATGTACTTGTAAACATTTGAAAAGCCTCAACTGATCGTTCTACTTGCTCGGAACCCTTTGTTATCAAATTACTTTCTTGTGTGATAGTCCAGGATTGCTCCTCGGAATATGAAGAAATAGCTACAAAATCAGCCACAAATGTTTTTGCCATATGAACATTTTCGTACCTCACGCTTTTGAAGACTAACGTTAAAGCCTTTAACACCTTTAAATACTTCACTAAATTATCTTTTCTAGCCTCAAACTCTCTAGATGCGTAATTTATAAGAAGTTGTGAGTCGCTTACTAGCCTAAATGTTTTAGCCCCAGAGATCTGAAGAAGTCTTAAACCTACCAAAGCTGTTTCATACTCTGCATCATTATTTGATGCTTTAAACCCAAAGTAAATAGCTTGATACATTGCAATAACATCTAGAGATATAAACTGCACCGCTGCCCCACATCATGATGCACTTGACCCCCATTTTCCGGACTGTCCATTTTCACTCGAAACTTTCTTTATCCACCTTTATATTTGATCGTTTATAATGAAATTTAACTAGGAAATATGCTAAGCCTTGTGCTTTGATTGCAGTCATTGCTTCAAACTTAATATAAAAATCTCCTAACTTAATAGACCATTTGGTCATTCTTCCTGACACATCAGGCCTTTAAAGTATATTTTTAAGCAGATAACATGTTCGTACAATGATAGAATGAGCCTGAGAATAAGGCCTCATTTTCCGAGTAGCAGTTATCAATGTGAGGGATAACTTTTCCAATTTAAGATAACATTTATCAGCATCCAAAAGACTCTGACTGATATAATACACTGGTATAAGGTTATTATCTTCTTCTCGAATCAAAACAACACTAACATCATATTGTGACACTGCTACACAAACATACAATTTTTCCCCATATTTGGCTTTGTCAAAATTTCTGGTGAAGATAAGTATTCTTTATTGGTGGAATGCTTTAGAACATTTTTGAGTCCAATTAAAATAATTTTTTTTCCTCAACACATGAAAAAGGAGCACATTTGTGCGATGTCCAAGATAGAAATTTATTCAAAGTTGTCAATCTCCGTGTTAAAATTTGTACTTCTTTGATCGTTTGAGGTGGTGCCGTAGTGCTCAAAGTATTTAAGTTCACTAGATCAGCTTTTATTCCATGCTTACTAAATATGTACCCAAGATATTTCCGGCCCGCACCCCGAATGTGCAATATTCTGGATTTAATTTCAAATTTATCTTTGTCAAGTTGGTGAAAGCTTCCTTTAAATCTGCAAAATATTTCTCGTCCTTCGTGATTTTTACTAACATATAGTTGATATACACTTCAATATTTTGCTTGATCTGAGTCTCAAAGCCTTCGTTTACTAAGCGTTGGTAAGTTACTCTATAATTTTCCAAGCTAAAATGAATAACCTTATAACAATGTAAATCTCTTCCAGTGATGGACGAAGTGTTTTCTTGATCCTTTTGATCCATTTGGATTTGATTGTAGCCAGCATACGCATCCATAAATAAAAGTAATCGGTTTTCAGAGTTAAAATCTACTAGTTGATCTATTCGAGGAATTAGAAAACGATCTTTTGGATAAGCTTTTTTTAGGTCAGTGAAATCTACATACATCACCCACTTACCAATTTTCTTTTTTACCAAAATTGAATCGGCAGTCCACAAAGGATATTGTGATTCTTGTATGTGCCTAACCTTGGACAACCGATCTACCTTGGCTATGATGGCCTCATATTTCTCTTGAGAAAAAGATCTTCACTTCTTGATGATTGGACGCACACTAATTCGTATTTCGAATCTGTGGCAAATGATTTTCGCGGGAATGCTTGTTACGTATTCAGAACATCATGCAAACACTTGTAATATTATTGACAATAATAGAATTAACCTCTCACTCACCTTTATAGATAATTTTATGCCGATTTTTTAACATTTTTCCCAGAAAAAACCTTATCCTCAAAACTTTTGTCTGAGACCATAAAGTCGGGGATCTCCCTCGGATCATCCACGATATTGGACACCGCATGAGACCCCACTAATTTTATTGCTTTCTTTGACTCATCCCTCTTGATTTTCTTTGGGGTTAAAACCATTCGATAACATTATTCTGCCATCTTTTGGCTGCTTCTAATTGTTCCAACATTATTTCTCATAATATATTTCAATCATTGGTGAACGGCTGAGTCCAATGCATGCATTCTACATTGTTAAGACCTTCAAAAAATTCCATTGGAAGATGTTGGAGAATCGACCATAATAAACAAAATAGCTTTTTAAATGGTTCCATACCTAGTTCTAGTATTCCCTCAATTTTATAACCACTTCAGCGGTTACCCCGGTAAACCCTACAATCATCTAATATGATCAGAGAATTGCTTGGGGGGGGGGGGGTTTCACTATCTTATCATAAGTTGTCATGAATATAATATTAGCAGAACTACTGGTATCGATCAACCTCCTTTGAATTTTGTCCATGGTAATTTTTGCTACAATAACCAGTGCATCTTTATGTAGACCAGCTACATCCCTCATATCATCATCTTCAAAGCAAAGTATTGGAGACAAATTTCTATTCAATTGTGGTGAATCACCTGCTTCTAATTGAGTTGATAGACTGACGATGAGCAACAACATCTCCTTCCAAAATTGTTAATGATTCAAAGACAACACATAATTCACTTACATTCTTCTTATGGCTGACTCCTCTACCACCAAGATGATGTCTCTTTTTGGTTTTGGATCTAAATACTCTATGGAAATTTCAAATGCATCAACAGGTTCCAAAATGATTAGAGTGTTTTCCTACTTAAGAGTTGTACGAGAATTTTTCTTGACAAATTTTGTTAGCTTCCCATTTTTTATAAAAGCCTATATTTCTTATTTCCATGCCACACAATTCTTTATGTCATGCCCAATATCCTCATGATACTTACAGTACTTGTTTCTTCTATTTTCCCTCGTAGTCTATATTGGAAGTGGCTTGTGGAACTGTATGTGGGGACGTGCTCTGTCAAAACCTATTGATACACACTATGTCAGCTCAGCAAAATGGGCTGGTCGGGTCCACTTTTTAGACATAGGTCGGATATGTTGTTGTGTGTTCACAAATTATGTATTCATTTTCAACTTTGGAGGTGCTTGAGATGGTGTTTGAATTGGTGCTTGAAATCGGACAACATTTTATGGATGTGAACAGTTATGTGCTACCATCGGATTTTAATGGAACTGATTCTGCTCTAGTTGTGCCAAAGAGTCCATTTCCGATGCTTGCGTTTCTTCCACAAAAATTAATTTCTCTACTAGATCCAACGAAGCCCAAAATGTCATGGCTTGCCTTTCTGCAACATTATCTTTCATTATATCGAGGAGGAGTCCCATTCGAAAAGCGACTAATGCCGCTTTATCTTTACAACTTCCATGTCAGTTTTAGCCTTAATAAAATGATTCGTATTATCCTTGAGGCTCTCTCCCACTTCCTACCTACAGTAAATAATCTTATCACCATTTTTTGGTACCCATGAAATACAGACGAAACATATTCCAAAATATATAAAAATGATTTAATGCAATCTTGTGGAAGGTTATTGTACAACTTTGAAGCTATTTTCTTAAATATTTGGGAGAAGGCTCTACATATAAATTTATCATCATCATCATAGTTGATCATAAATTTCTTAAATTGTTCAATATGGCTGTCCGAATCTTGCGTTCCATCAAACTTTTCCAGCTCCAAAATATCAAACCACTTAGGTAGATGCCCTGAAAGAATTTCTGGGAGATGGGAGATGACCTCTAATTGTGACCCACTTTATACACATTTCCCCTATGACCTTCATTCGGTGTAGTGTGAAAACCTTCATCGGATGGGTATGTGAATTGATTGCTTACACGATATTCGAAATTATGACTTCCTGAATGGATTTGCATATGTGGAGTTGTTTGCTCCCGTCTAGCTATATTCGCAACCATATCTTGCTACTCTGAGACAAGTCTCTGTTTCTCTTGTTCACTATTTTCTATCTTCAAACCTTTAGCTTTATGAGATGTCTGAGAACCATCTTTTAACCACCTCAAATCTTTTCTTTTCTAACTTTTTGGACATCGATTATCCCTTTTCGGAGAAAAGGATTTATACAAACAATATGATGAATATTCACTAGATTTAGTTGACTCATAGCAGCGCCTAGACTTCACTTTTCTCTTTAAGGAATAACGACTTTGTCTCTGCTTCTTTTCATCCGTCCGATGAACATCTTCCATATGATTTTTTTTCAGTTATTTGTTCTCTCTGGACTTCTAATTTAAGCCTACGTAAACTCATTATCGCTTTCTTCTCAGCATTCAATCTTTTAATATCTTCCAAAAGCTCTTTCCGCCAAGCTACTAAGGAATTTTTTTCTAGTAGTCCCTTGGCATGTCGGTCATTGTCGTTTCTTTCATTCAGTATTTGTTCCTCGATCAGGAGATCTCCAGATGAGTCTCCAATCATACAGTTCTTCATACAAAAATCTAGATCTCTTTAAATTTATGTATACATTAGTCTCACAACGTTTAAGAATAATACTATGATTTTGGAAAAACAATTATGGGTTCCAATCGCGTTTCCCACAGACGACGTCAATGATAGTTCCAAATATTTCCTATGAGGGTCATCTGTTACAACAATGTTTGTAGGAGAATACTAGAGAGAGAAATAACATAATAAGTAGAGAGAGAAGGACAAATAGAATAATCATCAATAATTGAGTAATGATTGAACCTTTTCCCAAAAATGGGTGATGCTTTATATAGTACAAATGGTGAGCCGTGATTTATATATTTACCCCTACTCTTATGATACTTTAAACACCATTATTTTAATAATACTAACCACAAGTATTAGTTATTACACAAAGCACCCTCAATATTATATATTTGTAAGGTTTGTACTCAATGTTTTATTATATAAAATTAATTCTCTTACTTCTCCAATTTGGCTTATTCTTCCTAATTTCCTCTCCCTTTATCAAGAGCATCGACAAATAATGTCATAGTTTCTGATATTGAGAAAATTAGGAATTTTTATGTTAAAGAACAAGAGGTGAACTCTATTAAGTGGTCTTTTTTGGAATCAAGGAACTTTAACACAAATGAAACCTGGAATGTTGTAAGATATAGAGGGAATAAGTCCAATAATTTTAAAATAATATGGAACTCTTCATCACCTAGGAATTTTTACTTTTTGTAATAGAGGATCCTTAATAATTAAATTCCAGTGGACTTAATCCTACAAAAAAACACTACTCAATAACATCAAAATACAAATTTTGTGAACACACTAAAACAATCAAACACATCATTGTTCAGTGAATCACTTCATGTGAAGTATGAAAATACTTCATATGTCTTTTTGGTATCCTTATCAATAAGCATATGACTCTCCCCCATATGATAAGATGGTTTATCAGAAAAGATGTTCATATAAAGACTATATTACCATCAATAATCTATTGAGTTCTTTTGCAATCAAGGAATAAGATCAAGCATAAAGACCAAACGATTAATGTTAACTTTAAGTGGCTCAAATAAAATATATAATTTCAAGTTTAGATCATGTTAAACTTCTTAAAAGGACTCACCGGTTACATGTCATAAATGATGCTTATGACTTAGGCTGTGTTCATCATCTAGATAAGTTTAGGACCAGTCTTCCTCAAATGGAAACCATCTTAAATGAATAAATATGAACTTAATACATTTGGTTCTTGTATTATTTCAAGGGAAGCTAGTGAAGGTGTTTTAATGAGGAATAACTACGGTGATCTAGTTGCAGCCTATGGTAGAATCTACAGAAAACAAATCCCTTTAATTTCTGATTGTATAGATTTGTTTGATGGTCTTATCATATGTAAAGAAAATGCCTTGAATTTTATAAATATTGATATTGATTCAAGGATTATTTTTTAAAGTTATCTAAAATAAAGACTCATTGGTATTTGATTCTCATATTATCTTGCTGAATAAAGCGTATCATATCTAGCACGACAGTATTTCACATCTTAGAGAACAAAATAAGGTTGCCGACTGAATTGCTACATGGATTCTCAAATACAAAAGAAATTTATATTACAATCTTAATCAAGTTATTGGAAACCTTCTAGAAATCCTTGAAGTAGGCTACCTAAGACCTAAAGATTACTAGTATCTAGGTTATTGCTTCATAGTCCTTGATCACCTGTAAAATCAAAGAATTCTAACCTGGATCTAGAGGTTTAAGATTAATTCTATTTTAGTTCTAATCTTTTCATTCAATTAAAGATTCAAATGCTGCAGGTGTTAGGGTTTTTTTTTCACGAGTCGTTTGAACCGGTCCCATTGTTCTGACGGTCTCCCGAATTTTGATACATATGATGATGATGTGACTGCTGATGTTGGTGCAGTTTTGATGGTACGACAACTTTTCTTTCCCCTCGTGTTCCTGATCAGAGTGACTGGCTGCAGAATAATGTGTTTCAGTGCACTTGTACGATTGGCGTGAAAGTGTGCACCTTCATTATTGATGCTGGTAGCTGTGAGAATGTAATTTCCGAGACAGTGGTTTGGAAGCTCGAGCTGAAATCAGATTCGCACCGCAAGCCATACAAGCTGGCCTGGCTGAGTAAAGGTACTGATATCATTGTGTCTCAACGTGTGCTTGTATCATTTTCTGTGGGGCAGACATACTGGGATGAGGTGTTTTGTGATGTAGTGCCCATGGAAGCTTGTCACTTATTGCTTGACCGCCTTTGGAAGTATGAGTTGTCTGTTGTGCATGATGGTCGTGCAAATACTTATTCATCTTTTTTTTCGGGGTAAGAAGATTGTTCTAGTGCCGCCAAAGCCTCAATCCCTCAGCATTGGCTCTGGTCCTTCTACAACGACCTTGCTGTCCCATGCTCTTTTTCAGGCGGCCGTGGAAGAAGCTGATGTGGTCTTCTTGTTGTTTTATGATCTTGTTGTGACTGATTCTCGTGCGGACCCTAGCCTTACAGTTCAGCGCCTGCGGCAGGCATAGTTTGCCCACAACCATGCCCTTAACCGCTCGACGGGTCTTTCTCTTTTCCAGGAGTTTGCACTCTTCAAATCAAGCTTGCTGAACACATAAGCACCACCCAACTGGTCTAAAAGATCATCCAGACGAGGTATAGGAAACCTGTAGCAAATAGTGATCTTGTTGATAGCTCGGCTGTCCACACACATATGCGAGGAACCATCCTTCTTCGGTGTCAGCAACGCCGGAACTGCATATGGACTGAGACTTTCTCGAACATGCCCCTTATCCAACAAATCCTCCACCTGTCGATAGTGGGTCCGATTTGGGAGAGCAGCACCAGGAACTAGGTCCATTTGATGTTGAATATCTCTCAGAGGAGGTAACTCAGAGGGCAAAGTCTCAGGAAACACATTTGCAAACTCCTGCAAAAAAAACTGAACTGCAGAGCTATGGTTTGCACGAGAAATAGTGACAACATAATCGCAAAACAACAAGAAGACCACACCAGCTTCTTCCATGGCCGCCTGAAAAAGAGCACGGGACAGCAAGGTCGTTGTGGAAGGATCAGAGCCAATGCTGAGGGACCGAGGCTTTGGCGGCACTATAACAATCTTCTTACCCCGAAAAAAGAATGAATAAGTATTCGCACGACCATTATGCACAACAGACAAATCATACAGCCAAGGGCAGCCAAGAAATAAGTGACAAGCGTCCATGGGCACCACATCACGAAACACCTCATCCCGGTATGGCTACCCAACAGAAAATGATACAAGCACACGTTGAGACATAATGATATCAGTACTTTTACTCAGCCAGGCCAGCTTGTATGCCTTGGGGTGCGACTCTGATTTCAGCCCGAGCTTTGAAACCGTTGTCCCAGAAATTACATTCTCACAGCTACCAGCATCAATAATAAAAGTGCACACCTTACCGCCAATTGTACAAGTAGAGTGCCAATCGTACAAGTAGACGGAAACATATTATTCCGCAGCCAGTCACTCTGATTAGGAACAGAAGGGGAAAGAAAAGTGTGTCGTACCATCAAAACTGCATCACCAGTCACAACCTCCTCTGCGACTTAGTCTTATCATCATATGTATCAAACTTCGGGAGATCATCAGGAACAATGGGACCGGTTCAAATGCCTCATGAGATAAAAGACCTCTAGCACCCACAGCACATATATTTTACCTGACGATGCCCTAACTCACCACAGCCAAAGCAACGTAACTTACCAGAAGAACAGTTGGTCGCATCGCGCCAAGGAGGGGCCTGATCAGGGGTTGGACGTGAAACTGGTGCGGGCACTGAGGTCTATGTAGGAGCACCAGTCCATACCCCAATCTGGGTCCGTTGAGCCAACTGTTTCTCTTCCTGGAGGGCACGCCGATGAGCTTCCGAAACAGACAACGGGTCGAACATGTTCAACACATCCTGGAGTTGAGGGCAACCGACTAATATAGCGGGATACCCGCTGATGTACGTTCGTATGAGCAACCAACTGAAAGAACTCCTCCATATACTCGTCCACAAAGCATGGCCCCTGACGAAGATTCTGGAAACGCTGGAATAATTCTCGCTCGAAATTGTAAGGCAAGAATGTCTTGCGGATTTTCTTCTTAAACTTCTCCCAACTACGTACTTTCTCCTTGCCTTCACGCACACGGATCGTTTTCACCTGATGCCACCAAGTTTGTGCCCTGCCTCGCAGGTGGATGGTAACCAAAGCTACCCGTCTCTCCTCAGGAACTTCCTTGAAGTCCAGCACCTCCTTAACCTGGGATAACAAATCAACAAACTCCTCCGCCCGAAGGCCACCATCAAAGTCAGGAATGTTGACCTTAAATTCAAGCTCCCATCGGCGGTCCTGATAAAGTATTCTGTTCTGACCCCTCTCCAAAAGGGTTATCGGGACCTGGTAGTAAGTTCAGCCATCTGATGGGTAAGATACTCGACCTAACGGTGCAGGTCAGCATTCTCGCGATCTCCAAAATCACTCGCATCTCTTTCCACAGCAACGCCGCTGCGACCTCTGGGTCTTCCTCCCACATCTCGCAGGACTGCTTGTGTCTGATACCAATATGATCAGAGTAAACGCAGAGAAGCCAATATAGGGAAACCTTAATTTTTTTTTATCAAAATTCAACTCGCTTACATCGTAAACAAAATACGTTTAAATAAGGGTTCAGATGAAAACCCTAATACGAAAATACCAAAAATGTCCAAAAGTAATAAAAAATCGAAATAAAATAGTAAACGACTCTGAATGCCAAAAAACATCATATATCACGAGCATAGCTGGTGACTTCAACTCGTGGCGTCGTTCCCTTCGAAATAAAGTGTTGTGGGTCAAAAGCGAACACCAGGAGCTCCGAAACTGTCAATTCGCTGCATTGTTCGGGTGATGACCTGTCTTCATAAATTTTAGCGCTAATATGTCTGCATCATTTAATAAACCTTAATTATTAAAAGTAAAAAACCCAACTACTCAAACTATGGATTTGAGTGACTATAACGACGATTTCAGCTGCAACATTGATGATTTCGAGGAGGAGCCGCTTACTAATCATATGAAGAGTGTGCTTGAGGTAAACTTTATTTTTTTTCTGAGCAGAACACATCCTCGCACGAAATCGTGCTTGGAATTGTACACTTCCACGCAAGAACACACGTGGAAGATACAAATCTTCACATGATTGTGCGAAGCTTGTGTCAAATCTTCGTAATTTCATACCAAGATTTGACACAATCTTCACAGCAATGTATCCGAAGATTGTGCCAAATCTTGACATGAAATTTCGAGTATTTGAACTGTCTTTATTTCTATTGACAAGTTATTGTTGTTTATTTTAATGATTAATTTTAAGTTCTGAAATGATAAGTTTCTTAATGCTTGGTTGGAAAGTTTACTGATTTATCATCAATATTAAAACAAGGTACCAAAACATAAACCACTAACAAATGAAATACAAAGCATTATAACGAAAAAGTAAATATAGTGCTAAACAACATAGAACCCACAAATTAACATAAACCGACTAAACAAATTTATCAAGATCAGTTACTTCTGGGAACGAACAAACTGGCTTTCTACCTTCGAGCTCCGCATATGTTTTGCAGTGACCAGCTATTGGTAGCTCCCAAGTTGAAGCCTCCTCACTCTTCAATGCATACCACGTAGGATGTATACGTGCACAAGAACATAAAGGCTTGATTGCTAGCTATTAAATCCAACAAGAATTAGAACAAAATCTTGTTTAATACAATCGTACTAAATATCAAAAGTATGATTGAATTGACTTACATTGACGACGTGATTAGTATCAACGAATCCAAACCCAATTTCACATCTTTTGGTCATCATAGGTGGTTCACTGCGTAAAGGTAGAAACATTTGGCTGCAGTTGTGAGATCCCACAAGTGACAAAAAATAAATAATACATTCGAACTTGGTTGCAATCGCAATGCCCATCTCCGCCATTGTTATCCAATATTTGGTGAATTCTGGAGTTTCATAGTAGTTTATACTTTCTGCAACCTTCAAGTACTCTTCTTTACAGCTATATATATTGTTATAAGTTGCATAGTTGTCCATTAGTTCATCGTAGATTGTCTTCTAAACACCTTGCCAACCTTCTTCATGACCGTACAACCCAAACGAAACTGCTCTATATCCACAATGACCATCTCCCCTAACATCATTTACGCCAGATATAAAAGGATTGAAGTGAGTCGGAAACCAACGCAAAAAACCTTTCGGATCGTATATCAGTTCTTTGCCTCCAACAACAGATTATTGTACGATATTGATAGCAAGAGAGGCGATGGAAGAACTACGAGTACAAGGTACTCTAGGCACATCCGCACGAATCGTATTTGCACTAGCAACTGCTTTACGGGAGTTAAATTTTGGTGTTTTGAAAGAGTTCATCACTGAGTCAAGGCTAGCCTTATCAGCATCGCTCACATGATCCCATTATCATTTATCTCATTTAGTGGATGATGCATCGACAACAAGTTTTCATTTCACCTGCGGACGACCGCGGTGTTTCTACTTCTCCAATGGCTCTAGTAAGGAAGATGTCTCAGGATAAACAATTTCAAACCATTTCTTGTACATATATTTTATACGACTTTCGTCTTTTGTCTCCATAACATCGATTACAAGTTTTTTTCCAAATCATCTTTGAGAATCTCCATCATCGTATGGTTTGTATGATGTTGTATTTCTAACCTTGTCCAATGGCTGTGAAACACTTCTAATGATGCAAATTTTCCATTTTTACGCCACTCGCGGATTTGGTGGTAGCACGGTATATCATAGGTAGATCTTATCACGCATATGCAAACATCATTGCATATATCGTGTATAATATCCGAACCATCTTCGGTAGCAATTTTCTTGCAATCTTCAGTCATCTCTAATTTAGTAAAAAATAGTTCTAACGGTATGTGAGAAACTTTACCTCGAATTACGTCAAATAGTTTGTCGGCGAACTTATGCATTGCTATGTAACGACTCTTCTCTAAGGAAGACCTAATGGCAGCATGTTGGATTTGAACTAGTGAATGCACCCACCCCCAAAATAACTCAAAGTTTAATTTGCTTGTACGTAGGTAACACTTTGAGTTTGAATGATCATTCTCGACGCGATTAGTCGTGCAATATCCCAAATGCATGTACTTGTTCATCTTCCAAACAACGAATTTGTCTGTGTATTTATCAAGCCATGATTCTTCAGTGTATTCTTCAGTGTATCCAATAGCATGTCTCGTCTGGCGTGTTCAAATTCAATCTTTGATGCTGCATACACAATCTTCTTCCAAACAGAAACAAACTTCACATGATCACTTTTCTCAGGGAAATAATTTCTTGTTTTCCCCCGAACATTGTGGTTTATGTGCCAGCGGCATAACATATGCGTTGTCCCTGGGAATACTAATTCTATGGAATTCATCAATGCTAAATCTCTATCGGTCAAAATCACATACGGTTCTCACCGGACATGAAAGAAAAAGCCGCACAATACGTCAAACCAGTACACGTCACATCCACTATCTCAAACAACAACATACCATATCTTATGACTTTATGCGTACTATCCATGATCAACACTATTGGAAATGTCCGCAAAAGGTCAACACTAACTGGATGCGTAAAACATATATATGTAATGACTTTTCCATCGTCTTTACCAGATTTATGTCATTCAAAATAATTATGTGCCTTAAGCTCTCCCAACAAGAACTGCAGTTGTGACCTACCCGCCTTCTTCAAAATCCTGTTTTTCTGTCGTGCATTGTAGATAGTGCGCATACAAGAAACATTATCTTCATTTAGCTTTTTAACACCATTCATTATATCTCTAGGGTTTGTTCCAATATAGGTCGCTCTTTCAACATATTCCATCTCTTCCTCGTTCAAATGGCCAGCAAAAGAATGACCGTCTAATTGTTTTGAACTCTCGTGGTTTTGAATCCCACATTTCATTTATAACTTTCATTGATCAGATTAGACCATTAATTTGAGAAGCTCAAATGAGCAGCCAATTTTTTTTTATTCTTTTCCACTTCCGTTTACGGTCTTTGTCGGCCACTTTTAAAATATACTTTCCCGACCTCTCACACTAGAAAAATATCCTAGGATTTTTTCTACTCTTTACTTTATCCTAGGTTGATGACCAAACCATGGTGTTTTCCGGTCTTCGTGACCCACTTAATCAATGCTTTTTGTGTATAAAAATCAGTGGTGAAGACCACATGACTGTAGTCGATAGCAAAAGCTTCGTAAGACTCATCAGCAACATATGTTCCCTGTTTAACAACAACAAAACACAACTCGCAATTAGGTACAATAAAGTAAAGGGTCAAAACGTTATTTTTTCAAGATGAGCACGCACTACCAGTTCGAGGCCTTAGAACCGGTGGTTCTGGGCGTTAGAACTAATGGTTCTAGGCCATAGAACCGGTCGTACACAACCAATGTGTCGCCGGTGCTAGGCCCAGAACCTGTGGTGCATATGTTTTGTACGGCTGGTTATAAGGCCTAGAACCAGCCTCCACCATGCTATGCACCATCGGTTCCAAGGCCCAGAACCGATGGTGCGTGGCGAAACCACATTCGATGTTATATTTTCCGGCGACGTCAACTTCTTTTCCGGTGGCTCGAGCTTCTACTCCGGTAACATTTCCTCATCTCCTTCCTCTGACGACATCAACTCCTCCATGATAATGCCTAGTTCCGGGTGAGTCATGATTGATTATGTGTTTTTCTTTAAAATGCAGTTGAATGTTCTTTAGAGTAATTTGAATTTTGAAGATTTTCAGAAAAACAAGACCAATATGGTGTTTGATCTAGTAAGGAATGGTGTTTGTTTGGGTATAGATATCCAAATAGGTTAATTTGTGAATTGGGTATACTTAGCATATACTTAGTGTTTTTTTAATTAATGGCAATTTGGTAATTAAATGGAACATTGAGGGTATTTTCGTCCAACAAAGTCAAATAAAAGTGAACCAAGGTTTTTGGATAAACTTAAACCACATTTCGGTATATATAGTCATACCCTATTATTTATTGTCTAAAGATTTTGTTATCTATACATATCATGAGACTCTTAAGTATCTAAGAGGTCATACTAAACTCAATATAAAACATGCTAAGTGGTTATAGTTCATTGACACATTCCCTTACATCATCAAATACAAAAACGAAAAAGAGAACATTGTAGAAGATGTATTATCAATGAGACATGCATTAATCTATACAATAAAGACAAATGTTCTAGGATTGTAACATATCAAAAGGTTTTATGAAGATTATCCAGATTTTATAAATATTTACTATGGGTTTTCTAAAGGGGCATTTGGCTTTTTCTACATACATGTTCAGTTCTTGAGAACAAGCGTTTGTGTATTCCACAAGGTTCTATACGTAATATTATCTGAAGAGACGCACATAAAGGAGGTTTTATGGGTCACTTTGAAAGAGATAAAACCTCAATTGTCATTGGTGAGACTTTCTTTTGTCATCGCTTGAAGAAAGATGTGAAGAATTTATGAAACCGTTATTATTTGATTAAAACAAATCCAGATCGCATTCTTAAGTTACTTATCTACCATTAAAAATTCCTATTATACCATGCGTAGATATATATTATGATTTTTTTGTTGGAACTATCAAAACTCAAACACAAAAACTTTATCTTTGTTTTGGTGGAAAGATTCTCGAATATGGTATATTTAATACCATGTGCTAAGGTGAATGATGTTTCTCAAACAGGCTTTCTCTTTAACAAAGTGGTGTGTTTGCATGGAATGCCAAGAATGTTATCTCAAATTGAGACACCAAATTCCACAACCACTTTTGAATTTTGTTTTAGAAGAAAATAAGGGCTAAATTATTATTTTAAACAACTTTTCATCACCAAATAGATGACCAAACTGAAGTGATAAACTATACATTATCTGTTTTACTCGGAACTACTGTGTGTAAACATCTGAGCAATTGGTTGAGATATTTACCATTAATTAAGTTTGCTTATAATGATGCTAACCACTATGCTACTAAACTGTCTCCTTTTAAAGTTGTGTATGGATTAAATCCTTTGTCTTCGTTGGACTTATCCACATTACCACCATCAGAGTTTTCAAGCTAAGATAGAATTAACAAGGCTGGACTTGTCAAGAAAATACACTAGAAGTTTTGAGAGAATCTAGAAAAGAAAATTAAGCAATGTAAGCGTAAAGAAGATAATAGACACAAAAAGTTAACCTTTGAACCATGATAATGAGTTTCGATACACATGAGACCATAAATATTTCTTGGGTCTGGCCGAAAAATTATGATAAAAATAAAAATAAAAACAATATACTATATATAAAATAAAAATAAAAATATAAAAATATAATATATTTAAATTAATATAAAATATAAAAATATATTAAATTTGATATCCGCGTGTCGGGTCGGTTTGATCTGCAAACATGAACGAACTAACTTGGGTTTGAAAAATATTTGGCCCGGAGCGGGCCGGGCAGGGTTCAGGCTCAAGTATATAAAAACAGGCTTGGACAAACCGATTGACGAAGACCCATTGTCATCCCTATTTTCAATGGAGAATACAGTGTTTCTCAATGGGATACAAGGCATATTCTCAATGAATTTGATTTAGAAGTTGATTTTTAAAAAAATTAGAGGGGAAACATATGACATATTAAAGATAAAACAATAAGAGTCATTAAATGACACCCATACTTCAACATTGATATATAGTGTCATATAACTCTAGCCTAGATCACCCTTTCAAACCTTCCCGATTTCATGTTTAATGAATACATTATAAGATCAATTGCTATGTTTTTAGGGAATCTTCTCACAATATGGGTGCCTATCAATAATTGTGCCAAACTTAACTTCTGTAAAGTTTGGCTGGAGCTTGATGTTCCACCTAAAATTTTTACCGAAGTGTCTATAGGCTTTGGTGAAAATAAAGGGTTTTGACATGACATAATCTATGCTAATTGTCATTAGCACATAAATGAATAAACACCCATGAAGCTACTAACTTCTAAAGTTGCTCAAAATGGAAAGACATATAAAGCTCAATCTTTGCGTCAGCTAAATCACACACCCATGATGTGGTTTGGGTGCCTAAATTAAAATATATTATAGTTAAAGAAGGGCACTCAAATGAATAAACATGAATAAAAAGGTCCCAACAACTACAAGGTCAGAAAAAGAAAAGATAAAACAAAATAAGGTCATTCAAATTCAACATAATCGAGCAATATTTCACATAAAAAAACATTAGCTAATCATACTGCCTCAATCAAAAGAATCAAGGCAATTGATTCTTCTAGCAATAAAAGATTAAACAAAAATATATTAAGATTAAGGATTCTGAAATCATCGAAGCCCTACTGATAATAGAAACAAGTATAATTTTCTTATATATAATAAGGATTCAAAAGCTTTAGCAAGTGAGACAAATTTCCATACTTAATTAACCTTAGGTAGTCTACCATCTTCACAACTACTTAATAAGTTAGTTAGCAAAGATTTTAAAAATATCTTAAGTAAAAGAATGAACAATACTAAAGTCGGGAACTTTAAATTCCCTATCTCTACCAAAGCTCTACTTACTAAATGATTTGGGAGACCCTTATTTAGTTTATTTGAATGACCATCACTAATCTGATTTGTAATGTGAGGGATTTGGGTAAAAAGGCTACAATGATAAGGATAAAATCAATCAAAAGAAGGAAAAAAGTTGACTTATTGGAAATCCAGGAGCATATGGTTTATGTAGAGAAACTAAATTATATTGCAAGAAAACAAGGCTTTAAAGTATGCATTTCCAATATCATCAATAAAATCTGGGTACTATGGAATGAAAAATTATTTATGGAAGTAATTTTTAATAAATAACAACTACTTCATCTTAAGGCTAAAAATATGGATATGGACAAAGCCTTTTGGATCACAATAGTTTATGCAAAATGTCTTACAACTATAAGGCTTGACCTTTGGAACAATTTGAGGGACCTATCTATAGATGTTAAGGATTATATGGTATTAGGGTATTTTAATGTTATCTTTAACTCTCACGAGTAACTATTTTTCTCTACTCTTTGTACAATAAGCATGAATGATTTTAGTTGTATTATTATGGATTATTACTTAGAAGACGCTAACTTCACTAGTTACAAGTTCAGTTGGACTAAGAATATAAAATGGAATAGTTTAAATATGGTTCTCTATAACTCGGACTGGTTAGGTGACTTTACAAACACAAGAGTGAGACATCTTTCAAGGTCAGACCATACCCCTTTGAGTATTTCAATGTTTTCAGACAAAAACCAAATCAAAGCCGATTTTAAATTTCAAAGCATGTGGACCTTACATCTAAGGCTCCTTAAACTTATGGAAGAAAAATGGAAAGAGATTGTGGATGGTCTTCATATTTAGGTATTTTAGAAAAAATTGAAGAGATTGAAGTACAAATTAAAATGTTGGATCTTTGAGGTGTTTGGTAATGTTTTTGAAGCTATAATTCAAGATGAAATAAGTTAAATTTAGGGAAACTTGCTTTGAGAACACTAAGAGTATGAACGAACAAGTTGTTTTGGCCAAAGCTCAAGCAAGTCTCCTCCAAATATTGACTAGAGAATAGGCTTATTGGGAGAAACATAAACTGACTCAATGATGGATGTTACTTTCCATAATTATGTTAAAATAAAGAGTAGAAAAATAAAATCTAAGGAATAATGAGTTTTGGTAACTCGATCAGAGATCAATCAACATTCAACAAAGATGCTGAAGAATACTTCAAAACTCTATTAACGGGACATCCAAACCCAACAATATTAGAGGAACTATACATTTATATTCCTAAAATAATTAACGACGATAATAACAACATGATTTTGACCTTAACTTCAGAGGAAGGGATTTATGATGTTATCAAATCCATTAGCCCTACTAGTGCAGATGATGTAGATGGCTTTAATGTCAGGTTGGTCCATAATTTCTGAAGATATTTGCAACGATATTGTGGCTTTTTTCATGGGTCACTTTGTACCTCATGGTATCCATGTTACTGCCATCTGTCTTATTCCGAAAGTAGAGGCCCCTAAATTTTAGAAAGATGTGAGGTTCATTAGATTATGCATCATGCTTAATCAGATAATTTCTAAGTTACCCAATAATAGGTTAACCTCCCTTATTCCTAATATTATTTCTGTTGAGAAATTGGGATTTTTTTCAAGGAAAAAACATTCATGACAATATCCTCCTTGCTCGGGAATTATCTCAAGACCTAAATCGCAAAGTAAGAGGGATAATATATTGATCAAGATATACATGGCTAAAATCGTTTTACATGCTATCGTTCAACTTAATTATCAGAATCTTTGATAAAGAGTATATATTCAGCCAGACTGCCAATCATAGTGAATTGTAAGCTTCATGGCTTCCTTAAGGCTACAAAAGAAGTGGGAAAAGGTAAACCTTTATCCCTAAGTCTTATTATAATTATGGAGGAATATTTAATCACGGGTCTAAGGAATCTATTTGAAGAAAATCAAGCTTTGAGATACAAGTCAAGGAGTTCATTAATCATACCTAATTTGGCTTTTGTAAACGATTTTATCATCTTTGCCAATCGTTATATCCCAAATCTTAAGCTCATGATCAACTTTCTGCAAAACTATCAAGATCTTCTTGTCAGATTATAAACAAAGATAAAACCAAGCTTATTACATCTAAAAGGTTGTCAATTGTAAGAATTAAAATTAGGGAAATAATTACCGGATTTACTCCTGACCTTCTCCCAATTAAATACATGGGTGTCTCAATTCATACAAATTACAAACTTTATAATTTTGATGAATTGTCTTACCAAAATAAGGAATAAAATATTTGAGTGGGATGGTAAACTACTATCATTTTAGGTAGACTTACATTAATTCAATCATTTCTTCTTACTATTCATTCCCACCATATTCAAAATTACATATTTCTAAGATGCATTATCAATAGGATTGAAGGTTTTTGTAATAAATTCATGTGAGGCTCAACTAGAACTAAACTTCCTATCAATTGGTCTAAGTGGCTACCGTTATGCAAGCCTTATGATGGGGTAAGTCACCTCTTTTAATATTTGTTTTTAATGATGAAGATAACTCATGGTGCATTGAAAAAAAAAATTAGATAAATGATCACTGGAACTTATAGTTGATAGTTCCAAGGATTTTCTAGGAGGGTTGTCTGTTACAGCAATGTTCGTAGGAGAATATTAGAGAGAGAAATGAAAAAAATAAGTAGAGAGAGAAAATGACAAAAGGAATAATCAGCAATAATTGAGTAATGATTGACCATTTTCCCAAAACGAGGTGACGCTTTATATAGTACAAATGGTGGGCCATGATTTACATATTTACCCCCTCTCTTATGATACTTTACACCCTATTATTTTACTAATCATGACCACAAGCATTCATTATTACACAAAACACCCTCAATATTATATATTGTAAGGTTTGTAGTCAATATTTTATTATATCAAATTAACTCATTTACTTCTCCAATTTGGATTATTCCCAATATTTCCTCCCACTATCAGTAGCTTCCCAATCCTTATGAAGTTATTTGAACAATGACTAGTTTATGAAATCAGATTTGTCTTATGGTGTGTTTCCTTAGATTATGCTTCCATAAGTGTCTCACCGGACTATCCCTCCATAAGTGTATCTTCAAATTCATGATCTCACTAAAGGTAGTGATGACTTCATATTCGTGTGTCATGTATTTTAGCCACGTATTAGGGTGGTTGTTTACAGGTGGCACACGTACTACATTCGGTCCACGTGTCAAAATAATTTTCGACTAATGACGTATGCGACTCTATTTGATCCACGTGTCTATTATTTCCTGACACAAATATACATGTCTTCCAAAATGACTTGTGTGCGAAGAAGTATTTTAAAAAAAACTCTTACATTTCCCAACACGGATGTACTTCAAAACTTAGGTAGAGCAGTTATCATCCAAAAAACTCTTCATCTTTCCTAGGCACCTGTTACCTAAGAAATATTTTCACCTTCTTAGGCCTTCGTAACCTTTGAAAGCCCACATTTCCTTCTATAAATACTTCAACTCACTTAACATTTCAAAGCTACTCATTTTCACAGTTTCTAGAGAGATGAAGAGAAAATATTTGTTTAGAGAGAGAAATAATTTTCTTCTCCAAACGTTTTTCCACCTTTCATGCCTAAAAAATCTGAGGGTCTTGAGATTTATGAAATTTGGAAATGGTTCAACATTGCTAACAAGGCTACATAATCAAGAGCCGTTGGCATAGAAGAAGAACCTAGACCACTACAAATTCTCTAAATTACTTACTACGTTCAATGGCCTCCTCTAAAAAACCACTCTGATGCAGCATGGACTTCAGGTACCAACAACCCATCTGATCCTCCTACTGCTCAGCCCCCCGGTCAGACTTGTCTGACACTCTACAAAGTTGACCTTAGCCTCTCTAGGAAACCTAAAAACACTCTACATTTATTCTGATGGCTGACAAATATCATGTGATTGAAAAAACCAAAACCGATCGTTCGAAGAGGAAACAATCTTCTGACCCGACGACCAAAAGATACACAAAAATTAATCTCGTATCCAGTGTTCCTACTCCTTAAAATACCCTATATGGAACTCTTCTGACGCCTCCCGAGGTTACTCTTTGAAATACTTCATCAAAATCTACACCAACAGCCCTACAATCATCATCAAAAGAAGATGTCATTCTTGCAAAGAAATCGAAGGAGAATCAACCCTTCGAATCCATCTCAGAGATGAGAGAAAAGGTTCTGGTTTATGAACACATAGACGATTAAGAAAAAAATATTATTGTTGTGGATGCTCAACCCATCTGAATTGTTGTTGCACCCATTTCCCATAACAGACCTTTTGCAAAAACTCAAGCCTTAGCCCTCCAAGAGGGAGGTGACACTAGTTCTCTTGTCCACCCCTTAGTTAAACCAAAGAAGAAGAAAAAGGATGAAACAAAATTTCCCTTGAACATTGAGGCTATTCTAGAAAATAACCTATGTGGTTTGATGCTAAACATCATTTAATGCTACAAAAAATCAAATACAAGTACTTTCATCCGTCTGAGGAGAACAAGCTTGAAGATCGTTGGGGGATTTCAGGTTTCATTAAAATTTGGTATCCAAAAGTAGGGGAAACTCCTTTATCAGTTCGGGATCATGAATCTATTATCTACTCAGATATTCTCAACTGGGGTCTTCGATACCCACTTGACCCTTCTCTAGTGAAATACTTCGAGTTGGTAGACTTTTGTCAGACTCAGGTCAGTCCTAACATGTGGTTCACGCTGATGGCTTGTATTAGAGCTTATTGGATCTTCAAGATTGGATTTTCAATGGAACAATTTTCTAGGCCGAAGGGTGTTGCCAAGAACCTTACTGGCTCTTCTACTCATTAACCCTTCGGAAGAAGTTCAAGCGAGTCGATGATCTCTTAGAAGTCGACAAGAAGTGGAAGAAAATATTATTCTTCATTTCTGGGTTGTAGGAGACCAGCTTCAAAGATTCTACTGGCTTGCCTCATCGAATCTCATTGAAGTGGACTAACCAATGTACTAAGTTCACCTTTACTTTAATTTATTTGTTTGATCCGTTTTATTAAGACTTTTTTGGAGGACAGCAATAAAGGGGAGAATAACAATAAAATGGGTCGGATATTTGCACACTTGAGTTCCTTGGCCAACACTTTTTGGTCTAAAGAATTCCACAAGTGTTTCACTACCTCGAATCTAACCTTAATTCATATTTGGTGGGCCGATTTGATGAAAGAAATGTCTATAGAAGAGCTGATGGAGCCTCCCACCCAAGATTTCTTAAGCGATTAGAATCCTCGGATAACCTTTTATTTATTCCTACAAGGGCAAGGTCCCCAAGTCATCAATACCCTAAAAACGATATGGTCGAAGAAGAGGATGTGAATGTTGAGACCCAAGCCGAGGAGGGAAATAAAGGTGAGGTTGAATGCGAATAAGTTGATTCTCCCAGGGAAGTTGGCTCCAAAAGGCCACCGAGGAGGAACACGTCGAAAGATAAAGGCAAGAAGAAAATTATTGAAGAAGAGGATGAAACAACAGCTCCAAGCATGCCAGCTCCTAAAAGATTCGTTATTGTTTACTTAGACTCTACTCAGAATTCAACAAGAGAACGTGTTTCTCAAGGGATCAAGACAAATAACAATCTGAGAGGTCATGGAAGTGATGAAGGAGTTCCAGAGAATGTCGAAGCTAGTTGTCCTTCCTCGACATATTTTGATGTCTACGAGAATGACTTATTAACCAATGAACATGACAAAGTACTTCATGTTATTGCTCTTCTTGAGAGAAAATCCAACCAAAACGATAGTTATAAGAAAGAAGTTGTTCAAAAAATAGCCAACGTAAAAAAGTTGAATGGAGAGCTTGCCCATTATAAGAAGATTTCTATTGAGCATTTGACAAAGATTGAGGCGTTGGAAGCTTAACTAAAAAAGGAGCAAGAGCATTTTGATGATGAGTGAGAATGATTAATCTCTAGAGACATCGACCAGAATACATTGTTGATGATCTCACCGAGGCCTGTAGTAAGACTAAAACATACTTTGAGAATGTCATTAATTAGATTGAAAAACTCACTCCTAAGAAGCAATATCTTAGGGACAACAATGAAATGTACAAGAATATTTATCTTGAGGAATATGTTGCTGACTGTGTTTCTCGTCAGGAATAAAGAGATGCCAAGATAAAATCCACCTTGTAAGAGATTCATGAGCGTTTTCCCGATCTGAAGTTACGAAGTCTTTGGGATAGCGTTCAAGAGAAACACCATCCATAGAGATTTTTTGTGTAGATGAAGAATTCTCTAGCTATTATGAGGAGTCAAACAGTTCCTCCTCAAATAGCTCGTTGGAGTATGATGAGGAAGGTACCCTTTCGGGGTAAAAAAGTACTTTGCTAGTTTTTGTTTGTATCGTTCTCATGGAATCCTTTGTGAAACAATTATCTTTGGGACCTTTTTGTTAAGTCCTCATATTCTTTGGAGGAATTTTTTACTATGAAAAATCTTAGGAATATAAGTCGGCTATAAGGACACCTCGTTAAAACCTTCATGCGCCACTAGGATAGGAAATAGTATGCTTCTGATCCTTACACAAATTCTCAAAAATATATACAAAATTTATATTCACTCTAAGTACAATTTAAGATTCCCAATATTTCATAGGTGGTGAAGTTATCTTCATTCTTTATCTTTAAGTCGATATATTATCGGCTTCACCTTCTAAATTACCATGTATGGGCCCTCCCAATTAGGTCATAGCTTGTCAAGCCATTTTTATTTTGTATGAAAAATATTTTTCTCAACACATTGTCCCCTACTTTAAACTCACTTCTTCTAACTTTGGAAGCATATCAACTCCTCATCAAAATTTGGTGGTGTAGAGAATTCAATTTCGTTCTTCTTCTTTTTTCTTCAATTAAGTCTAATTATGCACGCTTCCCCTTATCGTTGGCCTCTTTGGAATATTCAGTGACTCGATATGAAGGGAATATCTCTTCGGATGGCACAAAAATATCCATTTCAAAAGCAAAGGCAAATGAAGATTTTTGGGCTGCTATTCGAGGAGTAGTTCTGTATGCCCACAAGACTTTTTGTAGATAATATTGTCATTTTCCAGCCTTTCCTTCTAAAATTTTTCTCGGTCCAACAAGAATTTCTCGATTAGTAACCTTGACATTGTAATTTGCTTGTGGATGGAAAGGTGCCGAGAAGCATTGTTGTATTCCTTTAGCAGACAAAAATCCTTCAGCTCTTTATTGTCGAATTGTGGGCCATTATTCATCGTCATTCTTCTCGGAACACCAAAACGACAACAGATATTAGAAACAATGAACCCGATCACATCTGTAGCTTTTGTTCCTACAAATGCTTCAACTTCCACCCACTTACAGAAGTAGTCTATTATGACAATTATCATCTTTCGTCCCCCAGATGCCATCGTGAAAGGCCCGACCAGATCAATGCCTCATCAGTCAAACGATAATGGTTCAGATATTTATTCGATAGGTACTCCTAGTGCGCGAATTGTGTTAGAAAATATTTGGCAAATATCACATTTCTTGACCAATTGTCTAGCATCCGAAACAATTGTGGGCCAATAATATCATGCTAGAAGAACTCTTTGTATCAAAGTTTTATACCCACAATGCGCAGACCATTTCCCGTAATGTAATTCCGAAATTATCATTTGTGATATATTTTATCCATCACATAGAAGCAAAAGCCTACTAAAAGACTTTTTGGATAAGATATCTCTGAGGACCATATAGCCAAATGCCTTGAGTCGTATTCCTTTTGCCATTACTTTATGAATAGAAAAAATATCATTTACCAAAAATTCTTTAATTTCACTCCAATATTTTCATGTACTTGTAGACATTTGAAAAGCCTCAACTGATCGTTCTACTTGCTCGGAACCCTTTGTTATCAAATTACTTTCTTGTTGATAGTCCAGGTTTGCTCCTCGGAATATGAAGAAGTAGCTACAAAATCAGCCACAAATGTTTTTGCCATATGAACATTTTCGTACCTCACGCTTTCGAAGACTAACGTTAAAGCCTTTAACACCTTTAAATACTTCACTAAATTATCTTTTCTAGCCTCAGACTCGCCAGATGCGTAATTTATAAGAAGTTGTGAGTCGCTTACTAGCCTAAATGTTTTAGCCCCAGAGATCTGAAGAAGTCTTAAACCTACCAAAGCAGCTTCATACTCTGCATCATTATTTGATGCTTTAAACCCGAAATAGATAGCTTGATACATTACAATAACATCTACATATATAAACTGCACTGCTGCCCCACATCATGATGCACTTGACCCTTATTTTCTGGACTGTCCATTTTCACTCGAAACTTTCTTTATCCACCTTTATATTTGATCGTTTATAATGAAATTTAACTAGGAAATATACTAAGACTTGTGCTTTGATTGCAGTCATTGCTTCAAACTCAATATAAAAATCTCCTAACTTAATAGACTATTTGGTCATTCTTCCTGACACATCAGGCCTTTGAAGTATGTTTTTAAGCAGATAACATGTTCGTACAATGATAGAATGAGCCTGAGAATAAGGCCTCATTTTTCGAGTAACGGTTATCAATGTGAGGGATAACTCTTCCAATTTAAGATAATATTTATCAGCATCCAAAAGACTCTTACTGATATAATACACTGGTATAAGGCTATTATCTTCTTCTCGAATCAAAACAACACTAATATCATATTCTGACACTGCTACACAAATATACAAATTTTCCCCATATTTGGCTTTGTCAAAATTTCTGGTGAAGATAAGTATTCTTTATTGGTGGAATACTTTAGTACACTTTTGAGTCCAATTAAAATAAATTTTTTTCCTCAACACATGAAAAAGGGAGCAAATTTGTGCGATGTCCAAGATATAAATTTATTCAAAGTTGTCAATCTCCATGTTAAAATTTGTACTTCTTTGATCGTTTGAGGTGGTGATATAGTGCTCAAAGTATTGAACTTCACTGGATCAGCCTCTATTCCATGATTACTAAATATGTACCTATGAAATTTCCGGCCCGCACCCCGAATGTGCACTATTCTGGATTTAATTTCAAATTTATCTTTGTCAAGTTGGTGAAAGCTTCCTTTAAATCTGCAAAATAGTCCTCGTCCTTCGTGATTTTTACTAACATATAGTTGATATACACTTCAATATTTTGCTTGATCTGAGTCTCAAAGCCTTCGTTTACTAAGCGTTGGTAAGTTACTCTATAATTTTCCAAGCTAAAAGGAATAACCTTATAGCAACGTAAACCTCTTTCAGTGATGAACGAAGTGTTTTCTTGATCATTTTGATCCATTTGGATTTGATTGTAGCCAGCATACGCATCCATAAATGAAAGTAATCGGTTTCCAGAGTTAAAATCCACTAGTTGATCTATTCGAGGAATTAGGAAAGGATCTTTTGGATAAGCTTTTTTTTAGGTCAGTGAAATCCACATAAATCACCCACTTACCAATTTTCTCTTTTACCAAAATTGAATTGGCAGTCCACAAAGGATATTGTGATTCTTTTATGTGCATAACCTTGGATAACCGATCTACCTCGGCCATGATGGCCTCATATTTCTCTTGAGAAAAAGATCTTCACTTCTTGATGATTGGACGCACACTAATTTGTATTGCAAATCTGTGGCAAATGATTTCCGCGGGAATGCTTGTTACGTATTCAGAACATCATGCAAACATTTGTAATATTATTGACAATAATATAATTAACCTCTCACTCACCTCTAGAGATAATTTTATGCCGATTTTTTAACATTTTTCCCACAAAAAACCTTATCCTCAAAACGTTTGTCTGAGACCATAAAGTCGGGGATCTCCCTCGGATCATCCACGAGATTGGACACCGCATGAGACCCCACTAATTTTATTGCTTTCTTTGACTCATCCCTCTTGATTTGCTTTGGGGTTAAAACCATTCGATAACATTATTCTGCCATATTTTGACTGCTTCTAATTGTTCCAACATTGTTTCTCATAACATATTTCAATCATTGGTGAACGACTGAGTCCAATGCATGCATTCTACATTGTTAAGACCTTCAAAAAATTCCATTGTAAGATGTTGGAGCATCTACCATAATAAACAAAATAGCTTTTTAAATGGTTCCCGACCTAGTTCTAGTGTTCCCTCAATTTTATAACCACTTCAGCTGTTACCCCGGTAAACCCTACAATCATCTAATATGATCGGAGAATTGCTGGGGGGGGGGGGGGGGGGGTTCACTATCTTATCATAAGTTGTCATGAATATAATATTAGCAGAAATACTGGTATCGATCAACCTCCTTTGAATTTTGTCCCTGGTAATTTCTGCTACAATAACCAGCGCATCTTCATGTAGACAAGCTACATCCCTAATATCATCATCTTTAAATCAAAGTATTGGAAACAGATTTCTATACAAGTGTGGTGAATGACCTGCTTCTAATTGAGTTGATAGACTGACGATGAGCAACAATATCTCCTTCCAAAATTGTTAATGATTCAAAGACAACACATAATTCACTTACATTCTTCTCATGGTTGACTCCTCTACCACCAAGATGATCTTCCTTTTTGGTTTTGGATCTAAATACTCTATGGAAATGTCAAATGCATCAACAGGTTCCAAAATGATTAGAGTGTTTTCCTACTTATGAGTTGTACGAGAGTTTTTCTTGACAAATTTTGTTAGCTTCCCATTTTTTATCAAGGCCTATATTTCTTATTTCAATGCCACACAATCCTTTATGCCATGCCCAATATCCTCATGATACTTACAGTACTTGATGCTTCTATTTTCCCTCGTAGTCTATATTGGAAGTGGCTTGTGTAACTGTATGTGGGGACGTGCTCTGTCAAAACTTATTGATACACACTATGTCAGCTCAGCAAAATGGGCTGGTCGGGTCCACTTTTTAGACATAGGTCGGATATGTTGTTGTGTGTTCACAAATTATGTATTCATTTTCAGCTTTGGAGGTGCTTGAGATGGTGTTTGAATTGGTGCTTGAACTCGGACAACATTTTATGGATGTGAACTGTTATGTGCTGTCATCAGATTTTAATGGAACTGATTCTGCTCTAGTTGTGCCGAAGAGTCCATTTCCGATGCTTGCGTTTCTTCCACCAAAATTAATTTTTCTACTAGATCCAACAAAGCCCAAAATGTCATGGCTTGCCTTTCTGCAGCATTATCTTTCATTATATCGAGGAGGAGTCCCATTCGAAAAGTGACTAATGCCGCTTTATCTTTACAACTTCCATGTCAGTTTTAGCCTTTATAAAATGATTCGTATAATCCTTGAGGCTCTCTCCCACTTCCTACCTACAGTAAATAATCTTATCACCATTTTTTGGTACCCATGAAATACTCACGAAACATATTCCAAAATATATAAACACGATTTAATGCAATCTTGTGGAAGGTTATTGTACAACTTTGAAGCTATTTTCTTAAATATTTGGGAGAAGGCTCTACATATAAATTTATCATCATCATCATAGTTGATCATAAATTTCTTAAATTTTTCAATATGGCTGTCCGAATCTTGCGTTCCATCAAACTTTTCCAGCTCTAAAATATCAAACCACTTAGGTAGATGCCCTGAAAGAATTTCCGAGAGATGGGAGATGACCTCTAACTGTGACCCACTTTATACACATTTCCCCCATGACCTTCATTCGGTGTAGTGTAAAAACCTTCATCGGATGAGTATGTGAATTGATTGCTTACACAATATTCAAAATTACGACTTCCTGAATGGATTTGCATATGTGGAGTTGTTTGCTCCCGTCTAGCTATATTCGCAACCATATCTTGCTACTCTGAGACAAGCCTCTGTTTCTCTTGTTCACTATTTTCTATCTTCGAACCTTTAGCTTTATGAGATGTCTGAGAACCATATTTTTACCACCCCAAATCTTTTTTTTCTAACTTTTTGGACATCGATTATCCCTTTTCGGAGAAAAGGATTTATACAAACTATATGATGAATATTCACTAGATTTAGTTGACTCATAGCAGCGCCTAGACTTCACTTTTCTCTTTAAGGAATAACGACTTTGTCTCTGTTTCTTTTCATCCGTCCGATGAACATCTTCCATATGATTTTTTTCAGTTATTTGTTCTCTCTGGACCTCTAATTTAAGCCTACGTAAACTCATTATCTCTTCCTTCTCAGCATTCAATCTTTTAATATCTTCCAAAAGCTCTTTCCGCCAAGCTACTAAGGCAGATTTTTCTAGTAGTCCCTTGGCATGTCGGTCATTATCGTTTCTTTCATTCAGTATTTGTTCCTTGATCAGGAGATCTCCAGATGAGTCTAGCTCTCTTTAAATTTATGTATCCATTAGTCTCACAACGTTTAAGAATAATACTATGATTTTGGAAAAACAATTATGGGTACCAATCACGTTTCCCACAGACGACGTCAATGATAGTTCCAAATATTTCCTATGAGGGTTATCGGTTACAACAATGTTTGTAGGAGAATACTAGAGAGAGAAATAAGATAATAAGTAGAGAGAGAAGGACAAATGGAATAATCAGCAATAATTGAGTAATGATTGAACCTTTTCCACAAAATGGGTGATGCTTTATATAGTACAAATGGTGAGCCGTGATTTACATATTTACCCCTACTCTTATGATACTTTAAACACCATTATTTTAATAATCCTAACCACAAGTATTAGTTATTACACAAAGCACGCTCAATATTATATTTTTGTAAGGTTTGTACTCAATGTTTTATTATATAAAATTAATTCTTTTACTTCTCCAATTTGGCTTCTTCTTCCTAATTTCATCTCCCTTTATCAAGAGCATCGACAAGTAATGTCATAGTTTCTGATATTGAGAAAATTAGGATTTTTTATGTTAAAGAACAAGAGGTGAACTCTATTAAGTGGTCTTTTTTGGAATCAAGGAACTTTAACACAAATGAAACTTGGAATGTTGTAAGATATAAAGGGAATAAGTGCAATAATTTTGAAATAATATGGAACTCTTCATCACCTAGGAATTTTTCCTTTTTGTAATAGAGGATCCTTAATAATTAAATTCCAGTGGACTTAATCCTACAAAAAAACTACTCAATAACATCAAAATACAAATTTTGTGAACACACTAAAACAATCAAACACCTCATTGTTCAGTGAATCACTTCATGTGAAGTATGAAAATACTTCATATGTCTTTTTGGTATCCTTATCAATAAGCATATGACTCTCCCCCACATGATAAGATGGTTTATCAGATAAGATGTTCATATAAAGACTATATTACCATCAATAATCTGTTGAGTTCTTTGGCAATCAAGGAATAAGATCAAACATAAAGACCAAACGATTAATGTTAACTTTAACTGGCTCAAATAAAATATATAATTACAAGTTTAGATCATGTTAAACTTCTTAAAAGGACTCACCGGTCACATGGCATAAATGATGCTTATGACTTAGGTTGTGTTCATCATCTAGATAAGTTTAGGACCAGTCTTCCTCAAATGGAAACCATCTAAAATGAATAAATATGAACTTAATACATTTTATGCTTGTATTATTTCAAGGGAAGCTAGTGAAGGTGGTTTAATGAGGAAGAACAACAGTGATCTAGTTGCAGTCTATGGTAGAATCTACAGAAAACAAATCCCTTTAATTTCTGATTGTATAGATTTGTTTGATGATCTTATCGTATATAAAGAAAATGCCTAAAATTTTATAAATATTGATACTGATTCAAGGATTATTTTTGAAAGCTATCTAAAGTAAAGAATCATTGGTATTTGGTTCCCATATTATCTTGCTGAATAAAGCTTATCCTATCTAGCACGACAGTATTTCACATCTTAGAGAACAAAATAAGGTTGTCGACTGAATTGCTACATGGATTCTCAAATGCAAAAGAAATTTATATTACAATCTTAATCAAGTTATTGGATGCCTTCTAGAAATCCTTGAAGTAGGCTACTTAAGACCTAAAGATTAGTAGTATCTAAGTTATTGCTTCATAGCCCTTGATCACCTCTAAAATCAAAGAATTCTAACCTGGATCTAGAGGTTTAAGCTTAATTCTATTTTATTTCTAATATTTTCATTCAGTTGAAGATTCAATAGTCATCTTTAACACTCTATTTTACATTATAAATTATTCTAACAATACTAACTTCTTGAAAAGAACTAATTACCTAACTTGTTGTGTTTTGTAGATTTTCATCTTTTATGGGTCACGATTATATTCCAAGCTCTATATACAAAATGGGAACATGTTTAACCTTAGGAAAGAGTCTGGGAGAAAGCTACTAGTAAAGAAATATTAAAGGTGTAGTTTAAAGCATCATCTGGATTAATTCTCGAGCTATTGATTCTTCGTATTTCTTCAACTCTAAGTTGCATCAATCCTTCGGTGAAGAAGAAATCTAGTTGAATTTGAAAAGCTAGGTCACCACTGTCTCTTCCATCTTGGAGGTTCATAATCTATAAGAAACTCAATAGAAGGTGTCAATGAGATTTGTGATAAAGAAAATTTTTGTTAAGTCATTCTTGACTAAAAATGAACTAAAAAAATGAGACATATTAAGAAGATGAAGATTTAAATAATTTTCTTTCAGTAATTAACTTTATCTAGAAAGGAAAAATCGATAAAAGAATAAATAATTTCCTAAGAGTCATAAGATGTTAGTCTCTTGTTGTCGTCAAAACAATCTCAATAAATCCTCCCGACTTCACTAAATTTGTAGCGGGAATCTGAAACTTGTGGGTCTTCAAAATTCAGGCAAATGTTGAGTTTGTGTCTATGGGCTGATTAACAATATTTCTACTTTACAAACTACATTCTCTTATATTTATACTTTATAATTTGCATTCTCCTATACTTTTACTTGAATTATTTTAAATCAACTTTCGTCCCATAATATTAGAAAATATGATTTCATCGCTGGTACGTGTTTTTAAACTGTCTTTATTTATATTTAAAATAATAAAACTTGTTTTTTTTTCAAATACTTTTCATCCATCAGTTGTTTACAAAAGCTAAAACATATTTCCATTATCGATTGATTGATACGAATTGTATCACACTTATCGTTGATACAAATTTATCGTGCGTGCAATACGTGTAGAAACATATTTACTGAGTTTATGTGCTAATTGAGCTGGTTAAGACATGAATTTAGGAACTACGTGAAAAAACATAAGTCGTTATTTATTCATATTGATAAAAAACATGATATGTGATTATATGTTTTTATTATGAATTTAAATAAATCTTTGTTTAATAATTTGAAATTTTTTCGATTAAATTAGAGTTTTTTATGTATGAAATTTTCTATATTTTAATTAATATCAAATCAACCCCCTAATTTGACAAGTAAATTCAAACTATTGGGGCAATAGCTCATCAACGGCTTAACCCCCGATGTTAACGCTGATGGGAGACCGTCTAACGATGTTCATCATAAGCAAAAAATTACGGAAGTTGTGGCGAACACCGTGACCTGCGAGGATTCAAAAACACATTGTTATCGCGATGATAGTAGTGGGATGCTGCTGGTTGGGCATAAGCCTAGTGACAGCAACGCTCCTACAGGGACTGCGCATGCCAAAACCTGCAGCAACTGTTGCAAATTGTAGTAGTGTTGCTGCAGGCTAGGGTTACGGTTGCAGGCTGGACACACACTCAGAACATGCATAAGTTCGGGATAATCTTTTATTTTTTAAAAAAAATTATAAAGTTTTATTTTAAAAAAAATCTATAAAGTTTTATTATTTTTTTAAATAAATTACTTTATTAATTTAGAATGTATTACTTGATTTATTTCACAAATATGATGTGTTTACCATACTATTTTTTGTATATTTTTGTGTGAATTAAATTTTATATGTTTGAATGATTAAATGGTGATGCATGACTAAAGTTTCGTAGACAGGTAGGTGAAATTAAGGAATTAATTTAATTGATTTTACAAAAGATTAAAATAAATTTCCTTATGGATCATATACTTTGAAATGTTTAGTTATTAATTTAAAATCAAATACTATCGGCCCTCCAAAAGTTTACATTTGAGTTTAAATTAATCATGAACATGATAAACTTACTAAAAATGGTCATTGTTTTGTTTTTAATTTTGAGTAGGTGAAATCGGCCCTCCAGAAAGTTTTGTCGGTACTTAGGATAAATTAAACTCATCTTTGCAATTTTTAAATTTTAAGTAGATAAACTCAACCATCCGAAATGTTTCACATGTGATTAGAAAAATCAGGTTAGAGTTATTTTAATTGAAGTAAATGATATCGGCCCTCCGCAAGGTCTCGTTGATACGTATGAAATTAAATTAATGATCATGGTATTTTTATCAAACTCATATAATGCATATTAGTACGATTAGCCTTCCGGTATCTATTATCAGGATATATAATGTTTTACATGTATTTGTCATGTTCATGCATATGTTTTATGTTTTACGTTAAGATGTTAAATGTACTTTGTGTGTTGTATATTCTTTTATAATATTCATTGGTTACAGTCTCTTGGATAATCGTCCACCAATGTTGGATTGTTTGAAATTTCAATTGTTGAAGGAAGATTTGATATTGTACTTGTCTGTACATGACTATGTTTATGCACTG
Source organism: Limnanthes douglasii subsp. nivea (assembly GCA_036936605.1). NCBI lineage: Eukaryota > Viridiplantae > Streptophyta > Magnoliopsida > Brassicales > Limnanthaceae > Limnanthes > Limnanthes douglasii. Next base: position 182,069,538 of record JAUPFV010000003.1, read on the forward strand.
ACATATCTCAAACCATCTCCCCTTACTCTGAAAAGTACATGGAGGAATCTAAGGAAGATAATAAGTTGTGCATAGGCATGTTGTTATAGGGAATTCAAGTAGCATTGCGTAGGGTTGTCCTAAAAAAGGTTACCACTGCCTCGGTTCTTCTAGCGGAGGTCAAGAAAGCCTTTTCCAAAATTAGAATATAGAGATGCAGCGTCTCATTAACGGGCTATCTACCAAAAAAGTATAATGGCAAAGGTAAAATTTGAGATCACATTCTTAGATAATCTATGGTTGGCCAAAAGCTAAAGGAAATCGGGGTAGACCTTCTTGAGGAATGCACAATGGAGTTCACACTTCAGTCGTTGTCCGACTGGTTTAAGTATTTCCAGGGCACTTATAACTCCATACAGGAAAAACAGAATATCAATGTGTTGATTTCCCATGTCGCATAAGAGGAGGCATGACTTAAAAAGGAAATTTCTGAGGTTCATGTGATAAAATCTTCAAAATGGGCAGGGCCTAAGCACAAGACAGGTAGATAATGATCGGGTCGAGGTCCAGTTAGGAACAAAAATATTGAGGCCCTTGACAAGTTCAAAGCTTTTAGGACCGAAGTTTAAAAACAACACGGTAAGAATATTACAACACTTGAATTCAACCATGGTAGTGAGTACTATGGTAAATATGGGAGATCATATGAAAAACGTCAATGGCTATTTGTTAAATACCCATAGGGTAATCCTAAAATTAACACTAATGTTTCACTTGAAGGTTCTAACCAAGATACATATATAGTCAAGGTAGAACAAAAGGAACCTCAATGTAATTTTTCACAAGAAGATAAAAATGTCATATATCATAATGATCAAATTCTACCTCCTCAAGAAGTGCAACACAAGTAAATAGTCCCCTTAACTAGGTCCATGATAGAAAGAAATAGTACTATAGGTTAATTAATTTATAGTATATCTTCAGGAGCATGAGGAGTTATGTACTAGAACTGTAGATAATCCTTCATCCTATAAGCATGTCATAACAAGCTCCGACTCTCAGAAGTGGATTGAAGCTATAAAATAACAGTATAAATCGATGCAGAACAATACCGTATAAGATCTTGTCTCATTATTTAAAGCAAAAAAAATTAAAGTGGTTATAAATGGATTTAAAAAACCAAACGTGATTCCTTGGATAACGTAGAAAGACATAAATAACGTCTTGTTACGAAATATTATTCTCAACATGAAGGGATTGATTTTAAAGAAACCTTCACTCTGGTATCAACGAAGGATTCATTTGGAACAATCATAGCATTAGTTTCACATTTTGGCCTTGAGCTCCATCAAATGGATGTTAGGACCATTTATCTCAATGGTGATATTGAGAAAATGATCTATATGGTTCAACCAAAACACTTTATAGAAAGTAACTCAAAAGATTTGTTTGTATGCTTAAAAATCCATCAACGGGCTCAATACATGCCTTTCGTCAATGATACCACAAATTCTTTGAGGTGATAGTCAGTTATAACTTTGAAATCAACTCGGTTGAAGATTGTGTGTATCACAAGTTTAGTGGGAGAAATTTCATATTTCTTATATTATATATAGATGGAATATTTCTTGTCTCGAACAAGAAAAAATTATTAAACACGACAGATATATTTATATCAGACAAGTTTCATATGAAGGATCTCAGTGATGTCAATTTTGTATTAGGAATCCCGATACATCGGGATAGTTCTAGTGGTATTCTTGGATTATCCTAAAATACATATATTGAAAGTGTGTTACAATATTACGGATTGTCAGATTGCGATCCCCTAAGTACCCCTATAACAAAATGTGATAAACTTAGTTTGGATCAATGTCCTAAGACAAAGCTTGAGATTGAGGAAACAAAAATGATCAATTATGTTTTGGTAGTTAAGAGTTTAATATATGCTCAAGTTTGTATTAGGTAGGACATTGAATTTGTTGTAAATATGTTTGGAAGATATGTTAGTAACCAATCATGGATCACTATAAGCTAGTTAAAAGGGTACTTCAGTATCTGCAAGGAACAAATAGGCACATGTTGACATATGGAAATTCGGATAAACTAGAGATTATTAGGTATTCCGACTTAGTTTTTGGTGGATGTAATGACACACTAAAAAGCACTTCGAGCAACATATTATCCTTAGCTGGTGGTGCAATATCCTAAAATAATGTAAAATAAATACTTATTGCATTGTCTACTATGGTTGAAGAATTTATTGCGTGCTTTGATGCCTCAAACCTGTAATTGCGGTTGCTGATACTCCCAACACGTGATTTGCTACAAGATGTGAATTTGTTTGTAATTGAACCCTATTTGCTTCACAAATACTTGCAAAACTTAAGCTAAAGGTGCTTCATACTTTGCTTCGTTATTTGACGCATTGAATCTGAACCGTATGTACTTGTACATGACTTCTCTAGAGGAGCAATCAATTGTACTCCCGCACTTGACCCCAAAGAATTAGAACCTCAATTAGTTCGAACCATCCATTCTCCAACTGTTGATAATGTACTCATAGCATTCTCCTTGTCGGAACGGCTAAAATGGAGTTCAGCAAGAAAATCCGCTAAAGCTTAAGCCTTAATAGACGTTCAAGGAGTAAAATTAATGTCATAATCCCCTAATTCGGTAGAACACTTAGTCATCCTACCATAAATGTCTGGTCTTTGTAGTACATTTTTTAATTGAATGATGTTCGGACAATAATCAAATGCTTTTTTCTCCGACACAAGTAGACTCTTACTTACATAATATACCGGTTGAGGATACCCATCTACCTCCATTACCAGCACATCTCTTATTGGATAATCTAATGCAACAACATACAAAAACAATTGCTCCCCTACTTTAGGTTTAGACAAGATTTCAGGTGATGATAAATGCTTTTTAATTTTGGAAAAATCCACCTCACACTTTGATTTCCAAGAAAACTCCCTTGATTATCTCAACACTTGGAAGAAAAGAGCACATTTATCAGAAGATCTATATTTAATTTTTTTTAGAACTGCTAACCTTTTTGTCAAAACTTGCACCTCTTTAATCGACCAAGGATGGGTCATTGATATCAAAGCCTTCAACTGATCAGGACCAGCTTCTAATTATTTTTGACTTATTATATACCATAAAAATTTTCTCGATCAGACACCATAAGGATGGGTCATTGATATCAAGCTTGGGATTCATCTGAATTTGATTATATCTTGTGAACGCATCCATGAATGATAGAATATTATTCCCCGATATTAGGCCAACAAGCTTGTCGATCATTGGCACATGAAATAGATAATTTGGATATGATTTATTTAGATTGGTAAAGTCGACACACATCCTTCAATCATTCACAATAACTGAATACGTAGTCTATAATGGATAATTTGCTTCTCAGATATGTCCTACCTTAGATAACTGATCAAATTCTACTATAATTCAACCAAATGTTTCGACTAAAAAAATCCTCCTCTTTTGAATGATAGGTCTAAATTTTTGTTTTAAAGCCAAGCTATGACATATTACCTCGGAAGGAACCCCGACAACATCTTTGATTTTCCAAGCAAAAACTTCTAAATTGTTGGAAAAGGTACCATAACGATTGGTAACTTAAAGTAGGTGACAACAATGTCCATATTCACAAACTCCTCCTATTAGACAATATACACACTTTCATCTACCCCATCAGTATCCGAGGTCAAGGGCCTTGACTGTTATTCTGCTATCTGATCATAAGCTATAGTTTTTGTTAGTGTGCAAAACTTTCGCATAATATTCTCTTGCCACTTGCTGATGCTTCGAACTACTCCGAAACAATCCTCGATTATATATTTCAAGCATTGATGGACCGTCAAAGCTATAACATGCATTATGTATAACCAAGATCTCCCAAAAATAACATTATAAATGGTCAGATAATCCACCACCATGAACAAGACTTGAACTCTTATATTAAAAAGACCACGTCCTAACAGAACTTCACCCTCAAACTCTCTATTGGCTCGTGCTGTCACCCTGTAAACCTAACTATGGCGTGCTCAGATCGGAGAATCACATGTGAATTACGCATCTTATCATATGTTGACTTGAACAACATTTCCAAACTACCAGTATCAATGAGTATTCGTCGGATCTTGTTTTTGTTATTTATGCACCTATCAACATTGCATTTTCATGAAGACCAGTTATACCCCTCAAATCATCTGCACCAAACATGATGAAAGGTGTAATATTTTTTCCATACTCATGAGTGGAAATTAAAATATTTTCCTGCTCTAAAGGTACATTCACAAGATGTTGCATTTATGTGCTCGGATTATTCCGACCATTTCCTTGTCGTTTAACAAAGGTTGTTAGCTTTCCATTCTCTATCAGAATTTGTATTTATTTTTACAATGCTATACAATATGTTGTGTCATGCCCTACATCATTGTGGTATGTACAAAACTTGTTGTTTCATTCCTCTGTTGGTCTATTTATCGATGCTGGTTTACAAAAGTTACCATGGTTTTTGGCTCTATTAAAATTTTTTGCCATATTCTCAGTTAATTCTGCAAAGTATTTTGGCCTTACCCACTAGTTTGACCTTACCCGAGGCGGTTTATAGTTAGAGTGTTGGGATGATCCAGACTGAGGAAGTAAATTAGGAGTCACCCTCGACCGGGATAGCCCCTAAGAATTCAAAGTACTACCTTGGTACCCTTGGCCAGTAGCGATATTTTTTTACCCTGAATTCTTTTGAGATGAATCTGATCCAATACGAACCCTCGTCGACTCGTCTACTTTAATATATTCTTCAGCTTGAGCCATCAAAGCCCTAAAGTTAATGCCCTTATCCTCGTAATTCCGTTCGCCAAATCACCAAGAAGCAATCTTTGTCTAAAAGTTGCACACACTACTTGCTTATCACACTTCTCTAACTCTGTCTTTGTTAACATAAAGCATATAGTATAATCTTTTAATTTCTCTTCTACAGTTATCTTACATTGAATTATGTTATCACCGTTAGCTCGCATTTCCTTTCACCCCGCAAACTTTCTTCGGAAAGCAGTATAAAAAGTCCAAAAGTCGGTTATTTAACCTCTTGGAATTCTATTACACCACTTCACAACTGTACCTTTGAAAATTTGTGAGAAAGCTTTGCACACTAAACTACCATCATCCTTAAAATTCATCATATAGCTATTGAACTGTTCAATATGATCATCACGATCTTGCGTGCCGTCAAATTTCTCTACCTTCGAAATGTCAAAACCTCATGGAAGAGGTATCGATCTTATTTCAGATGACAAACGAAAGGTTATCCAATCTACTATTTGCATATATTTATCAATCATAGTCATTCCCATAATTATATACAAATTTGATCTGTATGATTAACATATTGATTGGATGCATTTTTTTAACAATGGTTGTCCATTATAAATCCAGCCTTATCCTCTTTATTGGATTTATATTATATTCGAGATTTTCGAAGTCGATTATCCTCCCTCCTCGAAGAGTGTCAATCTCTCTCTCGCTTATATGGATTTCATTTCTTCTGAATTAAAATTGAAGACATTTTTAGTAATTATTCCAAATTACTTATATCATTATCAATTATTACTCACTCTACTCAAAGAACCAACACTAATTCTTAACTCTTTAGCAAAATAACGCTCCATTATACTTTACAACCATTTATAAGATATCTAATTGTGAATAAAAAATTAAAAAAAAATTAGAAAACCTAATAACAAGCAAAAATATATTATTACATATAAAATAAATATTTAACAATAAATCTTAATATATCTTTTTTTTAAATTATTTAAAACATCAAAATATAACATTTAATATATGAAATATATTTTAAAAGATACATAAAATAAAATATATTTTTGAAAAGTAAATGGAAATAAAATCAAGGGTAAAGTATCATTTAAGACCCAATACCCAAAGTATTATCCATCTAAGACCCATATATTCATTAATCTTAAAGAAAGACGTGTTTTAGTCATATAATTACCATTAAAGGCAAACTAATACCCTAAATACCCCTACTCCATAATATAAGAGGCTTTTAGACCCATTCTTCACCTTTTTCCCCAACTTTTTTTTTCTCTCTTCGTGAATAGAACAACTCTGTATTAGGCGATTCTTTTAGTTTTTTACTCAATTTTTTTTTGTTTTTCTTTTGTTTTCATATGATTTTGATTTGTGTTTTTACTTGATTATGAGAAGATAGTCGATGTTTTGTGTGTTTGAAACTGGAATTTGAGCTCGAAATCGCTTTTTTAAGATCTGTTTTCGTCCGTTTTCGTAGTGTTTTGAGTCAAAGTTTTTGTTATTTTTGAGTTCGAATTATGTTAATGTAGTCTATTTGTATCATTGTATTAGTGTTTCGTTGATTTTATTGTTTTATTTTGTGTTTTTAAGATTTTCAGTCGCGTAACAGTTTTTGTGTTTTGGATGAAGGAGATGCGAAACGTTCAATTTAAATGAGTAAGTATATATGCAAAACCTGTATGTTTCTTCACTGGTAGATGCAAAACATATTTTGTGATAGATGCGAAAAGTTTGTATTTGTACCTACTGATACTTGCGAAACGCGTAATTCTTCTGTAATGGTAGATGCAAAACACGTCTTTGATAGATGCGAAAATCTATTTGTTTTAAAAAAAAATTACTTCAAAACATATCATGAGTGGTATTAGTTTTGTACGTCTTAAAAAAACAAAACCAATGATGATGAGTCCGAATTCTGCTTCCTCCCCGGACAGGGACAGATCGGACCTAGCCCTCCGACCGGACAGAGCACTTCGAACACTTAGCCAATAGGACTGTTCGAACTATGACAAAAGTACTAAAAAACCTAAACACTTCTCGACTAAGCTACTTGCTCTCTTACTTAGAGCTCATGGGTCTTTAAACATGACCCGGGTCGATTAAACATGACCCGAAAGCCCATAAGGGCCCAAGTGTAAGGGTATAAATACCCAACCACCAGCATTAAATATGGGTAATGAAAATTAACTGCAACCAGCCAGCTTAATTCTCCCTCTACTCTCTACTCTAAACATAAAACACCCACATACTTCTTTAAAACATCAAAAAAATTACAAGCCTACCCTCAAGCGATAATTATCCTCACCAAATTGGCGACCACAGTGGGAGAAGAAGGTGCCTGAATCAAGCATTCAAAACCAGCAAGAAAAGTCAGTCTGAATGGATCCAGACACCCCGGAAGTACCACCAGCTCTGCTCGAAGTGGTGGGCGAAAACGATGAATACACTATCGAAGAGCGCGATAGGATGAAGGGTGAGATAGAAGCTCTGAGGGCAGAAAAGGCTAAGATGGGCATAAAAGAAAAGTCCAAAGCATCAGTTGCTCATCACACCGATAACCCCAGAGAGCATGAGCCTTCAAAGACTCATGTGAGTACCAAAAAGACTCATGCCAGCTCCAAGAAGTCTCACCGGTCTAAGCCAGTGGAGAGTTCTGACTCAAGCTCAGAATCTTCTCACAGCTCTTCGGATGATGAGGGAGTTGAAGAATCCTTATCCTCTAGTAGCGATGAGGGTCGAACTAAAAAGAAGAAAAAACAGACCAAGAAATATTCAAGAAAAAGGGATAGACATGGAAAGATGAAGAGGAATATTGGTAAAGGGTCATCTCATAGCCGGAGGCATGTGGACCGGATGCTGATGGATCCTTTCGCTTTTCACGATGAACCAGGTATCTTTGCAACTCCCAATGAGGATACTGTGTTCAGTCGTGGTAGAAATTGGAGGCAATCTCCATTATCTTCCAAAATTCTATCCGGAAACCTCCCTAAGAGGTTTGACAGCACTAAAATGGAAAAGTACGATGGCAGTACTGATCCGGACAACCATTTGGAACAATTTAAAAAATTCATGATGAACTTTGACGACGATGATAAGCTACTTTGCAAAGCCTTCTCCCAATCATTTACGGGGAGTTCTCTAAAATGGTACAACAGCCTGCCTCAGGGTTGTATTAAGAATTTCGATACTTTTTTGGTGGCCTTTTGAAGGCAGTTTGTGGGAGTAAAGAGCTAAAGGGAAATGGAGATACAATAATACATTGTGCCCAGGAACCAAATGAGTCATTCAAATAATATATAAGTCGTTTTGTGAATACCAAGAACGGGCTGGCTGATTGCTTCGAACAGGTGGCAATAGCATCCCTAAGACAGGGCTTGAACCCTGGAAATTTGACTGATTCAGTGACCAGGAAGAAGGCCATGACATGGGGAGGGTTGATGAATCAGGTTGGAAAACAGATCAATGTCGATGAAACAAAGAAAACCAGGGTACACAGGCAGGTGAGGTCTACCCCGGTGACACCGAATCCCAATCAGAATCAGTCCGGAAATAAGGCAAAGGAGACCAGACAGGGGCATGGTAGGGCCAAAGCTCAGTCTCAGCCAGCTGCTCCTGCTCAGAGTCAGCAATCCAAAAACAGGAGAGGGCCATGGGTCCAACTGGAGTGGTTCACAGAATTAAAAGAAAGTGTGGCCACCATTTATGATAAAACAAAGGAAGATGTGCACTATAGAAGACCAGCCACACTGCAATCTCCTAGGGAGCATCGCAATAACTCTTTCTGCCAGTATCACAATGACATTGGCCATACCACTTATGATTGTATAGCTTTGAAGCAAGAGGTTCAGAACTTGATCGAAAGAGGAAAACTGGGGGCCTATGTCAAAAGAAGAGGAGGTAACAGGCCTGACAATACCCACCGGGTTGGTCCAAGTAATGCTGCTCCGGAGGGAGCCATGGTTATAATTGAAAGGTTTGATGTGGAATCTGAGTACTTGGACCCTGATCCAACTCGAAACAGAGTAGGTGCAATTGAGGAATGTTCTAGGACGATCTCCGGACTCATAAAGTTTTTTGAGTCACTTACAATTTTTGGAGGGGATACTATGACAGCTCCTACTGCTTCTTCGAGGAAGAGGCACGTTCATACTTTAGCCACCCAGCTAGAAGGAGGCATGATTTAAGAGATATAGCCGGACCTCATGAAGATGTTGTTGTCATAGGAGCATCTATTGAGGGCAATGACATAAGGCGAATTCTGGTGGATACTGGAAGCTCAGCCAATATCCTTTTCTTCACTACGTACAAGAGAATGAAAAATCCAACTGTAATTCAGAGTTCGGACAGATCAATTGTGGGCTTTATTGGCAGCTCAGCAGATGTGATCGGAGAGTTCGAAGAAGAAGTTCTATTGGGTAAGGGCCCTTTCAAGAAAATGGTCACGATACTTTTTATCGTGGTGCATTGTCCCACTTGTTATAATGATATTCTAGGGAGGTCTTGGCTCTCTAGGATGCACGCCGTGGCTTCAACAGTCCACTAGTGCTTGAAATATGCTGTTCAGGGACAGGTGGGAGTCGTCCGGAGCAGCCAAAAGGTTGCAAGAGAATGATATGCTACAGCTCTGGCTCCCCGAACGCTGGGGGCAGTTCGTATCAACGAACAATAGCAGTTTGAAGGGCTTTCTAGGGGTGAGGGTGAAATTGATGACCCCAGAGAGACCCCTGGAGTGTTAATACCAGTCGAGGAGGTAGAGACGCATTGTTTAGAAGAAGGAAAAAGTGTCAAAATGGGGTCTAGGATGCCACCCGTTTTGAAAAATAAAATGTTAAAATTTTTGAAGAATCATCAGCACGTTTTTGCTTGGTGCAATGCTGATGTTACTGGGGTTTTAGCAGAAGTAATATCACATCACCTGTCTATCCGGAAATACATAGCACCAGTGGTTCAAAAGAGAAGAGCTTTTTCTAAGGAAAGGGCTGATGTTATTGTGCATGAAGTTAACAGGCTCACAAAGATGAGGCATATCAAGGAGTCTCAATATCGTTTGTGGACTGCCAATCCGGTCCTGGTGAAAAAGAAAAATGGCAAGTGGCGCATGTGCATTGACTTTACAGATCTCAATAGAGCTTGCCCAAAAGATTTGTACCCAGTCCCCCGGATTGATCAGTTAGTAGACTCCACCTCTGGGAACAAGCTACTATCCTTTATGGTTGCCTTCTCCGGATACAATCAGATCCAGGTAGATCCAAAGGATCAAGAACATACTACATTTATTAGTGATAGGGGTCTTCATTGCTACAAGGTAATGCCGTTTGGGTTGAAAAATGTTGGGGCTACTTATCAGAGATTGGTCAACAAAGCTTTTGCTAATCAGATTGGAAGGAATATAGAAGTATACATCGATGACATGATGGTGAAAAGTGTGGATGAGCAATTGCATTTGGCAGACCTTCAAGAAACTTTTGCCAACTTGGTAAAAGTGAATTTAAAATTAAATCCAGAATAATGTGTGTTCGGAGTGCAGTCCGGGAAGTTTCTAGGCTATGTTATAAGTGAGCATGGGATACAACCCGATCCAGACCAGCTCAATGCTCTATTCCAGATGGAGCCTCCTCGAAATATTAAAGAAGTACAGCGACTAACGGGGAGATTAGCTACTTTAAACAGATTTATCTCGAGGTCTTCAGACAGGTGCCCCCTATTCTTTCAAACCTTGAAAGGTGCAAAGGGATTCGATTGGACCCCACAGTGTGATGAGGCTTTCAATGAGATCAAGAAGCACTTGTCCTCCCCCAAAACTCTGTTTAAACCAGTTGAAGGGGAGACACTCTTCGTATATTTGGTAGTTTCAAGTTGTGCCATCAGTGTTGTGTTGGTAAGAGAAGTGGATAGTTATCCCCATCCGGTGTACTACATTAGCAAAAGTCTGATAGATTCGGAAAGGCGTTACTTGAAACTCGAAAATTTAGCATTAGCCCTGCTGATGGCTGCAAAAAAGATGAGGCCTTATTTCCAGGCTCATCCCATCATCGTCCGGACTTCCTTTCCCCTGAAGAACGTCCTCCAAAAGGCAAATATTTCAAGCAGGATGACTAAATGGTCAATATAGCTGGGGGATTTCGACATAGATTTTTCTCCTCGAACAGCAGTTAAGGCCCAAGCAGTGGCTTATTTTTTGGTTGAATTTCACTCCGACAGAGATTCGGAGCAGGCTACTGACATAAAAGATAAGAAGGTATGGGTCGTCCGAACAGATGGTGGATATAGCACTATGGGATGTGGTGCCGGGGTGTGTTTGACTTCTCCATATGGTGACAAAATGTACCAAGCTATATGTTTTGCATCCAATAATGAGTTCGAGTACGAAGCGGCTATAGCTGGTTTAAAGTTGGCCTATATCTGTGGGGCTAAGAGGGTCAGACTACTAAGTGACTCCCAGCTTCTTATCCACCATGCCCAAGGTCAGTCTGAGGCTAAAAAGGAGCAGGTTGTGAAATATTTACTCCTCCTTAAAAATGAAGCACTCAAGTTTAAAAGTGTTGCTTATGAACACATACCCCGGACAGAAAATGAGTTAGCGGACTCATTGGAAACCATAGCATACACGGAGTCATATCCATGGATCCATGTGCTGGAGAGCCCCTCCATTCAACTTAATATGGGCAAAGAAGAGGAAATTTTTGAAGTACAAGTGAAACATCCTCAGGATTGGAGGTTCGCTCTCCTACAATAACTCTCCGGTGGTATTGTGCGTTCGGACAAATCACTAGCCAGAACATTGAAACACAAGGCTCGTGGTTTCATCATATTGAGAGACGTTTTGTATAAAAAGTCTTACAGTTACCTCTCCTGCGCTGTTTGGGGGATAAAGAGTCTCAAGTAGTCCTCTCTGAGTTGCACGATGGTGAGGGATCAGCCCATTGTGGATTCAGGGCTTTAACAAGAAGAGTTCTATTGGCCGGTTACTATTGGCCATCTATCATGAAAGATGCTAAGGAATTGGTAAGAAGGTGTGACCCATGCCAGAGGTACAGCAATGAAATTCATGTCCCAGCCATTCCTTTAGAGTCAATTTCTGAGCCTATTCCTTTTGCTCGATGGGGGTTGGATTTAGTAGGGCCTCTACCTGTAGCCTCCGGAGGACGCAAAACTATAATCGTTGTTATAGATTACTTTTCGAAGTGGATTGAAGCAGCCCCTCTAGCAGGAACAACATCAAAAGCTGTAATAAAATTCATTATATCCAACATCTGTTGCAGATTTGGTGTCCCACAGAAGATAACAACAGACAATGGGCCACAGTTCGACAATAGGGAAATGGAGAGTTTTTGTGCCTCAAGGGGTATACAACATTGTTTCTCTTCACCTTTCCACCCACAAGCAAATGGACAAGTCGAAGTGGCTAATAGAACTATACTGTCCGGTTTAAAGAAGAATTTGGAAGGGGCTGCTGGGAAGCGGCCTAGTTATTTACAAGAGGTCTTGTGGGCCTACCGGACAACACCTGGGGCTGCAACACAAGAGTCACCCTTTGCTTTGGTCTATGGGATGGATGCAGTAGCCCCCATAGAGGCAACTCTCCCATCGTTTCGTGTTCACAACTTCTCCGAACACGCTAACGAGGTGGCAATCAGAGGCTAGCTCGATTTAGTAGAAGAAAGACGAGTTAAAGCTCACGTTAGAGTTGCATACTATCAGGGGTTGATGAGAAGCAGATTTGCTTCCAGAGTTAAAAGAAGAGATTTCCAGCCAGGGGACAAAGTGTTGAGGAAAGTGTTCTTACACACTAAAGAAAAGCTGTTCGGAAAATTGGCCCCAACTTGGGAAGGACCTTATATGGTTGTTGAAAGGCTTAAACCTGGAACATATTTCCTAGAAAACAAGGATGGAAGAGTTTTGACTCACCCTTGGAATATTGAATATCTCCGGATGTACTTGGAGTAGTATTTGTGTAAATATTTACTTGTTTAAACATCCATGTAAATATTTGGGGGCATACTCTTTCCTCCCTGGTGGCTCGGGGAGGTTTTAATGAGGTGTCCGGCCTTTTGAATAGAATTTGATGCCTTCTTAAAAAAATTCTGAAGTGTTTTGTCCAAAAAGAACAAAAAACCTATCTGGTCAGATACCGGACACAATTACAAAAAAGAGTGCCTTGGCCATCCAAGGACTTTAGTTTGGGTAAGCAAGTAAGAACTAAATCATGAGTTAAGGTTGAGCCTTTGAAGATGGCTCACCTTCATCTGTCTTTTTCTTCCCTTTGAGATCACTTTTCTCTTCGTCGGGTTTCTCCCCGATGTGTTCTTCGCCATCCGATGAGGAAGCACTGGAGTAACCATACCTATCACCTTCAGCCATTGTATGATACCGGAGGTCGTCAGACTCAACATAAAGCCATAAATCCCCTAGGTTCCTCTTCGGAAACTTCTCATGGAAGAGTAGAACCATGTCAGACTTCACCTTGGCATACATCTCCTCCTGGGTGTCGATCACATTTTTGGCATAAGCGTCGATCTTGGCTTGGATCTTGGCCTCCTGCTCCCTTAGCAAAGTAGCTTTCTCCTCGGCAGCCTTAAACACCGTATTCTCAAGAGAAATTTTGTCATTGGTCAAGTTGGTGATGATCTGGTCTTTGGCTTTAGATTCCCTATTTGAGGTGGCAAGATCTTTCTCCAGCTCGGACAGCTTCCCCCGAAGCTCTGTGATGGTGTCCTCTAATGTGGTGACCTTGGTGGTACTTGCCTCTTGGTTTCTCTTCAACTCCCTGTTCTCTTCCTTTAGAATGGCAACATTTGAAGTGGCAGTGCGAAGGTCGTCGGACAACCTCTTTTTGTCAGACTTAAGATCCTTGATGATGTCTGCCTGACTCCGAACTTGTTTCTCCAACGCAAGTACAGGCTGAACATTGCTTAATAAAGAGTGGGCTATGACATCCCTTTCACTTGAAACGATAAAGGTCTTACCATTGAAAGTGATTGTATTCGAAGTGCTCGGAGGGAGATAAGGCCCAGCGAAGTCGTCTCTGGGAAGATTGATGAAGTACTCACCAAGCCCACCAAGACCGGAGATGTCTACCCCATCAATGTTGAGATCTCCCCCTCCGACCTCATCGGTATGGAAGTCGCCCGGTATCTCCTCCGCTAGTGTTGGGTCAGTAGGATCAGCTTGGGAAGGAGGCTCCGGAGCCCGGAGAGAAAGCTCGTCACCCTTAGAAATCTTCTTCTTCTTGGCCTCCCGGTCTTTGCTTTCACTTCCCTGTTTACGATTTCTCTTGGAAGCCCTTGGAGGTTTTGGGGGGTGCACCTCTTGCCACTCAGTCTCCTGCTCCACTACTTCCAGGAGAGCAGCATTAATTTGGCTGTGGACTGGCCCCTCCAGGTTTATTGGAGTATCCTCATCTGCATCAGCAGGGTTAACACCACCTGCCACTTTCTTGCCCTTCTTCTTTCCTTTCATCTTGCTCGAGGCTTTGGCCCGGCCTGGCAAGTAGAGTGTCCCATCTGGTTCATGGGTTCTTTTAAGCACAACATCCGGAGGAGGCTGAGTGGTGAGCTCCTCCCAAGTCAAGTCTCTCCGACCTGTGGTGTTCCACAAGTGAGACCTTGCCAAGTTGCCTCCGGTAAAAGCAGCATGGAACCGGTTCCCCCATCTCTCAGCAGCCCAAGCATTGGTCTTGGTGCAAGTAGCCTGCCCGGTTTTCAGATAATCACTGAATTCCTTGGGCAGTACTGCTAAGGCGAAAGTAAGACCAATTAGTTTAAACTAACTTTAAAAAAAAAGACAAAAATATAAAGCAGGAGACTTACGGTCACTCCTCCACCTGCTTCTGAGGAGGCTTGGGTTCACTCCGGACTTGATCTTCTTTCCGTTCTCCCAAGCACCACTAACAAACAGGAACTGGGTCCTCCAATTCCTCTCCGCCTCTAACAAATCATCAACAGCCTTGAAATCATCCCCCATATTGAAATGGTAAAAGGGGATGTGGTGGTTTCTACAAAGACTGGCCACAGCAGCAAACTCCTCCATTGGCAGAGGAATCTCGGAGAGCCTTGAAGCCATGATGCAGGCCATGAGGGTGTACCAGGCGTTGGGGCTCAACTGGCTCGGACAGAGTTTTATCAGATGGAAGTATCTGACAATCTCTACGTCCAATGGGAGTCTGAGCCCCCAATTAAATATATCCGTGAACATGACGATTTCGCTTAACTTGCAGTCCATAGGAGTCTTTGGGTGTATGGGAATCCTGATCTTCACATTCTCCGGTATTCCTCACTCCGTACGCATCCGGCCCAGCTCAGTTGTGTGGATGAATGCGTAGTTAATGTTTTGCAAGGAGAGGAGGTACTTAATGCTGACCTTGTGAAAACAAGGCCCCACTTTTCCTTCGAGGCTCTCCGGCAGATCCGGATGCCTCAAACACAATTTCTCTTTGCCTTTGTCCTTTTTGGCAACTATAACACTACTGGTCTGACCGGAGGGCTCAGACTCAAAAGGAGCCTCTTCAGCAGAGTCCTCCATTACTTCCTCCATAATTGTTGAAGGGTTTTGAGCGGCAGTAGTAGGGGGAGGGTTCAAATTTGACTCAGCCTGGTCTCCGGACTGCTGGGCCTCAGTGTTCTTTTGGCTTCTGGCCTTCGGTAGAGGTTCTGGGGTAGATGCTTCTCTTTGAAGACTTGGACTGGTGCCCTCCGGACCGGACAGTCTGTCCTTGGGAGCCCTAATGGGTACTTCTGACCCAGTGCTGCTTTCTTTAGCACCCAACTTTGAAGGAGTGCTTTTAGACCCTTGGCCCTTAACTAACCGGCCTCTTCTCCGGTCAACCATCTTTTGAGGGGAATACTCCGTATCTGACCCCATAGCTATGAAGGGGGAGGTTTTTTTTAGACTGGTAACTGTTACTCCTGGCTCGACAACGGGTTCTGATTCCTGAACCGAGAAACCAGAGATAATGGGGGAGAGGTTAGTTTGGAATAACTTTTTTGGTTTGGTACCTTTTGAGGAAGAAGAACCTTGATCAGATTCTGTGGCTGAAGTTAATGGTTTGTCGATGGGCGAGACGGGTAGTCCTGCAGCGATACGTCTTTCTCTTTCGACCTTTTGTGCCTTCTCTAATTTAGAAAGGTTGAGCCACCCACCTTTGATCAGTGCGTTCCTCGTTGTAAACATAAACTATTTGGGTAAGTTTTTTGCTTTAGAGAGAGAAAGCTTTAAGAAAGTAGTGCAGAGTAAATATGAGAGAGATGGTAAAACAGTAGGAAGTGTGTTTGAATTTATAGTAAATCTGAAAAAGGAGTTTGATTCCTAGGAGAATTCGAAAAGACTGGTAATGATTAAAGACGGCGCTGATGTCACCACCTTTAACTAAGAGGTTGCTTTTCAAAGAAGGTGGGTTCGAAATTCAAGGTGGAAAAACGGCTGAAGCAACCAACCAGAAAGCGACACGTGTCCCACGAACTCTGGCAAAAACCGTTTTAGATTCATGAAGCTTTATCAGTCCGGATAATCCCATAGCCCAAATTGACAGACCTATCCGAATTCAAACCACCCCTGACGTCGGACTGTTTTTCAGGCTTTTGACAAAGGAATTTGGACAAACACCTAAAAAAGGGGCTCCTGATGAGTCCGAATTCTGCTTGCTCCCCGGATAGGGACAGATCGGACCTAGCCCTCCGGACCGGACAGAGCACTTCGAACACTTAGCCAATAAGACTGTTCGAACTATGACAAAAGTACTAAAAAACCTAAACACTTCTCGACTAAGCTACTTGCTCTCCTACTTAGAGCTCATGGGTCTTTAAACATGATCCGGGTCCATTAAACATGACCCGAAAGCCCATAAGGGCCCAAGTGTAAGGGTATAAATACCCAACCACCAGCATTAAATATGGGTAATGAAAATTAACTGCAACCAGCAAGGTTAATTCTCCCTCTACTATCTACTCTAAACATAAAACACCCACATACTTCTTTAAAACATCAAACAAATTACAAGCCTACCCTGAGGCGATAATTATCCTCACCAAATAATATTTTCAGATTTTTTTTTTCGAGTTACGGTTTAAAACAGATCATGAATGGTACTAGTTTTCTCGTTTTAAAAAACCAAAACCAATGGTATTTTCGGATTCTTTTTACGAGTTACGGTTTAAAATATACGAACATTTAAAAATTTAAATTAAAAAAAAAAACAAAAAAATAGAAGTTGTCTACTCTATTTTATATAGAAGGGTATTTAAGGTATAAATTTATATTAAAAATTTAAAGCATAAGTTTGTTGAATGCGTCTTTATTGGTAAGTCTTCCTAAAATCAAATTCTTTTTATATAATTTTTTTTTAAAATAGATAAAAATAAAATCAAAATTTATATGTAAAAAATATAATAAAATCAAATTCATATTAACCCTAATTTATAATTAAAAAAAGTTATTTCATTAAAGGAAATAAGAGAATTATATATATAATATATATTATTTAACATGTCTATAAAATATAGAATATATGGGCCGTGACAGAGCTTAAAATATTTATGGGCTTAAAGGGTTTCGAGCTGTAGCCTCTATAAAAGAATGATCGTTTAGTATTTCTTCCGCTCAAACGTAAACACGCAAAACACAGTAGTTGTTTTGAGCGTTGATCAGAAGACCTCTGAAGTTTTCTACGGGTCTTGGAGATTGATTGACAAGCAAAGGTCACCGAAAACATACAGTACAATGGAGAGCAGCCATAGGCGAACCCGTAAGTGCTCTTTTGATCTATTCTAAATATGAGAATCATCTATAGAACTGTGGGTTATTTTAAGTGTTTAGTTTAGTATGTTTTTTGATGAGCGATTCATCACTCAATTTTCACATAGGCTGCATGACTCGTTGCTCTTGAGATTCAACTGTGTGGTTAGCATTCTAACGTTTCCATATGGTGATTTCCTGTATTCCAGCTGCTACTGTTTTGAGTGTTTATGGTAGTGTTTCTACAATCACAACTCATCCGATATGGGTGGACTTTTTAATGAAGCCGCGTGACTCGTTAACATCCAACGATTTGTATGTCATAAATTTGAGTTTTAATGAAGGTGTTTGCTTATGGCAATTTCCAGTTTTTCAGTTGATATTGTCTGGAGTGATCATGACAATTTTCGTAGGATCACAACTCATCAAATCTGGCTAAAATTCTACAGAAATCTTTGTGGCTCGCTGATTTTGAGATTCCCATGTAGGATCCGCGTTCTAATTGGTAGGTCATGGTAAAATTTAGTGAATTTTTTTGCGTATGGAAATTTCCTGTTTTCCAACTAAAAGTGTATTAGTGTTTATGGATATGTTCGTATGATAACAACTGATTCGATAAAGGAAGCTTCGTGTCTCGTTTCTCTTGAGAATCAATTGTGGGATTACACTCTCATGATTGGTTAGTGATAAATTTGAGTTTAGTGATAGTGTTTGCGTATAGTGATTTCCAGTTTTTCAGCTTGCATTGTCTTAAATTGTTAAATGAAGCTTCATGAATTGTTCCTCTTGAGATTCATCGGTGGGATTTGCATTCTACCAGTTGGTTCACGATAAATGCCGGTTTTCTTGGGGCTATTTCCATTCGGAGCTTTTCAGTTTCTGAACTAGTAATGTCTTCTGTGTTCAATGCAATGTTCGTAGGATCAAAGTTGATCCGATCTAGATGAAATTTTTACAGAAGGTTTGTGGCTCATTCCTCTTGAGATTTAACTGTGTATTCTAACATTTTGTTGGTGATAAATTTGAGTTTTAGTGAAGCTGTTTGCGTATGGTAAATTCGAAATTTTCAGCTGGTATTCTCTTGAATGTTCATGATAATGTTTGTACGAAATTCTTTAAAGAAGCTTCTTGACTCGTTCAACAGTTAGTTTGTGATGAATTTCATTGGTATTGTCTTAAGTGTTCA
This sequence comes from Limnanthes douglasii subsp. nivea, assembly GCA_036936605.1. Classification (NCBI taxonomy): domain Eukaryota; kingdom Viridiplantae; phylum Streptophyta; class Magnoliopsida; order Brassicales; family Limnanthaceae; genus Limnanthes; species Limnanthes douglasii. Next base: position 182,088,295 of record JAUPFV010000003.1, read on the forward strand.
ATGCAATGTTTGAAAGATCACAACCGATCAGATATGGCTAAAATTTTGGTAAAAGCTTTGTGATTCTGCGCTCTTGAGATTGAACTGTGGGGTGCTTAATGATAAATTTAAGTTTCATGGGGTTTTTTTTACGAGTTGCAAGTTAGTATTTTTTCAGCTATCAACTAGTACTATCTTGAGTGTTCATGGCAATGTTTCTAGGATCACCTGTTAACAGTTTTTTTATGGTAAATCTGAGATTTAGCGGGGCCGTTTGCCTCTCGCGATAGTCAGCTTTTCAGCAGGTGCAGTTTTGATGGTACGACAATTTTTCTTTCCCTTCGTGTTCCTAATCAGAGTGACTGGCGGCGGAATAATGTGTTTCAGTGCACTTATACGATTGGCGATAAGGTGTGCACCTTCATTATTGATGCTGGTAGCTGTGAGAATGTAATTTCCGAGACAGAGGTTTCGAAGCTCGGGCTGAAATCAGAGTCGCACCGCAAGCCATACAAGCTGGCCTGGCTGAGTAAAGGTACTGATATCATTGTGTCTCAACGTGTGCTTGTATCATTTTCTGTGGGGCAGACATACCGGGATGAGGTGTTTTGTGATGTAGTGCCCATGGACGCTTGTCACTTATTGTTTGGCCGCCTTTGGACGTATGATTTGTCTGTTGTGCATGCTGGTCGTGCGAATACTTATTCTTATTTTTTTGGGTAAGAAGATTGTTCTAGTGCTGCCAAAGCCTCGGTCCCTCAGTATTGGCTCTGGTCCTTCCACAACGACCTTGTTGTCCCGTGCTCTTTTTCAGGCGGTCATAGAAGAAGCTGGTGTGTTCTTCTTGTTGTTTTGCGATCATGTTGTGACTGTTTCTCGTGCGGACCGTAGCCCTGCAGTTCAGTCTATTTTTCAGAAGTTTGCAAATGTGTTTCCTAAGACTTTGCCCTCCGAGTTACCTCCTCTGAGAGATATTCAACATCAAATCGACCTGGTTCCTGGTGCTGCTCTCCCAAATTGGCCCCACTATTGCATGAGCCCGAAGGAGCATGGGAAATTACGTCGACAGGTGAAGGATTTGTTGAATAAGGGGCATGTTCGAGAAAGTCTCAGTTCATGTGTAGTTCCGGCGTTGCTGACACCGAAGAAGGATGGTTCCTAGCATATGTGTGTGGACAACCGAGCTATCAACAAGCAATGTTCGCTACAGGTTTCCTATACCTCATCTGGATGATCTTTTAGACCAGTTGGGTGATGGTTCTGTGTTCAGCAAGCTTGATTTGAAGAGTGCAAACTCCTGGAAATGACAAAGACCCGTCGAGCGGTTAAGGGCATGGTTGTGGGCAAACTCTGTCTGCGGTTAAGGGCATGGTTGTGGACAACGACCTTGCTGTCCCATGCTCTTTTTCAGCCGATCGTGGAAGAAGCTGATATGCTTTTCTTGTTGTTGTGATCTCGTGCGGACCCTAGCCTTGCAGTTCAGCGCCTGCCGCAGGCAGAGTTTGCCCACAATCATGCCCTTAACCGCTCGACGGGTCTTTGTCCTTTCCAAGAGTTTGCACTCTTCAAATCAAGTTTGTTGAACACAGAAGCACCACCCAACTGGTCTAAAAGATTATCCAGACGAGGTATAGGAAACTTGTAGCGAACAATGATCTTGTTGATAGCTCAGCTGTCCACACACATATGCTAGGCACCATCCTTCTTCGGTATCAGCAACGCCGGAACTACATATGGACTGAGACTTTCTCGAACATGCCCCTTATTCAACAAATCTTTCACATGTCGACGTAATTCTCCATGCTCCTTCGGGCTCATGCAATAGTGGGGCCAATTTGGGAGAGCAACACCAGGAACCAGGTCGATTTGATGTTGAATATCTCTCAGAGGAGGTAACTCGGAGGGCAAAGTCTTAGGAAACACATTTGCAAACTCCTGCAAAAGAGACTGAACTGCAGGGCTACGGTCCGCACGAGAAACAGTCACAACATGATCGCAAAACAACAAGAAGACCACACCAGCTTCTTCTATGGCCGCCTGAAAAAGAGTACGGGACAACAAGGTCGTTGTGGAAGGACCAGAGCCAATACTGAGGGACCGAGGCTTTGGCGGCACTAGTACAATCTTCTTACCCCGAAAAAATAATGAATAAGTATTCGCACGACGATTATGCACAACAGACAAATCATGCAGCCAAGGGCGGCCAAGCAATAAGTGACAAGCGTCCATGGACACTACATCACGAAACACCTCATCCCGATATGTGTACCCCACAGAAAATGATACAAGCACACGTTGAGACACAATAATATCAGTACTTTCACTCAGCCAGGCCAGCTTGTTTGGCTTTGGGTGCGATTCTGATTTCAGCCTGAGCTTCGAAACCGCTTTCCCGGAAATTACATTCTCACAGCTACCAGCATCAATAATAAAAATGCACACTTACCGCCAATCGTACAAGTAGACTTCCAATCGTACAAGTAGACTGAAACCCATTATTCCGCAGCCAGTCACTCTGATCAGAAACACAAGGGGAAAGAAAAGTGCGTTGTACCATCAAAACTGCATCACTAGTCACAACCTCCTCTGCGACCTCAGTTATATCATCATCATATGTATCAAACTTCGGAAGACCATCAGGAACAATGGGGGCCGGTTCAAACGCCTCGTGAGAGAAAAGACCTCTAGCACCCGTAATATTCGGACACTCTACCTGACGATTCCCTAACTCACCACAGCCAAAGCAACGTAACTTACCAGAAGAACGGTTGGTCGTACCGCACCAAGGAGGGGCCTGATCAGGGGTTGGACGTGGAACTGGTGCGGGCGCTGAGGTCTTTGTAGGAGCACAAGTCCATACCCCAATCTGGGTCCGTCGAGCCAACTGTTTCTCTGCCTAGATGGCTCGCCGATGATCTTCCGAAACAGACAACGGGTCGAACATGTTCAACACATCCTGGAGTTGAGGGCGCAACCCATTATTATAGCGGGATACCCACTGATGTACGTTCGTACGAGCAACCAACTGAAAGAACTCCTCCGTATACTCGTCCACAGAGCGTGGCCCCTGACGAAGATTCTGGAAGCGCTGGAATAATTCTCGCTCGAAATTGTAAGGCAAGAATTTCTTGCGGATTTTCTTCTTGAACTTCTTCCAACTACATACTTTCTCCTTGCCTTCACGCGCACGGATTGTTTTCACCTGCTGCCACCAAGTTTGTGCCCTGTCTCGCAGGTGGATGGTAACCAAAGCTACCCGTCTCTCCTCAGGAACTTCCTTGAAGTCCAGCACCTCCTCAACCTGGGATAACCAATCAACAAACTCCTCCGCCCGAAGGCCACCATCAAAGTCAGGAATGTTTACCTTAAATCCAAGCTCCCAGCGGCGGGCCTGATAAGTATACCGTTCTGACCCCTCTCCAAAAGGGTTATCGGGACCTTCAACATCCACACCGGGTTGCCTGGTAGTAAGTTCAGCCATCTGATGGGTAAGATACCCGGCCTGACGGCGCAGGTCAGCATTCTCGCGATCTCCGAAATCACTCGCATCTCTTTCCACAGCAACGCCGCTGCGACCTCTGGGTCTTTCTCGCACCATCTCGCAGGACTGCTTGTGTCTGATACCAATATGATCAGAGTAAACGCAAAGAATAAAGTATGTTTAAACAAAGGGTTCAGATGAAAACCCTAATACGAAAATACAAAAAATGTCCAAAAGTAATAAAAATTCGAAATAAAATAGTAAACGACTCTGAATGTTAAAAAACATTACATGTCACAAGCGTAGCTGGTGACTTCAACTCGTGGCGTCGTTCCCTTCGAAATAAGGTGTTGTGGGTCAAAAACAGACACTGGGAGCTCCGAAACTGTCAATTCACTGCATTCTTCGGGTGATGGCCTGTCTTCATAAAGTTTAGCGCTAATCTGTCTGCATCATTTAATAAACCTTAATTATTAAAAGTAAAAAACTCAACTACTCAAACTATGGATTTGAGTGACTATAACGACGATTTCAGCTGCAACATTGATGATTTCGAGGAGGAGCCGCTTACTAATCATATGGAGAGTGTCCTTGAGGTAAACTTTATTTTTTTACTGAGCAGAACACATCCTCGCACGAAATCATGCTTGGAATTGTACACTTCCACGCAAGAACACACTTGGAAGATACAAATCTTCGCATGATTGTGCGAAGCTTGTGTCAAATCTTCGTAATTTCATACCAATATTTGACACAATCTTCGCAGCAATGTGTCCGAAGATTGGCCAAATCTTGACATGAAATTGCGAGTATTTGAACTGTTTTTATTTCTATTGACAAGTTATTGTTGTTTATTTTAATGTTTAATTTTAAGTTATGAAATGATAAGTTTCTTAATGCTTGGTTGGAAAGTTTACTGATTTATCATCAGTATTAAAACAAGTTACCAAAACACAAACCACTAACAAATGAAATAAAAAGCATTATAACGAAAAAAGTAAATATAGTGCTAAAGAACATACAACCAACAAATTAACATAAATTGACTAAACAAATTTATCAAGATCAGTTACTTCTGGGAATGGACAAACTGGCTTTCTACCTTCGAGCTCCGCATATGTTTGGCAGCGACCAGCTATTGGTAGCTCCCAAGTCGAAGCCTCCTTACTCTTCAATGCATACCACGTAGGATGTATACGTGCACAAGGACATAGAGGCTTGATTGCTAGCTGTTAAATCAAACAAGAATTAGAACAAAATCTTGTTTAATACAATCGTACTAAATATCAAAAGTATGATTAGAATGACTTACATTGACGACGTGATTAGTATCAACGAATCCAAACCCAATTTCACATCTTTTGGTCATCATAGGTGGTTCACTGTGCAAAGGTAGAAACATTTGGCTGTAGTTGTGAGATCCCACAAGTGACAAAAAATGAACAATACATTCGAACTTGGTTGCAATCGCAATGCCCATCTCCGCCATTGTCATCCAATATTTGGTGGATGCTGGAGTTTCGTAGTAGTTTATACTTTCTGCAACCTTCAAGTACTCTTCTTTACAGTTATATATATTGTTATAAGTTGCATAGTTGTCTATTAGTTCATCGTAGATTTCCTTCAGAACACATTGCCAACCTTCTTCATGATCGTACAATCCAAACAAAACTGCTCTATATCCACAGTGACCATCTTCCCTAACATCATTTACGCCAGATATAAACGGATTGAAGTGAGTCGGAAACCAACGCAAAAAACCTTTTGGATACATCTGCCCTAACATCATTTACGCTAGATATAAAAGGATTAAAGTGAGTCGGAAACCAACGCAAAAAACCTTTCGGATCGTATATCAGTTCTTTGCCTCCAAGAACAGATTATTGTACGATATTGATAGCAAGAGAGGCGATGGAAGAACTACAAGTACGAGGTACTCTAGGCACATCCGCACGAATCGTATTTGCACTAGCAACTACTTTACGGGAGTTAAATTTTGGTGTTTTGAAAGAGTTGGCTTTGAACAGTGAGTCGTCCCTCGACTATCGCGTTTGGTGGCAAATAGTCCCTGGACTTTCAAATGTCCGTTGGCAGTCCCTCGACTATTGCGTTTGGATAAAGTTAGTCCAGAGGATCCTCTGATCCACCAGATGCTGCCACATGTCTCCATACTCCTCAGTTTTTTGTGTCACGAGTAGTCCCTTGACTTTAGGTCAAACCCCAAACTTAGTCCGCGACATTAAATGACCCAACTACCCCTTCAATTTCCACCTTGGCATTGAAAATTAAATCAGTTTATCCATGTGGCATTATTAGCCTACGTGTAATATTTTTCCCTAAAATCATTTATAACTTTATCAATCGGTGCGTTACATTTTATGTTTTAATTAATTTAATTTAATTTACTATAATAATTAAACCAAATCTAACCCTAGATTTTCTGCAACCCTGAACAGACTTAACTCTTTTCGAATTCCAATCCCTCGACTTTCTCATCTCCCCTCTCCCTTGTTCAACAGCAAATCCCCAAATCAAACCCTAATCTAAACCCTAAATTTATACCCAAATCGAAACACAAACCCTAAATCTTCTTTCTTAATCTCAGTCTCCACACCCTAAATCTATACCCAAATCGAAACACAAACCCTAAATTTTCGAAACCAAACAAAGAACAATACTAATAAAATTAGTTCTAATAAAATTACTTCTCCATAACCGGTTCTTACATTGCAAATCAAACCAAACATTATATTGTTTATCAAACCAAAAATTACATCGTTGTCTCTTAGTTCTTAACAAGACTAATAAAAAAAACAGACAACAAATGCAGCAAAAAAACATCAACAAACTATTTTTGGTCTTCAGACTACCATTCTCACCTTCAATCTTGAGTATCTTTTTCTTCAATGACATAATTAATTCTTTGGAATGATGAGGAACTGGTCAATCCACCCATTCAAAAAACCCACATTTTCCTTCAATACTCTGTAACATTATATCGATTTAGGGTTTTAAAAAACTAGGGTTCTAAACATAAATTAGGGTTTTAGAAGATTTAGCTTAGATTAAACTTACCCGATAGTTTCTGCATCCATAAAATCTCCTCCCTATATTCGATTCAGTCCATGAGGTACAAATTACTAAAGGTTTCCCACAAAAGCAGATCGACACCGAATCTCCATTTTTTTTATAAAGGAAAGAGGTAGAGCTGGTAGACATTTATGGAGGATGTTGATGAAATACTTTTACTGGTTTTAGAAAACAAATAGAAGGAGAAGGAAGAAAGAATAAGAAGAAAGCAAATATGAGAGAGGAGAAGCTATTCGAGTCGAGGAAGATGAAGTTATGAATATATGTAAGGGTGTTTAATTATTAATTTAACCTAATTAAATTAGGTGATTAAATGACACATAAGATTCATTTAATAGGTGCCACGTAGGAAAATTTGTCATCTCACCAACAGTTATGCCAACAAGGATTTTGGTCAAAGGGCAAAATCGTACATAAAGTCAAGGGACTACTGGTGACACAAAAAACTGAGGAGTATGGGGACAGGTGGCAGCATCTGGTGGATCAAAGGATCCTCTGGACTAACTTTATCCAAACGCGATAGTCCAGGGACTGCCAACGGACATTTGAAAGTCCAGGGACTATCTGCCACCAAACGCGATAGTCGAGGGACTACTCACTGTTCAAAGCCGAAAGAGTTCATCACTGAGTCAAGGCTAGCCTTATCAGCATCGCTCACATGTTCCCATTGACATTTATCTCTTTTAGTGGATGATGCATCGACAAAAAGTTTTCATTTCACCTGCGGACGACCGCGGTGTTTCTACTTCTCCAATGGATCTAGTAAGGAAGATGTCTCAGGATAAACAATTTCAAACCATTTTTTATAAATATCTTTTATATGGCTTTCGTCTTTTGTCTCCATAACATCGATTACAAGTTTTTTTCCAAATCATCTTTGAGAATATCCATCATCGTATGCTTTGTATGATGTTGTATTTCTAACCTTGTCCAATGGCTGTGAAACACTTCTAACGATGCAAATTTTCCATTTTTACGCCACTCGCGGATTTGGTGGTAGCACGGTATACCATAGGTAGATCTTATCGCGCATATGCAAACATCATTGCCTATATCGTGTATAACATATGAACCATCTTCGATAGTAATTTTCTTGCAATCTTCAGCCATCTCTAATTCAGTAAAAAATAGTTCTAACGCTATGTGAGAAACTTTGCCTCGAATTACGTCAAATAGTTTGTCGGCGAACTTATGCATTGCTATGTAACGAATCTTCTCAAAGGAAGGCCTAATGACAGCATGTTGGATTTTAACTAGTGAATGCACCCTCCCCTAAAATAACTCAAATTTTAATTTGCTTGTATGTAGGTAACGCTTTGAGTTTGAATGATCACTCTCGACGCGATTAATCGTGCAATATCCCAAATGCATGTACTTGTTCGTCTTCGAAACAAAGAATTTGTCTGTGTATTTATCAAGCCATGATTTTTAAGTGTATTCAATTGCAAGATGATAGTCTATTTACTCCAATAGCATGTCTCGTCTGGCGTGCTCAAATTCAATCTCTGATGCTGCATACGCAATCTTCTTCCAAGCAGAAACAAACTTCACATAATCATTTTTCTCAGGGAAATAATTTCTTGTTTGCCCCTGAAAGTTTTGGTTTATGTTCCAGCGGCATAACATAGGCGTTGTCTCTGGGAATACTACTTCTATGGAATTCATCAATGTTAAATCTCTATCGATCAAAATCACATGCAGTTTTTTCATACCGTGAACGAGAATCAACGACTTCAAACACTCTAAAACTCATTTGAAGTTGTTTAACTTCTCACCGGACATGAAAGCAAAAGCCGCACATTATGTCAAACCAGTACACGTCACATCCACTATCTCAAATAACAACATACCATATCTTATGACTTTATACGTACTATCCATGATCAACACTATTGAAAATATCTGCAAAAGGTCAACACTAACTGGATGCGTAAAATATATATCTGTAATGACTTTTCCATCGTCTTTACCAGATTTATGCCATTCAAAATAATTATGTGCCTTGAGCTCTCCCAACAAGAACTGCAGCTGTGACCTACCCGCCTTCTTCAAAATCTTGTTTTTCTGTCGTGCATTGTAGATAGTGCGCATACAAGAAACATTATCTTCATTTAGCTTCTTAACACCATTTAGTATATCTCTAGGTTTTGTTCCAATATAGGTCGCTCTTTCAACATATTCCATCTCTTCGTCGTTTAAACGGCCTGCGAAAGAATGACCATCTAATTGTTTTGAACTCTCATAGTTGTGAATCCCACATTTCATTTATAACTTTCATTGATCTGATTAGACCATTAACTTGAGAAGCTCAAATGAGCAGCCAATTGTTTTGATTCTTTTCCACTTTCGTTTACGGTCTTTGTCGGCCATTTTTAAAATATACTTTCCCCACCTCTCATACTGGAAAAATAGCCTAGGATTTTTTCTACTCTGTACTTTATCCTAGGTTGATGACCAAACCATGTTGTTTTCCGGTCTTTGTGACCCACTTAATCAATGCTTCTTGTGTATAAAAATCAGTGGTGAAGACCACATGACTGTAGTCGATAGCAAAAGCTTTGTAAGACTCATCGGCAACATATGTTCCCTGTTTAACAACAACAAAACACAACTCGCAATTAGGTACAATAAAGTAAGGGGTCAAAAACTTTTTTTTTCAAGATGAGCACGCACTACCAGTACGAGGCCTTAGAAACGGTGGTTATGGGCGTTAGAACTAATGGTTCTAGGCCATAGAACCGGCCGTACACAGCCAATGTGCCGCCGGTGCTAGGCCCAGAACTAGTGGTGCGTATGTTTTGTACGGCTTGTTCCAAGGCCCAAAACCGATGGTGCGTGGCGAAACCACCTTCGATGTTACCTTTTCCGGTGACGTCGACTTCTTTTCCGGCGACTCGAGCTTCTTCTCCGGTAACATTTCCACATCTCCTTCCTCCGACGACATCAACTCCTCCATGATAATGCCTAGTTCGGGGTGAGTCATGATTGATTATGTGTTTTTCTTTAAAATGAGGTTGAATATTCTTTAGAGTAATTTGAATTTTGAAGTTGATTTTGAAGATTTTCAAAAAAACAAGACCAATATGGTGTTTGATCTGGTAAGGAATGGTGTTTGTTTGGGTATAGATATCCAAATAGGTTTTTTGTGAATTGGATATAATTAGGATATACTTAGTTTTTTTTAAAATTAATGTCAATTTGGTAATTAAATGGAACATCGAGGGTATTTTTGTCCAAAAAAGTCAAAGAAAAATCAACCAAGGTTTTTGGATAAACTTAAACCACATTTGGGTATATATCGTCATACCATATTATTTATTGTCTAAAGATTTTGTTATCTATGCATATCATGAGACTCTTAAGTATCTAAGAGGTCATACTAAACCCAATATAAAACATGCTAAGTGGTTAGAGTTCATTGACACATTCCCTTACATCATCAAATACAAAAACAAAAAAGAGAACATTGTAGAAGATGTATTATCAATTAGACATGCATTAATATATACAATGAAGACAAATGTTCTAGGATTGTAACATATCAAAAGGTTTTATGAAGATTATCCAGACTTTATAAATATTTACTATGGGTTTTCTAAAGGGGCATTTGGCTTTTTCTACATACATGTTCAGTTCTTGAGAACAAACGTTTATGTATTCCACAAGGTTCTATACGTAATATTATTTGAAGAGACGCACATAAAGGAGGTCTTATGGGTCACTTTGAAAGAGATAAAACCTCAATTGTCATTGGTGAGACTTTCTTTTGTCATCGCTTGAAGAAAGATGTGAAGAATTTATGAAACCGTTATTATTTGCTTAAAACAAATCTAGATCGTATCCTTAAGTTACTTATCTACCATTAAAAATTCTTATTGTACCATGCGTAGATATATATTATGATATTTTTGTTAGAACTATCAAAACTCAAACACAAAGACTTTATCTTTGTTTTGGTGGAAAGATTCTCGAATATGGTATATTTAATACCATGTGCTAAGGTGAATGATGTTTCTCAAACAGACTTGCTCTTTAACAAAGTGGTGTGTTTACATGGAATGCCAAGACTGTTATCTCAAATCGAGACACCAAATTCCAAAACCACTTTTGATTTTTTTTGCAAGAAAATAAAGGCTAAATTGTTATTTTAAACAACATTTCATCACCAAATAGATGACCGAACTAAAGTGGTAAACTATACATTATCTGTTTTACTTAGAACTACTGTGTGTAAACATCTGAGCTATTGGTTGAGATATTTACCATTCATTAAGTTTGCTTATAATGATGCTAACCACTATGCTACTAAACTGTCTCCGTTTAAAGTTGTGTATAGATTAAATCCTTTGTCTTCGTTGGACTTATCCACATTACCACCATCAGAGTTTTCAAGCTAAGATAGAATTAACAAGGCTGAACTTGTCAAGAAAATACACTAGAAGTTTCGAGAGAATCTACAAAAGAAAATTAAGCAATGTAAGCGTAAATAAGATAATAGACACAAAAAGTTAACCTTTGAACCATGAGAATGAGTTTTGATACACATGAGACCAGAAATATTTCTTGGGTCCGGTCGAAAAATTATAATAAAAATAAAAATAATATACTATATATAAAATAAAAATTATAATATAATAATATAATATATTTAAATTAATATAAAATATAAAAATATATTAAATTTGATATCCGTGGGTCGGGTCGGTTTGATCTGCAAACATGAACGAACTAACTTGGGTTTGAAAAATATTTGTCCCGAAGCGGGTCGGGCAGGGTTCAGGCTCAAGTATAAAAAAACAGGCTTGGACGAACCGACTGACGAAGACCCATTGTCATCCCTAGTTTCAATGGAGAATACAGTGTTTCTCAATGGGATACAAGGCATATTCTCAATGAATTTAATATAGAAGTTTATTTTTAAAAAATTTAGAGGGGAAACATATGACATATTAAAGATAAAACAATAAGAGTCATTAAATGACACCCATACTTCAACATTGATATATAGTGTCATATAACTCTAGCCTAGATCACCCTTTCAAACCTTCCCGAGTTCATGTTTAATGAATACATTATAAGAGCAATTGCTATGTTTTAGGGAATCTTCTCACAATATGGGTGCCTATCAATAATCGTGCCAAACTTAACTTCTGTAAAGTTTGGCTGGAGCTTGATGTTACACCTGAGATTTTTACCAAAGTGTCTATATGCTTTGGTGAAAATAAAGGGTTTTGACATAACATAATCCATGCTAATTGTCTTCATACTTACCGAAGTATTTTCATTATAGCACATAAATATAATGACTGCAAGAAACTACTAACTTCTAAAGTTGCTCAAAATGGATAGACATATAAAGCTCAATCTTTGCGTCAGCTAAATCACACACCCATGATGTGGTTTGGGTGCCTAAATTAAAATCTGTTATAGTTAAAGAAGGGCACTCAAATGAATAAACAAGAATAAAAAGGTCCCAACAACTACAAGGTCAGAAAAAGAAAAAGATAGAACAAAATAAGGTCATTCAAATTCAACATAATCGAGCAATATTTCACATAAAAAAATGTTAGCTAATCATCAAATCCATACTGACAATAGAAACAAGTATAATTTTCTTATAGATAATAAAGATTCAAAAGCTTTAGCAAGTGAGACAAAATCCCATACTTAATTAACCTTAGGTAGTCTACCATATTCACAAGTACTTAATAAGTTAGTTAGCAAAGATTTTAAAAATATCTTAAGTAAAAGAATGAACAAAACTAAAGTCGGGAACTTTAAATTCCCTATCTCTACCAAAGCTCTACTTACTAAATGATTTGGCAGACCCTTATATAGTTTATTTGAATGACCATCACTATTCTGATTTGTAATGTGAGGGATTTGGGTAAAAAGGCTGCAATGATAAGGATAAAATTGATCAAAAGAAGGAAAAAAGTTGACTTATTGGAAATCCAGGAGCATATGGTTTATGTAGAGAAACTAAATTATATTGCAAGAAAACAAGGCTTTAAAGTATGCATTTCCAATATCATTAATAAAATCTGGGTACTAAGGAATGAAAAATTATTTATGGAAGTAATTTTTAATAAATAACAACTAATTCATCTTAAGGCTAAAAATATGGATATGGACAAAGCCTTCTGGATCACAATAGTTTATGCAAAATGTCTTACAATTATAAGGCTTGACCTTTGGAACAATTTGAGGGACTTATCTATAGATGTTAAGGATTATATGGTATTAGGGTATTTTAATGTTATCTTTAACTCTCACGAGTAACTATTTTTCTCTACTCGTTGTACAATAAGCATGAATGATTTTAGTCGTATTATTATGGATTATTACTTTGAAGACGCTAACTTCTCTGGTTACAAGTTCACTTGGACTAAGAATAGAAAATGGAAGAGTTTAAATATGGTTCTCTATAACTCGGACTGGTTAGGTGACTTTACAAATACAAGAGTGAGACATCTTTCAAGGACATGCTCAGACCATACCCCTTTGAGTATTTCAATGTTTTTAGACAAAAACAAAATCAAAGCCGATTTTAAATTTCAAAGCATGTGGACCTTACATCTAAGGTTCCTAAAACTTATGGAGGAAAAATGGAAAGAGATTGTGGATGGTCTTCATATTTAGGTCTTTTAGAAAAAAATTGAAGAGATTGAAGTACAAATTAAAATGTTGGATCTTTGAGGTGTTTGGTTATGTTTTTGAAGCTATAATTCAAGATGAAATAAGTTAAATTTAGGGAAACTTGCTTCGAGAACACTAAGAGTATAAACGAACAAGTTATTTTGGCCAAAGCTCAAGCAAGTCTCCTCCAAATATTGACAAGAGAATAGGCTTATTGGGAGAAACATAAACTGACTCAATGATGGATGTTACTTTCCATAATTATGTTACAAGAAAGAGTAGAAAAATAAAATCTAAGGAATAATGAGTTTTGGCAACTCGATCAGAGATCAATCAACATTCAACAAAGATGCTGAAGAATACTTCAAAACTCTATTAACGGGACATCCAAACCCAACAATATTAGAGGAACTATACATTTATATTCCTAAAATAATTAACGACGATGATAACAACATGCTTTTGACCTTACCTTGAGAGGAAGGGATTTATGATGTTATCAAATCCATTAGCCCTACTAATGCAGATGATGTAGATAGCTTTAATGTGGGGTTCCATAAATATTGTTGGTCCATAATTTCTCAAGATATTTACAACGATATTGTGGTTTTTTTCATGCGTCACTTTGGTATCCATGTTACTGCCATTTGTCTTATTCCAAAAGTAGAGGCCCCTAAATTTTAGAAAGATGTCAGGTTCATTAGATTATGCATCATGCTCAATCGGATAATTTCTAAGTTACCCAATAATAGGTTATCCTCCCTTATTCCTAATATTATTTCTGTTGAGAAATGGGGATTTTTTCAAGGAAAAAACATTCATGACAATATCCTCCTTGCTCGGGAATTATCTCAAGACCTAAATAGCAAAGTAAGAGGGATAATATATTGATCAAGATATACATGGCTAAAATCTTTTTACATGCTATCGTTCAACTTAATTATCAGAATCTTTGATAAAGAGTATATATTCAGCCAGATTGCCAATCATAGTGAATTGTAAGCTCCATGGCTTCCTTAAGGCTACAAAATAAATGAGAGAAGGTAAACCTTTATCCCTAAGTCTTAGCATAATTATGGAGGAATATTTAATCAGGGATCTAAGGAATCTATTTGAAGAAAATCAAGCTTTGAGATACAAGTCAAGGAGTTCATTAATCATACCTAATTTGGCTTTTGTAAATGATTTTATCATCTTTTTAAATCATTATATCCCAAATCTTAAGCTCCTGATCAACCATCTGCAAAACTATCAAGATCTTCTTCTGAGATTATAAACAAAGATAAAAACAAGCTTATTACATCTAAAAGGTTGTCAATTGTAGGAATTAAAATTATGGAAATAATTACCGGATTTACTCTTGACCTTCTCCCAATTAAATGCATGGGTGTCTCAATTCATACAAATTACAAACTTAGTAATTTTGATGAATTGTCTTACCAAAATAAGGAATAAAATATTTGAGTGAGATGGTAAACTACTATCATTTTAGGTAGACTTACATTAATTCAATCATTTCTTCTTACTATTCATTCCCACCATATTCAAAATTACATATTTCTAAGATGCATTATCAATAGGATTGAAGGTTTTTGTAATAAATTCATGTGAGGCTCAACTAGAACTAAACTTGCTATCAATTGGTCTAAGTGGCTACCGTTATGCAAGCCTTATGACGGGGTAACTCACCTCTTTTAATATGTGTTTTTAATGATGAAGATAACTCATGGTGCATTGAAAAAAGGAATAATTAGATAAATGATCACTGGAACTTATAATTGATAATTCCAAGGATTTTCTAGGAGGGTTATTTGTTACAACAATGTTCATAGGAGAATATTAGAGAGAGAAATAAAAAAAATAAGTAGAGAGAGAAAATGACAAAAGGAATAATCAACAAAAATTGAGTAATGATTGACCATTTTCCCAAAACGAGGTGACGCTTTATATTGTACAAATGGTGGGCCATGATTTACATCTTTACCCTCTCTTTTATGATACTTTACACCCTATTATTTTACTAATCATGACGACAAGCATTCATTATTACACAAAACACCCTCAATATTATATATTGTAAGGTTTGTAGTCAATATTTTATTATATCAAATTAACTCATTTACTTCTCCAATTTGGATTATTCCCAATATTTCCTCCCCTTATCAGTAGCTTCCCAATCCTTATGAAGTTATTTGAACAATGACTAGTTTATGAAATCTGATTTGTCTTATGGTGTGTTTCATTAGATTATTCTTCCATAAGTGTCTCACCGGACCATCCCTCCATAAGTGTATCTTCGAATTCATGATCTCACTAAAGGTAGTGATGAATTCATATTCATGTGTCATGTATTTTAGCCACGTATTAGGGTGGTTATTTACAGATGGCACACGTACTACATCCGGTCTACGTGTCAAAATAATTTTTGACTAATGACGTATGCGACTCTATTTGATCCACGTGTCTATTATTTCCTGGCACAAATATGCATGTCTTCCAAAATTACTTGTGTGCGAAGAAGTATTTCAAAAAACTCTTACATTTCCCAACACGGATGTACTTTCAAACTTAGGTAGAGCAGTTATCATCCAAAAAACTCTTCATCTTTCCTAGGCACCTGTTACCTAAGATATTTTTTTCACCTTCTTAGGCCTTCGTAACCTTTGACAGCCCACATTTCCTTCTATAAATACTTCAACTCACTTAACATTTCAAAGCTACTCATTTTCACAGTTTCTAGAGAGATGAAGAGAAAATATTTGGTTAGAGAGAGAAATAATTTTCTTCTCTATACGTTTTTCCACCTTTCATGCCTAAACAATCTGAGGGTCTTGAGATTTATGAAAATTAGAAATGGTTCAACATTGGTAACAAGGCTACAGAATCAAGATCCGCTGGCATAGAAGAAGAACCTAGAGCACTACAAATTCTCTAAATTACTTACTACGTTCAATGGCCTCCTCTAAAAAACCACTCTGATGCAGCATGGACTTTAGGTACCAACAACCCATCTAATCCTCCTACTGCTCAGCCCCCCGGTCAGACTTGTCTGACACTCGACAAAGTTGACCTTAGCCTCTCTAGGAAACCAAAAAACACTCTACATTTATTTTGATGGCTGACAAACATCATGTGACCGAAAAAACCAAAACCAATCGTTCGAAGAGGAAAAAATCTTCTGACCCGACGACCAAAAGATACACAAAAATTAATCTCGCATCCAGTGTTCCTACTCCTTAAAATACCCCATATGGAACTCTTATGACGACTCCCGAGGTTACTCTTTGAAAGACTTTATCAAAATCTATACCAACAACCCTACGATCATCATCAGAAGAAGATGTCATTCTTGCAAAGAAATCGAAGGAGAATCAGCCCTTCAGATCCATCTCAGAGATGAGATAAAAGGTTCTGCTTTATGAACACAAAGACGATCAAGAAAAAAATATTATTTTTGTGGATGCTCAACCCATCTGAGTTGTTGTTGCACCCATTTCCCATAACAGACCTTTTGCAAAAACTCAAGCCTTAGCCCTCCAAGATGAAGCTGACACTAGTTCTCTTGTCCACCCCTTAGCTAAACCAAAGAAGAAGAAAAAGGATGAAACAAAATTTCCCTTGAACATTGAGGCTATTCTAGAAAATAACCTACGTGGTTTGATGCCAAACATCGTTTAATGCTACAAAAAATCAAATACAAGTACTTTCATCCGTCTGAGGAGAACAAGCTTGGAGATCGTTGGATGATTTCAAGTTTTATTAAAATTTGGTATCCAGAAGTAGGGGAAACTCCTTTATCATTTCGGGATCATGAATCTATTATCTACTCAGATATTCTCAACTGGGGTCTTCGATACCCACTAGACCCTTCTCTAGTGAAATACTTCGAGTTAGTAGACTTCTGTCTGACTCAGGTCAGTCCTAACATGTGGTTCACGCTGATGGCTTGTAGTAGAGCTTCTCGGATCTTCAAGATTGGATTTTCAATGGAACAATTTTTTGGGATGAAGGGTGTTGCCAAGAACCTTACTGCTCTTCTACTCATTAACCCTTGGGAAGAAGTTCAAGCGAGTCGATGATCTCTTAGAATTCGACAAGAAGTGGAAGCAAATACTATTCTCCATTTCTGGACTGTAGGAGACCAACTTCAAAGATTCTACTGGCTTGCCTCATCGAATCTCATTGAAGTGGACTAACCGATGTACTAAGTTCACCTTTACTTTAATCTATCTGTTTGATCCGTTTTATTAAGACTTTTCTTGGAGGACAATAATAAAGGGGAACCCAAATCATTCGGGGAGAATAAGAATAAAATGGGTCGGATATTTGCACACTTGAGTTCCTTGGCCAACACTTTTTGGTCCAAAGAATTCTAAAATTGTTTCACTCGCTCGAATCTAGCCTTAATTCATATTTGGTGGGCCGATTTGACGAAAGAAATGTCTATAGAAGGGCTGATGGAGCCTCCCACCGAAGATAATGTTCTTAAGCAATTGGAATCCTTGGACAACTTTTATTTATTCCTACAAGGGCAAGGGCTCCAAGTCATCAATACCCTAAAAACGATATGGTCGAAAACGTGGATGTGAATGTTGAGACCCAAGCCGAGGAGGGAAATAAAGGTGAGGTTGAATGCGAATAAGTTGATTCTCCCAGGGAAGTTGGCTCCAAAAGGCCACCAAGGAGGAACACGTCGAAAGATAAAGGCAAGCAGAAAATTATTGAAGAAGAGAAGGAAACAACAGCTCCAAGCATGCCAGCTCTCCTAAAAGATTCGTTATTGTTGACTTAAACTCTACTCAGAATTCAACAAGAGAACCTGATTCTCAAGGGATCAAGACAAATAACAATCTAAGAGGTCATGGAAGCGATGAAGGAGTTCCAGAGAATGTCGAAGCTAGTTGTCCTTCCTCGACATATTTTGATGTCTACGAGAATGATTTATTAACCAATGAACATAACAAAGTACTTCATGTTATTGCTCTTCTTGAGAGAAAATCCAACCAAAACGATCGCTACAAAAAAGAAGTTGTTCAAAAAATAGCCAACGTAAAAAAGTTGAATGGAGAGCTTGCCCATTATAAGAAGATTTCTATTAAGCATTTGAAAAAGATTGAGGCGTTGGAAGCTCAACTAAAGAAGGAGCAAGAGAATTTTGATGATGAGTGAGAATGATTCATTTCTAGAGACATCGACGAGAATACGTTGTTGGTGATCTCACTGAGGCCTGTAGTAAGACTAAAACATACTTTGAGAATGTTGTCAATTAGATTGAAAAACTCACTGCTAAGAAGCAATATCTTAGGGAGAACAGTGAAAAATACAAGAATATTTCTCTTGAGGAATATGTTGCTGACTGTGTTTCTCGTCGGGAATAAAGAGATGCCAAGATAAAATCCACCTTGTACGAGATTCATGAACGTTTTTCCGATCTGAAGTTACGAAGTCTTTGGGATAGCGTTCAAGAGAAGCACCATCCATAGAGAGTTTTTGTGTAGATGAAGAATTCTCTAGCTATTATGAGGAGTCAAACAGTTCCTCCTCAAATAGCTCGTCGGAGTATGATAAGGAAGGTACCCCTTCGGGGTAAAAATTACTTTGCTAGTTTTTGTTTGTATCGTTCTCATGGAATCCTTTGTGAAACAATTATCTTTGGGACCTTTTTGTTAAGTCCTCATATTCTTTGGAGGCATTTTTTACTATGAAACATCTTTGGAATAAAAGTGTTCTTCGGTTTCTTCTTTTCCACCAAACGTTTTAATATCAAAACATTATTATCCAACAACTTTTATTAGAAAATCTTGCTCAATTCAACAGATAAAAATCGTTGACGAACATTCGTTGGAAGACTCTTCCGTCCCAGAAAAAAAAATTGATGACCAACATTCGTCGGAAGACCCTTCCGGTCCAAAAGATAAAAATTGTTGACCAACATTTGTTGGAACACCCTTCCATTCCAAAAAAAAATTGTTAACCAACATTTGTTGGAAGACCCTTCCGGTCCAAAAAATAAAAATTGTTGACAAACATTCGTTGGAAGACCCTTATGGTCCAAAAAATAAAAATTCTGGAAGTTATTTTAAAATGGCAAAGAAATATTATATATAGAAGTTGGCTATAAGGACACCTCGTTAAAACCTTTATGTGCCACTAGAATAGGAAATAGTATGCTTTTGATCCTTACACAAATTCTCAAAAATATATACAAACTTTATATTCACTCTAAGTACAATTTAAGATGCCCAATATTTCATAGGTGGTGAAGTTATCTTCATTCTTTATCTTTAAGTCGATATATTATCGGCTTCACCTTCTAAATTACCATGTATGGGACCTCCCAATTAGGTTATAGCTTGTCAAGCTATTTTTATTTTGTATGAAAAATATTTTTCTCAGCACATTGTCCCCTACTTTAAACTCACTTCTTTTAACTTTGGAAGCGTATCAACTCCTCATCAAAATTTGGTGGTGTAGAGAATTCAATTTCGTTCTTCTTCTTTTTTCTTCAATTAATTCTAACTATGCACGCTTCCCCTTATCATTGGCCTCTTTGGAATATTCACTGACTCGATATGAAGGGAATATCTCTTCGGATGGCACAGAAATATCCATTTCAAAAGAAAAGGCAAATGAAGATTTTTGGGCTGTTGTTCGAGGAGTAGTTCTGTATGCCCACAAGACTTTTTGTATATAATCTTATCATTTTCCAGCCTTGCCTTCTAAATGTTTTCTCGGCCCAACAAGAATTTCTCGATTAGTAACCTTGACATTGTCATTTTCTTGTGGATGGAAAGGTGCCGAGAAGCATTGTTGTATTCCTTTAGCAAACAAAAATCCTTCAGCTCTTTATTGTCGAATTGTAGGCCATTATTCATCGTCATTCTCCTCGGAACACCAAAATGACAACAAATATTAGAAACAATGAACCCGGTCACATCTGTAGCGTTTGTTCCTACCAATGGTTCAACTTCCACCCACTTACAGAAGTAGTCTATTACGACAATTATCATCTTTCGTCCTCCAGATGCCATCGTGAAAGGCCCGACCTGATCAATGCCCCATCAGTCAAAAGATAATTGTTCAAATATTTATTCAATAGGTACTCCTAGTGCGTAAATTGTGTTAGCAAATATTTGGAAAATATCACATTTCTTGACCAATTCTCTGGCATCCGAAACAATTGTGGGCCAATAATATCATGCTAGAAGAACTCTTTGTATCAAAGTTTTATACCCACAATGCGCAGACCCTTTCCCGTAATGTAATTCCGAAAATATCATTTGTGATTCATTTTATCCATCACATAGAAGCAAAGGCCTGCTAAAAGACTTTTTGAATAAGATATCTCTGAGGACCATATAGCCAAATGCCTTGAATCGTATTCCTTTTGCCATTACTTTATGAATAGGCAAAATATCATTTACCAAAAATTCTTTAATTTCACTCCAATATTTTCATGTACTTGTAGACATTTGAAAAACCTCAACCGATCGTTCTACTTGCTCGAAACCCTTTGTTATCAAATTACTTTCTTGTGTGATAGTCCAGGATTTCTCTTCGAAATCTGAAGAAGTAGCTACAAAATTAACCACAAATGTTTTTGCCATATGAACATGTTCGTACCTTACGCTTTCGAAGACTAACATTAAAGCCTTTAACACTTTTAAATACTTCACTAAATTATCTTTTGTAGCCTCAGAATCGCCAGATGCGTAATTTATAAGAAGTTGTGAGTCGCTTACTAGCCTAAATGTTTTAGCCCCAGAGATCTGAAGAAGTCTTAAACCTACCAAAGCAAGTTCATACTCTGCATCATTGTTTGATGCTTTAAACCCGAAGTAGATATCTTGATACATTGCAATAACATCTAGAGATATAAACTGCACCGCTGCCCCACATCATGATGCACTTGACCCCCATTTTCCGGACTGTCCATTTTCACTCGAAACTTTCTTTATCCACCTTTATATTTGATCGTTTATAATGAAATTTGACTAGGAAATATGCTAAGCCTTGTGCTTTGATTGCAGTCATTGCTTCAAACTCAATATAAAAATCTCCTAACTTAATAGACCATTTGGTCATTCCGCCTGACACATCAAGCCTTTGAAGTATATTTTTAAGCAGATAATATGTTCGTACAATGATAAAATCGGCCCGAGAATATGGCCTCATTTTCCGAGTAGCAGTTATCAATGTGAGGGATAACTTTTCCAATTTAATATCACATCTATGAGCATCCAAAAGACTCTTACTGACATAATACACTGGTATAAGGCTATTATCTTCTTCTCAAACCAAAACAACACTAACATCATATTCTGACACTAATACACAAACATACAAATTTTCCCCATATTTGGCTTTGTCAAAATTTCTGGTGAAGATAAGTATTCTTTATTGGTGGAATGCTTTAAAATTCTTTTGAGTCCAATTAAAATAAAAAACTTTCCTCAACACATGAAAAAGGGAGCACAGTTGTGCGATGTCCAAGATATAAATTTATTCAAAGTTGTCAATCTCCTTGTTAAAATTTGTACTTCTTTGATCGTTTGAGGTGGTGCCATAGTGCTCAAAGTATTTAACTTCACTGAATCAGCTTCTATTCCATGCTTACTAAATATGTACCCAAGAAATTTCCGGCCCGCACCCCGAATGTGCAATATTCTGGATTTAATTTCAAATTTATCTTTGTCAAGTTGGTGAAAGCTTCCTTTAAATCTGAAAAATAGTCATCGTCCTTCGTGATTTTTACTAACATATAGTTGATATACACTTCAACATTTTGCTTGATCTGAGTCTCAAAGCCTTCGTTTACTAAGCGTTGGTAAGTTACTCTATAATTTTCCAAGCTAAAAGGAATAACCTTATAGCAATGTAAACCTCTTCCAGTGATGAACGAAGTATTTTCTTGATCCTTTTGATCCATTTGGATTTGATTGTAGCCACCATACGCATCCATAAATGAAAGTAATCAGTTTCCAGAGTTAAAATCCACTAGTTGATCTATTCGAGGAATTAGGAAATGATCTTTTGGATAAGATTTTTTTAGGTCAGTGAAATCCACATACATCACCCACTTACCAATTTTCTTTTTTACCAAAATTGAATTGGCAGTCCACAAAGGATATTGTGATTCTTGTATGTGCCTAACCTTGGATAACCGATCTACCTCGGTCATGATGGCCTCACAATTCTCTTGAGAAAAAGATCTTCACTTCTTGATGATTGGACGCACACTAATTCGTATTGCGAATCCGTAGCAACTGATTTCCGCGGGAATGCTTGTTACGTATTCAGAATATCATGCAAACATTTGTAATGTTATTGACAATAATAGAATTAACCTCTCACTCACCTCTAGAGATAATTTTATGCCGATTTTTTAACATTTTTCCCACAAAAAACCTTATCCTCAAAACTTTTATCTAAGACCATAAAGTCGGGGATCTCCCTCGGATCATCCACGAGATTGGACACTGCATGAGACCCTACTAATTTGATTGCTTTCTTTTACCCATCCCTCTTGATTTCCTTTGGGGTTAAAACCGTTCGATTACATTATTATGCCATCTTTTGCCTGCTTCTAATTGTTCCAACATTGTTTCTCATAACCTATTTAAATCATTGGTGAACGGCTGAGTCCAATGCATGCATTCTACATTGTTAAGACCTTCAAAAAATTCCATTGTAAGATGTTGGAGCATCTACCATAATAAACAAAATAGATTTTTAAATGGTTCCCGACCTAGTTCTAGTGTTCCCTCAATTTTATAACCACTTCAGCTGTTACCCCGGTAAACCCTACAATCATCTAATATGATCGGAGAATTGTTGGGGGGGGGGGGGGGGGGGGAAGGGGGGTTCACTATCTTATCATAAGTTGTCATGAATATAATATTAGCAGAAATACTGGTATCGATCAACCTCCTTTGAATTTTGTCCATGGTAATTTCTACTACAATAACCAGCGCATCTTCATGTAGACCAGCTACATCCCTTGTATCATCATCTTCAAAGCAAAGTATTGGAGATAGATTTCTATACAAGTGTGGTGAATCACCTGCTTCTAATTGAGTTGATAGACTGACGATGTGCAACAGTATCTCCTTCCAAAATTGTTAATGATTCAAAGACAACACATAATTCACTTACATTCTTCTCATGGCTGACTCCTCTACCACCAAGATGATGTTCCTTTTTGGTTTTGGATCTAAATACTCTATGGAAATTTCAAATGCATTAACAGGTTCCAAAATGATTAGAGTATTTTCCTACTTAGGAGTTGTACGAGAGTTTTTCTTGACAAATTTTGTTAGCTTCCCATTTTTTATCAAGGCCTATATTTCTTATTTCAATGCCACACAATCCTTTATGTCATGCCCAATATCCTCATGATACTTACATTACTTGTTGCTTCTATTTTCCCTCGTAGTCTATATTGGAAGTGGCTTGTGGAACCGTATGTGGGGACGTGCTCTGTCAAAACTTATTGATACACACTATGTCAGCTCAGCAAAATGGGCTGGTCGGATCCACGTTTTAGACATAGGTCGGATATGTTGTTGTGTGTTCACAAATTGTGTATTCATTTTTAGCTTTGGAGGTGCTTGAGATGGTGTTTGAATTGGTGCTTGAACTCGGACAACATTTTATGGATGTGAACTGTTATGTGCTGCCATCAGATTTTGATGGAACTGATTCTGCTCTAGTTGTTCCGAAGAGTCCATTTCGATGCTTGCGTTTCTTCCACCAAAATTAATTTCTCTACTAGATCCAACAAAGCCCAAAATGCCATGGCTTGCCTTTCTGTAGCATTATCTTTCATTATATCGAGGAGGAGTCCCATTCGAAAAGCGACTAATGTCGCTTTATCTTTACAACTTCCATGTCAGTTTTAGCCTTAATAAAATGATTCGTATAATCCTTGAGGCTCTCTCCCACTTCCTACCTACAGTAAATAATCTTATCACCATTTTTTGTTACCCATGAAATACTGACGAAACATATTCCAAAATATATAAAAACGATTTAATGTAATATTGTAGAAGGTTATTGTACAAGTTTGAAGCTATTTTATTAAATATTTGGGAGAAGGCTCTACATATAAATTTATCATCATCATAGTTGATCATAAATTTCTTCAATTGTTCAATATGATTGTCTGAATCTTGCGTTTCATCAAACTTTTCCAGCTCTAAAATATCAAACCACTTAGGTAGATGCCCTGAAAGAATTTCCGGGAGATAGGAGATGACCTCTAATTGTGACCCACTTTATACACATTTCCCCCATGACCTTCATTCGGTGTAGTGTAAAAACCTTCATCGGATGGGTATGTAAATTGATTGCTTACACGATATTCGAAATTATGACTTCCTGAATGATTTGCATATGTGGAGTTGTTTGCTCCCGTCTAGCTATATTCGCAACCATATCTTGCTACTCTGAGACAAGTCTCTGTTTCTTTTGTTCACTATTTTCTATCTTCGAACCTTTAGCTTTACCTTCTAGTAGTCCCTTGGCATGTCGGCCATTGTCGTTTCTTTCATTCAGTATTTGTTCCTCGATCAGGAGATCTCCAGATGAGTCTCCAATCATACAGTTCTTCATACAAAATTCTAGCTCTCTTTAAATTTATATATCCATTAGTCTCACAACATTTAAGAATAATACTATGATTTTGGAAAAACAATTATGGGTACCAATCGCGTTTCCCACAGACGACGTCAATGATAGTTCCAAATATTTCCTATGAGGGTTATAGGTTACAACAATGTTTGTAGGAGAATACTAGAGAGACAAATAAGATAATAAGTAGAGAGAGAAGGACAAATGGAATAATCAGCAATAATTGAGTAATGATTGAACCTTTTCCTAAAAATAGGTGATGCTTTATATAATACAAATGGTGAGCCGTGATTTACATATTTACCCCGACTCTTATGATACTCTAAACACCATTATTTTAATAATCCTAACCACAAGTATTAGTTATTACACAAAGCACCCTCAATATTATATATTTGTAAGGTTTGTACTCAATGTTTTATTATATAAAATCAATTCTTTTACTTCTCCAATTTGGCTTCTTCTTCCTAATTTCCTCTCCTTTTATCAAGAGCAGCGACAAATAATGTCATAGTTTATGATATTGAGAAAATTGGGAATTTTTATGTTAAAGAACAAGAGGTGAACTCTATTAAGTGGTCTTTTTTGGAATCAAGGAACTTTAACACAAATGAAACCTCGAATGTTGTAAGATATAAAGGGAATAAGTATTTTAAAATAATATGGAACTCTTCATCACCTACGAATTTTTACTTTTTGTAATAGAGGATCCTTAATAATTAAATTCCAGTGGACTTAATCCTACAAAAAAAATACTCAATAACATCAAAATACAAATTTTGTGAACACAATAAAACAATCAAACACATCATTGTTCAGTGAATCACTTCATGTGAAGTATGAAAATACTTCATATGTCATTTTGGTATCCTTATCAATAAGCATATGACTCACCCCCACATGATAAGATGGTTTATCAGAAAAGATGTTCATATAAAGACTATATTACCATCAATAATCTATTGAGTTCTTTGGCAATCAAGGAATAATTTCAAGTTGCTCAAATAAAATATATAATTTCAAGTTTAGATCATGTTAAACTTCTTAAAAGGACTCATCGGTCACATGGCATAAATGATGCTTATGACTTAGGTTGTGTTCATCATCTAGATATGTTTAGGACCAGTCTTCCTCAAATGGAAACCATCTTAAATGAATAAATATGAACTTAATACATTTGGTGCTTGTATTATTTCAAGGGAAGCTAGTGGAGGTGGTTCAATGAGGAATAACAACGGTGATCCAACGGTGATCTAGTTGCAGGCTATGGTAGAATCTACAAAAAACAAATCCCTTTAATTTCTGATTGTATAGATTTGTTTGATGGTCTTATCATATGTAAAGAAAATGCCTTAAATTTTATAAATATTGATACTGATTCAAGGATTATTTTTTAAAGCTATCTAAAGTAAAGACTCATTGGTATTTGGTTCCCATATTATCTTGCTGAATAAAGCTTATCCTATCTAGCACGACAGTATTTGACATCTTTGAGAACAAAATAAGGTTGCCGACTGAATTGCTACATGGATTCTCAAATGCAAAAGAAATTTATATTACAATCTTAATCAAGTTATTGGAAACCTTCTAGAAATCCTTGAAGTAGGCTACCTACGACCTAAAGATTACTAGTATCTAAGTTATTGCTTCATAGTCCTCGATCACCTCTAAAATCAAAGAATTCTAACCTGGATCTAGAGGTTTAAGCTTAATTCTATTTTAGTTCTAATCTTTTCATTCAATTGAAGATTCAATAGTCATCTTTAACACTCTATTTTACATTATAAATTATTCTAACAATACTAACTTCTTGAAAAGAAACTAATTACCTAACTCGTTGTGTTTTATAGATTTTCTTTTATGGGTCACGATTATATTCCAAGCTCTATATACAAAATGGGAACATGTTTAACCTTAGGAAGGATTCTGGGAGAAAGCTACTAGTAAAGAAATATTAAAAGTGTAGTTTAAAGCATCATCGGGATTAATTCTCGAGCTATTGATTCTTCGTGTTTCTTCAACTCTAAGTTGCATCAATCCTTCGGTGAAGAAGAAATCTAGTTGAATTTGAAAAGCTAGGTCACCACTGTCTCTTCTATCTTGGAGGTTCATAATCTATAAGAAACTCAATAGAAGGTGTCAATGAGATTTGTGATAAAGCAAAATTTCGTTAAGTCATTCTTGACTTAAAATGAACTAAAAAAATGAGACATATTAAGAAGATGAAGATTTAAATGATTTTCTTTCAGTAATTAACTTTATCTGGAAAGGAAAAGTCGATAAAAGAATAAATAATTTCTTAGGAGTCATAAAATGTTAGTCTCTTGTTGTCGTCAAAACAATCTCAATAAATCCTCCCGACTTCATTTAATTTGTAGCGGGAATCTGAAACTTGTGGGTCTTCAAAATTCAGGCAAATGTTGAGTTTCGATTTATGGGCTGATTAACAATATTTCTACTTTACAAACTACATTCTCTTATATTTATACTTTATAATTTGCATTCCCCTATATTTTTACTTGAATTATTTTAAATCAACTTTCTTCTCATAATATTAGAAAATATGATTTCATCGTTGGTACGTGTTTATTAAACTGTCTTTGTTTATATTTAAAATAATAAAACTTGTTTTTTTTCAAATAATTTTCATACATCAGTTGTTTACAAAAGCTAAAACATATTTCCATTATCGATTGATTGATACGAATCGTATCACACTTATCGTTGATACAAATTTATCGTGCGTGCAATACGTGTAGAAACATATTTATTTATGTTTTTTTTATTATAAAGAATCTATGCCATTGAGTTTATGTGCTAATTGAGCTGGTTAACACATGAATTTAGGAACTGCGTGAAAAAACATAAGTCGTTATTTATTCATATTGATAAAAAATATGATATGTGATTATATGTTTTTATTATGACTCTGAATAAATATTTGGTTAATAATTTAAAAAAAAATCGATTAAATTAGAGTTTTTTATGTATGAAATTTTCTATATTTTAATTAATATCAAATCAACCCCCTAATTTGACAAGTAAATTCAAACTATTAGGGCAATAGCTCATCAACGGCTTAACCCCCGATGTTAACGCTGATGGAAGACCGTCTAACGATGTTCATCATAAGCAAAAAATTATGGACGTTGTGGCGAACACCGTGACCTGCGAGGATTCACAAACACATTGTCATCGCGATGATAGTAGTGGGATGCTGCTGGTTGGGCATAAGCCTAGTGACAGCAACGCTCCTACAGGGACTGCGCATGCCAAAACCTGCAACAACTGCTGCAAATTACAGTAGTGTTGCTGCAGGTTGGGGTCACGCTTGCAGGCTGGACACACGCTCAGAACATGCATAAGGTCGGGATAATTTTTTATTTTTTAGTTTTTTATAAAGTTTTATTTTTAAAAAAATCTATAAAGTTTTATTTTTTTCTAAATAAATTACTTTATTAATTTAGAATGTATTACTTGATTTATTTCACAAATATGATGTGTTTACCATACTATTTTTTGTATATTTTTGTGTGAATTAAATTGTATATGTTTGAATGATTAAATGGTGATGCATGACTAAATTTTCGTAGACCGGTAGGTGAAACTAAGTAATTAATTTAATTGGTTTTACAGAAGATTAAAATTAATTTCCTTATGGATCATATACTTTGAAAGGTTTAGTTATTAATTTAAAATCAAATACTATCGGCCCTCCAAAAGGTTTACATTTGAGTTTAAATTAATCATGAATATGATAAACTCACTGAAAATGGTCATTGTTTTGTTTTTAATTTTGAGTAGGTGAAATCGGCCCTCCAGAAAGTTTTGTCGACACTTAGGATAAATTAAACTCATCTTTGCAATTTTCTAATTTTAAGTAGATAAACTCGGCCATCCGAAATGTTTCACCTGTGATTATAAAAATCAGGTTAGAGTTATTTTAATTTAAGTAAATGATATCGGCCCTCCGCAAGGTCTCGTTGATACGTAGGAAATTAAATTAATGATCATGGTATTTTTATCAAACTCATAAAATGCATGTTAGTATGATTAGCCTTCCGGTATTTATTATCAGGATATTTAATGTTTTACATGTATTTGTCATGTTCATGCATATGTTTTATGTTTTACGTTAAGATGTTAAATGTGCTTTGTGTGTTGTATATTTTTTATAATATTCATTGGTTACAGTCTCTTGGATAATCGTCCACCAATGTTGGATTGTTTGAAATTTCAATTGTTGAAGGAAGATTTGATATTGTACTTGTCTGTACATGACTATGATTATGCACGGACACATCTCAAACCATCTCCTCTTAGTCTAAAAAGTACACGGAGGAATCTAAGGAAGATAATAAGTTGTGCATGGGCATGTTATTATAGGAAATTCAAGTAGCATTGCGTAGGGTTGTCCTAAAAAAGGTTACCATTGCCTCGGTTCTTCTAGCGGAGGTCAAGAAAGCCTTTTCTAAAATTAGAATATAGAGATGCAGCATCTCATTAACGGGCTATCTACCAAAAAATTATAATGGAAAAGGTAAAATTCAGGAGCACATTCTTAGATTATCAATGGTTGGCCAAAAGCTAAAGGCAATCGGGGTAGAGCTTCTTGAGGAATCCACAATAGAGTTCACACTTCAGTCGTTGTCCGATTGGTTTAAGTATTTCCATGCCACTTATAACTCCATACAGGAAAAACAGAATATCAATGTGTTGATTTCCCATGTCGCATAAGAGGAGGCATGACTTATAAAGGAAATTTCTGAGGTTCATGTGATAAAATCTTCAAAAATGGCAGGGCCTAAGCACAAGACATGTAGATAATCGTCGGGTCGAGGTCCAGTCAGGAACAAAAATATTGAGGCCCTTGACAAGTTCAAAGCTTTTAGGACCGAAGTTTAAAAACAATACGGTAAGAGTATTACAACAGTTGAATTCAACCATGGTAGTGAGTACTATGTTAAATATGAGAGGTCGTATGAAAAACGTCAATGGCTCTTTGTTAAATACCCATAGGGTAATCCTAAAATTAACACTAATGTTTCATTTGAAGGTTCTAACCAAGATACATATATAGTCAAGGTAGAACAAGAGGAATCTCAATGTAATTTTTCACAAGAAGATAAAAATGTCATATATCATAATGATCAAATTCTACCTCCTCAAGAAGTGCAACACAAGTAAATAGTCCCCTTAACTAGGTCCATGATAGAAAGAAATAAGACTATAGGTTAATTAATTTATAGTATATCTTCAGGAGCATGATGAGTCATGTACTAGAACTGTAGATAATCCTTCATCCTACAAGCATGTCATAACAAGCTCCGACTCTCGGAAGTGGATTGAAGCTATAAAAGAACAGTATAAATCGATGCAGAATAATACCGTATAAGATCTTGTCTCATTATTGAAAGCAAAAAAATTAAAGTGGTTATAAATGGATTTAAAAAACCAAACGCGATTCCTTGGATAACGTAGAAAGACATAAAACACGTCTTGTTACGAAATATTATTCTCAACATGAAGGGATTGATTTTAAAAAAACTTTGACTCTGGTATCAACGAAGGATTCATTTGGAACAATCATAATATTAGTTTCACATTTTGGCCTTGAGCTCCATCAAATGAATGTTAGGACCATTTTTCTCAATGGTGATATTGAGAAAATGATCTATATGGTTCAACCAAAACACTTTATAGAAAGTAACTCCAAAGATATTGTTTGTATGCTTAAAAAATCCATCAACGGGCTCAATACATGCCTTTCGTCAATGATACCACAAATTATTTGAGGTGATAGTCAGTTATAACTTTGAAATCAACTCAGTTGAAGATTGTGTGTATCACAAGTTCAATGGGAGGAATTTCATATTTCTTATATTATATATAGATGGAAAATTTCTTGTCTCGAACAAGAAAAAATTATTAAACACGACAAAGATATTTATATCAAACAAGTTTCATATGAAGGATCTTAGTGATGTCAATTTAGTATTAGTAATCCCGATACATCGGGATAGTTCTAGTGGTATTCTTCGATTATCCTAAAAGACATACATTGAAAGTGTGTTACAATATTACGGATTGTCAGATTGCAATCCCCTAAGTACCCCTATAACAAAATGTGATAAACTTAGTCTGGATCAATGTCCTAAGACAAAGCTTGAGATTGAGGAAACAAAAATGATCAATTATGTTTTGGTAGTTAAGAGTTTCATATATGCTCAAGTTTGTATTAGGTAGGACATTGACTTTGTTGTAAATATGTTTGGAAGATATGTTAGTAACCAATCATGGATCACTAGAAGCTAGTTAAAAGGGTACTTCAGTATCTGCAAGGAACAAATAGGCACATGTTGACATATGGAAATTCGGATAAACTAGAGATTATTAGGTATTCCGACTTAGTTTTTGGTGGATGCAAAGACACGCTAAAAAGCACTTTGAGCAACATATTCTCCTTAGCTGGTGGTGAAATATCCTAAAATAATGTAAAATAAATACTTATTTCATTGTCTACTATGGTTGAAGAATTTATTGCGTGCTTTGATGCCTCAAACCTGTAATTGCGGTTGCTGATACTCCCAACACGTGATTTGCTACAAGCTGTGAATTCGTTTGTAATTGAACCCTCTTTGCTTCACAAATACTTGCAAACCTTCAGCTAAAGGTTCTTTATACTTTGCTTCGTTATTTGACGCATTGAATCCGAACCGTATGTACTGGTACATGACTACTCTAGAGGAGCAATCAATTGTACTCCCGCACTTGACCCCAAAGAATTAGAACCTCAATTAGTTCGAACCATCCACTCTCCAGCTGTTAATAATGTACTCATATCATTCTCCTTGTCGGAACGGGTCAAATAGAATTCAACAAGAAAATCCACTAAAGCTTAAGCCTTAATAGACGTTCAAGGATTAAAATTAATGTCATAATCCCCTAATTCGGTAGAACACTTAGTCATCCTACCATAAATGTCTGGTCTTTGTAGTACATTTTTTAATTGAATGATGTTCGGACAATAATCAAATGTTTTTTTTCTCTGACACAAGTAGACTCTTACTTACATAATACACCGACTGAGGATGCCCATCTACCTCCATTACCAGCACATCACTTACTGGATAATCTAATGCAACAACATACAAAAACAATTGCTCCCCTACTTTAGGTTTAGACAAGATTTCAGGCGATAATAAATGCTTTTTAATTTTGGAAAAATCCACCTCACACTTTGATGTCCAAGAAAACTCCCTTGATTGTCTCAACACTTGGAAGAAAAGAGCACATTTATCAGAAGATCTATATATAAATTTATTTAGAACTGCTAACATTTTTTGTCAAAACTTGCACCTCTTTAATCGACCAAGGATGGGTCATTAATATCAAAGCCTTCAACTGATCAGGACCAGCTTCTAATTATTTTTCACTTATTATATACCACAAGAATTTTCTCGATCTGAAACCAATGGTACACTTCTCCGGATTTAACTTTAGACAAATGGCTCTCAAATTCGAGAAAGTTTCACAAAGATGTTCGTCATCTGCTAATATCTTGAGTAACATATCACCAATGTAAACCTCCATATTCCTTCTAATTTTAGCAACAAAATATTTGTTTACTAATCTTTGATACGTAGCTCCAACATTCTTGAGACCAAAATGCATAACCCGATAATAGTGCAACTTTGTGTCAATTATGGAAGTAGTGCTTTCTTTATCCTTGGGATTCATCTGAATCTGATTATATCTTGCGAACGCATCCATGAATGATAGAATATTATTCCCCGATGTTAGGCCAACAAGCTTGTCGATCATTGGCACATGAAATATATCATTTGGATATGAGTTATTTAGATTGGTAAAGTCGACACACATCCTTCAATCATTCACAATAATTGAATTCGCAGTCCATAATGGATAATTTGCTTCTCAGATATGTCATACCTTAGATAACTGATCCAATTCTACTATAATCGCACCAAATGTTTCAACTAAAAAAATCTTCCTCTTTTGAATGATAGGTCTAAATGTTTGGTTTAAAGCCAAGCTATGACATATTACCTCGGAAGGAACCCCGAAAACATCTTTGATTTTCCAAGCAAAAACTTCTAAATTGTTGGAAAAAGTACCATAACGATTGGTAACGTAAAGTAGGTGACAAATATGTCCATATTCACAAACTCCTCCTATTAGACAATATACACACTTTCATCTACCCCATCAGTATCCGAGGTCAAGGGCCTTGACTAGTATTCTGCTATCTGATCATAAGCTATAGTTTTTTTAGTGTGCAAAACTATGGCATAATACTCTCTTGCCACTTGCTGATGCTTCGAACTACTCCGAAACGATCCTCGATTATATATTTCAAGCATTGATGGACCGTCAAAACTATAACATGCATTATGTATAACCAAGATCTCCCAAAAATAACATTATAAATGGTCAGACAATCCACCACCATGAACAAGACTTGAACTCTTTTATTAAAAAGACCACGTCCTAACAGAACTTCACCCTCAAACTCTTTATTGGCTCGTGTTGTTACCCTGTAAACCTAACTATGGCGCGCTCAGATCGGAGAATCACACGTGAATTACGCATCTTATCATATGTTGACTTGAACGACATTTCTAAACTACCAGTATCAATGAGTATTCGTCGGATCTCGTTTTTGTTATTTATGCACCTATCAACATTGCATTTTCATGAAGACCAGTTATACCCCTCAAATCATCTGCACCAAACATGATGAAAGGTGTGATATTTTTTCCATACACATGAGTGGAAATTAAATTATTTTCCTACTTTGAAGGTACATTCACAAGATGTTGCACTGATGTGCTCGGATTATTCCGACCATTTTCTTTTCATTTAACAAAGGTTGTTAGCTTGCCATTCTCTATTAGAATTTATATTTATTTTTACAATGCTATACAATCTGTTGTGTCATGCCCCATATCATTGTGGTATGTACAAAACTTGTTGTTTCGTTCCTCTGTTGGTCTATTTATCGATGCTGGTTTACAAAAGTTACCATGGTTTTTGCCTCTATCAAAAATTGTTGCCACATTCTCAGTTAATTATGCAAAGTATTTTGGCCTTACCCACTAGTTTGACCTTACCCGAGGTGGTTTATGGTTAGAGTGTTGGGATGATCCAGACTGAGGAGGTAAATTAGGAGTCACCCTCGATCGGGATAGCCCCTAAGAATTCAAAGTACTACCTTGGTACCCTTGGCCAGTAGCGATATTTTTTTACCCTGAATTCTTTTGAGATTAATGTGATCCAATACGAACCCTCGTCGACTCGTCTACTTTAATATATTCTTCAGCTTGAGCCATCAAAGCCCTAAAGTTAACGCCCTTATCCTCGTAATTTCGTTCGCCAAATCACCAAGAAGCAATCTTTGTCTAAAAGCTGCACACATCATTGGCTTATCACACTTCTCCAACTCTATCTTTGTTAACATAAAGCATATAGTATAATCTTTTAATTTCTCTCCTACAGTTTTCTTACATTGAATTATGTTATCACCGTTAGCTCGCATTTCCTTTCACCCCACAAACTTCCTTCGGAAAGCAGTATAAAAAATCCAAAAGTCGGTTATTGAACCTCTTGGAATTCTATTACAGCACTTCACAACTGTACCTTTGAAAATTTGTGAGAAAGCTTTGCACACTAAACTATCATCATCCTTAAAATTCATCATATACCTATTGAACTGTTCAATATGATCATCACGATCTTGTGTGCCGTCAAATTTCTCTACCTTCGAAATGTCAAAACGTCATGGAAGAGGTATCGATTTTATTTCAGATGACAAACGAAAGGTTATCCAATCTACTATTTGCATATATTTATCAGTCATAGTCCTTCCCATAATTATATACAAATTTGATCTGTATGATTAATATATTTATTGGACGCATTTTTTTAACAATAGATTGTCTATTATAAATCCAGCCTTATCCTCTTTATTGGATTTATACTATATTCGAGATTTTCGAGGTCGATTATCCTCCCTCCTCGAAGAGTGTCAATCTCTCTCTCGCTTATATGGATTTCCTTTCTTCTGAATTAAAATTGAAGACATTTTTAGTAATTATTCCAAATTACTTATATCATTATCAATTATTACTCAGTCAACTTAAAAAACCAACACTAATTCTTAACTTTTTAGCAAAAGAACGCTCTATTATAACTTTACAACCATTAATCACATATAAGATATCTAATTGTGAATAAAAAATTAAAAAAAAAATTAGAAAAACTAATAACAAGCAAAAATATATTATTACATATAAAATAAATATTTATCAATAAATCTTAATATATCTTTTTTTTTTAAATATTTAAAAATCTAAAATATAACATTTAATATATGAAATATATTTTAAAAGATACATAAAATAAAATATATTTTTGAAAAGTAAATGGAAATAAAATCAATGGTAAAGTACCATTTAAGACCCAATACCCAAAGTATTATCCATCTAAGACCTATATATTCATTAATCTTAAAGAAAGACGTGTTTTAGTCATATAATTACCATTAAAGACCCACTAATACCCTAAATACTCTACTCTATAATATAAGAGGTTTTTAGACCCATTATTCACCTTTTTCTCCAACTTTTTTTTATCTCTTCGTGAATAGAACAACTCTATATTAGGCGATTCTTTTAGTTTTTTACTCAATTTTTTTTTGTTTTTCTTTTGTTTTCATATGATTTTGATTTGTGTTTTTACTTGATTATGAGAAGATAGTCGATGTTTTGTGTGTTTGAAACTGAAATTTGAGCTCGAAATCGCTTTTTTATAAGATCTGTTTTCGTCCGTTTTCGTAGTGTTTTGAGTCGATTTTTTGTTATTTTTGAGTTTGAATTATGGTAATGTAGTCTATTTGTATCATTGTATTAGTGTTTCGTTGATTTTATTGTTTTATTTTGGTGTTTTTAGGATTTTCAGTCGCGTAACAGTTTTTGTGTTTTGGGTGAAGGAGATGCGAAACGTTCAATTTTAGTGAGTAAGTATATATGCAAAACCTTATTCATTATGATAGATGCGAAACCTGTTTTGTTGTGCTAGATGCGAAACCTTATTTATTCTTGTAGATTCTAAACCTTCTTTATTTTGATAGATACAAAATCTTTTTTATTTTGATAGATGCGAAACCGTCTTTATTTTGATAGATGCGAAACCTTCTTTATTTTGCCAGATGAGAAATCTATTTGGTTTAATAGATGCCAAACCTTCTTTATTTGGTATATGTGAAACCAGTCACTAGGTACGTGTGTAAAATATATATTTTTTTATAAAAAAAATTCAAAACATATCATGAATTGTACTAGTTTTGTTCGTTTTAAAAAAACAAAACCAATGGTATTTTCGAATTCTTTACTCGGTACGAACATTTAAAAATTTAAATTAAAAAAAAACAAAAAAATAGAAGTTGGTTACTCTATTTTATATCGAAGGGTATTTAAGGTATAAATTTACTTTAAAAATTTAAAGCATAAATTTGTTGAACGGGTTTTTATTGGTAAGTATTCCTAAAAAAAAATTCTTTTTATATAATTTTTTTTTAAAAATAGATAAAAATAAAATCAAAATTTATATGTAAAAAATATAATAAAATCAAATTTATATTAACCCTAATTTATAATTAAAAAAAGTTATTTCATTAAAGGAAATAAGAGAATTATATATATAATATATATTATTTAACATGTCTATAAAATATAGAATATATGGGCCGTGACAGAACTTAAAATATTTATGGGCTTAAAGGGTTTCGAGCTGTAGCCTCTATAAAAGAATGATCGTTTAGTATTTCTTCCGCTCAAACGTAAACACGCAAAACACAGTAGTTGTTTTGAGCGTTGATCAGAAGACCTCTGAAGTTTTCTACGGGTCTTGGAGATTGATTGACAAGCAAAGGTCACCGAAAACATACAGTACAATGGAGAGCAGCCATAGGCGAACCCGTAAGTGCTCTTTTGATCTATTCTAAATATGAGAATCATCTATAGAACTGTGGGTTATTTTAAGTGTTTAGTTTAGTATGTTTTTTGATGAGCGATTCATCACTCAATTTTCACATAGGCTGCATGACTCGTTGCTCTTGAGATTCAACTGTGTGGTTAGCATTCTAACGTTTCCATATGGTGATTTCCTGTATTCCAGCTGCTACTGTTTTGAGTGTTTATGGTAGTGTTTCTACAATCACAACTCATCCGATATGGGTGGACTTTTTAATGAAGCCGCGTGACTCGTTAACATCCAACGATTTGTATGTCATAAATTTGAGTTTTAATGAAGGTGTTTGCTTATGGCAATTTCCAGTTTTTCAGTTGATATTGTCTGGAGTGATCATGACAATTTTCGTAGGATCACAACTCATCAAATCTGGCTAAAATTCTACAGAAATCTTTGTGGCTCGCTGATTTTGAGATTCCCATGTAGGATCCGCGTTCTAATTGGTAGGTCATGGTAAAATTTAGTGAATTTTTTTGCGTATGGAAATTTCCTGTTTTCCAACTAAAAGTGTATTAGTGTTTATGGATATGTTCGTATGATAACAACTGATTCGATAAAGGAAGCTTCGTGTCTCGTTTCTCTTGAGAATCAATTGTGGGATTACACTCTCATGATTGGTTAGTGATAAATTTGAGTTTAGTGATAGTGTTTGCGTATAGTGATTTCCAGTTTTTCAGCTTGCATTGTCTTAAATTGTTAAATGAAGCTTCATGAATTGTTCCTCTTGAGATTCATCGGTGGGATTTGCATTCTACCAGTTGGTTCACGATAAATGCCGGTTTTCTTGGGGCTATTTCCATTCGGAGCTTTTCAGTTTCTGAACTAGTAATGTCTTCTGTGTTCAATGCAATGTTCGTAGGATCAAAGTTGATCCGATCTAGATGAAATTTTTACAGAAGGTTTGTGGCTCATTCCTCTTGAGATTTAACTGTGTATTCTAACATTTTGGTGGTGATAAATTTGAGTTTTATTAGTGAAGCTGTTTGCGTATGGTAAATTTGAAATTTTCAGCTGTTATTGTCTTGAATGTTCATGATAATGTTTGTACGATCACAATTCGATATGGAAATTCTTTAAAGAAGCTTCTTGACTCGTTCAACAGTTAGTTTGTGATGAATTTCATTGGTATTGTCTTAAGTGTTCAATGCAATGTTTGAAAGATCACAACTGATCAGGTATGGCTAAAATTTTGGTAAAAGCTTTGTGATTCTGCGCTCTTGAGATTGAACTGTGGGATTAGCTTTCCAATGGGGGTGCATAATGATATATTTAAGTTTCATGGGTTTTTTTTTACTGAGTTGGAAGTTAGTATTTTTTCAGCTATCAACTAGTACTATCTTGAGTGTTCATGGCAATGTTTGTAGGATCACCTGTTAATGGTTTTGTCCTGATAAATCTGAGATTTAGCGGGGCCGTTTGCCTCTCGCGATAGTCAGCATTTCAGCAGGTGCAATTTTGAGTATTCAAGGTATTTTTATTAAGAATCACAAGTGATTCGGTATGGCTAAAATTTTCACATAAGCTTCATCACTCATTTCTCTTGAGAATTATTCATGTCTTTATATGAAGATTACCTGCTTTTCAACAGGAACTCTCTTGAGTGGCCAAGAAAATATTTTAGCAAGGCTGTTTGCATCTGACGATTCCCAGCTGTTTAACAAGTATTGTCTCAAGTGTTCAAGCCAATAATTGTAGGATCACAACTGATACGATCAGGTTGAAATATTCTTTGCACTTGAGAGTAGCTGGTGGGATTAGCGTTCTCACTGTAGTCCGTGATAATCTGACTTTTATGGTAGTTTATATATGGTGTTCATGTCAATGTTTGTAGGATCATAAATAATCTGATATGGCTAACAATTTTGCGCAAGGTTCGTGACTCGTTGCTCTTGAGATTAGATTAGCATATTAACGATTGTTTGGCAATAAATCTGAGTTGTAGTGGAACTGACTGCGTCTGACAAAATCTAGTTTTTCATTTGAGATCTATTGAGTGTTCAAGGCAATGTTCGGAAGAATACTATTAATCTGATTTGGCTGACCTTTTAACAGAAGGTTCATGAGTCGTATTTTGAGATCCAATTGTGGGATGAGCATTCCAATGTTTTTTTCTTGGTAAATTTGAGTTTTAGTAGGGTTTTTGTGTCTGGTTATTTTTTATTTTTTTATGCTGGTAGTCTTGAGTGTTCATGAACGTGTTTGTAGGATCACAAGTGATGCGGTCTGGCTGAAGTTTTAAAGAAAGCTTCGTGAGTCGTTATTCTGGAGATTCACCAGTGAAATGAGCGTCCTAACAATTGTTCTTGGCAAATTTGGGTTCTAAATTAATATAAACCAAAACAATAGGAGTCCTAACAATTGGATTTTTTCTCCTCTTTTTCCCTACCACTTCTCTTTCCAAATTTAAAAAAAAAATACAAAATCTCATAGACCCAAACTTCCACTCAAACATTTAATGATGCAGACAGAAGACAGACGATCATCCGAAGAGTGCAGCGAATTGACAGTTTCGGAGCTCTCGATGTCCGCTTTTGACCCACAGCACCTTATTTCGAAGGGAACGACGTCACGAGTTGAAGTCACCAGCTACGCTCGTGACATATGGCGTTTTTTGGGCATTCGGAATTTTTATTATTTTTGGGCATTTTTAGTATTTTCGTATTAGGGTTTTCATTCGAACTCTTATTTAAACAGACTTTGTTTACATGAGAGTTGAATTTTAATAAAGAAAATTAGGGTTTTCCTATATTGGTTTCTCAGTGTTTACTCTGTATCATATTGGTATCAGACACAGGCAGTTCTGCGAGATGGTGCGAGGAAGATTCAGGGGTCACAGCAACGTTGCTGTGGAAAGAGATGCGAGTGATTTCGGAGATCGCGAGAATGCTGACCTGCGCTGTCAGGTCGAGTATCTTACCCGTCAGATGATTGAACTTACTACAAGACAACCTGGTGTGGAGGTTGAATGTCTCGATAACCCTTTTGGAGAGGGGTCAGAACAAAATGATTATCAGGACCGCCGCTGGGAGCTTGGATTTAAGGTCAACATTCCTGACTTTGATGGTGGCCTTCGGGCGGAGGAGCTTGTTGATTAGTTATCCCAGGTTGAGGAGGTGTTGGACTTCAAGGAAGTTTCTGAGGAGAGACGGGTAGCTTTGGTTACCATCCACCTGCGAGTCAGGGCACAAGCTTGGAGGCAGCAGGTGAAAACGATCCGTGCGCGTAAAGGCAAGGAGAAAGTAAGTAGTTGGGAGAAGTTCAAGAATAAAATCCACAAGGCATTCTTGCCTTACAATTTCCAGAATCTTTGTCAAGGGCCACGCGGACGAGTATATGGAGGAGTTCTTTCAGTTGCTTGCTCGTACGGATGTGAACGAGTCATCACATCAGCGGGTATCCCGCTATATTGGTAGGTTGCGCCTTCAACTCTAGGATGTGTTGAACATGTTCGACCCGTTGTCAGTTTCGGAAGCTCATCGGCGTGCCCTCCAGGCAGAGAAACAGTTGGCTCGACGGACCCAGATTGGCGTACGGACTGGTGCTCCTACAGAGACCTCAGCGCCCGCACTAGTTCTACATCCAAACCCTGATCAGGCCCCTCCTTGGCGCGGTGCGGCCAACCGTTCTTCTGGTAAGTTATGTTGCTTTGGTTGTGGTGAGTTAGGACATCGTCAGGTAGAGTGTCCGAATGCTGCGGGTGCTAGAGGTCTTTTCTCTCACGAGGCTTTGAACCGGCCCCCATTGTTCCTGATGGTCTCCCGAAGTTTGATACATATGATGATGATGTGACTGAGGTTGCAGAGAAGGTTGTGACTGGTGATGTTGGTGCAGTTTTGATGGTACGACGCACTTTTCTTTCCTTTCGTGTTCCTGATCAGAGTGACTGGCTGCGGAATAATGTGTTTCAGTCCACTTGGCGGTAAGGTGTGCACCTTTATTATTGATGCTGGTAGCTGTGAGAATGTAATTTCTGAGACAGCGGTTTCGAAGCTCGGGCTCAAATCAAAATCGCACCCCAAGCCATACAAGCTGGCCTGGCTGAGTAAAGGTACTGATATGACTGTGTCTCAACGTATGCTTGTATCATTTTCTGTGGGGCAAACATGCCGGGATGAGGTGTTTTGTGACGTAGTGCCCATGGACGCTTGTCACTTATTTCTTGGCCACCCTTGGCAGTATGATTTGTTTGTTGTGCATGATGGTCGTGTGAATACTTATTCATTCTTTTTTCGGGGTAAGAAGATTGTTCTAGTGCCGCCAAAGCCTCGGTCCCTCAACATTGGCTCTGGTCCTTCCACAACGACCTTGCTGACCCGTGCTCTTTTTCAGACGGCCATGGAAGAAGATAGTGTGGTCTTCTTGTTGTTTTGGGAACCTGTTGTGACTGATTCTCGTGCGGACCCTAGCCCTGCAGTTCACACCAACTTCCCTGCAGGATCACAAAACAACAAGAAGACCACACCAGCTTTTTCCATGGCCGTCTGAAAAAGAGCACGGGTCAGCAAGGTCGTTGTGGAAGGACCAGAGCCAATGTTGAGGGACCGAGGCTTTGGCGGCACTAGAACAATCTTCTTATCCCGAAAAAAGAATGAATAAGTATTCACACGACCATCTTGCACAACAAACAAATCATACTGCCAAGGGTGGCCAAGAAATAAGTGACAAGCGTCCATGGGCACTACGTCACAAAACACCTCATCCCGGCATGTTTGCCCCACAGAAAATGATACAAGCACACGTTGAGACACAGTCATATCAGTACCTTTACTCAGCCAGGCCAGCTTGTATGGCTTGGGGTGCGATTTTGATTTGAGCCCGAGCTTCGAAACCGCTGTCTCAGAAATTACATTCTCACAGCTACCAGCATCAATAATAAAGGTGCACACCTTACCGCCAAGTGGACTGAAACACATTATTCCGCAGCCAGTCACTCTGATCAGGAACACGAAAGGAAAGAAAAGTGCGTCGTACCATCAAACTGCACCAACATCACCAGTCACAACCTCCTCTGCGACCTCAGTCACATCATCATCATATGTATCAAACTTCGGGAGACCATCAGGAACAACGGGGCCGGTTCAAAGCCTCGTGAGAGGAAAAACCTCTAGCACCCGCAGCATTCGGACACTCTATACCTGACGATGCCCTAACTCACCACAGTCAAAGCAACGTAACTTACGAGAAGAACGTCTGGTTCCACTGCGCCAAAGAGGGGCGTGATCAGGGGTTGGATGTGGAACTGGTGCGGCGCTGAGGTCCCTGTAGGAGCACCAGTCCGTACGCCAATCTGGGTCCGTCGAGCTAATTATTTCTCTGCCTGGAGGGCACGCCGATGAGGTTCCGAAACAGACAACGGGTCGAACATGTTCAACACATCCTGGAGTTGAGGGCGCAACCCACCAATATAGCGGGATACCCGCTGATGTGATGACTCGTTCACATCCATACGAGCAAGCAACTGAAAGAACTCCTCTGTATACTCGTCCACAGAGCGTGACCCCTGACGAAGATTCTGGAAACACTGGAATAATTCTCGCTCAAAATTGTAAGGCAAGACCGCCTTGCGGATTTTCTTCTTGAACTTCTCCCAACTACGTACTTTCTTCTTGCCTTCGCGCGCACGGATCGTTTTCACCTGCTGCTACCAAGCTTGTGCCCTGCCTCGCAGGTGGATGATAACCAAAGCTACATGTCTCTCCTCAGGAACTTCCTTGAAGTCCAGCACTTCCTCAACCTGGGATAACTAATCAAGAAACTCCTCCGCCCGAAGACCACCATCAAAGTCAGGAATGTTAAACTTAAATCCAAGCTCCCAGCGGCGGTCATGATAAGCATTCCGTTGTGACCCCTCTCCAAAAGGGTTATCGGGACCTTCAACCTTCACACTGGGTTGTTTGGTAGTAAGTTCAGCCATTTGACGGGTAAGATACTCGACCTGACGGCGCAGGTCAGCATTGTCGCGATCTCCGAAGTCACTCGCATCTCTTTCTACAGTAACGCTGCTGCGACCTCTGGGTCTTTCTCGCACCATCTCGCAGGACTGTTCGTGTTCGATACCAGTATGATACAGAGTAAACGTAGAGAAATCAATATAGGGAAATCCTAATTTTCTTTATCAAAATTCAACTCCCTTACATCGTAAAAAAAGTCTGTTTAAATCAGGGTTCGAATGAAAACTCTAATACCAAAAGTAATAAAAATTCAAAATAAAATAGTACACGACTTCGAATGCCTAAAAAACGCCATATGTCACGAGCATAGCATAGCTGGTGACTTCAACTCGTGGCGTCGCATAGTTGGTGACTTCAACTCGTGCCGTCGTTCCCTTCGAACTAAGGTACTGTGGGTCAAAAGCGTTATTTTTTTTTCTGAACAGAACACATCCTCGCACGAAATCTTGTTTGGTATTGTACACTTCCACGCAAGAACACAAGTGGAAAATACAAATTTTGGCATGATTGTGCGAAGCTTGTGTCAAATCTTCGTAATTTCATTCCAAGATTTGACACAATCTTCGCAGCAATGTGTGCGAAGATTGTGCCAAATCTTGACATGAAATTGTGAGTATTTGAACTGTCTTTGTTTTATATGCCCGTTTTTTGCCAAATATTGCGTTTGTCTTCATTTTTTGAAGTGTGAATACATTTTTACAATTGATGGAGTTATTTTTGTTGTTGGTTATATGAAAGAATGGTGATTTTGTATGAGTAAAATGATATTGTTGTGTAGGAACCGAGACAAGCACCATGTAACATGGCCGATTATAGCCAAATTTTTACTACGAATAATTTCTACACCAAGGCGGAATTGATAGTATGGGTTGATAAGGAAAGCAAGAATATATGATTCATTGTTGTGGTCGATAGAGCAGATGATGGTAGACTCTGCGGCTAATATTTCAAGTGCGAGAGGCACAGTGTTTACAAGCCGAGGCCGAAACCGGGGATTGTGAAGACGCAACGAGATTGTTCATCCTAAAAATGTGGATGGCCATTCATGCTTAGGGGCAATCGGTGTTAGAAGTACCCGATTATTGGAAATTGGTAGTTAGAAATGAATAACACAACCACCAACACTTCTTGCACTTGGATGGTCATTCACGGGCCGCGAAGTTAAAAGCGGAAGAGGAGGAGTTTGTTTGTAAACTCACAACAATCGGTTCTCGGCCAAGAGATATATACCGTGGATTAAAGTTAAAAGATCCGGAAAATATATCTAGTATGCGTACCATCTACAACATGCGGCACAAACACCAAATGGTTGATAAAGCGGGCAAATCCAAAATGCAATACTTATTCGGTAAGTTGAAGGAGCACGAATACTATGTTTGGGAGCGAACAAACAAAGAAACCGACGAGATCCCTGAATTGTTTTTCACACATCCTACAAGCATCGATTTGTTGTGCATTTTTCCTCAAGTCCTTATAATGGATTGCACGTACAAGACTAGAAGGTATAAAATTCCTTTGCTAGAAGTAGTTAGCCAAACTTCGACGGAAAAGACCATTTGTATAGCTTTTGTTTTTTTTGAGCTCGGAGAAAGAAGAGAACTACACTTGGGCAGTGAGTGTTCTAAGGAGAGTGATGGTGAACAACATGTGCGCTTTACCAAATATTATCGTCACTGATAGGGAGTTAGCTTTAATGAACACTATCGATGAGGTATTTCCGGATGGAAGTCATATGTTATGCACTTGGCATATAAATAAGAACATTAGCTCATAATCTAAGAAATTTGTGCCTAAACCGGACATGGGTGAAGAGTTCTTAGAATTTTATGCCGCGATTCAACATTCGGCGACGATCGAAGAGTATAACAAAAACCTAGCCGAGTTG
Source organism: Limnanthes douglasii subsp. nivea (assembly GCA_036936605.1). Classification (NCBI taxonomy): domain Eukaryota; kingdom Viridiplantae; phylum Streptophyta; class Magnoliopsida; order Brassicales; family Limnanthaceae; genus Limnanthes; species Limnanthes douglasii. The sequence continues at coordinate 182,133,002 of JAUPFV010000003.1, forward strand.
CACCTAGTGTACGCATATTGTCCTAAGGTTCTCGAGTACATGATGAAACAATGGATAGACCCTTACGGACACAAATTCTTTAATATCTACATGAACAAAATTAAATATTTGGGCAACCACACTAGCAACCAGTGAGTTATATTATCATATATATACATCGTTTCATTTAATTAATTGTTAGACTTGTAACTAATTTAAGTTTATAGTTTAGGGTGGAGAATGCTCACTCTAGTCTAAAATGGGCAATCGGCACAAACCTATGCACGTTTGAGCAATTTTGGGATAAATTTCATGCGTTGCTTCGCATTCAACACTCTACCATCTTCGAAACGTTCGAACGAAGTTTGTTTCGTCCTAGACAAGCATTTAAGGGAGCTATCTTTAGCGACATCAAAGGTAAACTTTCACGTACGACCATACAAATATTAGAGGAAACTATTAAAAAGGTCGGGGATTTAGGGTTCACTCCCGCAAAGTGGGGTTGTGTTATTAGGACAACACACAATTTACCTTGTGATAGCCACTCAGTATCAATGTATAGTATACCATGTATCTCTCCAACTATCATACACGTATCTTCCTTTGCGTGGTGTGCCTCCAAGATCATGTCCTATTGTAGAAGTTGGAATTGGTTTCGTACACGGCAATCATTTTGTGAAAGTAAGTAAACTAATATATTATATATATACTTCATTTTCATTTTATCATTAATTCCATTAGGTGTTTAATTCTTCCATATTATGGAAATTTGCAGATTGTCTTAGATGGACCGTTGCCGGACATATACCCAAGCTGGTTTGCATTCCGCACTACCGATGAAGTTACAAATTGGGCCATACCACTAGGCGAACGTCTCAACAAGTATCACCAAATTAAACCAGCACAACCACCAACATTACACGATGGGGATAATCAGTTCTATGATTTGTCTGGGGTGCATAATGCGATGCAATAGTTTTATTATTTTGTGTTGCTTGTTTTCTTGTTTAATCCTTTCCAAACACATGTCGCTACCTCCGACTACTATTGTTTTGGTTTATATTAATTTAAACTTTAATTTATGTTTGATCTTAATTATGTTTTATAGTTTGGTATAAAAATTTAGGGTAAAAATGGTTAAAAACCCATTTTTATAACAGTGCCGTTTTTGGCACTCGCACGCGTGTGCATTTACAGATCCACGCGTACGAGTGCGTAGATTTTTACATGAACAGGCGTGCGAGTGCCAAAGCTCCAATGCTTTTTTTTTTCAAAAAATGGGTTTAGGCTTACTTATTAATTGTTGAGTGGGCGTAAAGTGTTGGTAATGGTTATAAAACATAATTTAAACAACATTTAGAGTTAAAAAACATAAAACAAAATTGGACTTCAACACAAAATCATAGTAAATGGATACTAAATAAGACATTTGGAAGGAATTTTTTTTTGAACTTCACCACTAAATCATGGTAAATGGATACTAAATAAGACATTTGAAAAGAAATACATAAAAACTAAAACAACAAGTTCAAACATTAACTTAAACAAACAACACAAAATAAGTAAACTACAGCATGCAAACAACCAAAAGAATCATAATGCTCAATCGTCGTAGTCATATCCTAAGTTGTCGTCAGAGTCAATCCCCTCTTCCATTTCCGTACTCCTATCCTGAAGATACGCTACCATATCCCTAGTGATGTAGTCTATCACCGTCATGTTCGAGACGACAACTATTTCTTGCTTAATTTTAAATGGTAGAAACAACAAACGATCCATCGGTTTGCAAAAAAGGTACCTCTGCTTGATTTGTTCACAATTGCGCACAACTAAACCTCCCCTTCCTAAACGGCCGTAGTTGTAGTATATCTTACACAGGACTCGCTCGAAAAACGCATCGCTAGTATCTTCCCCAACTCTCGGCGGGCAAGTTTCACCGCCTCAAGCAAATGGTAGTCTTCATGAGGGGTAAAATCTATTTGTTAAACTGTTTATCTTTGATTGAGTGTTTAGGAATGTTTGGTTGTTGTCTTGTTGATGCTGTGCTTAGTGTCTATTTATAGGCTCGTGGATGTTTGGACGGGAAATTTTTAAAGGCAAGAGTTTCTGACGGGAATTCTTTAAGGGTCTCGTTATAGCAAAACACCTAATGAGACCCCTATTATTGCACTGCAACTTTTGAGTACTTTTGTAAGTATTAGGTGTCGCAAAATAATTCGTCAACTTGGATTATGTTATCATTATCTTACAAGTGTCGTGTATTGATTGGTCTACTTGGATTACGTAATCTGAAACGTAAAAGGTCTTCAAGTAGACGTTTTCGAGGCAATAAAAATTATAGCAAATATAAAATTTAAAAAATGTGTCCATGGACTGAGTTAGAAGATCAATATCTGATGAGGGCATCAGTTGAAGTTGGTAACACGAACATGATACAGGGGGTAAAAGGTACTGGGAGGCATCGATATGCCAGATGTACTTCCTATACGGAAAAGATGGTGTTCAGCCGCCTAGCATTTCAAGGCGTGTTGATAAGGTGAAAGCTAGGTGGTCAGTCCTAGTCACATTCCGTCAACATCCAGTTTCTGGCCTCAACGAATTGGAATGTCGTGTTGCGTGTAACCGGTTCAACTGCCAGGTCACAGATTCTATAACAGATGAGCAGCTAGATCAAGTCCGTTCTGACATTATTGACATCCGGCTAGAGGAAATCCGTGACTACCAGGATGCGAAAGAAGAAAGGAAGTTGATGAAATGGAACTAGCCTGATAGATAAACTCTGATTTGTACAAGTGGATGGCTTATGTTACAATTTATGTTTTAGATTATGTTTTAGTTCGTGTTTAGTTTATGTTTGAGTTTCTGTTTGAGTTTGTGTTAGAGTTTTTGTTGGAGTTTGTGTTTCTAAAAATGTTTAAGTTTGTGTTTCATGTTATATTTGAGTTTATGTTGCAGTTTGTGCTACTTTGATGTTGTTTTTAAAGTTATAGTTTGAACAAATGTTTGAGAGAGGTTACAAAATGATTATATCTTTGAAGTTTAATGAAATACCAAAATTATATCATTCAAATGTAACAAAAACCATAACACGTAATTAAACAATAACACAATACCATAACACAAAATTTAAACTAGTCGTAAAGTATATAACACATAAAAAGTCTTAAACTGTTAACCCGGAAAACATAAATAATAATCCATCCATGTACTCGTGAGCAAGACGGTAGCACCCGTCCAAAGGCTCACGAAGGTCCTCCAAACTAATGTCAGGGTGGCTCTACTCGAACGCCTGTAATCCAGTAGGTGCGCAGTCAGCTCGTGCAGTATGGTGGCATGTGTGGGTGCGGAAGGGTACCTAACTTTGCATCAGCTCGGTGAGCCTCTGGATTGGATTTGATGTACCACAAGTTCTTCGTAGCCCATGAAGAGTATATCAAAGTGGTACCATCCTTCTGGCCAAGAATATACTCCCCATCTTTCAAACTCTGGTGAATACAGTGTGACTCCCAGTTGTCCCAAGTGAATGTGTACCAATTGTAGAGGGTGTTCGCACGACGAACCCTACTAGAACCGGTAAGAATAGGATGCAGTGCACCAGGAACCTGTAATTTTAAAAAAAATCTGTAACACACATGCGCAAAACAAACAATATTAATATTTCGAGTATCCCAAAATATTACCCGATGGATGCGAGCCAACTGTCTAGCCACCCGTAGCGGATAGTATGCATCAACAATGTCAGACGCCTTCAGTGTCGCATCTATCCAAACTACATCAGAGTGACCTCGAGCATCCCTCATGCTCGTTTACGGCATGAATGATACCTACAAAATATTAACAAATCATTTAACATTAACACCTTATATTAAATTTAAATATCACGATAATTATAAATGAAACTAATTATAACATACATCGTTCTCGGTGAAGGTAGCTAGATAATCTCGAACACCGTTTCGAGCTTGCTGGTTTTGTCGAAACTATGGAGGCGCATACTTGCATAAAGTAGGATGTGCGATACTAAACCTCGGGTACTGATGAGCTGAAAATGACGAGAAATGGTTGTAAATCGATGTCTCTAACAAGCCCAGAAATCCAGAAAATACCGGAAGTAGCGTGTAGGCATCCTCTACCTAGCTGGTAGTCAAGCTGCGCGAGTATCATCTGTCCCCAGTTATACCTGCCCGAGCTACTGTAATCATCTATGAACTGTAAGTAGTCGAGGCTAATGTTGTTGTCTGACTTGTTGGCCAATAAGGTACAGCCAAAGAAGTGCAACAAGTAACCCCTAGTAGCTCGGCGAACATCCGCATCAATATTATCATCGTCGTAATACTGATCAGTGCAGAATCTCCTCTTCAGCCATGCAAGGCGTACATGCCTCTTACCGCCTCTTTGTTCTCCCCAATCTCTGCCATAAACTCCTGAACACTGCACCCAAGTAAGCAAACGTATGCCGCATTACGCTCATCAGCAGTAGGGTACTCATATGTCTCACAGTTGACACCCACAACTGATAGCCATGTGATCATGTAGACATGATCGAGGGTGACGGTCATCTCCCCGAAAGAGAAATGAAATATGTTCGTCTCAGGATGCCATCTCTCCAAAAAAGCCTCTATCAGATGAACATTTGTAGTCCATCGACCCAGAGCGTCAACAATGGGTCCGAAACATATGGCCATCACCTGCTCATGTACTCGTGTCTGGCAGAATTTCAAGTCCCAACCACGGTGAGTCTGGTACATAGCATAACATCGCATATGTACCCTCGGCCGCATAACAACTAAGATATACCAATAACCAATAAATCTAATAACAAATAAAACATATAAGATAAACCAATAACGAATAAATTTAATAACAAATAAATTCATTCTAACCTAAACTAATAAATTCTATAAGAAATATAAGTTATAACACAAACCAATAACCAATCCAATGCAATAGAAAATGTTTTAAACATAAACCTATAACTATAACACATACCACATTGCATCTAATAATAATAACTTTAACAAATAAATTAAAACTAAAAAACTTACATCGCCTTATAATACGCTATAAACTTCATGCTCTTTGTAGGCATGGAATGTCGAGTATAGGTTGATCACATGACGGTTATATCTACGGAAGCGTTGGTCCGTAGTGCGGCGACGACGAACAGGGGCGACCTGTAAGTCTCCTCTAGTACGGTGACGGACTTTCCGAGACGTCTCGCCTCGTACAATCTCCTCGGTCTTATAGTGGGAGAACGGAGGCGTGGAGGCATCCTACACGAGACACAAAATTTACTTAAACGGATTTTAAATTAAAAAAATTTGTAAAAAGATATAAAATAGGTATCATAACACGCGACAAAGTTCAAAATAATCAAAATCAGGACAAAAAAAAGGCTCAATTATAGAGCAACTCACTCAATTGCATGTATTTGGGCAGATCCACGCATTGCAGATTTGCCGAATCCACGCAGTGTGGATCTCAAAATCCACGCACGATTGTGTGCGTGGATTTGGTATTTCATCGCACGATTTCGTGCGAGGAAATACCGGATGCACGCGTGTTCTTGCGTGCATCCGATATTTCCAAGCACGATACCGTGCGAGGAAATACCAAACCCAGCAGTCATGCCCCAACTTTGAAAACCTACCCTAAACTACCCCAAATCTCTAAAAAAAACACCCCAAAACGAACCTAATCTCCTAACTAAACACATACATGCATTTATACTTTAAGTAAACACCTACAAATACATGAAAATTCGATTTTCTACCCGAAACTTAAACTCTAAATATCTCTAAAACAAACCATGGAAATTAAAAAAAAATTACACCAGCAAATAAAGAATGCTTGTCTTAACAAGTTTTAGGTGTTGGATTTGAAAAAACATCGCTTAAAATTTTGAGGGTTTAGAAAGGTTTAGGGTTTGGAAGATGAAAATGAACTAAAATTTGGGGTTTTTTGTATTTATATCAGTGACAATTTCGTAATAATGGGAGTCTCATTACAACCAAGCCGGATCTCACTATAACCGGATTTCGTTATAGAAAAAACGGGTCTTAAATTATGCTAGTACATTTAATTTTTAATGACGCTGTTTGTGTCCGGTGATTTCTAATTTTTCAGCAGGTACTGACTTGAGGGTTCAAGACAATATATTTAGTATCAATATTGATCCGATTTAGCTTTTATTTTCACTGGATCTTTGTGACTCATTATTTGAGATTCAAGTGGTGAGATTAGCATTATAACAATTAGTACGTGATGAATTTAAGATTTATTGGGGTTGTTTGCGTCCGGCTAGTTTGTGATAAATGTGTTTTGGGGCAGTTTACATATCGCTTTCGCTAGTTTTCCAACATTTGTTGTGTTGAGTGTTTGAAGCAATGTGTGAAAGATCACAACTAATTGGATATGGCTGAGTGTTAATATTTGGTTCATACAAAATCAGAGTTTTAGCAGACTGGTTGTGTTTAGATATTTTCAGATTTTCGGCAAACACTAATTTAAATTTGTTAAAACTAGAAAAAGATTTACTATAATTTACCAATTCTGTACAAATTTAAACCATAGATTTATAATAACTTATCAATTCTGTACAAATTTAAGCCATATACATATATAGGTAGTAAATATATGGTAATATTTACTCTACTATGATAATATATATATATATATATATTATTCATTTAGAGATTATTACGGTAGACTAGAATATTATTATGATATGTTCACTATCTATATATATATATATATGAGTTTAATTCTACATAATTGATAAATTTATAATAAACATTCTTCTAGCTTTAACATAGTATTAGAGTCATTAGAGTTTGTAAAAAAATGAGAAAAAAATATTTAGATGGAAAAAAGAAAAAATAAGTTTGATTTAGTGATTGTGATGACAAAAATTGAATGAGTTCAATTATTTAGATTGGAGTAAAACGATTAGTATATATTTATGAAGTATAAAAAATGATGATCACTTGATAAAAGATTTACGGATGTCACAACTAAAAGTTGGGTATGTGAGGATGCTCGTCTTGTTCTTCAAATACGAAACACGATCAACATTGATGTCTTTAGTCTTGTTAATAATTGTTAATATGTTAAAGAGTTAATGGAGTATCTAGAATTTCTATATGTGGGTAAATATAATATTATTTGTATTTAAGATGTCTGCAAAACTTTGTCATGCTGAAAAACAAGATAAGTTTCCTATAACATATTTTACGGAGTTCAAACGCATCTACGAAGAAACTAATGTTTTGTTACCCTTGAGTACTGATATTAAAATTTAACAATTGCAACGAGAACAAATGGTTGTAATGAGTTTTCTTGCTGGTCTTTCTTCAGAGTTCAAAGTGCTAAATCTCAAATCTCTCTACATGAAATGTTTGCCAGACTTCTTCAAATCGAAAACTCACAGACATTACAACCTGTCAGTAGTTCATTAATCAACCGCAATAAACCCATTTTTTCTAATAATTGGGATGGTCAAAATGGTCGTGGTGCTTATGTTACAGTAATCATGTCCGATCTGGTGTTCGTGGTGGATATAACGACCATGGTGATCGTGGTGGAGACAGCGACCGTGGTAGTCCCGGTGGATACAACAATCATAGTGGTCGCGATGGTTATAATAATTAAGATGGATACAATAGACACAATATTCGTGAAGAGTATGGTAACCATGGTGATACTAATAGTTGTTCACGACGTGGTTTTGAGATCTAAACAATGTATAATGCTTTTATTTTCACAAACATGGTCATACAAAGTGGAATTGTCCTCAACTACCTCAACAGTTTACTAATATGGCAACTCGCGAGAAACTTTTTGTGCTTTATGCTGAGGAATATGATCAATTTTCCAAGTACCAAAAGTCCCTAAGGTCACATGATCTTACAAATCCTACAGCTTGTGCTCAGGTAACTCAACTACATGTCTTCTTTTTTCTTCCTCTGATTGGGCCATTGATTTTGCTGCCACATAACATATGATAAGTAATAAACAAGTTTGTACTGCTTTTTCAAATACGAATCATTCTAATGTAACATTGACAGATGGATCATCATCTCGTGTTTTTAGGTTCGAGGACTGTCAATCACACCAAAATATATATTTGACATTTGTTTTACATCTCCCTCAGTTTTCATTTAACCTTATTTCTATTAGCCAACTCAGTAAACACTAAATTGTTTTGTCACTTTTTACTTTGATCATTGTTTGTTTCAGGATCTTACAACGAATACAATAATTGGTAGAGGGCATGAGAGTAGAGGTCTCTATTATCTTGATAAAGACAATCATAAATCTACTGTGTGTTCTAGTATCACATCTCCATTTGAAACACATTGTCGTATATGCCATCAATCTTTAATCTCTTTAACAAATTTATCATAAATTTCAGCATTTGACATCATTCAAATGTGAGTCATGTCAATTTGCTAACCATCACCGCTTCTCATCATATCCTCGTATCAATAAACGGGTTACATTTCCTTTTGAAATAGTTTCTTCCGATGTTTGGGGTCTTTGTCCCGTCGTTTCTAAAACTGGTTTTAAATATTTTGTTAGTTTTGTTGATGATCATTGTCATGTTACATGGCATTATTTAATGCAAAATCACTCTCAGCTATTTTCAATATTTTACACATTTGTTGCGGAAATTAATATCGAATTCAATTGTCATATTCGTATTTTAAGAAGTGATAATGGTAAAGAATATTTCTCAAATGCATTTCAATTAGTTATGGATAAAAAAAAGTTTGTTTCATCAAACTTCGTGTATGGACACACCATCTAAAAAATGGTGTTGCTGAAAGAATAAATAGTCATTTATTAGAGGTTACTCGTGCACTTCTTTTTTAAATGGAAGTACCAAAATCGTTTTGGCAGATGTTGTTTCTACTGCCCGTTTTTCAATTAATCGTATGCCATATGTTGTTTTTTCAAATAAGATTCCATATTCTGCGTTTTTTCCATCTAAACCTCTATTTCTTGTTAAACCTCTATTTTTGTTGTACCTACTTTGTTAGGGATGTAATAACTACTCGTACAAAATTAAATCCAAGATCCTTAAAATATGTTTTTTATATCACAAGGTTCAAAAGATTATAGATTTTTTTTCCCATCTCTTTATCGGTACATAGTGTCTAAGAATATTATATTTTTAGAATATGTTCATTTTTTTCCCGTTTTGTCTAATGTCAACCCAGAAATAACTACCTGTTGATGATGATTTACTCATGTACACCACCGTTCAAGAATATGATGTACCGCTTCCACTATATCGGCCTCCCATTAAACATGTTTATTCTCGATATAAAGCACCTCCTTCATCATGTCCACTACCAATACTTATGTCCCCAGATCCTGCCACAACCGATAATGAGTCCACTCCTGATATTCCCATTGCTCTTTGAAAAGGTAAAAGACAATGTACTTATCAAATTTCCTCAATCGCAAAATTTGATCAATCATATTTCTCTACCCAATCTTTTATTACATCTCTTGATTCTAATTCTATTCCAAAAACTGTGTGCGAAGCTTTATGTCATTCTGGCTGGCAAACTATAATGTTTGAAGAGATACGAGCATTAGAAGACACTGGTACTTGGAAGTTTGTTGATTTACCTAATGGAAAGAAAGCTATTGGTTGTAAATGAGTGTTTAATGTAAAAATGAATCCAGATGGGACAATAGCTCGTCTCAAAGCACAACTTGTCGCAAAAGGATATGCTCAAACTTATGGTGTTGATTACTCTGAAACCTTTTCCCTAGTAGCTAAGTTAACCTCTATTCATTTATTTATTTCTTTAGCAACATAAAATGATTGGTCATTACATCAGTTAGATATTAAAAATGCATTTTTACATGGATACCTCCAAGAAGAAGTTTATATAAAGCAACCGCCAGGATTTGTTGCTCAGGGGAAGAGAGAAAATGTATGTCATTTGTATAAATCATTGTACGGATTAAAGCAAAGTCCACGTGGAATAGAGTAGTAGTGATCATTCTGTTTTTTTATAAACGTTCCACAAATGAAATTATACTCGTTGTTGAATATGTTGATGACATCGTTATTATTTGGAATGATAGTAAAGGAATTTTATTTCTTAAAAACATTTTTACATTCACAATTTCAAATAAAATATTTAGGACCATTGAAGTATTTTTTGGGGGTTGAAATAACAAGAACAAAGAAAGGTATTCTTCTATCACAGATAAAATATGTTCTGGATTTGTTGATGGAAACAGGAAAGCTAGGAGCAAAACCATGTAATACACTAAGGATTACTAATTTGCAATTATTCAAATATGATAAAGAATTATTTAGTGATCCAAAAAAGTATCATCGATTAGTGGGAAATCTCAAATATCTTACAGTAACTCGACTAGAGAACGTTATTATCAAAGCTATTTAGTGATTAAGCTTGCACTTCAAGTACTTATGTTCAAGTTTCAAATAAAACGTTATTATCAAAGCTACGACAGTTTCAAATACTTTCACAAAAGCTTGAGGGGGAGTGTTAACAAAAATAATAAGAGATATTGACTAAATGGTTTATTATAGTCAATAGTCAAAGATACTTTATTATATATATTATTTACTGTTAGTCATATCAGATTATTTATGATCCTATAAAAATTGACATGAACACTCAACTGATATGTCTAAATATTATTACGATATATTCACAGCCTATATATATGGCTTTAACTTGTACAAAATTGATAAGTCTATAGTAATTCTTTTTCTAGTTTTAAGAGGTTCAATTTTTTACCCAAGCTTTATGACTTGTTGGTTTTGATATTTAACATGTGGGACATATTAATGGTTGTTTTGTAATAAATTTGAGTTTTAGTGGGACTGATTTCGTTTGGCGACTTCTAGTTTTTCAGTTGTTATTGTTACGAGTGTTCAAAGCAGTGTTTGGAAGATTATAATTGATATTATCTAGCTAAAGTTTTCACAGCAGTTTTGTAAATAATTGTTGTTGAGATTCAAATGTGGCATTGCCATTAAAATGACTGCTTCATGCTTAATTTGAGTTTTCATGATGTTGTCTGCGTCTGACAATTTCTATTTTTTCATCTCATTTATTCTTAAGTGTTCATGATAATGTTTGTAGGATCACAACAGATCTGATCCAGCTGAAATTTTAAAAGAAGATTCGTGACTCGTTTGGCTTCAAATTAACCAGTTGGATTAGCATTCTTACGCTTTTTTCATGAGAAATCTGGGTTTGGTTATCTAATGATGCTTTTCAGCACTCCTATTTTAAGTTTTCATGTATCATTTGCAGGATCAAGACTTAACTGATATACCTGAAACTTTCATGGATGCTTTATGAGTCATTGATCTTAAGACTCAATTTCGGGATTAACATTTTAATACTTAGTTTGTGATATACTCAATTTCAGAAGCGAGATTTTTTTTTCCCGGAGGGAACCCGCAGCCGCTACTCAGAGTGCAATGAGTACGCACAGGGTAATCCCTCAGTCTGACGCGATAGCCTGCAAACCAACGCTAGAGGTAAACTATACACAAGGTGACAGGCTTAACCGAGAAAGCGTATGTAGAAGGACTCGAACTCATGACATCTGGTCACAAACATATTTTACTCAACCAACTCGGCTACCTCCTTGGGATTCGAAAGCGAAATTTTTATTATAATTAAATAAAAATATTTTGAGTATTATAAAAGATAGTTGGGTCTTCAATGATAAAATAGACTAGTTAAATGAGTCGTTTTTAAATATAAATTAAAACACAAGTCTCATTTGGATAATAGTTTGATTTTTGGGTTTCGATTGAGACTAAAACTCTTTAATAATTATATTTATAAATAATTTGTATATATATAATATTTTACAGAGTATATTAAACTTCCAGTCGCTAAATCTTAAATTAGAGTATATGGAGCCGCTAATATAAAATTTAATTGCTAGCCAAACCTTCAGTTTTTCTCCAGCAAAGTTACAAGTGTTGTAGTTATCTTTTCTTTAACCAAAATTGATTCAACTGCCTTTTTTTCTCAGTTAAAGTTACTAGCACCGGTCACCTTTTTTTTTCTTGTCTTATTGTATTTCTCAAATTTATTAGGTAATTAATTTTTTCTATTCTTTTTTTTATATGGTTTATTGTATTTTCTTTCTCCGTAATTAGGTAACTCTAGGAATAGCACTTTGCAGGTATAGTTTGATGCTTTGTGAATTGTGAGCAACAATTTATGGGTATTATTTGAGGCTTTAGGACCACAATCGTTTGTCATATTTGTCAATTGAACACCTACATTATTAATTTAGATATGTGGATAAATTTTGTTTCAATTTTCAATGCTATTATTTTCCTTATTGAGTATGGAACTATTTATGTATTCAAGTATGGTGCTTAAAGCATGATGCATCAGTTATTATTCTTAATTCACTACTCTAGCTCTTAGTCATATATTTTCAACTGAAAGTTTGCTACATTTATGAGTGCATGATGAAATATGTAAATTCATTGCTAAAAGTAAGGATATCTTATTTAGTGTCTTGTAATTCTCGCCTATGCTCGTAATTCTTTGCATGTCTTGTAACCAGCTCAGCTCTTCGTCTTCCTTGTTGATGACTCATATGTCTATTCTTCATTCGTGTGGTGATTACCACATTATCAGGGCGCCCCACAGTTCATGGATTGTAGGATAAAGAGCATAAAATCTATGAAATAAATCAACCTTATTTAATGAATATCGTATCCTTATAAAGTTTATTAATTAGTTTAAATTTTATGACGTCAGTTGTTAATGATGATTCGTTTGAATATATAACGGTAGTCTGACACGTGGTGATAGTAGCATGCATCTGAGTGCGAGTGGTCTGACATTAACGTCATCATTGTGAAAACTTGGCGCTTTGGTTTTTGTTAGAGACGTGTAGGTTTGTACTTAATCGTCACCACATCACGCATGCAGTTAACATCTTGTATCTGAACCCATTATACTTCTTCAAACCATATTTTTTTCTATTGAACACCATGGTTAGCATCGCAAGACAAAAAGGTAGTTTATTCACCAGTGCAAAATTACTACACAGTCGATCCATATTTTCCACAAAGGTATGTTGTTAACCTTTCCCTTTTCCTTTCATCTTATAACGAGCACCATGATACTAGAACCCTCTTGGCACATCTATAAGTGTCTGAATAACCCCCATTAGTGGTAGCAGTATTCAGGTGTGAGTTTTCCCACAAATTGCATACTCTTACCTCTTATATTGGCTCATTGTAGTCGATCTAGAAATACGACGGGTCCAAAAAAGGTTGGAAAGAAGAAGGAGAAGGTAGTGAAGGTTGTAGACTCAGAATACGAAGGCCCTGCATTTTTAGGGAGCTATTTTACTCGAATAGCCCCTAAATACGGATATGTGGATGCCGCTGGCCTTCTTAGTTTTATGTCTAGGTATGGTATACCTAATTATGTGACTATTAGGGTTCCGGACGTTGGCGAGCACCCCTATCAAGCAAGGGAGAACGAAACTTGTGTTTTTATGATTGTATTTGATTGGGGTCTGCGCTTACCGTTAACAGGCTTGATTCACAGCTTTTTCAGTATTCTGGGCATATGCCCTACCTAGTTAGTCACAAACGGGTGAACAATTTTACTCAGTATTCTTCTAAGTTCTCGACTACTAGGAATTCCTATATGCTTAGCAGATCTATTAGCGGTTGATATTTCCAAATTAGCTAAGTATTTTTTCTTCTACACCCAACTGAGTGGTATGAGAAAGATAATAAAATTATCAAACTCATACAAGAATTGGAAAAATTCATTTTGTTTGTATCTGGGGACTGGGAGCATGAAATTTCCTTGTTGAATCTTCAATTAGAACGAAAGTGGAAGTCTAAGTGTAAGGAATATTTTTGCGGAGTTTTGTTGTTATTAAATTTGTGAAAATACTGATTGAAACATTTAAATGTGCAGGTGAAGGGAAGCATCAAGAGTGGTGTAAGTAAGGCTTGGCAGAGGAGGTTGTGAATCTCTTGATTAAAGTTTCAAATCTAGCGAGCTCTACATGGCTTCAAGAACCTACTCAGTTATTTACTCAGATTTATTATTTAAAGGATAGGTTGTGGTCAGTTCCTGAGTTAAGCATTGGGGACGAAGGAAAAATGATCATGGTCGGTACCGAAGAAATGGAAACCACTAATCGTTTGAGGGTGTTGATGGAACAACGATATAAAGAACGGAATAGCACCGCGGTATGACTGTCAGCCTATCAAGGTCGGAGAATAAAGGAGGCTGAGGGCTCCTCGTCTTTGTAGTTCCAGACTGAGAAAAATGAGGAGATGTTGAGCATACAAGAGGCTGGCGAGGTGAACCATGAGAGAGGAAATAATGCCCCACTGGGGGTTGTAATAGACGTGGATCGCACTCGGCGGTCCCGCTCAGATGATGAAGGGGATAAGAGTCCTCTTCTGAAGCGTCGACGAGTGATAGTGGATATTTTTATTTTGATATAATAGTCCAGTCTTATTCAACATTTATGTTATTGGATAGAAGAGATGCTAGATGAAAAGACAGTGAAGATGAGGCAAGTGCTAAACACATTAAAGAGAGCTGGAGTGAATTAAAAAGACAGTGTAATTTAGTGGTTCATAAATTACATATTAAGGACTATAAATGTATTTCCCTTACACCTGGTATCAGAGCCATGTTGGTAGTGATCCAAAGGAGGTCAGATTTGAGTGGGAGCAATGGCTACAGACGACGGAAATGTAAGACTCAAAAAATTCGATGGCGCAGAAAAAAAAAAGTAGAGATTATGAAAGATGAATAATGGACCCTTCTTGACAGACAAGCTCTTTGAGTCATTCGATTGACGTTATCCCGCAATGTTGCTTTTAACATCGTAAAAGAAACAACCATGACGAGACTTGTGAAGGCTCTCTCCAGTATGTATGAGAAGCCATCAGCGTCTAACAAAGTTCACTTGATGAGGCGTTTATTCAATTTACGAAAGACGGAAGGCGCGTCAGTAACTCAACACCTCAATGAACTCAATACAATCACAACCCAGTTGAGTTCAGTTGAAATTGATTTTGATGAAGAAATACAAGTACTGATACTGTTATCTTCACTACCAGATAGTTGGAATGCTATTGTCACAACGGTGAGTAGCTCGTCAGGAAGCAATAAGTTGAAATTTGATGATGTTCGTGACCTAGTTCTCAGTGAAGAGATTCGAAGGAGAAAATCAGGTGAGTCATTAATCTCCTCAGTATTACATACCGAGTCGCGAGGAAGAAATTCAACCAGAGGATATGGACGCGGTAAATCAAAGTGTTGGAAAATTATGGGAAGACCAAGCACTATAAATTTCAGTGCAAGAGAGAACCAAAGGATCATGAGAAGAAGAGAGAGGAAAATATCACTTCAGAAGAAGAGTGTTGGGTATTATATTCTGGAGCATTGTTTCACGCGACTTCAAAGAAAGAATTCTTCGAGAGGTATATCCCTGGTAACCTTGGAAAAGTATATCTTGGTGATGATCAACCTTGTGATATTATTGGTAAAGGTACTGTGAAGATTAAGTTGAATGGGTTTGTATGGGAACTGATAGATATCAGACATATCCCTGATCTAAGAAAGAACTTAAACTCAGTAGGATAGTTGGCTAGCAAAAGCTACAATACGATCTTCCATGGTAAAAATTGGAAGATTTCAAAGGGAGCAATGACGATTTTTCGTGGAAAGAAGAGTGGTACTCTTTACAAGACAGCAGAGACGAGTTGTTCAATTGTAATAGCAGCAGGAAATGAAAATCCAAATGTTTGGAACCAGAGGTTTGGTCACATTAGTGTGAAGGGTATGAAAATTATGTACTCGAAAGGGAAGCTTTCAGGTCTTAAGTCAGTCGATATAGACATGTGCGAAGATTGCATACTTGGAAAACAGAAAAGGGTAAGTTTTTAGACGAGTGGCAAAACCCCAAAGAAAGAAAGGCTGGAGCTTGTTCACTCTGACGTTTGAGGGCCAACAATTGTTTCTTCTGTCAGAGGGAAACACTATTTCATTACCTTTATCGACGATCATTCTCGAAATGTATGGGTTTATTTTCTAAAGAATAAATGTGAAGTGTTTGATATCTTTAGGAAATGGAAATCTATGGTTGAGAATGAGACAGGTTTGAAGATTAAAAAACTGAGAACCGATAATGGTGGTGAATATGAGGACACCAAATTTAAGAAGTTTTGCTATGAGCATGGGATCAGGATGGAGACAACCATGCCAGGTATGTCTCAACACAATGATATTGTTGAACGTATGAACATAACATTAACAGAAAGAGCTAGAAACATTTGTATACAGTATGGTTTATCGAAGCAGTTCTGGGCATAAGTGATTAACACATCGGCTTACCTGGTTAACCGAAGCCCATCAGTTCCCTTAGAACATAGAATACCCGAGGAGGTATGGAGTGGTAAGGATATAAAATTATCACATCTAAAAGTTTTTGGTTGTACTGTATATGTTCATATAAGTGATCAAGGCAGCAACAAGCTTGTTCCGAAATCGAAGAAATGTTTCTTGATTGGGTATGGCGAAGATGAGTTCGGTTATCATGTTTGGGATAAGGAAAACAGGAAGATGATACGAAGCAGAGATGTGATATTCAATGAAACAGTGATGTACAAGGACAGACATAAAACCGAAGCAAATGACTCAAAGCCGTATGAATCGGTATTTGCAGATATCGATGGATTCCCAGATAGTCAAGAAATAGAGCCGATCGGATTAACCCCTCAGCAAGGAGAGTCTGTTGGACATACCAATCGACAACAATCCGACACCCTACAACCGACCGAGGCAGTTCCTGTTTTCTGAAGATCTTCCCGACCCTATGTTCCCAACAGGAGATACTTGAACTATCTGTTACTTATTGATGGAGGGGAACCTGAATGCTATGATGAAGCTTGCCAGACCAGTGATGCTAGCAAGTGGGAGCTTGCCATTAAAAATGAGATGAAATCTTTAATCTCAAATGATACATGGGAACTAGCTGAGTTACCAATGGGTAAGAAGGCACTTCATAACAAATGGGTGTATCGGGTGAAAGATGAGCATGATGGCTCTAAGAGATACAAAGCCCGACTAGTTGTTAAAGGGTTCCAGCAAAATGAAGGAATTGATTACACCGATATTTTTGCTCCAGTTGTGAAAATCAATACTATTAGATGAGTGTTGAGTATTTTTGCCATTGAAGACCTTTATCTTGAACAGACGGGGACTTGGATGAGGAGAAATACATGTATCAACCAGAAGGTTTCTTAAAAGAAGGGACAGAAAACATGGTATGCAGACTCGAGAAAAGTTTGTATGGTCTAAAGCAAGCTCCAAAATAGTGGTACAAGAAATTTGACGGTTTTATGCACAAAGAGAGTTTTCAGAAGTGTAATACGGACCACTGTTGTTATTTTAAACGATGTAAGTCCAGTTATATCATTTTGCTACTCTATGTTGATGATATGTTAGTAGTAGGTTCAGATATGGATGATATTAGAAGATTGAAGCAGTAATTGTCAAAAGAATTTGACATGAAGGACTTGGGTCCGGTGAAGAAGATTTTTGGAATGCAAATCATAAGAGATAAGCATACAAAAGTTTTACAGTTATCTCAGTCAGAGTACATCGATCGCGTTTTGAAGAAATTTAACTTATGTGATGCCAAGCCAGTTAGTACACCATTGGCAGGTCACTTTCGTTTATCCAAGGATCAATCCCCTAAGACGTACGAAGAAAAAGACTTTATGGCTAAGGTTCCTTACGCCTCAGCTATTGGAAGTTTGATGTATGCAATGGTCTGTACAAGACCAGACATTAGTCATGTAGTGGGAGTTGTGAGTAGTTTTATGTCAAACCCAGGGAAAATTCATTGAGAAGCTGTCAAATGGATTTTGAGCTACCTACTAGGTACCACAGAAAAGTTTTTGTACTTTGGTAAGGGTGAGTTAAAGGTACAAGGCTACGTAGATACAGATTTTGGAGGTGAAGTTGATCACCGGAAAAGCACTACCGGTTATATATTTACTGTTTAAACTACATCTATTAGTTGGGTGTCAAAGTTACAGAAAATTATCACTCTATCAACTACACATGCTTGAGTATGTAGCAGTGACCAAAGCCAGTAAAGAGATGATATGGCTTCAAGGTTAGTTAACCGAGTTGGGATTCAAACATAAGAACAAAGTTCTGCATAGTGATAGTCAAAGTGCAATTCAATAGGGAAAGAATTCAACATTTCATTCAAGAACCAAGCACATCAGTCTTAGTTATCATTTCATTAGATCTTTATTGGAAGATGAGGTGCTAATACTGGAAAAGATCCAAGGAAGCAAGAATCCAGCTTATATGTTGACAAAGACAATAGCCATTGAAAAACTGAAGTTGTGTTCAACTTCAGTTGGTCTGCAAGAGTAATAAGACCACAAATATCTGCTGCATAGATCAAGGTGTGAAGACATGTTGAAACGAGTCTTCAAGTGGGAGATTATTATTTTGACATAATAGTCCAACCTTATTCAACATTCATGTTATTGGATAGAAGAGATGCGAGATGAAAAGACAATGAAGATGAGACAAGTGCTAAACATATTAAAGAGAGCTGGAGTGAATTGGAAAGATAATGTAATTTAGTGGGTCATAAATTACACATTAAGGACTGTAAATGTATTTCCTTTACAGATATGGTACAACTAGTGACTTGAAAACCACAATTAGTAGATAAAGATAAAAACGATGGAGATATGACTCTAGAGGCTCAGGATATTCATCTATCGACTTATGTGCCTCACCAAGTTCAAGGGAAGGCTTCCGAGGTGATAGATGTGGATGTTACGCGGACAGAAGGACAAGCGAGCCAAGTTGACGGTGTTGACGATAGGTGCGCACCGAAAAAGCACATTCCTGAAGAAATAGCCTGCGAGATGGAGCAGTTTGTAAATACTTGCGTACGGCCTACCTTAACGTTCGTTCACGAAGTGGGATCCGGGTGTACGTTCGTGAATATAGTAAATCCCGAACAAATGCCTTGCAAGGACCATAATATTAGGCCTAACCGAACAGGTAGGACAGTAGAGGAGTGGTCCCCTTCCAGGATTATAATATCGCAGCCATCCATGCTGATGTTCGAGCAACTAAAAAGATGCCCTGAGCTTTCCTTCTATGATAACATGCCTATTAGTGAAATATTGTAGAGGCCGGTGGAGCTAGAAATAGAGGTAAGTTCATCTAGTTTCTCTTAATTATATATGATTGGGAATGTTATCTTATTGGAAAGTGATTTTTGCAGATGCATCATAATTCAGTCTCATACTGGTGCATGTTTAATATGTACCTCCAAGTAATGGAGAAATAGAAGCCTGAGCCCATGTTTTTTGTGTCGGTGCAGGGGTTAACCAACGAGTTGGCTCGGTTTAAGAACGTATATAGATCTGCCTAGGCTCACAAGGTCAAGGCTGTGCAAGAGAATGAACGACTGGAGAAAGAAGTGGCAATAGTAAGGGGCGCTAGGGAAGCGTGAAAACAGAAGAACAAAACACTATATGTTGAGGCCACTTCGTTGATAATGCAAAACCATGGGTTCATCAAAATAAATGACAACCTGATGTCTCATAATACTGACCGACTAGCTCAAAAGATTGCACAATCCAAAAGGGTAGAAGAGTAGGTCGATCGTCTTGTTGGGCTCGTGGTTGAAAACGGGAGTGTGAAAGCCTACATGGAAAACCCGAGGGTACAGATGGAGAACCATCGACAAGAATTCTTGAAAAAGTCTGAGATGGATTTAGATCAGTAAGAAAGAGAGGTGATGGAGGTTGTCATGGTGATAATGGCGAACCAGAAGGATATATTGGCTGAATTATTAAAGTTAAACTCGAGGATGAAGCTCGGGTCGTTGAGCAAGTTCTCACCAGCACTTGGAATCCCAAAATCTAGGGATTCGCCAGTTCCTAACGTTAATCTCCATGCACCCGAGATGGGGACAATAATGACCTCAATTCACAAGGACGCATGAGTGCACCCCAATGAGGTGGAGAATACTGAATTAGGGAAGAATGAGTCTTCTGTTATTGCTGATGCATGAATTTTATAATTGTTGTAAATTGAAATTTGTTTTGATTATTTATTGGCACCCTTAGTGCATGACTCTTATGGATTTTGTTTATCACTTGTAGTATATGGATGAATTAAAATGGTTGTTGTGGCACCATCATTTTCTTATATTAGTATATTTGAAGTTTTATCATTTTATGGAGATGTGTGTTTATTAGCTTGGATTATGCTCTGTATAGGTCCTTACAAGGTCGAGCTCAGTATGGCTCATTGTGTAGCTTTAAGGGAGAGTAACTCCCCAGATTTATTTGCGGCGAGGTTTATGTGGCCCATTGCATGGCCCCATGAGGGCTTGACTCTATGGTCAGTTTGCTTATATACCATGTACAAGGTATTGGGCTCAGTATGGCCTTTACGTAGAACGTAGACGTGGCCAATTAGCCCAGTCGTATTATAGAATCTATGGTCTAGGCTCAATGTGACACCTTACGTAGCCCATAGGCGTGGTCATTGACTCATTCACTAATTGTAAGGATAGAGGCATAAAATAAACACACATTTTTGGCGAAAGTATAAAATATTGCATTAATGTAATAACCCATAGTTTGACGCCTAATTAAGAAAACCCTCATGCACCATTAGGGGAAAAAGAGTGCATTATCTAATTTATAAAGCTGATCGATACACTTTTAGATTATTTATATTCCAATGATGTTTCAGGGCGACCATCTGCGTCTACTAGGCGGTAAGCTCCGCTATGTCCCTTGGAAATAATAGTATATGTACCATCCCAATTGGGTCCTAACTTCCCCAACACCTTATCCCTAGAGCCTTGGAAAATATTTTTCATTATCATATCATCGACACTGAAACTTCGAGACTTAAGGCATGAATTGAAACCGCCTCTCCTTAGGCTCTTGTAGTGCTCTGCTCAAACTCGCTCTTGATCTTGTCGATATTCAATAAGGTCCACGTCTACTGCTATGTTGATATCTTTATTATTTTCCTCATAACTGACTATGCGATGGTTTGGTATTATGACTTCTTCCGGTACCATTTCGTCGCTTCCATAGACCAACACAAAAGGAGTATCGCTTGTGGCTGTGCGCGGGGTAGTTTGATAGGCCCACAAGACCTCGGACAACTTGTTTGGACCCTTGCCTTTGGCTCCTTCGAGTTTTTTTATACCTTCTAAGATAGTTCGGTTTGTGACTTCGACCTGGCCATTTTCCTGTGGACAGTACAACGTGGAAAACTATTGGCTGATCCCAAACCTATTGCAAAATATAGTAACCACGACATTCTAAAATTGCGGGCCGTTGTGGGGTATGCCAAACATTTTTAGGATTTGATTGTGGATGAAGTCACATATGTCATGAGCTCGAGTTCGTAAAAGATCTTTTGCTTGTGCCCATTTGGAGAAGTAATCAACTGTAAAAATCTAGAATTTCCTTTTACCGGTTGCCATAGGAAGAGGTTTCACCAGATCGATGACCCATTTATCAAAGGGGCAGGGGACGACTACCGGTTGTATTGGGTCGCTTGGTAGATATCATGTATGGGCGAATTTTTGACACCGGTGGCATTGTTAGACCAATTGTCGGCATCAGGGGCTAATTACAGCGAATAATAACCAGCGAATAGGACACGTCGGATAAGGCTTCGGTAACCGCAGTGCATCCTTGTCTTGCCCTCATGTAGGTCGTGTAAAACTGTGGTAGCTTATGCTTGATTGAGGCATCAACGCAAAGGTCAGGTGGCACTTTTATGGTATAAGACACCATCTAACACACAATATTTGAAAGGTCGTAACTGAAGTGCTCGAGCTGTTGTTTGTCGAATATGAGGGTAGCAGAATTAAGATAAAGTAGATAAGATTCCCTCCAATTATCGGTGCTGCTAATTGTGTGTATGGCGTTGTTCTGAGGCATCAAATCGGTGGTAGGAAATTGTTGCATTATAATAAGAGGATTGTCACCCAAAACTGCAGCTTTGGCGAGGGCATCGACAACGGAATTTTCTTGGCGCGAGATTAGCTCATACAGTACCTTTGCAAAGTGAGATTTGCATTCTTTAAGTGTAGTTAGGTAGCCTCAGATTCCTTCTTTCTTCGCATCATAAATTCCACGAGCTTGGTTCATAACTAACTATGAGTCTGATCAATCTTGAGAAGGCGAGCCCCACATATCGCAGATTACCGCTTCATACTTAGCGACATTATTAGTAACCGGGAAATTGAAGTTTATCACTTGACAAATATCTTCTCCTGTAGGTAATGGAGGATAATCCCTGCTCCTCCTCTTGATGTGTTCAATGCTCCATTTGTCTCAACAATCTATTCGGCTAATTATGTTGGTAACGTAGTATTGTGTTTAGTAGGAGAAACATCTTTGGCGGCTAAAAACTCTGTCAAGTCACCGGTGTTTGACCTATGTTGCATTCGTGCCACTAACTTTCTTTCATCCCCAAAACGAGTCATTGATGTTTCAAATCGTTAGGTTTTTGCCACTGGCGCGTACAAATTCACAGAAAGCTGACACGTGTCACCTCAACGTATCCTTGTTTGTTGCATATACAGTCACCTCTTAAATCCTACACAAAACACCTCTGGTTAGTAGTTTTACCTTTTTACTTTAACTTTTACTATTTACATTTTTACCATAAATTTTTAAATTATACATTTTAACTAACTGGGCCCATTTAATAAATATGACAGGACCTGTTTATTATTTAGACCCACTTAATTAACCCATTTAAATTATCGGCCCATATTACCACTTAGTTAAGTGATTGAACTTTGAAAAAAAATCTTTTATGAGTGTTGAACATAAGACCACCAGCTTACTAATTAAAGCTCTAACCAACTAGGCTGTGAGAAGTTGTCATCATAGAACACGTAAAGTCTTTATAATTCTATACAATTCCTATACACAAAAGTAAACCTAATCGCCCAATTACCACCACCTTGTTCCTCTAGATATATGTAACCAAACCAATGAACACCATGCATCTGCACCCTAAATAAATTAAAAAAGAGAGTTGAGGATTGGATCAAGCGGATAACAAGAATTTTGGGAATTTGTTTAGGGATTAAATTTTATCCCTATAACTTTCTAGATTTATTTTTTCAAGTTTGAGATTTTCTTTACAGTTTTAACGATGTAAACTAAGATTTAATTATTATTTTTAAAACTAAGATCTTTGACTAATATTGAAAATAGAAACGTCAATTAGATAACAAAACCATAAGGAGGAAAGCAACCTATCGATTTCTAAGTTCGAATAAAATTTACAACCAAAAATCCTAAATCCCCAAATTCCAAACCTAAGAGCTTGTAAACTTGTTCCTTCCCATAAAACATGTTTAGCCAATTCACCGGCTTCTTTTGGTAGCTTCTTGCCTGCTTTCGGTTTCTTTTCGGCTGCTACGGCGGCCAACAGAGATTTCTCAGCAACCTTCTTCTCAGCCGGCTTCGTTTCTGCTTTGGGTGCCATTGTTGATTTTGATTAGGAAATGAGTTCTATAGACTGAGATTAATTTGAGAAGAATAATTTCCTGATTTTTCATGTAAACTAGGGATTTTCTGTAAGTTGATTTTCCTTGGATTTATTAAATTGGCTAACTATATAAATTGGCTTGGTAAAAAGTAAATAAGTAAAATTTAAAAGTAAAAAAGTTAAAAGTAAAAGTAAAAGTAAAAAAGTAAAAATGAATGGTAAAAAGTAAAAAATATCAAATGATGGGTATTTTAGGTGTAAAGTAATGAGGGACCGCATTTGTAACAAAGCGTAGTATTTTTGGGTGACATGTGTCAGCTGTCTGTGAATCTGCACGCGTTAGTGGCAAAAATGCAACTATTTGAAAGATCAATGACTCGTTTTTGGGGACGAAGAAAAGTTAGTGACACAAATGCAACATGTGTCAAACACCGGTGACTTGACAGGGTTTTTAGCCCATCTTTGGCCGAAGAAAAATCTGTTAGAAAATTAGCTACAGCTTGCTCTTTGATCGTCGTGCGCGGCTCGAACTGGATATCATATTTCCCGAGCTCAATGCTTCACTTGTTCAGTCTTCCCGAGGCATCTGGGTTCTGTAAAATCGATTTGAGAGGGAAAGATGTACGGACTGCAATCGCGTGGCCCTCAAAATATGGGCGTATTTTCCGAGCGGTTATTACTAATCCCAACGTAACTTTTTCCAAACTAAGGTACCTAGTCTTCGCGTAGATTAAGGTTTTGCTATTATAATAGATACGTTGTTGAACATCTGATGATTCTCTTACCAAAACGGCACTGACCGAAAGTGATGAAACAGATAAGTATAAAAATAATAGCTCACCGATAAAGGGTGCATATAAAATCTCTAGCCACGTAAGATATTTTTGCAGCTCGGTAAATGCCTTATTGCATTACTTGGTCTACTTAAATTTCTTAGCCCCTCGAAGTGTCTCAATAAAGAGTTGGATCTTGTCTGAGGCTCTGGAAATGAAGCAGGAGAGTGTCGTGAGGCGTCCTGTGAGACATTGCACCTCTTTGATATTTCAAGGTGGAGCCATTTGTATAACCGCTTGCAGGTGTGCAGGGTTGGCCTTGATCCCATTTTACTGAAGATGTAGCATAGGAATTTACTGCGTCGTACTCCAAAAGAACATTTGACTGGGTTGAGCTTTAAATTGAACTGGCGTAGGAGGTCGAATATCGTTTGGAGCGTCACGAGTTGCTAGTCTTCCGTATGTGTCTTGACGATCATGTCACTGATATATGCTTTTATATCCTGACCTAAGTGCTCGTTAAAGATGTGATTAACGAGGTGCTGATATGTGGAACCCCTATTTTTTAGTCCAAATGATATGACCGTGTAGCAGTATGGTCACGCATGGTTTGGAACATGGTGTGCTCTTTGTCCGTAAGGTCGAGACAAGTTTGGTTATAACCTGAGTATGCATCCATGAATGATAGAAACTCACATCCCGAAGCCGAGTCCACAAGCTGGCCAATGCGGGGTAATGGAAACGCATCTTTTGGACATGATCTGTTTAGGACGGTAAAGTCGACGCACATGCTCCACTGACCCCCCCCCCCCCCCCCCCTCTTCTTCACTAAAATCGGGTTTGCTAGCCAAAGCGGATATCGAGCCGGCCAAATATGCCTGAGCCTAGACAATTTGGTCACCTCGGCAGATATGACCTCTTGCTTCTCGGTAGAATTATATCGTCGCTTCTGCATTGGTTTAGCATATGAATCTATAGCCAATTTATGGCAGATGACTGAAGGATCGATATCTGAAACATCGCTAGCTTCCCATGGAAACACTTCCAAATTTTCCCTAATAGTTTGATTAGTAATTTCTTAAAAAGAGAGATTAGATGATTACCCAACCGAAAAATGCGACCCTTGACCACTACCTCCTTGACCATGTCAGGTGGGTCCTCTTGAGGCTGTTAAATCCCCCTCGAATCATCTAGTGGTTCAGGTGATGACGGTGCACTACTATTTTCTACTCCTTCTCCAGCACAAGTTAATTGTTATCAGAGAGGATTTGTTGGGTCAACCGTGACCGTGTAACATGATCTCGTGGTACGTTGACTTCTTCTGATGATTCCCATTGTATTTCCTATCGGGTAACGTGCAAGGGGTAGCTTCCATTCGATGCAACCGTGCATCTACGGTCATGAATAAGGTTTTTAGCTCGCGTTTAGTTGCTCCATAACCTGCCTTGACCATCAACTCCACTTTGCAAACGCATTGAGACAATTGTCCTGCGTAATCGAAAAATGTTCATTGGGTGGGCTTGTAGAGAGGAACATTTTTCATTCGTTCGTAGCTTCCTTTGAATATGACGTTGGCAGAGCTTCCCTCGTCTACTAGGACTCGAGTTACCATAATTCCTCCAGTGTCAAGGTTTATTGGCAGCGCTTCTTTATGGGATGTGCTGACAGCTCGTAGGTCATCGTCATTAAACGTAAGGTCTTGACTGGGTCGCAGTAGTTACGATACGAAGCAGCCTCGACCTCACATACTTCAAGGTCAGCTCGTGCCCTTTTGCTTGTTTTTTTCCTTTTCTCATCTCGGATTTTCCGCTTGCGATGGTAAAAAGAGATGGAGATTGGCCTCACTCATCAGAGATAATATTACTGGCTACCTCTGAATGTCTTTCTTTTCTAACATTCTTTTCGATAGTTACATCAGACTGCCCCCACAATGGTGAATAACCACTGTTGTTTTTTTTATCTTCGTGGGTATCATTGCCAGGCTTGTCTTCATTGATCGGGTGTACTTCTTCCCTCAACTCAGGTTATTTTTGGTGATCTTGTTGCTTGAAAAAGTGGATGAGCTCTCTGTTGTCTATCAACCTCTAATTTGCTTCTCTAAGTTTTGAGCATTCATCGGTTGGATGTCCATGATCGTTATAGTATGCGAGAAAAAAATACTTGCTTGATCGTTTGAAACCGATGACGCTCATTACGCGTGGTTTTTGATACTTTGTTGTTCACTTCGTTTGATCATATATGACCGATATGGACTCGGTTAGCTGGGTAAATTTCATGGATGGATTTTCATAGTGCTGAGGTCGTCGGTTGGTGTCTTTACAAGGTGCGTCATCAATCCTTCTTCGGTCAGGCAGTTCTCTTCTAGAATCGGAGACATGTTTGGCGGGTGAGTCTCCTTTTTAAGTATCATCTACTCGTATGAATATGTTTGTGTGCACGAGTATATATCCCATCATCTCTATTTGGAATTCAATCAGGTCGACATATAGTCCCCTCGTCGGTCAAGACGTCTCTTCGGGGAGGTTACATCCATGTTTTCTTCTAGACATGGCAATGCATTCATGGAATAAATCTTACCTCTTGTGGAGGTCCCTAATTAAGTCTCGCTCGCGTCTGAGCTTTTTGCTACCAACAAACCGTTCTCTAAATGTCTTCCATAAGCCAACAAAATCGTGAATGGATCCTTTAGGTAGGCTGGTAACCCAATCCATTGTGTTTCCCTTGAGAGTCATTGAAAGGGCTCAGCATAACATAACGTCTTCGGGATTGAACATCATCATCATGTTACAGAATTGTTCAAGGTGTCTCTCTGGATCACCCGTTCCATTGTAAGCATCAATTCAAAATGGGTCGAACTTCCTTAGCAACTGTGCCTCCAGGTTTTTATCCGTGTAAGGTGATTCTTTGAGGATGTAATTTGATATTCTTGCGTCACCTGGTTATATTGAACATCTGCATCCTCTCTGGACCTCTTCAATGCGGTGTGGTGTACCTCTTCCGTCGGCTCCTGTTCCTTCGAGCGTTTTTTGCTCCCGTTCTCTCATTCTCCCTTTTTTTGTCGTCATGTTTGGAAAACCAGTCACACGGCTGGCATCGGGCCCTGATGGGTGATTAGCTCGGTAGGTCCCTCTTATCTTAGCAGTTATTGCGTGGAGCATATCATTCATTCATGTTAGGGTATCATGCATGGCCTCTTCTCGGGCATCTCACTAACACGCCACCATGAAATGCTCCTGTTGTAGATATCGAAGCTGATGTTCTAGTTGTCGGAAAGTCATCGTTACCGTCGGGTTATCACATGGGACACCATGCAGAACGAGGGCCGCCACAAGTCCTAGTGGGTTAATTCTCAGTTCATTCCCAAAGATCGACTATATCACTTGTGCTGCTGGTTCCACGGGTCCCACGGGGGCTGCAAAAACGACCTTTGGCCTGGTGGATGCGATAAGACGCAACATGTCTTATCTCACCGATGGATTCGCATTGGTCCTCCAATTTCCTGTTGTTTCGCTTGGCTCTAGAATGTCTATCTCAATCCCTGATATAGTAACTACTATGGTTATTGTATTTCATAATATAACACTTTATCGTGTTCCCACAAACGACACCAAATTTGTTATGGTAAAATAACAAAGAGACTTGTCAAGTAGAAAAGTTTTATTATCAAGGAAGATAAATTATATTGTTTAGGTTTATCTGTTTACTTATACCCTCCATTACGGTTTACAAGTTAAAACTATAATATTTGGCTCCACTAACTACACATAGAAATGTATTTACATCATGGGACCTAAATTAATAACCATTATATTAGTAGTTTGACTGGTTCAGTTAATATAGCTATGAACCGCTACTTTGACTATCCCTTGACGTAAAAGGGGCTCAGTCGGCTTCATCCACGTAATAGATTGAGCGTTTTTCCAGTATTTTCCCCTCTGCTCGGTAAGGTGCTCGTTCAGCCTCATCCGCGTAATAGATTGAGCGTTTTTCCAGTCTTTTCCCCTCTGCTCGGTATACTTCTTGTCTAGCTCTCTTCTTGCTTCAGCAAAGGCCTGGTTATCCTCTGGTGCCTTCGTCTCTCCTATTCCTTGCTCGATGAAGTCATTTTCTTGGATTTCCTTAGCCTATCAGATCTCGCCTCTGCTCGTAATTCCTCCATGTTTTGTAACCAACTCATCTCGTCATCATCCATGTTGATTACTCATATGTCTATTTGTCTTCCGTGTGGTGATTACCCCCTTATCATAAATTGAATCATATAAATTTAATAAATCAAAAACCAACAGAACTAAAAGATATGATTAGTTTAAGAGCTTAAATGTTAGAATTTTCACTAAGTTTTGGGTGATTACGTTGTTGATAATATTATGGAATTTATATATAAATAAAAGTGTTGAGGTTAAGCACATAAAATACTATTAATGTGGGAAGGCTGACTAAAGTTGGTGGTTTGGCCGCACGAGCAACAAAATTGATTTAGTAGATTTTGACCCCGTGACAAGTGGTATTAGAGCATAAAGTTGTTGCCTATGTTATATTTGAGTGAGGGTCGATAGCATGGAGATAATGTTGGTAGAGGAGCACTAAGAAATCGTTTGTAAAAAAAGGATAGGGTGTTAGAAACTAGGAATATGGAGGAATCGGTCCATACAAGCACGAGACTATCATCAGATGGTGTTGGTGATATGGACTTTCAAAATGTTCTTCGGTCTAGTGCTGTTAAAACAGACAACGATATGTCTAAGCTTTAGGATAGCATGATCAACATGGAGAAATTGATCCATGCCCGTATAACCTATCTCGAGAATGAGATCTCCATTGTTCATTCGGTTATGAGAGACCATAAGAGTGGCCAAGAGCAGCCTAGTGGGGGAAAGGCAAGTCCGCTCATAAGCACAAATCGATATGTGAAACACTTATAGATTTTCGTCATAAACATGGAAAAATATTCGAGATCGGTTAGGAAGGAGAATCAGATGACATCAGCGGTTTTGAACATGGGGTTGGAAGCTAAAGCTTGGTGGAAGATTATATTGGCTAACCCAAAGCTGCCCCGAATTAAAGTATGACATTAGTTGAAATGTGAGCTATATGAGTTTTTGTATCCCAAAACAAATTGAAGCTCTAACAAGACGTGCACTTCAAGAGTTGGAGCAGACCATGAGCATGAGAGAATATGTTCAAGCATTCGACTTAATAATGCTTGATTTGGTTGGCTTGCCAGAGGAGGACAAGTTATGTAAATTTTTGGGTGGATTAAAAGGGGAATTTCAACCCAAAGTTAGGAATGGCCCAAAGTATTTTAGGACTGCGATTAAAATAGCCTTAGAGATGGGCGGTTTGGGAGAAGAAGATCGTATGAAAATAAAGGCTACCCTTAGAAGAAAAAAGAGTATTTGAGAGGAGGAAACAGAGGCTGGTTTGAAGAGGACATTGTTGTATCATATTGGTCAACTAGGCTGCAAGATATGTAGTGGCCCACATGAGGCAATAATGTGCCCGCACGGTCCCTTATACCAAAGACTGCGCGTTCGATAAAAACATCGAACAATTTAGTCGAGAAGGTTTGTAAGACCCTACTAAAGGAATATAAAGAATGTGGGTTAAAGGCACTGGCAAATGGGTTATGCATATGAGGTAGAGGCACAAGTGTGAAGATAACTAAAGAAGACACGAGAGAAATTGGTGTTGGTGCGAGTAAAGGAGGATTGGCATAAAGAATGAGAAATGACATGAAACACGCTCGACCATGAGTGATCATGTGGAGCCAAAGTGAGAAAACTTGACAATTCCAAAAGATAAGTGACAAAGCAAAGAGGATTGGTGAGGAGAAAGTCAAGTGCAAGATCACTCTAAGTGAAGGCAAGTTAAATGGTTGGAAATCATAGTCAAAATGGTCTTGCGATAAGTTTTTTTGGGTTGAAAGAGGTTAATTTTGGCTGTTATTGGGCAGTGTAGTATCATATAAGGTGAAGAAAAAAGAATGACACGAAAAGTGTGGGCTGATGGTATGCAAAGAGGCGCCACTGGCCACACAGCTTACGATCACTGACCGACCAAACTGGGCCAGAGTGTGGCCATTGGCCAGCCAAACTAGGTCAAAGTATGGCATCTGGCCAGAAAACGGGGCCATAATGACTAAATTAGAAAAAATACACCGCCAAAGAGAATTTTTCATGGGGAAGAGTTTCCTTAATGGATACTATGTTATATTAGAGCTATTAGCCCAAAGCACAAAGATAAATGAGTTAGAGAACTACGATGCCTCCAAGGAGGTGATTCAAGCCCATGTTGAGTAGCGTGGATCCTAGTGATCCAATCAGAGCGGTTTGACGATTAAGTGTAAATCACCCTTAGGAAGCAACTGTTAGAAGTTAGCCCATAAAAACTAGTGTGTGGCCAGAATAGACAAGGAGATAACTATTTCTGACCCACAACTGGCACAGTGTGAGTGGCCAACGATGCACCATTTTTAGAATCTTTGTACACTTCGTAATTTCCGACTTGTTTGATAAAATATTATAATTACATTGGTTAACTGGTCAATCCAATTACACTAGTTGATTTCATTGTACAAATAAAAAAATACCTTAAGAAAGATTGCGAGAAACGGCGGGCTTACGTATTAACCAAAGGTACTCTCACATATTTGGTTGTTTCAAAAAGTAATAATGTTTATGTAAAAATAAATATTTTGTGGGTTGATTCGGCTGCAACAACTCGTGTATATATTTATTTGTAGGGTATATCAATGATCATGATGCTTAGTGATGATGAAAGATTCCTTTCTACTAGACATGTTTTATTTCTTGAGAATGTAATGTATGTTCCCAGTTTTGGAGGAACTTAGTTTCCTTTCATGTTTTGGACTTGCGAGGATATTTATTTTTATAAGAAACAATTGTTTTACACTTTTTATAAATAATATGACTGTTGGGAATGGAAATTTGATGAAAAATGTTGATGTATATTTATTACATATTATTGATAATTGCCATATTGCTATGACTACACAAGATATAATAAAAAAAATTACTAAATCTGAAAGATCTTCTGAACTGTAGCACAAGAGGTTAGGTCACATATCCAAAGTTATGATGGACAAGCTTGTAACTAAAGTTTTATTGGGTCAACAAACCAAAACCAAATGGGTTGGGGCATATAGAGCAACATAAATCTTAGATTTCATATATACTAACATCCGCGGAACATTTCAATAGGAATCACGGAACATGTAAAGGTAATTTATATCATTCATCGAATAATTCTCTCGTTTATGATACCTATATCTCCTTCATGAAAAATTTGAGACCCATGACATGTCCAAATATTTTAGAACATAAGTTGTAAAAAAACTTGGTAAGATGTTAAGACTGTTAGATCTGACGGTGGTGGTGAGTATTATGACAAATATGACATATCGGGTCAACAAAATCAAGGAAAATTTTCTAAATACATAGAGAAGTGCAACGTAGTCCCTCTATAAATAATGTCAAGTTCACCCCGTATGAATGGTGTATATGCGAGGATAAATCGCACACAAAAAGATATGGTTAGAAATATGATAAGTCACGCATCTCTACCACTATCTTTTTAGAAGAAGCCATCAAATGTTGCGCTTATATACGCAATA
The DNA here is from genome assembly GCA_036936605.1 of Limnanthes douglasii subsp. nivea. Lineage (NCBI taxonomy): Eukaryota > Viridiplantae > Streptophyta > Magnoliopsida > Brassicales > Limnanthaceae > Limnanthes > Limnanthes douglasii. Next base: position 182,164,990 of record JAUPFV010000003.1, read on the forward strand.
GAGTACCCACTAAGGCAACTACTGAGACCCCATGTAAGATTTGGAATGGGCGTAAACCCAATTTAAAGCATTTGCATCCGTGGGGTTATCCAGCTGAGAGAAGGCCTTACACACTTCAAGAAAAGAAACTGGCCCAAGAAATAGTTAGTTGTTTCTTCATAGGTTATTCTGAACTCTCTAGGGGTTTAAGATTTATGATTCTCTCACTAGTAATATATTTGAAACGGGAGGACAAAGTTTCTCGAGTATATAGAGTTTAAGAGGAATAATAAGGGAACATATGTTTATTTTGAGGAAGAATCTATAGATATTCATGAAGGTTTTAATGAGGATACCCATGTAACGAAAAATTAGCATTTAGCACCAATCATTTCGGTCCCGTTTGAACAAGGTAATTCTTGGATTACAGTAACCTTCCACAAGAAGATTAAAATGACATCGTTTATGATGATGAAACTCTACATCTCCAAGAAGTGCAACAAAAAGGAATAATTCCTTTAAGAAAGTTTCACGAGAGAAAGAAAGAGTGTTATATGTCCAGAAATTTATAGTATAATTTCAAGATCGTGATGAGTCATGTGTTGAAACTTTGGATGATCCCTCGTCATGCAAACAGGCCATGGCAACCTATGAATCTTGGAAGTAGATCGACACTATGAAGGAAGAGTATAAATGGATGCAAGAGAATACAGCAAGGAATCTTGTCCCACTACATGAAGGGTAAAAAAAACAATTGGTTGTAAATGGATTTACAAAACCAAATGCAATTTCCTGCGTAATGTGGAAATATATTAAGCATGTGTTGTGCCGAAAGGTTATATTCAACATGAAGGAATTGATTTTAAAGAAATCATCTCTCCGGTATCGATGAAGGATTCTTTTTAAACAATCATAGAATTAGTTGCACACTTTGACCTTGAGCATTATCAAATGGATGTTAAAACCGCATTTTCTAATGGTAATATTGAGGAAACGACCTATATGGTGCAACCAGAACACTTTGTAGTGGGAAACTCAAAATATCTAGTTTGTAGGCTTAAGAAATCCATTTGGATCTCAAATAGGCCACTCGTGAGTAGTACCAAAAAATCTTTGAGGTGATAGTCTCTTTTAACTTTAAAGTCAACTCGGCTGAGGATTTCATGTATCACAATTTTAGTGGGACTAATTTCATATTATTTTTATAGAGATTTATATCCGACAAGTTTAATGTGAAAGATATTTATTGACATTTGTATTGTATTGGATCTCCAAAGGTAATTACCATTTAAAATTAGATATGTATGATTTAAAACTATAATACTCAATAAATTGCCCGAATAATTGACTGATAGCAATAATGTGACTGATGTTGCATCATATTGTTCAGATTACGAGAAATAGGTATTTTTAGCTTATTGTTATCAGTCATGTACGTGCTTGTACCATTTGACCATTGAAAATGGATTCATGGATCCAACTGGAGTTGAATATTTAATCTTGAGTAGCATGTGGCCGTCCAAGTGGGTGATCACCCTCGGTGGGAGAGACTCCACTTTCATGTGGCGAGTTTGAACTAGTAGTCTACCCAAAAATTTGAACTAGGGCCTTCGGTTCCGTTGGACCCAGTTGTGGTAGACTAATTCGAAATAATCAATCTCTGACCGAGCCACGCAAATCCCAACATATGGTTTACCCTGATGTCCAACATTATGGCGTCAAAACTTTCCAATATAGCATTACCCATTGACAAATTAATTGCCCAAACTAGACTTTTGAAGAACCCTGTTTTTCCTTTTTACTACTTGACCCTCGGAAATTTGTCGAAGATCATTGGTGATCTCATAAAGGAAGACAAAATATGAAGCATAAATTCTTCTTCATTTTTTGTGCTTGCAAAAACGATAAGTAAATCTCAACGGATGGTCCCTCAAGACTGGCTGTCAAGTTGAAGAGCACAAGTAAGTTACATAATTCTCTAATGCACTTTCTCCTCAATTCATAATAATTTTTGTTGTATTGTTCTTAAATTACGAGCCAATATAATATTCACAAAGTTGTTGCCGATGAGATATTTTTCAAGTTGAGCGAATGAGCAAAATGAGTTTGGTATAGTAAATTTCATAAGGCATTCGCCTCTGTAAACTTTGTCCATAGACACCTATAGAAGCTCTCCCCATATTCTGTTGTGCATGGAGGAAAGTTAATGGAACCTACTGGTGCAGAAGATATTGTGAAAATATTAGCTACTCCTGATGCACTTATCACACTTCTTGCTCAGAATAGAGCCCCAATCCATAAACTAAAAAACTATTCGAAAAATAAATCTCAAGGTCGTATTTCAAAGGAACCAAAGAAGAGGAGCCCAAATTAAAACTCAAAGAGGAAGGATGCAAAATTAACATTCCTGAAACTGAGTAGTCCCAAGCCGAGGCGTCCAAAAAGAGAAAGAAGGTAGTTGCCTCAAAAAACCAAAAACCTCCTCAAAAACTCCTCATGTAATTATGGTAGAGGATATAGTTGATCTGTCTTCCCAAAATCCAACACTGCATATCGAAGAGGGAGAAAAAGAGAACAAAGATTAAGAATTTTACATGGTCTCCTAACTTCAAGAAATTCAAAATTATGTTGTTGAAATGGAAAATGAAACTTTCGAAGCTACCCGAGAGAATGATATTACATTGGTTGACAATCAACCTGGATTACCTCAAACCCATAATCCACCTTGTCCTCGGGTCACTCTTTTGGATGCATCTTCCTTGTACTATTCATTTCATCCACACCCTTCAAGTGAACCATCCGAGGAAGTTTTGAACCTACTCCTCATTTTCTCAAACCTCGAAGGTACTGCCAAACATGTACGTGAAGAGGTTGTATCTGCTCGAAACCAATTAGTATAATTCGAAAAAGTTATGGTGTGGTGGAAAGATGAATCTGCCCACAATAAAAAAATGGGTTGATATCTGTAACAAAAAACATATCGAACAATTCAAAGTCTTTCGAATAAATAGGTCAGAATTATATAGCAGGGTTATTCAGATAAAAAATCGCTTGGCCTCAAATCATAATGTTTTTTGGAGGAATTTTGTTTGAATCACAAAGCAGAGTTAGACAAAAAGGATTTCAAGAAGATATCACTAAAGAAATTGTACGAGGAGAGTGAAGAAATGAAAAAAAAAAGACCTTCAAAACTTAGAATCGTACAAGGATGAATTCGACAAGGAAAAAACTGTTGCTATAAAAGCTGATGTGGATGCTAGTGTAATTAATTGTCTTAATTCTATGAAGACTTGGGAAGATGAAGCAAAAATTTCAATGGTCGATTTTCACCAAATATTTTTGAGGGCAAACATGACAAACTATTAATAATTAATATCAGTAAATCAACGCCCTAATGAAGCCTTTGTCACTATTACAAGTGATATAGAGAAATTTTAATCCGAAGACAATGGTGACAACGAATCTGGCTCATCAGATAATAAGGGCAGCTCCGACGAAGGAAGCTCGGGTAGTGCACCTAGTGATACTCAGGGAAAATATGAGCTTTTGTATTCATAACTTGTGTTTTTTTATTTTTTTGTCAATGACTACCACATGTCATCCTCATAAATTTTGTAAGCGTTCATCTTGTTCTCCATTTTTCTTTAAACTTGTGGTTGTAAGTACTAATCACATAATATATTTTTTTTGAAAATGCTATGTGATATTCCTGTTTTTAACTTATTTTTAGAAAAAAATTCCGCCACACATATTGGTACTTTGTACTATGCTTTAATAGACATTTAAAATTTCAAATTATATCACCATTAACATTGGCAATTCAAATGCTTTAATAATCGTTAGCACCTCGAATTCTACTGCCACTCATATTGGCACTTCGAAAAAATTATAAATAAACGTTAACACTTTGAATTATATTGCAACTCATATTGGCACTTCAAAACATACTTTAATAGACGTTAGCACTTTGAATTATATTTAAATTACTACAAGGGTGATCAGTCCTTGTGTAATTTACAAAATAATACGTTTACAATCTTTGAATAACCTTTCAATTTCATAGTTCAAATAAATTCTCCTAGTAGCGAATGAATTTCTTTTTTTCAACATAAAATGCTATACTTACAAAAAAATGGCTAACAAAGAAAATTATATTTATAACCTCATGTATATGAGCACCTCTTAAAACCTTCCTGATCCACCAGGAAATGAAAGAGTATGCCACCGTTCAAGCTATACAAGTAAGAAAAGAACAACGTCATAAATTTGTAAAGAACTACTCACAATAAAGTTTTAAATGCTTAATATTCTAAGGATGGTGCAAAAATCTTCCCTCTTTATCCTAGAAGTGATATGTCATTGGCTTAACTTTCTCTACCACCAAATAGGGTTCTTCCCAATTTAGAGCCATTTTACTTAACCTTTTATCTTTTGTATGCAAAAGCACATTCCTTAAAACCTTATCTCATACTTTGAAGTCTCTTTGTTTCACCCTCGAGTTGTAACATCTCATCATTAAAGTTTGATAATGCATTAAATTCAAATGTGCTTTAAACCACTTTTCCACAATCAAATCAATCTATACTATTATAACCTACTAGTTATTATCCTCATAATAGTTAGTACCCTGTAAGATGGAAGTATTGACTTCGTCGGGCTTATTGCATCTACCTTGCTATTTTCTTGCAGGTGAAATTGTGTTGAAAAGCACTGCATGATTCCTCATGAATTACAAAAAAATCATTTCTATGTTATTAAACTGTGGCCCATTATTTGTTTAATTCTTCAAGGAACCCCAAATCTGCAACAAATATTAGACACAATAAATCTTATTACATCTTTAGCTCTTGTTCGTAACAATGGTTGGGAATCAGTCCATTTTGAAATATGATCCACTGCAACTATAATGGTTCGTCGTCCTCTCAAAGCCATAGGAAGTGGTTCTACTAAATCCAATCCCCATCTATCAAAAGAAATCGCTTCAAAAACTGAGATTGAAGGTACAACTAGTGTATGAATGGAATTTTTAAATCTCTAACAAGTATTGCAACTTTGTACTAAATTCTTAGCATCACTCATCATCGAGTGCCAAGAATATACTGCAAACAAAACACTTCTCATTAAGGCCTTAAATCCATAATGACCAAAACCCTCCCCAACATGTAGCTCGGATAAAATTTCTTGAGATTCATTTTTACCCAAACATCTTAAAAATGGTCGACTCAAAGATTTATTATACAGTACTTCATCTAATATTGTATACCTATGTGCTCTAAATCTCAATATCTGAGTTAATTTTGTGTCAAGAGGTAGTATACATTTGAGTAAAACTTCTTTTAAATCAGATCCTCAATCATCTCGTTCTTTCTTAGTAACCACAAATATATCTTCGAAATATTTACACTACTCAAACATCATGAGTATATATGGACTCTCTTATAGTAAAATCCAGCGATACTCTTCAGAATAAGAAATAATTTCCAAAGAATCTGCAATAGTATTCACTCCTTAGTTAATGTGTTTAACTTTTATTTCATCAAACAAAATAGCCAACCATCGTAACTCACATAAATATTTGAGAAGTTATTCCTTCTTAGCCTCAGGTACTCCCAACACGTGAGTTGCTACAAATTGTGAATCTGTTTGCAATTGTACTTTCTTTGTTTTAAAAATACTTGCAAGCCTTAACCTATTTAAAGTTTTTTCATACTCTGCTTCATTATTTGACGCAATGAACCCGAACCGTATGGCCTGGTACATGGCTTGTCCGGAAGGAGCAATCAATTGTACTCCCGCACTGGATCTCAAAGAAATGGAACCTCAATCAGTTCGAACCACCCGCTCTGCAGTTGTTGATAATGTACTTGCACCATTCTCCTCATCAGAACGGCACGAATGGAATTCAACAAGAAAATCTGCTAAAAATTGAGTCTTAATAGTCAATCCTCTAATTCGAAAGACTACTTAGTCATCCTACTAGAAATGTCTGGTCTTTGTAGCATATTTTTTAATAGAAATGATGTTCGGACAATAATCGAATGAGCCTGAAAGTAAGGTAGCATTTTTTTGGCAGAGACAACCAATGCCAAAACCAGCTTTTCAAGCTTCAAATATCTTTTCTCTGATGCATGTAAACTCTCCCTTACATAATATACCGGCCAAGGATACCCATTCACATCCCTTACCATCACAGCACTACCTGCATAATCTGATGCAACAACATACAAAAACAATAGCTCCCCCTTACTTTAGGTTTAGACAAGATTTCTGACGATGATAAATGCTCTTTAATTTTGGAAAAAACCACCACCTACTCTGGTGTCCACGAAAAATCATTTGATTGTCTCAACACTTGGAAGAAATGAGCACATTTATCAGAATATTTATATATAAATCTATTTAGAGCTCCCAACCTTCATGCCAAAACTTACGCCTCTTTAATCGACCGAGGAGGGGTCATTGATATCAAAGCCTTAACTGATCAAGATCAGCTTCTATTACTTTTTCACTTATTATATACCATAAGAATTTCCCAATTTGCACCAGAAGTACACTTCTCTGGATTTAACTTTAGGTGAATGGCTCTCAAATTTGAGAAAGTTTCTTTCAAGTCACGAATGTGTTTTTCATCTGTCGAGATTTTGACTAACATAACATAAATGTAAACCTTAATATTCCTTCTATTTTGAGAAACAAAATCCTTGTTCACTAATCTTTTATACGTAGCTCCAACATTTTTAAGACCAAAAATGCATAACCTGATAATATTATGATCCTCTCTCAGTTATAAAAGTAGTGATTTTTTTATCTTTGGGATTCATCTGAATCTGATTATATCCTGCAAATGCATCCATGAAAGAAAGAATCTTATTCCATGATGTTAAGCTAACAAACTGGTCAATCTTTGGCACATAAAATGGATCTTTTGGACATGCTTTATTTAGATCGGTAAATTCGACACACATCCTTCATTTCCTTTTTTCACAAAAACTCGATTTGAGTCCACAAAAGATAATGTGCTTCCCGAATATGTCCTACCTTAGATAATCGATCACATCTACTATAATCGTATCATATTTTTCGACTGAAAAAAATCATTCTCTTCTGAATGATAGGTCTAACTTTTGGCTTTAAAGCCAAGCTAGAACATGCTACCTCGAAAGGAACGCCGACAACATCTTCAGTTTTCCAAGAAAAACTTTTAAATTGTTAGACAAGTACCTTAACAATTGGTAACGTAAAGTAGGTGAAAATAACATCCCTATTCGCAAAATACTCCCATCAGGAAATATAAAAACTTCCACATTTTCACCTGCTATTAATAAACCCGGGGTCTCCCTCGCATCATCTACTCCATCCGTATCTGAGGTCAACGGTCTTGACTGCTATTCTGCCATCTGATCACTAACTATAGTTTTTCTAGTATGCAAAGCTGTCGCATACCACCCTCTAGCTGCTTGCTGATCGCTTCGAACTACTCCGGCACGATCTCCGATTACATATTTCAAGAATTGATGGACCGTCGAAGCTACAACATGCATTCTGGATAACCAAGATCTCCCAAAAGTAACATTATAGCTGGTCGGAAAATTCACCAACATGAACATGACTTGAACTCTTTTCTTAAAAGGACCACGCCTTAAGAGAACTTCACCTTCAACCTCGCCAATAACTTGCGCTCTGACCCTTGTAAACCCAACTATGATGCTCTCAGATCGGAGAATCACAAGTGAATTATGCACACATTTTCCAAACTACTAGTATCAATGAGTGTTCGTCAGATCTCAGTTCATGTTATTTCTGCACCGATCACCACTGCATCTTCATGAGGACCAGCTATACCTCTCAAATCATCCTCACCAAACAAGATGAAAGGTATAACATTCTTCCCATATATATGAGTGGATATTATTCCTTTCGATTGAGTTGCTAAACTCACGACATGTCTTTTTCTAGAGCTGTTAGTGTTTCCAACCACAATATTTCTCAAACATTACCAAGGACTCAAAATACTCACACAACCATCAATATCCTCTGATATGGATCTAGGTCCAAATATTCTGAAGCTACATCGAATTCTTCTTGCTTCTCCAGCTTCAAATCAACAATCATTAAAGTATTTTCCTGCTTTGAAGGTACATTCACAACATGTTGCGCTGATGTGCTTGGATTATTCCAACCATTTTCTTATCCTTTAACAAAGGTTGTAAGCTTGTCATTCTCTATCAGAATTTGAATTTATTTTTCAATGATATATAATTTGTTGTGTCATGCCCCATATCATTGTGGTACTTACAAAACTTGTTTTCCGCTCCTCTTTTGGTCTATTTATCGGCGTTGGTTTTTGAAAGTTAACATGGTTTTTTGCTCTTTCAAAAATTGTAGCCACATTTTAGTTAATTCTACAAAATGTTTTTACCCACCGGTTTGACCTTACCATAGGTGGTTGATAGTTAGAGTGTTGGGATCATCCAGGCCGATTACGTAAACTGCCTTCGAATTACGGTATCACCATTAGCTTGCATTTCCTTTCTCCCCATAAACTGCCTTCGAAAAACAATATAAAAAGTCCTAAAGTTGGTTATTAAACCCCTTGGAATTTTATTATACCACTTCAAAATTGTACCTTTGAAAGTTTGTGAGCAATAATTTTACACTAAACTATCATCATCTTCAAAATTCATCATGTAACTCTTGAACTGTTCAATATGATCGTCAAGATCTTGTGTGCCATCAAATTTATCTACCTTCGAAATGTCAAAACACCTCGGAAGAGGTATCGACCATATTTCAGATGACAAATGAGAGGTTCTCGAATCTACTTATTGTATATATTGACCAGTCACAGTCGTTCCCATAATTGCGTACAAATTTTGATCTACGAGATTAACATATTGATTAGGTGTATTACCTTCGCACAATGGATTATCCATTATAAATCTAGCCTTATCCTTTTTCGATTTATATTCTCTTTAGAATTTCTGAGGTCGACTATCCTCCCTCATATAAGAATGCCAGTTTATCTCTCGCCTATATGGATTTCCTTTCTCATTTTTGATAAAACTCCCCAGAGTCTAAATCAGAAGATCTATTTGTATTGGTCGGAAAGTACCGACGTTTATCTTTTTTCTCCATCCTAGATGACTAATATTTTTTGACAATCACTTCATGCTCGGTGAGCATAGTGAGACTCATCATATGGATCTCCCAAATCATTTTTTTTCATTTACACACCGCACCTCGAATCGTACCCTGCCAGACTAACACTGTTCCTCCCTTCGATCAAGCTGATCGTCCAAATCATCTATTTTTTTAGCAACTAATTCATTCGATCTTCAACATTAGATTGATCGCACTGATCATTTTTTCCAATCTCAGCCCAATTTTTTTGTCTTACTAGTCCTAACTTGAGCACCTTTTTTCCACCAGAATTGTTGGATCAACTATGATTTTGGGATCCATCATATTTTAATCGTGAATTTTGAAGGTTTCAGATTTGATATATAGGTGTCAACCGTTCTCCCATTGTTGTCGCCAATGATAAGTATTGATTATTTTTAGAAAAAAAATAAAGTTTAACAAGATTTATTGGGAGAGTTTTAGAAAGAATATAGCTCAAGTTTCTAGAGAGCAAAAATAGTCAAGAGTAAAAGTTAGTCAAGTGTCAATCAATCTCATTTCCAAGGTAAATACATTTATTCATATGTGTAAGTAGTTACATGTAACATAATTAGTTAGAAGTGGTGTGTATGATTCACCTCACTTCACTACTTAGTACAAACATATTTGTTATAAATTACACACTTAGTCTTTTACATTTACACTTTATACCAAATATATCTTTTAACTATAAAATACTCAATTGAAGACATTTTTATTAACTGTTTTATTTCTAAATTACTTATATCATTATCAATTATTACTCACTCTGCTTAAAGAACCAGCATTATTCCTTGATTTTTTTAGCAAAATAAATCTTCATCATAACTACACACCATTAAACAGGTATAAGATATGTCATTGTGTATAAAAAATAGGAAACCTAATTACAAGCAAAAATATCTTATTACATATAAAATAATATTTAACAATAAATCTTAATATATCTTAATTTATAATTTTTTTTAAATATTTAAAAAATTAAAATATAATATATAATATATAAAGTATATTTTAAAAGATACATGAATATAATATATAATCAAAAAATTATGTAAAAAATATATATATTTAAAATCAAATTTGTATTAATCATAATTTATAATATAAATTATTTTATAGAAAAAACAAATAGGGGAATGAAACTAAAAGTACCCACTCACAAACTATATTGTCATCTAATACCCAAACTGAACTATTATATATACTTACTTAAGTTAATATTCATCTCATCTATATAACTCTCAATCAATACCTAATTATTTAGTAATACCTCAATACCAGCCACGTAACCACTTTTAGTTCTTGAGCCAAAATTTATCTTTCTTACTTTCTCTTTTTATTTTATTTTTTAAAAAGTCCATATCTTTCGACCGAAACTCAGAAAAATATCTGAAAGTACCATCGACTTTTTCTTTTTAAGATAAACAAAACTAGATCCATTGATAATTTTTTTATTTTAAAAATAAAATAAAATTTCACTAGTTAGATGCGAGTTCTTTGAAAATCAATTATGTGTGTTCTTTGAAAAATTAAACATGTGAGTTCTTTAAAAACTTAACAATACTATTTTGTTTGAAAAATCAATCATGTGAGTTCTTTGAAAAGTTAATCATGCGAGTTCTTTGAAAAGTTAAACATGGAGTTCTTTGAAATATTAACAATGTTATCTTGTTTTAAAAATCAATCATGCGAGCTCTTTGAAAAATCAATCATGCGAGCTCCTTGAAAAATCAATCATGAGAGATTTTAAAAAATTTAACATGCAAGTTTTTTGAAAAATTAACAATGTTATTTTGTTTGGAAAATCAACCATGCGAGTTCTTTGAAAAATATATCGTGCGAGTTTTGTGAAAAAAATAACAATGCTATTTTGTGTGAAAAATCAACCATACGAGATCTTTGAAAAATTAAACGTGCGAGTTCTTTTAAAAAACTAACCATGAGAGTTATTTGAAAAATTAATCATGAGAGTTCTTTGCAAATATGATTTCTCATTTTTCCTTTATATAAGGTTTCATATTTATAACTATTTATATTTTGCAAGCAATATTATATGTTTTATATTTCAGGCCTATGCTGGGAAATGACAATAACAAACACCTAAAATCAATATTTCACCTAAATATTCTTATCCTAACATGAGAACAACATATAGGTCCTAACAAAACGTACAGATTGGTGGTTGGTATGGCCTAAAATAATTCATCAATTCATTGGCAACATAGTTAGTTTCAACCATTATCATTTTGACGAAATATGGAATTCAGGTTTCGCAAATTTGATTTCTAATCATTTTGTATCATAACTAGATCAGGTTTTGCATATAAATTAAATGCATGTGCAATATTTATATTTATATAATCAAGATATCTTGTATATGCGAATTTCAGAATCAACAAACAATTGATTCAAACCCAACCATTACATTTTGCATGAATACCAGCCCAATTTCAGAATCAATGGATAATACCTCACATTACATTCAGAACCAAGAAAAACTAATGGATAAACAAGAAATACAGTTAAAACAAATCAAATACCTTGCACGCTTCCGCCACCGCTTGTTCAATGAGGTTATCCTTCATCTTTTCTATAATCTATATTTTTAATAGAATAATCAATATACAAATCAAACACCTTACAAGCCTCTTGTTTGGTATTATGCGGGAGGTCGAAAACAAGAAAACTTGGAACCTATTTCAAATATTTGAACCTGATATAGACTTCTTTGCGCTCATATATGCGTAATTGTACATGAATAACAGATACGATTCATATTGTGCATGTAGTACATTCGCCATACAAAATCATTAAAAACCCCAATAGTTTCATCCTCGATTGTTCTCTTTACATTTTCGGTAGTTTTCAGCAAATGGTTACCTTCTTTCGTAGTCCATTGCATATCAAAGAAATTCAAAATTTTATTTGTTATGATCTGTCTTAGATGGAAATATAAGATATTTTTGATTGGGTGTCTTCTTGACAAGATATTTATACCTAATAGGAAATTTAAGTTGTTGGAATATATGCATTTAAAGTGTATATTCACCACTAAAAGAAATGATATATTGGGAAAACAATTTAGGCATGTAGTATTTTTCTAAATATGTAACAGCGACACGGATATTAAATAAATTATATGTTTCGCAATACTCGTCTTATTAAATTCATAGTTTCCACTTGCGTAATAAATTGCAAGGAAAATTATTTTTGCAACAATTGTAATTCTAATTTAAGAATCAGTAAATAATATATTAAAACCCTTACGTTGAATTAATAACATATTGTAATCCCAATTTCAAAATAAAAAAAAGGATTAAAGCTCATTAACATTTTATTATCCACAAAATTTTAATCTTAACTTCAGAATGAACAAACAATGCATTCAAGCCCTCTAAGCATTAAATTCCTCACACTAAATTTATAACTAAGAAGAAACATATAAAGAAATAACAAATACAACTAAAACACGTCAAATGATAAACCTACACTTTTAAACGTCATTATGAGTTCCTATTTTTCATAAAATTCTCTTCAATCTACGTATAATATCTTCCAATCGATCAATCATTGGAGAATTGACCCAGTTAAAAAAACCCACAAGCCCTTTCGATGGTCTAATTAAAAGGATAACTAAAATATCTCATGTAGACAAAAAATATCTAGATTAAAAAAATTAACTCCAAAAAAATTAAGGTTCAAGTACACTTAATCAAGAGTTTATGCATCCTAAAAATATTCTATCCGAATTCGAATTCAACCCTCAAGTGTGAACGACAATCGGCTTTCCACAAAAAAAAAACATTTTGATTTTGTTTCTCGTTAATCTATTTGGATGAAAATATTGACCCATTACTAGACATTTTTGTTGGTTAATATAAGAAAGATTGACAACTTATTTTGGAATAAACAAAGGAAAAATAAGAAATCGATTTGATTGGGTTAAATGAATGAAGTCGATGTTGGTGGGTTATGGTTAGGCAAATCAGGCAAATGTACGAAATGATGTATATGAGAATCTATCAATATATATGATGTGAAACAAATAATCTCCAATTATATGTGAAGCATGTCTTAAAATTATACATTTATACATATAAAATAAATTTTAATACAAATACAAACCGATTTTGCAACATTTGCAACGCAAGCACTACTGTCACATTGAATAGCTATTTCGTAATACAGCTTCAAAATTATGATTCGCAAAACAAATTCATAAACATTTAGGTATGTTGCAACACATGGTCTTCCAAAAGTATATATCTATTTTAAATATATAGTAGTTCACATTTTTTTCTTGTTTTTATCCTTACATACGATATCTCTCCATCCTCACTAGCCATCACTCCACTAAAACATTCATTCACTTGTTTCGACCGATTTCACAAATTAAAGGTTCGTCGTAGATTAAATTTAATATCTTTAATGTTTACACCATAAGTATTGTTTGTTGGATTCTGTATTTCGAAATGTTTTCTGAAAACAATTCACTTTCTACTAATATTACATTGCATACAGCATCCAAGTTTTGTTTGTGCTTATTTATTTATTGTAGTTTAATTCCGTTCCAACAATTGGTTTTCAACTATATTCACAAGTATGTGTCATGTAAATCTATAAAATTATTTTTGTTTGTGTTTGTGGTATTTGAATTGTATGTTAACATAAAAAATTTAACTAGGTAGCGCGAATGTATCTGATTTTATAAATTTACATTCAATAATTTAGATAAAAAACAATGTCAAAGGGATTTGTCCATTTCAGATTTGGATATGACCTTATCATGACAATAATGAATACGGCATGGATGATAGAAAAGCATACAAATATTGCAAAAGATACACCTTTCTTCCGCCTCCTCGAATTGCATTTGCATACCAAGAACTAATAACTCAAATAGTCAAAATTGATGATCATATATAATTGGCTTTTAATTTGGGTGAAGTATAAAATACACTTGCATCTCATAATGTAAATTTTATTGTAAGTGTCAAATCCAGAAGAATAAAGATAAACTTTAGTATTAAAAGGTTCGAGCGCAACTCAAATAAATAATAAACGTATGGGAGAAGAGTGCATCCTCATATAACGAATAAGAAAATTGAGGTAAGAAGACATTGGTTCTAAACTGCAAAAATGCACATGATTTAAATTTTATATATTTTACAATTATGGTAACATATATTAATATAAACATACAATTATTCTTCGTAGGGTCCAATTGTGTTAACAATTACAAAAGCATAATAAAATGCTGACAAAGATGCAGTTATACTCCTAATTTTATATGTCTACAAAACGTTGTTTTTAACTATATATTCTCATTTCATGGTTGCATCCGCAATTTATTACGTCGAAAACTTCTCAAAAATCAATGACTATGACTGGATAGATAAAATCATATAAAATCAGTTACGAAGTGTTATAAGACCGCCTCTGAAATGACTGTTTGTATATCGGTACTTATGGTTGGTATACTACAACTTTTACTCGAATAAATTTTAGATAATTACATTTAATGTGCCAAAAATTATTTTAAACAATTTATAAGCATTTCTCTAAGAACGCATTGGTTGGAATACAGACAACAAACACAACAGGAGACTAGAGAGATATTTGGTACTTATTCACGATTCTTCAATTAGTCTCATACAAAAATCGAAACAGTGTTGGTTGTATTTAGAACTCTCAAAAGAGATGAAGTATGTATATTATACACTATTAATATTATATTATAAATTAATTTGACGACTTATGTTATAAATGTATGTTTTTGTTGGATATATACTGCTTACTAGTGGTGCAAGAGTGAAATTTAGAGATGAATAAAGGTTAGGTGAAGGTCACGCTGGCACAAGAGAAGTTTAAACAAATCTTATTTTTAGGTATTTTCAACTTGTAGTCAGATGCGAGCACATCGTTCTGCTAACAGACTGATGTCATATTTTGCAATCATGTTTGAGTACTTCTTATTTTGAAACAGATTAATATATTATTTTGCATAGACGTGCCAATACTTCTTATTTCAAATGACAAATATATAAATTTCACGTGTGATGGTTATGTTTACGTTTTAATAGTATAAATTGTTTGCATTGCACAAGCTAGAGATATAGATTTCGCTAATAGTGGGGTAAAAATAACCTCAAAAATTTAAAATTTAAAAGCATACAATATAATTTTACATGCAAAAACTGATAAGTTTATAGTTTAAAATTAATGATAATTTTAAATTTTACATATAAAATTACAAGAAGTCTAAGTATTAATTCAATCAGATGAGTTATCCTCTTCAGCATTAATTCATATGCTCTTTCCAAAACTTGATTTCATTATCCATTTCAACTTGAAGCTTTCAAAATGTGAATAACGCAACACTTGAGAAAGAGTTACATCTTTTTGTATATAGTTCTAAGAAGTAAGTGCACTCCTGCACTTGTTCAAGTCTTGAACAAGTGTCATACAATAGCTGAGTTTTCAATTACAATCTTTACAACTTTCACTTGCTATTTCTCCACCATATAGAGAATTAAGTAAACTCCCATATCCACATACTTCTTCCTTTGATGGAACTCCATATTATTCATCAAATGAATATCATTACAATTATTACAAAATAATATAATTTACTACTTCCCACCAATGATCTCACTTAGAAACTATTTTTAACCATATGTCTTCTTTTACTATTTCTGTAGCAATTATATATTCAATATATGTAGATGAAAAGGCAAAAAACCTTCAACAAACTAGTTATTCATTTAACCCATCCAAACATTGTAGATAGATACCTCGTATTCGACATTCTTATATCAAAATACCCAACATAATCAAAAACTATATAATCTCTAAACATATCACCATATCCATGTTTCTGATTATAATAACTCAAACATCAAATGTACATTTCAAGTATCTCACAAGCCATTTAAAAGCATTCTATTGAGGCCTCCTTGGATCAATCATAAATCGACTCAAAAACTAATTGAGTATGCAAGATCTGTTCTAGTGCAAATCATAGCATACATAATACTTAAAATAAAATTATAATAAAGTATCTGTTATGAATGAGTCGAATAGTGCCTTGACAGTGTACTGTGTCCGGCAGTTCGAATAGTGCCTTGACAGTGTACTGTGTCCGGCAGGACAGTTTTGTGTTGTGATACTCTAAATGATTATTATTGTCCGATCCTCTTATAAAAGAGCCAGTCTAGTGGTATGAGCCCATTAGGCCCATAGTCTAGTAAGTCTATTAATTCCCTATAAATAGATTACTAGGACGACACAAAACACAATCTGAAATCTGTACCCTTTTCTATCATAGTGAAACTCTTTTCTCTGGCGGCGCCCGTGGACGTAGAC
The DNA here is from genome assembly GCA_036936605.1 of Limnanthes douglasii subsp. nivea. Lineage (NCBI taxonomy): Eukaryota > Viridiplantae > Streptophyta > Magnoliopsida > Brassicales > Limnanthaceae > Limnanthes > Limnanthes douglasii. Next base: position 182,181,496 of record JAUPFV010000003.1, read on the forward strand.
AATTGTCGAACCACGTTAAATCCTGTGTTTCATTTAAATCTTTCATTCGCATATATTCTGTGCTTGAGCCATATAGTGATAATTGCATAGTATTTTATAACAAAATTGGTATCAGAGCCACGTGGTGAAATTAGGGCTTTTGCAATTAGGGTTTCACAATGGCGTCTACAGCAACAAAATACATGATTGAAAAATTTGATGGGGGATCCAGCTTTGCGTTGTGGAAGATTAAACTGAAATCTTCATTGGTACTGCAAGGGCTGTGGAGGGCTGTGGAGAATAAGTTACCAGAAGAGATGAAAGAAGAGGAGAAACAAGATCTTCAAGAAAGGGCTTTATGCTGGATTTTAATGAGTGTGAAAGACAATGTGCTTCGCGAGATTAGTGGTGAGAAGACTGCTGCATGCGCATGGAGGAAGCTAGGAGATCTTTACTCAGAGAAATCAGTAGTAAACCGATTATATTTGAAGAAACGTTTGTATGATTTCAGATTGAAAGAAGGTATGTCCATAACAGAGCACCTAGATAATTTTAAATCAATTATAATGGACTTGGAGAACATAGATATAAATATTGAGGATGAGGATCAAGCTTTGTTTGTATTGAGATCGTTACCAGCTCCCTATGAAAACTTCGTAGATACCATTATGTATGGTAAGGATAAGTTATCGCTAGCAGATGTCAAAGGGGCACTGAAATCAAAAGAGATGAGACAGTTGCAGCCAGACAATCAAGCTGAAGGGGAAGGTCTTATGACTAGGGGAAGATCTAAAAGCAAAGCAAGTTCTTTAAGAATGAAGAACTTGAGGTCCAAGTCAAGGGTGAAGCACTCAAACTGTTATGAATGCGGTGAGCAGGGTCATTATAGGAGAGATTGTCCAAAACTGAATGGTAAGAAGGGAAATCAAAAGGAAAATGCAGCAAACATTGTTGAAGGTGTGAACGATTCTGACGATAGTGAAAACAGTGGTAAAGGAGATGTATTGTCCGTGAGTTCAGAATTTGGGCAAAACTCTTGGGTACTTGATACTGGCGCTACATATCACATGTGTCAGTTCAGGCAGTGGTTTGATACGTACAAGCCAATGCAGGGAACTGTCTATTTAGGGAACAATCATTCGTTGACTGTTGGTGGTATTGGTAACGTCAGAATCAGAATGTTTGACGGGGTTGTTAGAATCTTGACGTGCTGGCATGTTCCTGGGTTAAAAAGAAACCTGATTTCTCTTGGGACTCTAGACTCTCGGGGTTACAAGTACCATGCAGAAAATGGTGTAATCAAAGTGACAAAAGGCTCAATGGTATGCATCAAAGGTAGTTTGCAGAAGGGTCTTTACATTCTCCAGGGGAGTGTTGTTATGGGCGATGCTGCAGTAGCATCTTTAGGGAGTAATAGCCAAAGTAGGCAGGATCAAAATAAGTTGTGGCATTGGCGTCTTGGTTACATGAGTGACAGAGGATTAGCTGTTTTGGGAAAGAGAGATTTGTTGAAAGGGTATAAAGCAGAATCATTGGGATTTTGTGAGCATTGTGTGTTTGGTAAACAAACTAGAGTCAAATTCAGCAAATCGGCTGTAAGAAAGACTAAAGGCACAGTGGACTACATTCACTCAGATCTTTGGGGTCCAAACAGAATTCCATCTAAGAGCGGAGCCAGATACTACATGAGTTTGATTGATGATTATTCAAGGATGGTGTGGGTTTACTTTCTAAAAACGAAAGATGAGGCATATTCAACCTTTGTCAAATGGAAGACGATGATTGAGAAGCAAACAGGAAGAAAAATCAAACGTCTTAGGACAGATAATGGGTTAGAATATTGCAGTCGTGAGTTCAACGAGTTCTGCGAAGCTGAGGGAATAGTGCGCCATCGCACTTGTTCTAGAACACCACAACAGAATGGAGTCGCAGAAAGAATGAACAGAACGCTTTGTGACAAGGCACGAAGTATGCTCTCACATTCCGGTGTGGGAAAGGATTTTTGGGCTGAAGCTATCAATACAGCGTGTTACTTGGTGAATCGGTCTCCATCAACGGCTATTGATTGTAAAACTCCTTTTGAGATTTGGTCTGGATCGTCGGCTGATTATGAACATTTGAGGGTGTTCGGTTGTCCTGCGTATGCTCATGTGAGAGATGGTAAGCTTGAGCCGAGGGCAAAGAGATGCATATTTCTAGGATATGCTACTGGAGTGAAGGGATATAGGTTATGGTGTACCTCTCCAAAGTCTCCAGGTTTTCTCATCAGTAGGGACGTTACTTTTAATGAGTTTGCTTCGATAGACAGTCAGAAGGAAGTAGGAGAAATGGTCGAATCAGGATCGGTTGTGAGTAAACAGGTGGAGCTTGAAGTAGAAGCAGTGCCTAGCAGGTCCAATAATTCAAGTGGTTCTCAGGTGGATCCAGAATCAGGAGGTGAAGCGTCAGCATCAGATGATAGTGACGATGATGCGTCTGAACCAGAACAATAACCTTATAGCATAGCATTGGGCAGAGAAAGAAGAGATATTAGACTTCCAAAAAGGTATGTGAATCTAGTTGCATATGCTCTGTCAGTTGCAGAAGGAATCGACTTCAATGAAGTGTTTTCTCCAGTGGTGAAGCATAGTTTGATTCGAGTTTTGTTAGTCATAGTAGTTTTGCAAGATTTAGAGCTTGAGAAGTTGGATGTGAAGACTGCGTTTCTTCATGGTGAATTGGAGGAGCAAATATACATGAGACAACCAGAGGGATTTATCGAACCTAATATGGAGGACAAAGTTTGTCTGCTGAAAAAGTCACTATATGGTTTGAAACAGTCACCTAGGCAATGGTACAAACGTTTTGATACATTCATGGTGTCAAAAGGGTTCAAGAGGAGTCCATATGATAGTTGTGTGTATCATCAAAAGATGTCAGATGATTCTTATGTTTACTTGTTGTTGTATGTGGATGATATGCTTATTGCTGCTTGTAGTATGTCACACATTGTGCAGTTAAAGAAGCAGCTTAGTGCCGAGTTTGAGATGAAGGATCTGGGTAGAGCAAAGAAAATTCTTGGTATGGAGATTATCAGGAACAGAAATTTAGGAACATTACACTTGTCTCAACGAAGCTATATTGAGAAAGTGTTAAAACGATTCAACATGTTTGATGCTAAAGCAGTTAACATTCCTTTTGCTACTCATTTCAAGTTGTCTGCAGTAGAAGCGGCCAAGGACGATGCTGAGTTGGAACAAATGTCGAAGGTTCCATATGCAAGTGCAGTTGGTAGTATCATGTATGCTATGGTATGCACACGTCCTGATATTTCACATGCGGTTAGTGTAGTTAGCAGGTACATGGGATGTCTTGGGAAAGAACACTGGCAGGCAGTGAAATGGATACTTCGGTATCTGAAGAATACTGTGAACGTTGGATTAACTTTTAACAAAACCGATATTGGTGACTCGCTGAATGATGTTGCAGGATCATTCGTTGGTTTTGTTGATTCTGATTTTGCAGGTGATATGGATAAAAGAAGATCTCTGACAGGATATGTATTTACTTTAGCTGGGAGTGCGATCAGTTGGAAAGCACAGTTGCAAGCTACTGTAGCTTTGTCTACAACAGAGGCAGAGTACATGGCGGTAACAGAAGCAGTTAAAGAGGCAATATGGTTGCAAGGTTTGGTGGCAGATTTGGGCTTGGATAGGACTACTACAAAAGTGTTTTGTGACAGTCAAAGCGCCATACACCTTACAGGGAACCAGATGTACCATGAGCGTACAAAGCACATAGATGTCAGGTATCATTTTATTCGTGATATAATATCAAAGGGAATTGTTGATGTGAAGAAAGTGTCTACACACGATAATCCAGCAGATATAATGACCAAGGCAGTATCAGTTCGAAAGTTTAGGGAATGCCTAAACTGGATCGGTGTTCGCAGTATAGAGTGAATGCCTTAAGGGCATTTGGTGAGTCAGAAGAAGAGAAGATTCTTTGTTGATAGTGAAGAAAGGATATTCGCCTCAAGGGGAAGATTTGTTATGAATGAGTCGAATAGTGCCTTGACAGTGTACTGTGTCCGGCAGTTCGAATAGTGCCTTGACAGTGTACTGTGTCCGGCAGGACAGTTTTGTGTTGTGATACTCTAAATGATTATTATTGTCCGATCCTCTTATAAAAGAGCCAGTCTAGTGGTATGAGCCCATTAGGCCCATAGTCTAGTAAGTCTATTAATTCCCTATAAATAGATTACTAGGACGACACAAAACACAATCTGAAATCTGTACCCTTTTCTATCATAGTGAAACTCTTTTCTCTGGCGGCGCCCGTGGACGTAGACAATTGTCGAACCACGTTAAATCCTGTGTTTCATTTAAATCTTTCATTCGCATATATTCTGTGCTTGAGCCATATAGTGATAATTGCATAGTATTTTATAACAGTATCTATTTCACAAACTTTCTATATTTTTCTTCGTTGATGCTTAAGAAGTGTTGAGTTAGAATTATGCATCAATATGAGTTTCAGCAGATCTAACTTTAAACATTCTGAACTTCTTGAACACCCTATGTCTGTATTCTTTCTGAGATAAGAGTATATTATCTCTTATTATGTTATTCTTAATGTTTATTATCATAAACATTTTAGCTTCTCCCATATGATTTATTTCAACATCCCCATCCGGTCAAGTTTTTATAATTTAAATCTTCATTTTATCCTCGCTATAAGTATGCAATCAACATAAAACATCAATATAATATGCCTTTCTATTGTTTATTTCCCCATTACAATAGACATAACTATCATAACAACTTATTTCATAATTGATTAACGCCATAAAAGAGTCAAATCTCTTATTCAACTGCCTTAACGAATATTTCAGCTCATATAAAGGTATCTTCAATAAATACACATCACCTTCACGTCCGTTTCAAGACCTTACATCTGACTCATATAGATGGTATACTCCGTTTCTCCGTGTAGAAAGGCATTAGTACCATCTATTTAATATAGCTTAATTAAATCTAGCAACCGTTTCCAACGCAACCCTTATTGAGGTTTGCTTCAAAAACGGTGAAAATATTTCATTGAAATCAACATCCTCCTTTTGAGTAAATCTGTTAGTCACCACTCTAGCTTTGTATATAAATAATTCAAATCCCATAATACTTTGGTTCATTTTGAAAGTCTATTTAAATCAGTTACGACCTACTATCCAAAAAATTACAAGTTAATAGTAGCTACACATATCATATTTGTTTACCAAAAACATATATATATACAAAATCATCAAGGTATTGCATCTATAATCTATGATTTAGATCTACAATCTAGCATTTCCATTTTACTATGGTATTGCAGGTAGCAAAACACTAGATGCGAGATGCAAGATACTTGGCACGAGACACAAACTGCATCTTCCTCAAACAAATCGTAGTAAAACTTACATGAAAACGCATAATCTTTTTTTTTTCTACAGACAATCCATAATCCTAATCTAGAAACACATTCCAATTCAAATTACAGTTCAAATGTTTATTTCAACAAAAATGTCAGTTTTTATTCTAATTACTCTTCAAAAACTTTCAGTTTTTATTCTAATTACTCTTCGAAAACTTTAGTTATGGATTTCAACTTTATTTTCATTATCAACTTTAATGATTTTTTGTATTTGAAGATAGTAAGAAGAGAAATGAGAAAAAAAAAAGAGATAAAAAAGTCAAAAAAACAAACAAACTTGTGTTTAATGAAAATATTTAATTCAATACAAAAACTAATCCTATAAAATTAGCAAAAATGCTTAGGATAATTTAAAAAAAAATCGTAGATAGTATTTAATAAAATTAGTTGGATTTTAACTAATAATAATAAATAAATAAATATACATAGTCTTGGTAATTATTGATATTTTACTTTAATAAAAATTGGGTATTTAGTTCCATAAAGAAATTCCTATACATATTGTTTTATACAAATCCCCATCTATATTAATTTATTTTGTTATACCAAAGCGATAGTGTTATATTGTTAATCTCGGCCTAACTCACAAATTATCATCTAATTTACTTTTTCTTAATATAAAGACAGCCGTTTATCACATATTATTAACTTACCTATTGTCATTAATTCTACCAATTTTTACTTTTTTGTTAAAATTTGTAATATAAATATAATAATAAATTTAATACTAAATAATTATGAAGTTATTTTTAATATTTAAATAAATAAATAATATCTTTATATATTATAAATGGAATAATCATCTATTAAAAGTGAGAAGACTGTTAATTTCAGACAAAATGCATCTTTTTTTTTATAGAGGAAGATAGAAGCAAATAAAGAAGAATCCCGTGGTTGATTTGTTATCGTCAAATCGGTAAAAAAATTCCGACTGGAAGAGAATGGTATATTCGTGCTCTGTAAAAGAAGCCCAACCTAATCATAATGAACAACTAAGGTTTATCGTTCAAAAAGTAATATAAAAAATTGTCGAAGCACAATCTTCGTCGAGGCAAATCGTAACCGTCTCGCTCCACTTTTTACCACCATTAAAATTAGGGTCAAGCTATATATACCCAATTCGGGTTTAAGTATACCCAATTTTGAGTATACCCAAAGATGATCTAAGTATATCCAAATTTTGACAAAAATACCTTTTTCTAGGTATATAAGGTTTTTTTTTTTACTAATCTTATCCACCTCATTTTTTCAATTACACTCTCTAACTTCTCTCTAAAACCTTCAAGTTCTCTCTAATTTATCCGGCGAACTAAAATCCGGCGAACTAAAATATAAAAACTTAGTCTTAGTATCAAATTTTAGGGTTATGATTAAATTGGGTAAAAAAATCAGAATTTTAGGGTGTTTGGAGGCCATTTTCCGGCCGAAATTCGACCGGAAAATGGCCATTTGCGAAGGCTGAGCGTACCGGTCGGTACAGGGGGTGTACCAGTCGGTACAGACCCTCTGTACCGACCGTACAGGGGGTACGCACCGGCTGGTGAGTACCCCCTGTACGGTCGGTACACCCCCTCTGTACCTATGGTACCCTCAGCCATCACAAATGGTCATTTTCCGGCCGAATTTCGGCCGGAAAATGGCTTCCAAACACCCGAAAATTATGATTTTTTTAGTAATTAAATTTTTAATTTTTTTTTTTAAAAAAACTTCAAAAAACAAGTTTTGATTTTGTGTTTTTATTAGAAGAAGTTTAAAACTTATCTCATACTTATGAACCCCCTTCTATGGTCAAACACATTTTTACAACTTATCTCATACTTATGACAAACTCACACACCAGGCATTAACATAGCTCGAGGTCGAGTACCCTTCAATTTTTGAACCACCCATGTCGAATTCGACCCCCATATACAGTGGTTGAACCCTTTTGTCGAGGTAAAACTCATGTTGTGCTTGTGTTTCATCTTCAGCCACTTTGATTGTGAATAATTATCAAAACTATAGTCATCAAGTTAGACATCACATATGAGCATCGAGCTTGCGCATGAAACACCCTAAATTGCGTCACCACGAGCGATAAAGCGATTGACCATCTACAAAGTCTGCAATGTATACTTGAATCATGATTCAGACTAGAAGGTAATAAATACAATCACTATAGGGGAACCTTGTTAAGAATAATCACTTATTTTGCGAAGTGGCAAATTGTTGATCTATAGGTCCAATAGATAAATCAGATATCAGATCACCTTTCGAGTTATCATTCCTCTTCTATAAACTTCAATGATGACGACTTGAGGGGGTAGTAAGATCTTATAAGGATGCACTAATCCTCTTTGTCAAAATCGTGAGTGTCAAAATCATGCATACTATTAGTGATTCGTGCAGCTCCGTAAATATTTTCTTCTATAAGAGTTACAACCAATTCCAATATATAAAAAATTTATCACAATCTAAAATATTCCTGACGATCTTTAACGAAGCTAAGACCTTGAGGCTTAGCAAACTAAAATTGGATGTCATTCTGGGACAAATTGAGGCAAACCTTCTCACGATAATATATGGCTATTCATCCTGCAATGATATTTCTGGGCATTTATGGCTCAATCATATGCACGACACTGTGTCTAATATGCATTAGGAATTGGTATATGTCATCAACCGGAATGATCATCAAAATTCACGCCAATCAGTAGGTAACTAGAAAATGTTATGCTACATCTCTCTTTCTTAGTTGATAATAATTACTCGGTCATTCTAATTAAAGATTACGTAAACAATATAAGAGAAGCCATGGAATAAGTCGTACTTTGTACATGTTAGATAGTCTGTAGGAACTACAAGGGATTTTGCAAATAGATTTATCCACCTTGTGTCCAATAATTTAGATTTTTTTCATGGTCTACGTAAGATGTAACAAAAGTTCCAACCTCAATAGCATGCCACAAACTATATATCAACAATAATTTTTTGTTGATAAAACAAATATGCAGACCATTTTCTCATAAGAAAGCCAAATCCATTATTGTCAATGTCAATAGACTAAACCAAATTGGTCATACAATGGGAACACTTAACCCTATATAGACCGTAAATTCGATTCCGATTAAAAATAAAAACGGAAAAAAGAGGATGTGCGTCGATTTCACATACATTAATGATAATTTTTGAAAGAATTGTATTATTTGGTGATTTGGAAGTTTGGAAAAAAAGAGAAACACATATGTTGGAGATTGCTCGCAATCTGTTGGAAGCAAAATAACTTTGGCATAAAAAGTACAATAAGTTGCTTTTCAAAATTTTGAGGAGTATAAAGGAAAGATAGAATCAAACTTTGTTTTAATATATATATATATTCGGTGTTTTCGGATAGTTCCTCGTGGGCAATTCTCTCGGAGTTGGAATGACGAAGATAAACTGTTTTTTTCTACTCCAAAAACCGTGACCAATTGATGGAAAGAATTATGGAAAAGGTTCATTCTCTTAAGGACCAAAGACTTTTGTAGTTTTACTTTTTTATTTCTTTCAATATTTCAATTACTCACGCATGATGGAGTGAAGTTTTGTATGACTGATGTTTGTTTGTGTGGCTAGGCCTTTTTTTTATTTTTAATTCTACCATTTTAATCCATCTTTATATTTTTTACAATCATATCCTTGTTATCTTAGTAAATTTTTATGTTGGATATATGTATTGTGCGATTATTTTTGAAAAAAAATCTTTTAGTTTTGTCATTTTTTAAGGGTTCAAGCTATGTTCATTAGCTTTTCAGAAGAAGAAAAAAACTAAGGAAAAAAGCAATATTTTACTTGGTTTATTTTTTATGTATTTTCCCAATACAACAAGTAGTGCCGAAATTCTTTCACGGTTTCTGAAGGTAAAGATTAGATGCTACAGTTTGGAAACTTTAATACACACTTTTGGTGCTAAACCTAATGTAGGTACCCTCATTCTAAAGATTTATTGAAAATTCAAATATTATATATAATAAATATAAAAATATTTAAAAGTAAGATGTCAAATTAATGGATTGTGTCTCATTAATATAAGCCTGCAACTGGAATAGTAAACAGTAAACATGCATTACACATATATACTAAAAATAACAAATTTTATCCAGCTAGTAAAAAAACACTCTTTACTTAATATAAAACTTTCAATGTTCTTGAAATGTGGTAGAGGTTGACCCACTGCAATTAGTAACTTGTAGGTTCCTAGATTTTATTTTATTTTTTAGTATTTTTTCAAGTTCGACCTTGGTTTTCTAAGTTTGCTATCTTAGCTTTGAAAAAAAACTCTTCTTAAAACCTAATATCATATTCAAAATTTAAAGTCGTCAATGTTTTACACAAGTATCCGATAGTACTTCATGCGTGGGTGGATTTTGAATTTGTTTCTTTCTAATCAGGTCCAGTTCTGTTTTTCAATTATCATTTGTTTATAATTTCATTATAGTTAGGAATTTTGTAAGGGTCATAATTTTTTCTGCTTCCACCAAACTTTCATTTTATATTTTGGAATCAACGGAATTTTCATTATTTTGTTACAGGAAATTATTCGGTATGATACTTCTTTAAAAAATATGTATGGACACTTTTTTATAGTACTATAGGAGAGGTGAAAAGTTTGGTTGTTTATAAAAATATATTGTCTTAATACTTAAGATAAGTTAGAATTTTATACCTCCTATTCATAAAATTGTTAATGGTTTTAGGGAACGGAAATGGACCGTAATCGAACCGGTAAAAGCCAAACTGAACCTGATAAAAAACTAAACTCGGAAAACCGGTTTGGAACTGAACCTATAAAAAAACCTATAAAACTAGTAGAACCGATTCAGAATCAAACCGATAAAATCGATACGAAACTGAACCAATAATATTATCCGATTTTTTATTTTTTTTCTTTTCATACATCATATTGCAAAATATTGTTAAGTATCGTCAATCTATTGCGAAGACAATTATATAGTAAATTGAACAAGTTTAATTTCTTACTACAAAATTAATCATAAATTAGGTGAGTATCTTAAACTATTTATAAGTTTTTAAGATAAACTCGATTGTTTTTGTAATGCAATTAAAATTTTATTTGAGTGATCTTATAGATTTCGTTTTGTAGTCGTAAAAATATTTAATAAGGTTGTTATAATTTTATTGTCATGGTTTATATTGAAGTTTCATTGTTAGACTACTAATCAACTATATCATTTTTAGTATTTCATTCGTTCTTAGATTGTTATAGAATGTTTTCTTTTCAGTTTAAAATGCAACACTAGTAGATAATTATAGGCTCTCAAAACTAATATTTATAATATTTTTTATATAACGAGGGAGATCATAAAGTGTTGAATCTAATTAAATATTTGTAATAATTTTGTATTCATTTTAAGTTTAATAAATTTGGGTTTAATTTGTTTTTAATTCTTATGAATTGAATCGGCCAAACTAAAACCAAACCAAAATCGAATCGAAACTTAAACCGAATCGAACCGATTCTTATCAGTTTCGGTTGAAATTGAAATTTTATCGGTTCGGTCAGTGGTAGTAAAATTGGTTTCGGTGTATTTGGATATAATACACATCGGTTTGGTTTTTTATTAAATCGGACCGGATCATTACTCTTATCGGTTCGGTACATTATGAAGTTGATAGACCAGTCATGATGAACCTGAGCGACCAAGTCGTGATGAAGTGGATATACCAAACATGATTAAGTGGATAAACCAGGCATAATAAAGTGAAGAGACCATGCATGATGAAGTGGAGAGACTACGCTTGACAAAGTGGAGAAACCAAACATGATTAAGTGGATAGACCAGACGTGATGAAGTGAAGAAACCATGCATAATGAAGTTGAGAGACCACGTTTGATGAAGTGGAGAGACCACACATTATGAAGTGGAGACATAAGACATAATAAAGTTGAGAAACCATGCAATATGAAATATGAATATCAAGATACGATGAGATTGAGAGACCATGCATGATGAAGTGGACAGACCATGGATGATGAAGTCGAAAGACGAGACCTGATGAAGTGGAAAGACGAGACATGATGAAGTAGGGAGATCACACATGATGAAGTGGAGAGATTATGCATGATGAAGTAGATAGACTACGCTTGATGAAGTGGAGAGACCACGCATGATGAAGTGGAGAGACCACGCATAATGAAATGGAGTGATGAGACATAATAAAGTTGAAAGCCCATGCAAGATGAAATAAAGAGACCAAGATATGATGAAATGGAGAGACTATGCATGATGAAATGGAGGGACCAGATATGATGAAGTGTAGAGACCATGGATGATGAAGTGGAGAGACAAGACATGATGAAGTGGAGAGACCAAATATGGTGAAGTGTAGAGACCATGGATGATTAAGTGGAGAGACCACACATGATGAAGTGGAGAGACCACACATGATGAAATGGGGAGATCATACATGATGAAATGGAAAGATACGAGACAAGGTATGATGTAATGGAGAGACCATACATGATAAAGTGGAGAGACATATACTACTTGTGATATGAGAGGCAATACCAACCTAGCTGGGTCTCGCGATTTCAAGCAAAATGTAAAAAAACATCGGATCTAATTTTTGTCGTCTTAGAAAAGCAAAGTCGATAATACCTTTTTGGTTTGTTTTTCAAACCACAATTTGAAGGACACAAATTCAAAAAAAATCAAAAAAATATAAAAATGTTAATTTTGACTTGTTTTTTATCGAAAAATATTTTTTATATGGTAACTTGAAAACTTGGTTATCTGGGAAATAAAAACAGTGAATATATAAAAAGTTTATTGATATTTTATATATCAAAAGTCTTCTGTTTTGGTTTTTTCTCATATGTAGTTATTCGTGATAACAAGAAATAGAAAAACCAAAAAAAATAATATATACCACATATATAACAAAAATAACAATTTTAATTAAAAATAGTCGTAGCGGTTTTAAAACAAGTGACTACTTGCATCAACTAACCTATCATTTTTAACATGGTTTGCCCCAAACCCGATTCTTTTAATATTATAGTATTTGACAATCTAATTTCCACCGATACCGCCACGATATTAATAGTATAAAGATCGGAAAAGTAAAATAAGAAAAGTAATAAACTTTTTATAATTAAATCTTTAATATTAGAAATGTCAAAAAGTAAAATAATGGCTGCAAGATCACGCTGTAGACAGGTGCCGGATTTTGAGAAGATCTTAATCCAAATATAAAATAAATAAGAAGTCCATAAAAGTTAAAAACATTTAATAGATACGATAAGATTGCATTAACCATATGCCCACTCCACTCAAATACAATAGGAACTTATTATATATATATTTATCAAGACATCTCTAATTGTAGATCTTAAACTATAGACACAGGAACAACAGCTTGAAAGGAGACTCAGCGAGGTGACAACTCAATCTCATTTTCATCTTCGTCTTCTTCTTCACTATCCCAAAGAAATTTAGCATATGAAGCTAGGATATAACTGCAAAAACACAAACAAAATATAAATATGTTTTCAGGCTCTTAGTGGTTATGTTAGTTTTATAAAAGAATCTGGACTCAACTCGAACTTAACATAACATTATTTATTTAAAATAATTTACCAATCATCTGGGGCAGATTTAACAGCTTGATTAAAATAAGATTCAGCTCTTGAAGCATTTCGATGGTTTTGCCAAATAAGATCTCCATAGAGTGATAGTATATTTCCATCATTTGCATTTGCCAAAATTGCTCTTTCACAATATTCCTCCGCTTTCTCCATTTCACCTCTCACCTATTCATGCCATATTTTATGGCCACACATAAATTGACATAGAATTTATATAAAATATAGGTTTGAATCCGTGGTTGATAGTTTGAATATGACTATTGTTTCTTTTAACGAGGGTCATTTCATTTCAAAATGTGGAAGATAATTGTTGTAGGGTCATTTCATTTCAAAACGTGGAAGATAATTGTTGATTTTGATAAATTTAGTCCATTGAATTCGAAAGGTGTCGAAACAAAAAAATTAATAAATAAAAATTAAATTTATTATGGTCACTGATAGAGATATTCATCGGATATCTTAAAGTAAAAATTAACTTGATATTTTGAAATCAAAATTTGAAGTTTTAAGTTAAAATTTATTGGAAATATCGAAGCTAATGGTTGAATTTTTTATTATGACTACTTTTTTTCGTATAACTTTTTTGGTTCGAAGGTGTTCAATGAAAATATTTCGACTATAACAAAATAATTTGTTTCATTCTTTTACTGTAAAATGTCGCATAAATATCGTTTTGAGTATGAATGTGTGATTAACGTCCATCAACAATGACGATTTTGATAAATTTATTTATTGATTTTTCAGATTTAAAGAGCATCCCTAGACGTTTGAAATCAAAAGGCTATATAAAAAGATGTCATAGTAAAAAAAACTCATCGCGAATTTAAATCAATAATTTAAAATTGACTAAATTTATCAAAATCGACAAATTAATAAACTTTTGTCATATATATTAAAACCACAATCATAATCATGGGATCAATTATGCAGTTATATATAATAGCAAACATTCTAAAATTATATAACCATATAAAATTAAAATTAAAATCATAGTTAATCACCTAGATTTATCGCATGCTTCAAAACGATCACTGAATTATATTTGTATTAAAACGATTATATATATATATATAATTATATTTATATCAAAATGATTATAATCACTGACTATCATCGTAATTGCAAAAGGAAATCGACATTAATCGACTACATATACGATTAAAATAATTGTTTTGATATAAATATAGCAGCTTTTTTAAAACAAGCAAAATTCTCACTGACTAACAATAATTAAAAAGAAAACCATTATATATAATAAAAACCCGGTTTAAAGCCCAATTCATACATAACTTCGATATTTGGCCTAAAACGCAGATATGTGTAAAGTTTGTGGTTAAAACTAAAAGATCTACAAAATGAAGATAGTTATTGTTTGAAGTACCTCTTTCAAGAACTTAGCATAGTTACCAAGCAAAAGAGAATTTCCAGGATCCGCCGCGATCATTTTCTGATAATAAACATTAGTACTATCACTTCCATCAGACAGCCCTGATCCACCGCCATTAACATCAAACACGAGTTTTTCTCCCAACCCAGAGCTTGAAAACAGCCGGTCAACCTCGGAAACTGAACTATATCTTGGATTTATCGTTTCATGTTGTTTTCTAGTGTTTTTATCAAATGGGTTGTTTAGTTTTAGTGGTTTGGGTTCTGATGTTTCTTTTTGGATGTTCTGTTGGGGTGGTTTTTGTTTCCGTGATGGGTCATCGGTAGAGTTGGAGAGAGAGATTGATCTTCTTCTCCTTCGTTGTTGAAAATTAGGTTCTGGTTCTGGCGATGAAGACGATGACTCTTTTGAGTACTGATGAATCCATGAGTCTAGTATTGGTGTCGATGAACTTCTTAGTAACATTGTTTTCAAGAGCTGGAATTCTATTTTAGTGAGAGAGTTGAGTGAGAAAAAGATCTTGAAATGAGGAAAGAACCTAATCTACATCTAATGTGCACTCACGTTCTTTTATACAAGAGAAAAAGTATTACTTGATTTGATAAGCAACCAAAAAAAATAAATTACATAGTTATATAGTAATATTTTTCTTTTGTTAAACTTAAATTTCAGGTTCTAAGGAATTACAGTTTAAAAATTTATAAGTAAATATTGCAGGTTATATATTTAAATTTGAAGTTCTAACCTAAAGATAAATTCGTACACGTGAACAAAAATAATATTTTTTCAAAGCATAATAGACGTCTTATGACAGAAAATATGTGAAAATTCTAATTTTTCAGGACTGTAAATGTCCATAATTTCAATGAACTAATCAAATCGATTTTTACATTTAAAATAGTTAATAAGTCAAAAAAATTATTTTTATGTTGTTAGAGAAGACTATTTTCTCTAACATAATTAAATAAGTATTTAATACCATTTTAGTTTACTTTATATATTTAAATAAACCAAATATTTTCTTCAATTTTTTATAAAATATTAGATCTGTTAAACACCAAAAACATCTTCTTACATTTTCATCATTCAACTTAATATATATTTTTTTTATTTAATTACTTTTCTACAATTTATTCTATGAAAAAAAAGTATTTAACACTTTAAAATATGAAAAAAAACATTTTGCAAAAATCTTTTTTTTTCTCACAGTTTCATTCTTAATTTTTATCAATTTTAAACCATTTGATTTTTCAATATTATTTTCTGACGTGGTTATTTTTATTTTCTGGCTGAATCTGAAAGTCTAATCCACCAATTCAGTTTTCATATTTTACGGTGAATCGATTATAATGAATATATTATTGCTTTGTTTTTCGTGCTTTAGACGTATTACTCTTAGTAGGGACGAGTTTTATGTGTGTGAATATTGATTTAAGGTTTACATCAAAGATTTAATGTGTTTACATATCGATTCAATGTTTAAATCATCGCATTAGGTTCCAAAAACTATATTAATTTGTCGATTCCTCCGACCAAGCTCGAGAAGAGGAAACACAAGCTCAAACGTTTTGTTCAATCTCCACATTTTTTATGATAAATTAGGCTCTTTTTGTTTGATTACTTGACTTGTGATCATGACTCATTGTTTTGTCAATTGTATATTTTATTTTACCAAATTTATAGAGACATGATACAAATCCAACCCGTGACATAAAATTGACGATCTTAAAAATCTATCATTGGATTTCAGGTAACCAGTATTCATGTTGATATGATGCAGGTTATTTCAACTTGTTATAATATTTGTATGTATTATACTCTGCCTTTGAAATAAATTTTCAAGACGAAAGGTATGTTTATATGCTCTATAGTGTTTTTGTAATGGATAGTCAATTATATTTATTATGTTGAAATTGTGAACAAAAAAGTATATTGAATTACATATTAGTCTTAAAATGAAGACGAATTGGTGACAAGATAAAATATTTACTACTTAAGTTTTTCACTTTGAGTCCATTTTGCTTGCAGGAAGAGAATTCTAACCTACGTAGATGGTGTAACAATAAAAGTTCTCTTCAAAATGAACAAATCGATTCCTCACAACTTTGATTTAAGTTCTTAGTTATAAAACACATGCAGTCGACCTGTGGCTTTATATATTGTGATTTTCACACTCATATTTCCATTTTTATTGTACAAAATCTTGATTATCTTTCTCAAATAAAGATTTTTTTTATCGAAATACAGTAATTAAGAAGGAAAAAGTTCATTTGAGGAAGAGGATTGCATATATTGTGGATGTAAGTTTCTTAATGTATTCATACGCAAAGTTTCTCTCTCTTCTAAATACGGACATTTTTCTTATTACATTTGGGGGCCTGACATTTTATGCAATAACTCACACCAGCTTCTCTGAAGCACTTTGGATATTATGGACTTTTGTGGGTGATGCGAGAACTCATATTGATACGGTGGGTATTGGGCCTGAGAATAGTTTGTATGTCTATAACTTCGGGAGGAATGCTAATATTTGTAGTGATGCTCGACATTGTCTCGGATGCTATCTCAAAAAACGTAGCTTCCTTGTGGAAAATAAAAAGCATAGTCATTGAGAAATACCACATTCTAATTCTTGGATGAAGTGACAAATTGGTAGGTCTTCAAGATGTCTTTTTTTTTGTTTCTATGCAAAATACGGGTTAGAGATTCTAGGAGTATGAGAGAATAAAATACATCGACTAACTTGATATAATTACACTAGTTAGTTGGATTGGAGATTGATGTGTACAAATGATTTTATAAATAAATTATATTGTAATACATACAGTTGTGTATCATATTTAGACGCATAAACATAGTGTTTGTAAAATCACATGTGATATATAAATGAAGACTAACAAGTACCATGAAATGAGATGAGGTGATATAGATTTTTAAAAAAACAATTATTCTATAAACATCCTATATATTATAATATAAAAAATAATATTTTAAAATATATATTATGTAAATTAATAGTTTTACTTATGTCGATATACTTATAAATATATAATTTAGTGTAGGAGATAGTCGTAAATGTCGTGTTCAATATTCAGCCTTAGAGTTTCCAAAAAGAATTGCACAAACTCGAGCATAAAATAATTTAGTCCTAATAAATTTATTTGTGTTAGAATTATATTACAGTTGTTAAATAAATCATTTAGCACTAATACATTTTATTACTATTAAAATAAACCATTTAACAATATTATTACTGCTAAAATATATTGTTTAGCAGTTTATCACTTTTAAAATCAATTATTTAACAGTAATAATATTTTAACAATAATAAATTAATCATGTTAAAGTTATAAATGTTATAAATTTTTAAGAGTAATAATTTTTTATAATATTAAAATTGTTAAACAATTTATTTTACAGTATTAAAAAAGTTTATCGAAACGTATCTTTCACATCACATGTTTGAGTCATCTCATAAAAATAAATACAACGGTGATTTCGGTTTTTTTAAAGTTACAATTCGAAAGATACGAACTTTAAAAAAAAAATACTTTTAGTTAGAATTTACACACAATATTATGAAGAAGGGATATTAGAGTATTTTTATGATTACTTTATACTAAATATGGATAATGATATTATTTGGTATCAAATATTAAATTTGAACTAATGTAAGTACTTATATGGATTCACCTTTTTTGTAAATATCCTTATAATATAAAAACTTTAACATTTTATTATATTTTTTATAAAATCTATTGAATCTTTCAACAATTTTATTATATATAAATAAAAATTATTAATTTGTGGAAATTGATTATAGTATTAAAAATATAAATGCGGGATAAAACTCATTGCTCATATTTTTCATCCTAATAGTGATAGTGATAGATTTTATGAGTTCTTTTTGTGCTTTTTATCTTTTGGATCCTGCTTTCGAGAGTCCATTAAATCCACCAATGGATTGAATGTATTCGCTCTTATTCTATTGTGTCTTGAACTGATTTACTATCATCAGTTGTGTTCTTGATCGATCTGGAAACAAGACCTGCAAAAGACGAAAGGAGAAAGAAGATGACATAAAGAAAAAAGAAGCTACAATTTATAATGATAAGTCTAATTAAAAAAGATAGACTGAAATATATGATAGATATAAAGAAAATATATCATAAGTCATACTTATATAGTATAATGTAGTTATGGTTGATCTTTAACATAATTCATTATACCCTATTTTCCTCTCTTGATCAGGGACCATAACCCACAAATTGATATCTATCAATTTAGTTCATGAACTTATCAGTTCATTCTTAATTGTTAATATTTTGACTCAATCCTTTAAAATGCTCAAACTCAACCTGGTATCTACACTTATACCTCTATAATAGGTTTTCACCTATTAGTCTAATTCTCATTATATAATTAATTTTATTACTTATTAATTAGATCATCTTATAACAATGACTAAATATATCATTAGCATACCGATCCATAAATTTCCAATAATCCCCCATTTAGATCGTCATATGATACTCAAGGATATATTTACTTAATGGATAATCTGATTTTATTGTCAATAGGTAAACTCAACAATCTCGTACATGACAATCAATAATAAAGGACTACAGATTTCTTCCTTACGACATGAGCAACTACACACGGCGATATTCATGTTATCGTCATCAATTAATTATATTGATCAATTATTGTGTATAATATAAGAATGATATAAAATTTAATCACACATATATTCTGAACCGGTCCAACTTAAATGGAAATATAATTAATTAATTAATTAATAAGAGAAATCAATGAGAATTAATTGAGACATAAGTTGCAATAAACCAAAGTGTATGTAATCAAACCACAAATATAAATCGGTTATTATTACAAAACTCCCACTAAAATGAAGAATCATCTAAACCAACAACACCCATCCTAATGGTTTGTTCCATGAAAAACTTAGGTAATATTTTTTTGTAAGATGATATTCTACCATAGATTTTTTGCAATATACTCTATACTTATTTGACATCTATGGACTCTTTTTCAACAGATATAAACTTTATGTCAATGTGTATGGACTTAGACGAGCTCCTGCAGTATTGTAGTGTGGATTTTTTATATCACAATACAATTTCATAAGACCTTCTATCCATTATACAACATGTAATCTAGTGACAAAATTCTAAAACCGTAATGCTTGGTTTTACATTTCAAAGCATGCAAAAAGCTATGTTGTCATAGTGGATGCTGCAATTAGTGTTTTTTGTACATTTTTCTATATGATATTGCACCCTCAACTAATAATAATATGTTTTCCAAAGTGATCTTTAGTGTGTTAACGTATTTAACGCAATCTGAGTTGAAATACCTAATGATATCCAGACTATTTGACTTATTATATATCAACATATTTCCTTTTATTCCTTGTAGATATTGGAGTACTCTTTTAGTTGTCCTCGAATGGTATTTCCCATGATCACTTAAATACCTTACCAATTAATTGACATAAAATGCAATGCCCCACCTTGTACATACATAAATATACATGAAACTTTCAGCTGTTGAAACATAAGAGACCGCGTTCATTTTCTCAATCTTAAGTTTTTTCTTAGCACATTGTTCAATGCTCAATCTTTCATATTTTGCTATATGGTTGTTTAAGAGTTTCTTGCTTTCCATTCTGTAATATTCTAACATACTATATATATATATATATATTTGTGATAATCCTAAAAGTCTATGAGATCGATATGAGTGAATATGCACTCCTAACACATAAGTTGCATCATCGAGATCTTTCATATCGAATTTATCTGATATAAATTTCTTTGTCGAATGTAACAATTTATTATTGTTTGAAAGAAATAGTATGTCATCAACATACAATATCAAAAATATGAATTTACTCCCATTGAAATTATATTATGGTATACACAATCATCGACCGAGTTAATCTCAAAACCAAAGGAAATTATTAGTTCAAAGAACTTGTGATACCATTAACGAGAATTCTGTTTGAGCCCATAAATAGATTTTTAAGCTTGCTTACCGTGGATTTTGAATCTCTCAATAAAAAATGCTCAGGCTGCACCATATAGATTTTCTTCTCGGTGTCATCATCAATAAAAATTATTTTAACATCTATTTGATGAATATCTAGATCAAAGTGTACAAATAATTCTATGATTGTTCTAAAAGATTCTTTCAAATATGTTAGAGAGAAAGTCTCTATAAAATTAATATCTTCATGTTTAGTATAAACTTTCACTACAAGGTGAGCTTTATATCTTTCTAGATTATCTATAGAATTTTGGTTTGGTTTTGTAAGTCCATTTACAACCAAATGTACCTTTCCTTTCAGGTAATGGGATAAGATCCCATATCACGTTATCCTCCATTGATTTATACTCTTATTTTATGGCATCAATCTACAGTTGAGAGTTACAACTGTTCATAAATTATTTTTAATACAACAGATCATTTACAATTTCAACACCTCATTCTTCATGTTCCTAAATATATAATATATAGTGTGAAGGTATGATGTTCTTTCTTTCTCTCGTGGACCTTCTTAAGGGTACTATTACTTATTATTGAACTTCTTGAGAAGGTATAATTTGACCCTCACGAATAATGTCATTTTGTTCTACTTATGG
Organism: Limnanthes douglasii subsp. nivea; assembly: GCA_036936605.1. Classification (NCBI taxonomy): domain Eukaryota; kingdom Viridiplantae; phylum Streptophyta; class Magnoliopsida; order Brassicales; family Limnanthaceae; genus Limnanthes; species Limnanthes douglasii. Next base: position 182,202,602 of record JAUPFV010000003.1, read on the forward strand.
AAAGATTGGTATTATCTTGAGTGTCTTCTTGTTTTAAAAGGACCATATTTATATCTTGGTTAAAACCCTTAAGTTTAATATATGTTTTATTTTGAGTATCCTTTTTATCTAAAGGTGCCAAAATGATTGATATTTAATTCCGATCTTCTAAATTTTAAGTATTTTTATTATAATTTTTATGAATTTTTATTGATTCTTCCACAAAATGAACATATGTTTTTGAATTTATCCCCCAAACTCAACATCCTCAAGGAACTTTGTTATTCCCGTCTAAAAAATACTACAAGTGGAAGGATCATAAAATTTATGACCTTTTGAATACTCGGAATACCCAATGAAAAAATAGCTAACCATTTTTGGGTTCAATTTCTTTTTTAGGCATGTAAGCATTTTCTTCATATGGCCATCATATATGTAGGTTCTTTAAACTAGGTTTGCATCAAATATAGAGCTCATATGAGGTCTTAATAGTTGCTTTAATGTAAACTTTATTCAAAATATAAGCTGTACATTTGATGGCTCTACCCGAGAGTGATAATGGTAGGGTTGATTTACTTATCATACTTCTCATCATATCCTTTAGTGTACAGTTTCGTTTCTAAGGAATACCATTCATGTTGGGTAATCAATGTATTGTTTTCAATAATAATAATAATCAATCCTTTCATATCACCAAATCCCTTCAACAAGTTCTTGGAAACAATGCACCAAAGAACTCGAAAAATAACTCATCCCCTCCTTAATCAATGCATGCCTCCACTAGCTTAGAATCAAGTAACAAACCTGCTAATTATCTTGAAGAAGAATCCATAATCTCTCTCTTAGGTAATAAATTATGGATCCCTGACCAAAACAATGATATTACTGAAGTCACAAACAATGATATTATTAAAGCTCTTCAAACCATAAACATTGGTAAAGCCCTCACAGTGCCAAATGAACTAAATAATTATGATACATACCAAAAATCTCCCTAACTCACAGTCTCTTCCAGTTTCCCATTATCACATGTAATGAAAAGACATCCTTCCAAAAATGAAAAGACCAAAACCCCAAACAAAAAACTAAATAAGTTGATTTCATTGTGGTATAAGAGCCAATGATATCAGCTGATAAACTTGACCTAATTAAAAATAAAATTGGATTTAACAATAGCATTGCAAACTTAAATAATAAAATCAGGATTTTTCGGAGACATAATTTCCAAGTTCAAACTTTAATTAACAATGAGGAGTTCATCCACATGATGGTGACTCATTCTTCTTGTAATAAAGAATTTTTAGTCACCATCATTTATACTAAGTGTAGCAGATCCCTAAGCCAAACCCTTTGGAATCACCTTAGAGAAATTTGAACAACTAACATGGAATGGTTAGTTGCTGGTGACTTCAACATTATTAACAATGTTTCTGAACAATTGGCATGCACATCCTTAGATGTCAATGTTATCGATGACTTTAATAACATGATCTTTGATTGCAAACTCGATGATCCTGGATTCTTTAGTTCAAAATACACCTGGTCCAATAACTCAAAATGGAAAAAACTTGACAAATCTCTTCACAATGAAGCATGAAGAGATTAATTTGAAATAAAAAAGGTGAAACTTTTAGCCAAAACATGTTCAGACCATTCACATTTCCTTATTTCAATCTCTACAAATAATAATAAACCCAAAGTTTCATTTAAATTTCAAAATATGTGGCTACTTCACAAAAAATTCTAAAAATTGTTGAATCTATCTGGAATTATAGTCTTACTGGCCCTCTCATAATTGTTTTTTTTGTCTAAATTAAGAATGTTAAAACATAAACTTAAATCTTGGAACAAAGATGTATTTAGTAACATCTTTGACGATATTGTTGATGCTGAAATCAATGTAAAACATTAAAAACTGTTTGGAACTTTCCAATAGTATGGAAGATCAAACATTTTATCTAAAGCTAGGGTCATTCATTTAAAACTTATATCCATAGAGGAACTCTTCTAGGAACAAAAAAGCTCCACCAATTGGCTCAAATCCGGTGATAGAAACTCAAAATCCTATCACATCTTTGTAAAGAAAAGACACAAAAGAACATAATATCTGGTATTAAAATCAATAGCAAATGGACTCAAAACGACTATGAAGTAGTAAACTCAACCATTGATCATTTCAAATCTATTTTAACTGGTCAAACAAAAAACTCAATCTCAATCAATATCAATAACATTATCCCTGAGCTTGTGTCTCATCAAGATAATAAATTTCTGCTTTCCTCGCCAACTGATGATGAAATTCTTAAGTTTATCAACTCTCTTAACTCAAACAATGCTTCTGGATTTGAAGGATTTAACTACAGATTCTTTCAATTCGGCTTGTTTATTATTAAAAAGACTGAAGTAATGTTATCCAGGCTTATTTCAATGGTAACCTTGTGCATGCTTGGATATACTCCATTACAATCTGGTTAATACCAAAGAAAGAGTCCCATAATTCTTGGCAGGACTTCAGACCAATCAGTATTCGTATTGTCCTAAACATAATAATTTTAAAAATAATAAACAAAAGATTAGCCACTATTTTTCCTAAACTAATATCTATTGAACAATGTAGTTTTATGGAAGGTAGGTCTATTCATGTTTATGCATTAATCACTCACAAACTGGTTCATGAGCTTAATAAGAAAGTTATAGGTGGTAATATCATTTTAAAGCTTGATATGGCCAAAGCATTTGACAAACTTTATTTCAATTTTATAATTATAGTCATGAAATTATTTGGGTTTAATCAACAATTCATTTAGTTAATAAAAAAATAGATTGACAATGTTACTTTTCTATTTTAATTAATGGAGCTTCTCATAAATATTTTAAATCCAACAACGGTGTAAGGCAGAGTGATCCGTAATTACTCAACCTTTTCATCATTGTTGAAGAATGTTTAATCAATGGTATAAAACTTATCCTCCAATCTAACAATTCAATGTATTATTCATCCAAATGATCAATTAAGATCCCATGTTTGGCATATGCGAATAAATTTATAATATTTATGAATGATAGAAACAATAATATTAAAAGATCTGTGAATTTCTTGAATATTATCAATTCATTTCTCGTCAAATTATCAATAAAAAAATCTATCTTTATCTCTTCAAAAAATATGAATCAAGATAAAATAAATTCAATAAAATATATCATTGGTTTTAATCATGATGAGTCCGAATACTGCACGCTCCCCGGACAAGGACAGATCGGTCCAAGGCCTCCGGACCGGACAGATCGCACAGACCAGACAGATCGTTTTGAACATTATGACTATGGGACTGTTCGAACTATGACAAAAGTACTAAAAAAAACCTAAACACTTCTTGACTAAGCTACTTGCTCTCCTACTTAGAGCTCATGGGTCTTTGAACATGACCCGGGTCCATTAAACATGACCCGAAAGCCCATAAGGGCCCAAATATCAGGGTATAAATACCCAACCACCTGCATTAACTGTGGGTAATGAGAATTAACTGCTACCAAGATGCTTAATTATCTCTCTACTCTCTACTCTAAACACATAACACCCACACACTACTATAAAACACCAATTAAAATTACTAGCCTACCCTCAGGCGATTATTATCCACACCAAATCATACTCATCTATGTTTCACTACATTGGGATTAACTTTAAAAATATTTATAAGATAAACCTTTTAGATTATATGGTTACCAACATCAGAAAAAGAATCATGGACTAAGATAGCAAGAACCTCTTCTTTGGAGGCAGATTGATCCTGATTCAATACGTCCTTCTTGTTATCCCCAATTATCATATTCAACCCATCGTCATTCCCAAATTTGTAATCAAAAGTATAAATAATATGTTAACTAATTTTTTTTATGGGGTTCCAAAGAAAATAATCACTCAATCATCTTGACCAAATGGTCTACAATCTGTAAACCATTTGGTTAAGAAGGCCTCAGCATAAGAACAATCTTTGACTCTCAAAATACTTCATCTTGTAAATTATGGATGTTTTTCAGAAGAAAAAAAACACAAATCATTATGGGCTAATTTAATGCCTTCAATATATTTTCATACATCTTATCCTCTCCAAATCTTTATTAAACTTAGAGACTCTAAGATCTGGAAAAGAATGATTAATATAAGGGAGATAGATGAGTAGTTTATTTTTTGAAAATGTTGGTCATGGCCAAATTGACTTCTGGCTTGACAAGTGGAACCACAAGCATCCATTTATCACCATTTCTCCTACTGAAAACAAGTATTGGTACCATGGTACCAAATTTCGGATTCCGGTCCAATGGTACTTGGAATTAAAAAACTTATTTACAATGTGCTTCCTTCTGATATTGAAAGAATTAATAAGATTCATATAAACCCCTCAGCTGAAGATAGTCTTATTTGGGAAAATTCTCGTTATGGTCTCTTCTCTTTCAAAGAAACATGAGAAAACATTAGAGAAAATATCATAAATTTCTTGTTTAATAAAATTCGGAACAACATCACTCCTTCAAATTTCTCATTCACACTTTGGAGAATCCTTAAAAACTTTATCTTTGTTGACTCTATCATACAGAAGAGATCATTTTCTTTGGCACCAAAAGGCCAATATTGCTACAACATTTAAAACACTAATCATCTCTTTGTTTCATACCAAATAGCATGGGAAGTATGGAAGTACTATTTGACATTTTAATTGGTCAATATATGTCCTTTAACCATCTAATTACAAGCTGGTTTATGTTTGTTAGTCAATCTGTCCATACCAGGACGATAATACCTTCAATCATATGTTGGTCCATTTGGATTACCATAAATAAAGTAAAATAAAATAATCACAATATAACTTTTAAGAATATAATTGATAAGGTTCTAAATATATTAACCTGCTTAGACACTTCTAATCTGATTAAAAATAAACACTGGATTGGTGATAACAAAATCACTAAAGACTTTGGTTTTTTTAATCATATAAAAGTCCCATTAAAACCTACATTAATTAAATAGATCCCTTTATTTCTTTAACATATTGAAATTAAACTGTGATGTTCTTGCCTCTCTAGTTGTGAATCCGGTGGTGGATTCATCATCAGAATGCATAAGAGTGATCTAATCAAATCCAAAGGCTCTTTATATGGTAAAAATACTCCATTGATTGCTGAATCTAGAGCTTCGATTGATCGTTTATAGAATGTAGAGATAACAACTATCATAATGTGTATATTGAATCCGATTCCTTGATTCTCATTGAAATGCTTAGCACAGGAAATAATCATTGGTATCTCAACACTTTGTTAAAGTGTTTTAGACATTTTAAAAAGCCTCAGATAACACTTAAATTTATATATAGAGATCAAAATTATGCTGTTGATTGGGTTTCAAAATGGACTATTGAAAATAAGATGAACTGTGAATTCTTGCAATATTACGTCCCTTCAAAATTAGGAGCTATTCTTTTGCTATAAAGCTTGAGCATTGACTATTTGAGATTAACTGAATAAATGATGTGTTCTTGGCAGTATATTTATAGAATTTATAACCTTTTAAAGCAGGTTTTATCCTGACTCATTTTTGTTCAGCTACCATCGGAACTCATATCAAGATACTGCTTACAATAAGAGGAAGCCTTAATCACCAAGCCACATAACGCCTGTCAAATGAAAGTTCTACTTCAATTTGGAAATCTAATTCTACGTCTATATAACATTTTATGGTCTAATTAGTTTTCATTCGATAAACAACAACGTATATTGCTTCAAAAAAAACTTATACATCTCATATGTAATTTTCTAATTTGTTTGCAATTAAAATATTCATTATTAAAAAAATGATATATTACTGTAAGATGCGATAATAAAAGATAAATTTACTACTCCCTGGTATATTGGACGTTTAAAGTATTACCATATATATTAATAAACATAATTATTAATTTTTTTTTATAAAAAATAAAAAATAATTTTTTTTTTATAAAAAATAAAAAATAAATAAACTTAAATGGTAAATAGAATGAGAGGTATATGACTACATGAATTCTTTTCAGTTTAATTTGTTAAATATAATATTTTTTTGTCCAAAAGTATTTAATATTTGATAATTCGTTGGGATAAGACATTCAAAATGGGACATCTCCCTTTCTAAAACAACTACGGTAATAAATCGGAAGGAGTAATATTTACTCAAGTCCCGATTTCAAAATTGAGACGTCGATGCTTTAAAGCGTCTCTTTACCACTTTATCTACTCCTAGTACTACTCACTCCTACTTGATATAATAATGACATTTACTACTGGCCCTCGATGGAAAATCGGACCACGATGGTTTCTGTTCGAATATTCTGTATAACAAACGTGTCATGTTTATATAACACCACGTACGAATAAGAAGTAAAATAAATAGCAGTAGCTTGTAGAACATGGACACGTTGACGGCTTCTATTCACGTGCTACGGACCCACCCCATGGTTTCAATTCGTAGTTAAAATGGACGGCCTAAGATCGATTTTCACATCCGACAGGCACAAGTAACATTATCGCCACCACTTACTTTTTTATTATATCTTTCTTTGTTTTCTTAACCAGACCATCGGCAGACACGTGCTTACGATAGTACTATAGTGACAAAGTTACACTAAATGGGCAGCAACAGGTCAACATCCAGCGTATGGGTAATATTTGGTGTTTTTATTATAATAAAAAAGCTATCTACCTATTAAATTATTTCATGAAATTGATACCTTTTACAAATTCTTTTAACATATTATAACATTCATAACATTTAAATTTCATTTTCAAAAGCTTTGCCAGGTTTTTCAATCATATCAAATTTATTAGCACTAAAACAACTTTATAGGTTTGGTTTTATATACTTGACAGAATTAAGTTTTAACTTTTTTTCTCAGATAAAATTTTAAGATTGAAACTTATATTTTTTAAATATGTTAGATATTTATAGATTAATAGGTTGATTGTCCTACTTTTCCAGTCATCGAATGATAAATGAATATTAAAAAAAATCGTTTTGGAAATCTAATTAATCCAAAAGAAATGAAATGACATGTCATATTTTGTCTACTATATTCTAGTTTATTCGCTAGATAGTTTTCGTCAATCAATGCGGTAAAAAATCTAATTATATTGAAAAAAATATAAGTTTTAATTGTCTTTTACCGGCAAATTCATTGCAAATTTAATTTTTTTAAATAAAAAAACAATAAAATAAAAACAAAATATATATTCTACCAACATTATACTTTTTAATCTGCCATTGAATGTTTGTATTTCAAGTGATGATAATCTGTCATTGAATGTCTGTATTTCAAGTGATGATGTGATCCTTAATATAGTAAGAGAACCAGCTATTAAGAATACTGCAAATGTGCCATTAGAGATTCAAAGTACAACTTTAAAATTTTCTAATCATGTAGAAAATCCAGTTAAAATAACTAATGAGGATATAATTAATGAAATTGAGAATATAAAGTTGAATAATCCTTTTAAACCTTTGTCTGATAATGAATTTGAAGAAGTAGATGATGCTGTAGATGATAATAGAATGAAAGATAGGTCTAGTTTAAGTGAGTCTAATTCACCTAATCAAAGAAACATGTTAAAAGAGACCTCTAATGTCAGTTTAAGAAGATCTGCTAGAAACAGAATGTTAACTAGATCAAGGAATTTTAAAAGGTCTTTAGGATCTTCTTATAGAAGTTTTAGATGACAGTGTTGTTAAATTGGAATATAAGGGGTATTGGTAATTTTAAATCATTAAGAAGATTAAGGCATTTAGCTAAAAAAATTGTTGTTGACATAATTGCTCTTCAAGAGCCTTTTATATCAGTAGATAAAATTGATTCTGTTTGTGTAAAACTTGGTTTTGATTCTTATTTTGCAAATGTAAATAATAAAATTTGGTTATTTTGGAAAAATGGTTTTGAAGTCAATGTGTTAGATAACTTTGATCAACTATTAAATACTATGGTGAATCATTATGCTTCAAAATCTGTAGTTTCAATTACTATAGTATATGCTAAGTGTAATAGGGCTCATAGGTTAATGTTGTGGGATCAGTTAAGGATTATTTCTATTACTAATCTTCCCTGGCTGGTTGCTGGGGATTTTAACACTATTTCAAACTTAAATGAACAACTGGCATGTAGTAATCTTTGCACTAGAGGTATAGATGAGTTCAATATGATGATACTAGATTGTAAGTTAGAAGACCCAGGGTATATTGGATCAGATTATACTTGGACCAATAAGCATAAATGGAAAAGATTAGATAGGATTTTGCATAATGATAAATGGGGAGAGACTTTTAATGTAACAAAGGTTAATCATTTACCTAGATCATATTCAGATCACTCTCCGTTGTTAGTTACAGTTACAAATAACACCTTTTATAGAAAGCCATCCTTTAGATTTCAGAATATGTGGACTAAACATGAAGATTTCTTTTAAACTGTAGAGGAAAACTGGTCTAAACAGATTAGGGATTCTTCTAGCATTTTTGTTTTTTGGTCAAAGCTTAAGAGACTTAAGAAGCATCTAGTATGTTGGAATAAGGAGAAATTTGGAAATATTTTTGACCTTATAAGTAAAACAGAAGAAGAAATTAAAGTTTCTGAGTTAAGATTAGAAGAGGATAATAATATTGATAATAGAGCTAAATTAGATAGTTTGAATGTTACTTATTCTATGCTGCTTGAGAGAGAAGAGATTTTCTGGAAACAAAAAAGTTATTCTAATTGGGTTATAAATGGTGATAGTAATTCTAAAATGTTTCATAGTTATGTTAAAAAAAGAAGGTCAAAAAATATTATAATGGGAATCCAAGAAAACAACAATTGGATTGACAAGGATAGTTTGATTGGCTCTTCTGCAGTTAATTATTTTTCAAATTTGTTAAATAAGACTCCTATAGAAAATGATATAGTGTCAGTTAGAAGCTTGATTCCTAGGTTAATCTCTGATATAGATAATGACTTTATACTACAGTTGCCTTCTTTAGATGAGTTGTATGTTGTTATCAAAAGTTTAAATGTTGACAGTGCTTCTGGAGTTGATGGTTTTAACTCCACGTTTTATCTTGATTGTTGGTATATAATAAAGGATGATCTGTTAAATGCTGTGATAGATTTCTTTACTGATGTTATGTTGCCTAAAGGATTGTTTGCTACATTGATTTGTTTAATCCCTAAAACAAAATCACCTAAAACATGGTTACAGTTTAGGCCTATCAGTTTATGTAATGTTCTTAATATTATCATATTTAAATTAATAAACTTTAGATTAGCTAAGTTTCTGCCTATAATAATCTCTAAAGAACAAGGAGCGTATGTAGAACTTAGGACTATTCAAGAGAATATTTTAATTACTCAGGAACTAGTTAAAGAACTGAACAAAAAAACTAGAGGTCATAATGTAATCATTAACTTAGATATGTCTAAAGCTTTTGATAACTTAGATTTTAAGTTTATTTATGATGTCTTGCTGTCTTTTGGTTTCAATGATAAAGTCATTCTGTTAATTAAAAAGTGCATTGAGAATGTTAGATATTCAATAATAGTTAATAGTTGTGCCTATGGATTTTTCAAATCTGTTAATGGTCTTAGACAGGGTGACCCTTTGTCTCCCTGTCTATTTATTATAGCAGAGGAGTTCTTAATAAGGGGTATTAACAATCTGATAAATCTGAATAGCTTTATGTCATATAATATGAAAAGTCTAGTTAAAGTCAATTGTTTGGCTTATGCAGATGATATAATACTGTTTGTAAATGGTTCACAAAGAAGTATTAGGTTGTTATCTAATTTTTTAGATAAATATCAATTACTTTCTAGTCAACAGATTAACAGACAAAAGACTACGTTTATTCCATCTATAAGAATGAATAGAACTAGTTTATATGCCTTAGAAAACATCTTAGGATTCAGGCCTGCTAAGCTACCTTTTACTTATCTAGGAATTCCGATTCATTCTAATAATTATTCAGTTCATTTTGAGAAACTGATTGATAAGATAAGAAATAAAATTACTGATTGGAACTCTAAACATATATCATTTGGAGGGAAGTTAACATTGATAAACTCTGTCTTAATGTCATACCCAATATATTATTTACAATCTATAAACTTACCTATGAAAACAATATCTAGAATTGAGAAGATATTAAACAAATTTTTGTGGGGTTATAGTGATTCTAATAAGCACATGATATGGTCTAGTTGGGAGAAACTGTGTAAACCATATAATGAGAATGGTTTAAATTTTAGGAACATAAGAGATATACAAACTGCATATTCTTTCAAACTGTGGTTGAATTTTAGAGAAAATAAGTCTTTATGGTCTAGTTTGATGCATTCTAAATACTGTTCTAATATTCATCCATTACAGTCTACTCTTAAAGGTTCTGATTCTAAAATATGGAGAAGGATGTTTGAAGTTAAGGTTAGAGCTGAGTCCTATATAGGATGGAATGTAGGTGTGGGTAATATAGATATCTGGTTAGACCACTGGTTTGGTTCTAGACCTTTAATAACATTAACAGCCTTAATCTCTAGACATTATACACTTTCAAAGATAAATGAGTATTGGGTTGATAATGAATGGAATGTTGATAAACTGCTAAGAATGTTGCCTTCTGCATATGTGACTAAAATCATTAGAGTTCAGTTTAATACTCTTGCATTAGATTCAATTGTTTGGAAACTATCTGTTGATGGTAATTTTAGCTTAAAAACAGCAGTGAATGATATAAGATGGAAGGGTGCAAAATCTCTAATAAAAGATAAAATCTGGAATTGTGTTACACCTAAAAAATGTTCCTTTGTTCTTTGGAGAATCATGAATAATATGCTAAGTGTTGATAGTAAGTTACAACAATTGGGTTTTAGCTTAGCCTCTAAATGTTATAGATGTTTGAATTCAGAAAACTTGAACCATGTATTTGTTGAATGTGAAACTGCTTGGCTTACTTGGTCATATTTTTCTGCTATATTTAGGATAAGTATAGGGAGATACATGACTGTAAATAACATCATTAACCTCTGGTTTAGGTCTACAAACAAAAGAACTCATATTAGAACTGTTTTGCCATCCTTGATTGTTTATTCTATATGGCATAGTAGAAATAATAGCAAACATAATGATAAAATCTTACCATCTAAAAGATTAATCAACCACATATTATACATGTTAACAGCCTTAGACTATGGTAGGCATTTAACTAGGAAGAATTGGTCTAAAGACCTTCATATAGCTAAGGAATTACACTGTTTTAATCATATTAAAACTGCTTTGTTAAATTAGTATGTGGTTTGGTCTTTGCCTGTTAGTAATAGGTTGAAACTGAATGTAGATGGTTGTCTCTTCTAAATGGTGAGGCTAGTTATGGTTTTATCATTAGGAATAGCTTAGGTTCTACTATTATAGATAAAGGTGATCTAATAGGTAAATGCTCTGCTATAATGGCAGAGGTCATTGCTCTTATAAATGGACTCATATATTGTGATGATAATGGCTTGAACTGTGTTGATGTTGAAACAGATTGTCTAGAATTATTTACTATGATGGAAACTGGTAGATATCCTTGGTATTTAGATAAGTTGTTGCAATATTGTAGAATACTTTTTAAACCACAAATGACATTGAAACATATATATAGAGAGAAAAATTCTGTTGCTGATTGGGTAGCTAAATACGCATTAAAAATTCATTCTAGTTTCATAGTAAGATCATCACATACTTTGAAAGAATTAAATGCAATAACTCTGTTGGAATCATTAAACTTAGGACATTTTAGATTTTTTGATTAACCAATTGGCAAGTTGAAAGACTTGACAGTTAATGTGTCTTGATTTTATAGAGCAGGTGCAAGACTGATGGAGTATATAGTAATGGAAAGCAAGTGGATAAAGTCTGTAAAGGTTGGGCAACAAAGGAAGATAAGGAAGAAAAGATAGGCAGCAGGGAGAGAGAGGCTTGAAGGAAGGCAGCAAGGAGAGAAAGACTTGAAATAAGGCAGCAAAATTGCTAGGATTAGATTGATTATATATGTATAAGTTAACTACACAATGTAGTTTTACTTAGTTAAGAAATTCTTAACCAATCAATCCTGGTTCTGTAATGAACAAGTTGTAAACTTTTAGATTGGATTCAATAGAATTTCATTTTTTGGGAAAAAAACATTATACTTTTTAAAAATACACATTTTTCTATTTTTCGCCTATTAATTTGGATTTTAAACTTTTTGGAAACAAAATAGTTTTTTACATGTTTAATAATTTAGATATTTTAATTTTATAAACTTTACGTTTGACCACTATATATAGTAAATAAATAAAAGAATAATTTTTCAAATCATACTTTCAATAAAACAAATTATGATTTATTAAAATAAAAATGATTTTTTATTTTTTAGTAGTAGTATCAATACTGATTTAAAAAAAAGGGTACTTTTAGACTAACGATTATGGTTATTAAAATAACAGTGTAAATCATAAAATATATGAATTAAATTATTTAATCGATTTCTAACCACTATATATTCATAAAAAGTAATATATTATTAAATTATTATTTATTTGTTTTAAAATAATATATATATATATATATATATATAATCAAAATGAGATTATATTTAATAAGTAAAATACAATTAAATATTATAAAATAATTTTTTTAATAAAAAACAGAATTTTTTGATTAACTGAGAATGAGCTAAATGGATTTGAAGTAAAATAAAAGTTTGTGTATATACTTCGTTCCAAGGAAAATAAATTTTTAGCAAGGAGCTAAATTTTTACAATTTGAGAAAAATATGTATTTGTTAATGATTTTATTATTCCTTTTGAATCAGGATGAAATCATACAACAGTTTTTGATTCGGTGTCATTTGAAGAGATACCATTTAGGGTAGTTGAATCAAAACCCATTTTGCGGAAGGTCTTGATTAGAATTGATTTCTGAGCATGAGAGCAAGAGAGTAGTCCATCACCATGTGGTTCCAGCTTGAGTCATCATGTCCATCCTTCCATAGTCTTTATTGCTAGAATTTGTCTGTCTATCATTCATTTTGCATTTTGATTGTGTACTTGATTTTTTATCTGAATCCTGCCATATAGAAATGTTTGGTCAAGAGGATCATGCCAAGAATGTTAGTGCAATTTAATAAATAGAAAAACATTTCAGTTTAATAATCTAATGTAACCCAAATTAATATTTTCCAAGAAGATAATGGCAGATAAGGAACAGTCGTAGCATCAAGCTTTTGGCTCATATAGATATATCTGATGGTCATCTGTGATGAAATTAATTTCTTACAAATAAAAACTAATGGGGCAGAGAAACCAATGGGTCTTTCCAAAACTCGACATTATAAAAAGAATTAAAGAATCAATTTCAATATCTAAATGTTTAAAGTCTTTTGATTTACACGAAATAAGACCTTCTGCTCTGGTTTCTGCAATTAAAAGCGTATTTTCTCAAAATAGTTTACCAATAACATACATTAAGATACCATTAACATCTCTAATGAAAAACAACCACTTGATCTCTGTTTTTTTTTTGGTATAAAAATGCGTTAAATTAATAATAAAAGTTGTACATGAGTTCGGGAGGCGGTTGCCTCATTACAGGTACTCATCCGGATTGGGTTGAGTATATTAGAGTAAAATAAAATAAATTACAATTGTGCTAGTGGCGAGGTTTAGTGGGTGGTTTGCTATCCGGTGAACCTGGCTTTCGTTCCTTTGAATCGATATCTGAGATCGGATAGTACATGGTGGGTTATGCTTGTGAAAGGGGATTGTTTATTGTTGAAGATTCTGTCATTCCTTTCCCTCTAAATGTAGTAGACTGTGGCACAGAAAGCCGTTTTCCAATGAGCTGTGTCGTCTGTTGTGCTGTTCCAGTTGCATGCTTGGTCAAGCCATAGGGGCCAAGAGAGAGGGGGAGGAGGATAATGTAGCTTTTGAGCTAGAGATTCCCATATTGCGCTAGAGTATTGGCATTGGGCTAAGATGTGATTCGGGGTTTCATTTGAGGTTTCACATAGGACGCAGCTTGGGGGGGAGTCTAATCCCCACGAGATGAGTTTATCTCGAGTAGTGAGCTTGTTTTGGATGGCAAGCCAAGTGATGAAGGAATGTCTGGGAATTGAATATTTGTGCCAGACTAGAGAAAACCATGGGATCTTGTTCCTGCTTGGTCTGAGGTAGTTGTAGGTGCTACTTATGGAGAAGGATAGACTATGTTTGTTGGGAAGCCATAAGAATGTGTCCTTTGTCAATGAAGGGGGGGGGGAGATTTTGGATGGCTGATGCTATTTCCAAAAGGGAGGTGTTGAGAATTCTGCTGGGGGATCTAGCTTGAGGGGGCCAACTCCAGCGGCCGCTTTGGTTGAGGTCTTTCACCATTGTTAAGTTTCGGAGGCGAGAGAGGGATTGGATAGTGGGTCCGTATCGGTCAATCAAAGAGGTGGGGAATAGCCACGGGTCATGCCATATGGAAGTGTCTTCTCCATTGCCGATTTCAACTCTGTAGAGGTTGGCGGCTACTGAGCGGAGGTTGAGGATTTTTCGCCAGCTCCAGCTCTCGTTAGGGGGTATGGGTAATGTCCAGAAACATTTGTTTTTTATTTTCTCCGTTAGGATCCATTTAGTCCAGAGAGAGTTCTCATTTTTTGTGAGAATGGACCAGAGGAGTTTAAGGGTGGCCGCCTGATTCCAGATTTTTAGATCTGGTATCCCAAGGCCACCCTCTTCTTTGGACACGACTATCCTTTCCCAGGCGATTTTTGATCCTGTTATCTTCATTTCTGAGCCAGACCAGAGGAATCTTCGAAGGAGTTGTGAGAGCTCTTTGAGGACTCTGATTGGGAGGATGAATATTGAGGACCAGTAAACTTGGGTAGAGAAGAGGACTGAGGTGATCAGCTGAAGGCGGCCAGCGTAAGAGAGTTGCTTCGAAGTCCAGGAGTTGATCCGATTAGTGATTTTGATGAATAGGGGTCTGCAGTCGTTATAGGTGAGTCGAGAAGAGATGAGGGGGACTCCCAGGTACCGTACTGGTAGGGATCCTTCCACGAAGTTAAGAAGGGAGAGGATTTCTCGTTTGATGCCCGGGGAGGTCCCTGAGAAGAAGACTTGACTTTTGGCGGGATTTAGTTGAAGCCCTGATAGAGCTTCAAATTCATGAAGACCTTCGAGGATGAGTTTTATGGAGGGGGAGTTTGCTCTGCAGAGTATGAGGAGATCGTCGGCGAAACAAAGGTTGATGATACGGAGCTTTTGACATTTCCAATGGAAGCCGAAGGAAGGGTGTCTGCTCTTTTCCTGGAGGATGCTGGAGAGTACCTGCATTACTAGGACGAAGATATACGGGGAGAGGGGGTCTCCTTGCCTGAGGCCTTTGGCGCCAGGGAAGTAACTGGATATTTTGCCGTTTATGCATACGGCATAGGAGGGGGAGGTGATGCATTGGATGATCCAGTTTATCATGTTAATTGGGAAGTTCATGGCGAGAAGAATATCAAGCACGAGTTCCCATAAGTAACGAACGTCCTTTTGACGTACTGGGTCGTTTAACCCTCTAACGTTCCAACATGCAAGTTTCATTAAAACAAATTAACAGGAGGATTAAAGAAAAGCTAATACAGATTGGGGTTATCCCCATACATACTTGAGAAGGTAGCCTTATTTGCTGCTTTAGGTCTTGGGGAGGTGATCTCTGTAGAGGAAGGTTCGCCTTCTTCGAGTCCTATCTGGGCTGCTGCAGGGGTATTGCTTGCTACGATGAAACTCTTGGTCCAACTGGCTTGAATGGTCGCTTGTCTTAACGTTTCTGGGGTGGGGGCTTCGCTGTTACTTGAGTCTGAAAGTGTGATGTGGGGTGGGTTGATCATTGGCTCTTTTCCGGGGCGATGAGAATTGAGGCTTGTTGTAGGGGCAGGATCCGCGATTAAATGGCATGCAGCGGCCGCGTGACCGAAAGAGAGGCATCGGTTGCATATGGTGGGGAGGCCTTGGAATTCTACTTGAATGACGTGGTTTCTGCCCAGGCATCTTATGGTGATGGTGGAGGGGAATTTTGAAGTGGCTTGCATTATGATGCAGATCCTGGCATAGCTTAGTCGGGTTCTGTCTGCCGTTTGGCTGTCAACGTAGATGGGGGTTCCTAAGTAGCTCCCCAAGATGCCCAATCCTTTTTCCGTCCAAAGTTCATGGGGCATACCATGAAACTTGACCCAGAGAGGGATTGCTTTTAGGGCTTCTCTTGTTAAGGTTTCCATTGGCTCCCATCTCTTTAGGAAGACCGGGTGGCTACTGAAAAACCAGGGGGATTTTTCTAGTACTTCGGTTGCGTTGTCGGCTGTGGAGAATTTGAAGAAGTAGTGTCCGGATGGGGTAGGTTTGCATTCTTGGAGGCCGTAGGTACTCCATATTTGGTTTGCTAGGGTTTGTACGTGAGATACGGCTCTTTTCTTGGAAAGGAAGTATCCTGAGAGGCATTTTGCCCATTCCTCTTTGTCACCCGATATCGCATCATCCGGGAAAACAAGGGTGCCTTGGTCTATAAGGAGGTCCTCTGTTTTTTGAATTTTCATGGGGGAGCGAGGGTCTGGTTGTGCTACGATGTGAGCCCAGGATCTGGTTGGTGCTCCGGCGTGGTGGATATTGAGCATTGGGGCTGATTCGGCTATAAGTTGAGGAGGGATAGTGTTGCTGTTTCCCCGGACATGTCGGAAGGCGCTGTTTTGCTTCCAAGGACCGGAATGGTCTGGTCGAATTCCTAGAGGGCGGTGGGCTTTCGAGGGTCTGGAGAAGGCGTATCCTTTGCTGTTGCGACCCGGGTATGATTCTGGAAAAGTCGCAGGAGATGGAATCGGGTTTAGCTTAGGGGTTTGGGATGGTAGAGGGGCGGTTGAGTGGATGATGGTGGAAGGTTGGACCTGGATTCTGGGGGAGGGTGCAATGGCTTTACTGGCTTGAATAGCTTGTTGGAGGGTGAGGACAGCAGTGGAAAGAACACTGGTTTGAGGTGGAAGAGTGTTTGTTTGGGTGAGGAGTGTTGTCGGATGGTCTTTGTTGAACAAGTAACGGCTGGTAACGGTAGTGGTTTCAACTATCGATGGGGGGGGGGGGCTAGCGATAGAAGGTTTGCTAGGGTTGGGTCATGCATGCATATAGGGTTTTGGTTTGCATGCATGGGGGTTTGCATGCATGAGGCTAGGGTTGGAGGTTTTGGGTATGAGGACGAGGCAGAGTTGTTGGAGTGGGTTGAGGGCGGTTGTGTCAGCTGGGAAGTTTGAGACAAGGGAGGAGGGGTTGGTTGCGGGTTTAGCGGGTTGACTGGAGAGGACCAGGTCAGTCCAGGGATAGAGGCCTTATCGCTTCCATGCTGGCCCGATTTCGAGAGGGATTCTGGAGTGATGATATTGGGTCGCGGGTTGTCTTCAAGGTCTGATATGGCTTTGAGAAGTCTTTCGTTGCTGTCGAAGATTGCTTGGAGTTGCTGATCCGTTGTCGGAGATGATGAAGGGTCGATCTCCGATGGGTCTTCTTCCTCCGAGCTTTCGATGGCGATAGATTTGGTTCCCGGAGGGGATAGGGACAGTGGGGATGGAGCCCTGTCCGGCATGTCTGAGTCAGTGGTCTGCTTAGGCTGAAGCTTGCGGTTGGGAGAGCTTGGTGGGGGTGATCCATGCACGGACAGAGGTAGTCCATGCATGCCGGCAGATTTTGGGGGAGAGGTGGAAGAGGGGGATGAAGACCGGGTCTCCAAGGACAGTGACGTGCTTGGGCTGGAGGGTCTTGAAGAAGTGGTCGGTGGAGGGGCATGTTTCTCGCTGAAACGGGGGGTGATCTTGCGGTTGGGGCGTCTGGAGGAGGAACTCCTTCTAGTTTCCACCATTTTTGGTGAGGGGGAGCGCGTGGTGTGATGGAGGTGATGGGAGAGTCGGCTTTTTGTGAGGTCGAGTGAAGGGGAGTAGGGTACTGGTGGTGAAGGTAAAGATGGAAAGGAGTGGTGATGAATAGACAGTGGGGGAAAGGTTTTTGAAATAGGTTGAGTGGGAGTGGGGACAGAGATGAGGTCGGTTTCAGGGATGGTGAGGAAGAGAGAATGGAACGGTTGGTGAACAGATTCCGATTTGCGAAGGAGGAGAGAGAGCGGTTTGGGGGGACGGTTTTCTGTAGGGAAGGGAAAAGGAGTGGGAGTAAGGGTCAGGTTAAAGGTTTTGGATTTGGGGCGTAACTGTTTGGAGGTTTTACAGTTTTGCAGAGAGTGGTTATGCGGTATGATGACGATGGTGGAGTGAAAGAGTGGGTGAGTTTTTAAGGGAGAGGGAGTGGAAGAGGTACCTGGTAGGCGAGGGGATAGAGGGAGCTTAAGGTGAGAGGTAGGGTTTGGCTTGTACGATAGTATAACATTAAATGAAGAGAGAGGAGAGGAGAGAGGGTGAAGAGCATTAAATGAAGCTGTGCATGCTTTGCTCTCTCGATTGGTCAGTTGAGGAGAGAGACAGAGCCTACAAAAAGAATTTGAATCAAGGTTGTGAGGTTTGCGATAGGTTGATTCAGGCGGATTTTTTCGAGGAAAGCCTTGGAGGGTGGGTTGTCTCGAGTTTGGAGTCTTGGCCAGTGCGTCACAAAGGAGAGAGAAGACGCCGTGTATCGCATTCAATGCAGCAACCTTGGGAACCCGAACGATGTGGAGGCTGGTCGTGAGGGTGGCCTCCTGGTGGAATAATGCCGCTGTTTCTGGCATTAATGGAGGGGTGGTAACCTCCATTAATGGTGAATGGAGAGGAGTGGGGAGTATGTTTAATGCCCCTCTACCCACTTGTTGACAGAGGATGTGAAAGGGTTTCACGCAATCATTAATTCGCCAGTTGACAAGCGTGCTTTGGGCTTGCTTTCTTGTCATTGGTGTCTGAAATTTCTTTATGGAGTTTAAAAACTCCATTAATGGAGCTTGAAAAGGAGAGGGAGAAGCTATTTGGGATCCTATTTCTTGAGAAGTGAAGAGAGATATGCTTTCTGCCCCATCTGCAAGCCAAAAGGCTTGTAGTGGGGAAGGAAACCGATTAATTATGAAGATCAGCCTTAGGATTTACAAGGAAGAAGAAGGTTTGGGTTATGTTTCTAGAGAGTTTCTCTCTCTAGAAAAACTAGCTGTTACACTTGATCTCTGTTGATCAAACAAGAGCCATCATAGTTAATTTTGAATCTGTTTTCAATAGGAGGGTACCATTTAACATATGAGTAAGGATTTGATATAAGAAGGTGATGAGGACATCATATTGAATATGTAGTTTTAATGTCTCCTCACCAATGTTTAGCTTTTAAAATATTTGCACTTTCGATATTTGAAATAATCATGATTACTTTGTTGATTATACTTTGAGAAGTTGACTTGATGTGTTTATATTTTGATTTATTTCTTGCATTCCAAATGGACCATCAAATGATGGCGGGGATTAAAGATATTTTATCTTAGTATTTTTTTATTTATCTTCGTGTATTGTGTGTGTATCTTGACACGTCTTTGATTATGCTGAGATCTGTAGGAGTCAGACGACAATCTATGATATAGTCAATGTTCTTGAAGTGTTGGTGTAAAAATATTTTCCTTTATTAATTTGATTCATGTATATGTTGGATTTTCGAATTTAATTTACGTAGGTCAGTGCTAAAATTAAGTTCTTGTAAAAGAGAAAAAACAGTATACATGGAAAGGGTTTAAAGCAATCCCTGGAATTTTCTAAGTCAAATATGCAATCTTCTAAGTTAACTTTATGGGTTATGCTAACGTTGCTCATAATTATTTGGATTAAAATTTATAAATACAACACTAAATTTTTGTTTTATACTAATCCAATCAATTCATTATTTTATATGACCATGTTATTACCTTTTTGTTCTATACTAACTTTTTTAATTCATTATTTTATACTAACCTCTTATTACAATAATAAATATATTAATCTAAATAATTAATTACCATATTTACACTAATTATATATAAAAAAACTAATAATAAAAAAAAACAAGAGTTAAATGCTTACCCATCAATTTTAATATTTTTAACAAATTAGTATTTTTTAAACCATTCTTTTATTTATAAAAAGATGAAAGGTTTATTAATTAGGTATTTTTTTATTTGAAATTAATCTCTTTAAATAAGTATATTTTGTTTGTTTAAAAAAACATTAAATTTAACGTTAATATTAAAAATAATAATAACAAGTTCCGTGTTAATATTAAAAAAAATGATAATAAGGTCCTTATAAATTTTAATCTCCATTATTTATAATGTAAAAATCAAAATTATCTATACAGTGGTAAAAATCAAATCAATCTATACAATTGTAAAAATCAAATTAATCTTCAAATTTTAAGTAATTTATTTTTTAAATTATTCTTTTGTTAGAACAATTGTTTTTTAAAATAAATAAATTTTGTTTGTTTAAAATACATATCCATTATCCGCTAAGGTTTGAACTCAAGTGCTTTGGGATCCTACCTCTACCTCAGCTTGTTCTACTGCGATATGGAGTACTTAAGTATAAGCTTATTAAAACTATATACATAAATTTGTGGATTCCTGGCACCTCTTCATACTTTTATTACTAGAGATATTGTATTGAGCAACCAGTTCTTCCATTTTAAGGAGGATTTTCAAAACTCCGAAAGCGATTATGTAAGACACCACGGTTCTTCTTGCGCTTTGGACCCCAAGATGAAAACATCAGCTTCTATTTAGTATTTTTATGATCTAGGTGGTTATTTATATCGTGTATATTGTCCTTCCGTAGATCATATGAAACTTTCAATATGGTATAAAATGACAACCTTTTCTTTCATCAAATTGAGAAATGACAACTGCCACAACTATTGTAATGGTAGCAGTAACAACTTGGTTTGGTATAAACTCAAGAGACTCAAGAAGTTTCTCAAAGAGTGGAACACTAACCACTTTGGCAACATCTTTAACAAAGTTAAAGCTGCCACTGAAGATGTGAAAAATAAAGAGACCATCCATCAAGTGAGGATTGTCTAACCTATTCAAGACTAACAATGACATGCAATTCTATGTAAAATTAGGTTACCTTCTTCCAAGCTTAGCATTTGTTGATGATGTCCTGATCTTCACCAACAGCTTGCCATCCACCATTAATAAGCTCAGTTCCCTGCTTGACAAATATCAGCAAATATTTGGTCAAATTATCAATAAAGAAAAGACCAAAATTATTACTTCTACTAGATCATCTAATAAGGAAAGACTGAGTCTTACCACTGGATTCAACGTGGACACTGCCCCCTTCACCTACCTTGGCATCACCATATCTGCAAACAACAAAGGGAAGAATTATGCTCTCTTACTTGAATTTTTTTTATAATAAGATTAACGAATAGGACATGAAACACCTATCATTTGGTGGCAGAATATCCCTTATCATTAATGTTTTACACCCTATCATTGGTCCTCTTGGAATCATTTGTGTAAGCCTTTCGAGGAGGGTGGCCTGAACATCAAAAGACTTGTTGATATTCAGCACACCCTATCTAAAAATAATAGTTCATCTTTCGCAGGAAAAAGGGTCTTTGGTCTGACATCATGCATCATATGTACTGCGCTAACACTCATCCTACTAAAACTAATTTAAACTCAGCTGACTCTATTGCTTGGAAAAGGCTTCAAAACATTAAAAATGATGCTGAGAAAAACATTAAGTGGACTTTAAGGCAATGGCTATGTTGATTTTTGGCTGGATGAGTGGCATGATATGCCTCCCATTCTTAGAACAACAGTTCTGAGAACTAGTTTTTTCTTGTCAAGTTTAATACCTTTTGGAAAATCAACAAGTGGGACAACTCCACACTTTTGACCTTCCTGCCTCAAGATCGTGTTAACAAAATATTTACTTTTAAAATCAATCCTGAGCAAGAAGATAAAATAGTGTGGAAATTGACTAATGACAGAAACTTAAACACTAATTTAACTTGGGATAGCATCAGAAACAAAAACATCAAAATCAAATTTTACAAAAAAAAATTTGGAACCACACTATTTTATTACAGTTGTGAAGAGAAGAACCATCTCTTCGTAAACTGCAACTTTGCCTGGCAGATTTGGAATTACTTTGGATATCTCTTTAAGATTCCTTTGAAGCGAAGCATAACTATTATTCACATTCTCCATTGTTGGTTCTGGTCTTCTAAAAGCAAATTCTATATCACCCATCTTGTCCCACAGATTATTTGTTGGACAATATGGTTTAACCGGAACTGCTCTAAATTCAATAACACCCATGACAACCACATGAGTGTTGTTGATAGAATCACCAGAACCATAATGGGAATTGACTCTGGAAACCTTCTCACTATTAAACATCAGTCTAATGTAATCGACGCAGGTGCTACTTTGGGTTGCAGAACAATAAACAATAAGAAGAAGAAAAGTGGTTACCAGAAATGGATGTTTCCAAGTCATGGAAGACTCGAGATCAACGTCGATGGAGCCTGCAACTCCACAGGCGAATCCAGTGGAGGCATACTGGTCAGAGATGAGTAAGGCAACATCATCCTTGGAGCTGGTAGATTGTTTGGCAAGCTGAATCCTTTCTTAGTTGAGTGTAAAGCCCTAATCGAGGGCCTCCTTATCTGCAAGCGAAACCAGTGGCAAAATGTTGACATCGAATCAGACTGCCAGGCCTCCTTATCTGCAAG
The DNA here is from genome assembly GCA_036936605.1 of Limnanthes douglasii subsp. nivea. NCBI lineage: Eukaryota > Viridiplantae > Streptophyta > Magnoliopsida > Brassicales > Limnanthaceae > Limnanthes > Limnanthes douglasii. Next base: position 182,225,335 of record JAUPFV010000003.1, read on the forward strand.
CGAAACCAGTGGCAAAATGTTGACATCGAATCAGACTGCCAGACCCTAATCAACGTCCTTACCACTAGCATTGATGCTCCTCTCCTCCAATCGACCATTGCTATATGTCGAAGCCTTATTCACCCATTCATGTCCCTTAGACACATCTCCAGAATGCAGAACCACGTTGCTGACTAGATGAGTAAGGCAACATCATCCTTGGAGCTGGTAGATTGTTTGGCAAGCTGAATCCTTTCTTAGTTGAGTGTAAAGCCCTAATCGAGGGCCTCCTTATCTGCAAGCGAAACCAGTGGCAAAATGTTGACATCGAATCAGACTGCCAGACCCTAATCAACGTCCTTACCACTAGCATTGATGCTCCTCTCCTCCAATCGACCATTGCTATATGTCGAAGCCTTATTCACCCATTCATGTCCCTTAGACACATCTCCAGAATGCAGAACCACGCTGCTGACTGGATTGCTAAGTGGATCTTGAACAACAATTAGGACTACGATTTCAAGGGAGTCAATGCTCCAAACCCTATCTTGGCTATCGTAACGCTCGAAAGCCTTGAAATTGGATACATTGACCCGGGTTAGTCTGTTTCATGGTGGAAGCTGTTCTCGAGGTTTTGTTTATGGTTTGAAGAAGACGACTGAAATGTCGTAGATTTAAGGGTATTCAATTGGGGATTTTAGATTTTGGACTTTTTATGAATTCGTCCTTATAAAGTTACTCTGTTCACAATTTCAGAATTTCGCCTGTAAAATTTTATATTGAGTAATAAACGGTTCTTTGCTTTAAAAAAAGGTCAAAGTGCAATCGACGAACAGATAGCACGAACCAACAAAAACCAAAAAGTACGCCACTTCATCAAAGAAAACACTGCAAAATGAGAAGGTAGCGAAGAGATTGATTGGTACAATATGAAGAATCAATTATCCGAGGAGGATTAAAAAAACCAGACAAAAAGATACAGATAGATTCTTCTTCAAAATAAGAAAGAAAGGAAAGACGGCGGCCTCTCTAGAGTTTTCTAGAGAGAAAACCCTAGAGAGCCTTGTTCTTCTATATTTGAATTATATCGACAGGCAAAGTTGAGTTTTTTTCTATTAAAAAGTTTTTGGTCGGTAAAAATTTAACGATACAGAAAAAAAAGTTAACAGTACCAATTTTAAACGATTTACAGGATTTGGTTATCATCGGTTTCAGTAGTTCGTGTTGACTGCGAGTCCACTTATTCCGTGCGACGGTCGCTCGACAAAACAACCATGCATAACAATGCACGGTTAACAGTACATCAGTTTAACTTAGTCCGAATTCACAATAAATCTGACAGCTAAGTTAGTTTACTCTACAAACATTATTGAAATCTAATCCAACTTGTAAAAGATTAAAGATTATAATGATCAATGTATAATTTGTACGCAATTATCTAATATATAACCTCAATCCTTACTTAAATTCACAAATGGGTTTACTCTATGAATTGAATAGTTTGTGTAAAAGAAAAATCTAAACTCATGTTTTAACATTATAAAAAGATAAAAATCTTCGATTTTTTTAACGATTATTCAATTATTTAATTTTCCGTCTAAACTAGTGCTTTATATTTCGTTTACTGTTCACTGAATTAATCATTCTATATATTTTCTAGAAGTTTTGTTTTTTAATTTTTATTCCAACTGCGATATAAATCAACTATCGGAAACCTATTTTTTTCCATCCATTTTTTTTTATTAACTAATTGTAAATTACAAAATCAAAGGAGTTAAAGTTAATTTTCTCAAAATTCAAAACGAAAATGAAATTGGAGCCAATCTTTCCCCCCGAAACCAATGTAATAACAATTTGAAAATGAAGACAGCATTATTCTTCATTCTTCACCAGCAAATCTCAAAGAGTCATCCAAGACATCAAGCATCATCTTTATACAACAACTCTTTTTCAGCAAACAACTTGAATCTTCATTTTTTAAAGCTTCATTCACCTCCTGACCTTTCCTACAAAATATAGTAAACCCTAGTAGTATCGAAAGTTCCAATAAAAGCTTAATCATCTTGAATGTATCACAACCCAATGCTTTCGAGAAAAGTGATTGCAAGAAGTTCGGGGGGAACATTGGACTGCTGAAAATTGAGCTTAAGCTTACACTTTAGGGTCAATTTTGCAAGCCAATCAGCTGCTTGGTTCCGGACCCTAGAGATGTGCTTTAAGCACATGTTTTTGTTAAGAAATTTGCGGCAATAACTTACATTTGGGTCTTCAAAGTCTGTACTAGGATTATTTGTAAGCTGATTGATAAGAATCACGGAATCAGATTCGATGTCTATATGAATCCAGTTGTTTTTGTAACAAATCGTTAAGCCTTCCAGCATAGCCATGGTTTCAGCTTGAAGGGGAGTAGATTTTCCCAAAATATTTCCACTGGCTTGAATAATGTCCCCAACGATGTTCCTGAAAAGAATACCCGATCCAGCTTCACCATTAGTAGCACAAGAACCATAAACATTCATTTTAAGACGGGATTGCAGAGGAGGAGTCCATCTCAGGTACAATAGTTTTTCCTTCTTTTCAATTGAACTGCAACCTAACGTAATACTTGCATTGAAAGACATCAACCAGTGTTTATGATTAAGTTTAGCAGAGATCTCAAGTCCTTTGAAAACCAAAACCAACATCTTAGCAAGTGAGAAAGAACCATGAATCTTCTGATTTTGATTTTAAAAATACAAGCAACCCAATTCGAAATCTGCCAGGCAAATGTACAGTTAACAAATAAGTGATTCTTTTCCTCACAATTTTCACAAAACACACACTTAGAAGCAAGACTTATATGCTTCTTCATCATAATAGAGTCAAGGGCAATAAAGTTATGCATAAGTTTCCAGGTCATAAAAGAGAACTTCCTGGGGATTTTCGCGTTCCAAATCTTTATAAATAAATTGAAGAAATTGTGTTTGTATCTTATGTTGTCCCATGTCTGCTTCAAGTTGAATTTTTTGTCCTTAGAAAGCTTCCAGCAAATGATATCCTCATTATCAGTGATTCTAAGCTTATTGATCAACTGAATTCTATCATTTGCAATACTTTCCTGCATTTCATTAAGATTCCAAGAATTATTCTGCCAAAATGAGTTAAACTTAACATCAATATACCAACTAATGTTGTTTTCAGTGGCCATCGCAGGGAGATTATGCCAAGAGTCTTCCCAGAAGTCGATATTTTATCTGCCAAGGATCCAGGTCATGTTTTTATCAGCTTGCTCTCTAATATTACATAGCCTGTTCCAAATTAAAGAGCCTTTTCTGTTACTAACATACAAAGGGTGAACATTATTACAGTATATATCATTCATAACATTTGACCATAGACAACAGTTTTTACGAAACTTAAACCATAATTTTTGAGAGAAGGAGTTCTGAATATAATCCAGTTTTCTAATATTCAGTCCCCCTTTCCAAAAGGTTTGCAAATGTATGACCAGGTAGACCAGTGTATAGACTTTTGATTGTATTTAGTTCTCCAAAGGAATCTATTTAAAGTAGTTTCAATATTGCTAATGATTGTTTTAGGAATTTCACAGCATTGTAACCAATGGTAAGTAATAGGTAATAGAACATTGGTTATGAGAGATAACCTGCCACCATATGAGAGAAACTTACTGTCCCATTCAGTGATTCTGTCATTGATCTTGTTTAGGATAGGATTGAATACCTTTTCTTTTTTGTTGTTTGAGACAATAATCCCAATGTGAGAAATAGGCAGAAAGTCTACTCCAAAACCAGATTGTAACTTGAGACTTTGAATTCTGGAAGAGTGGGACTTAGATGAAATGATCAGCTTAGTTTTACTTTTGTTTATGGCCTGACCTGAAATTTATTGATACAATTCAAGAAAGCAACACATAATATCAATAGAAGTAGAGAGACCCTGCTGAGAAATTCCACACCCAAGATAAAAAGGCTAGGAGAGATAGGATCTCCCTGCCTTAATCCTCTCTTCATTCTAAAATAGTCAAAAGTTTCCCCATTAATGAGCATAGAAACCAGTAATCATCTTTCTAATAACACTAACAAACTTGTTGTTGAAGCCAAAAGAATGAATGACTTTAAAAATGAATGTATGAGAGATTTTTCCAAATGCTTTCGACATATCTAATTGAATCATAGTATTACCCTTTTTAGGTTTTTTTATTGATATCATAGAGCAATTCTTTGGCCAGTAATATATTGTCATGAATAAGTCCGCCCTTTACAAAAGCAGACTGAGCAGAAGAGACAATCCTAGGCAAAACATTTGCAAGTCTCTGATTGATAAGGGCAGAAAAAATTCTGTAGATTAGGGTACACAACCCAATTGGTCTGTAGCCATTCCACCAAGTAGGGTTGATGGTCTTAGGGACTAAGCAAATGCAAGTAGCAAATAACCCAGTTAGGATAAAGCTACCCTAAATATAAGAATTGAAGGCATTGCACAAGTCACTTTTAATAATAAACCAACAATGTTTAAAGAAGTAAAGATTGAAACCATCAATACCAGGAGCACTGTCACTTTTCATGCTACAGATTATATCCCAAATCTCTTCTTCAGTAGTTCTAGCAAGCATCTTATCATGTCCTTAGTATTAACTATAGATGGGATACAGTCAAAATTCTTATTATTCAGCAACTCATTCTTTTCGTCTTTGTTTTTGTAGGGGTCAGACATGAGAATGTTTTTGAAGTAATCAACAGCAGACTTTCCTATCTCATTCTTATCCAGAATCCAGGTATCACCTTATTTTACACTCTTGATTTCATTCTTTCTTCTTTTCTGAGCCACATAACTATAGAAAAGTTTAGAGCTACCATCACCTTTCTGTAACCAGTTATTGAAACACTTTTGTCTCCAGAAAGAGTCCTCATTCCTTAGAGCTTTTAAGTGAAGATTGTTAGCCATAGTTAAATTAACAAGAGATTGCTGATTATTAGTAGTATAATGAAGAATTTCCATATTCTTGACATTGCTTTCTGTTTCTTTAACACTATCAAACACATTCCCGAATCTTTCCTTATTCCAAATCTTGAGACAACTTTTAAGTCTTCTTAATTTGTACCAAAAAGTGTTGGTAGGGTGGCTAATCATTGGTTGCTTCCAATCCTGCTCAACAACACTAAGGGAAGAAACATCATTGGACCAAGTGTTTAAAAACTTAAAATTCTTTTTCTTACAAATGGAATCATTAGTATCAATTGAGTTAGCAGAGATGAGCAAGGGGGCATGGTCAGAAAATGTTCTGACTATGTGAAAAACCTGCATTTCTTTAAAAGCAAGCATCCACTTATCATTGATAAGAACACGATCCAACCTTCTTCATTTGTTGCTTCTTGACCAAGTAAATTTTGAACCACTATTGATGAGTCCAGATTTTATCACCACTCACTATAGGGACCAGACAAGGGCAGTTCGGACAAGAACCACCCACTGAACCATCCGAATTAAACTAATGTATTAAAAACTTAATCACTTCATGACCAAGCTAATTACCTACCTGCTTAAAAACTAATGGGTCTTTGAACTCGACCCAAATTCATAAGTGTGACCCGAAAGCCCATGTGGCCCATAAGTAAGGGTATAAATACCCAACCATTTTCATTTAATGAGGGTAATAAACATTAAATACAACCAGGCAGCTCAAATCTCTCACTACAAACTACTTAAGCATTAAATAACCTTGAAACATCACACAACTTTAGACTAAATTACCCTCAGTTGAAAATAATCCACACCAAATTGGCGACCACAGTGGGAGGAGAAGGTGCCTGAATCTAGCATTCAAAACCATCAGGAAAAACCAGTTCGGATGAATCCGGACGTTCAAAAAGTGCCACCAGCTTTGGCAGAAGTGGTGGGTGAAAATGATCAATATACGATTGAGGAGCGAGATAGGTTGAAAGTTGAAATAGAAGCTTTGAGGGCTGCCAAGAGGGCAGAGATAGGCACAAAAGAGAAGTCTAAGGCGTCAGCAGCTTATCATACTGACAATCCAAGAGAGCATGAGCCATCAAAAACCCATGTAAGTACAAAAAGACTCATGCTAGCTCAAAAAAGTCTCACCGGTCTAAACCGGTCGAGAGTTCAGATTCAGACTCAGAGTCTTCTAGTAGCTCCTCGAATAAAGATGGAGTTGAAGAGTCCTTGTCATCCAGCAGCGATAAAGGCCGTTCTAAAAAAAACAAAAGTTGGTAAAAAAGTACTCGAGAAAAAGGGATAGGCATGAGAGGTTGAAGAGGCATCTGGGTAAAGGATCGTCTCACAGTCATAGTCATGGCCGGAGACACGTAGACCGCTTGTTAATGGATCCTTTTGCCTTCCATGATGAGCCAGGTATCTTTGCAACTCCAAACGAAGATACTGTATTTAGTCGTGGTCGAAATTGGAGACAATCTCTATTGTCCTCCAAGATACTGTCTGGAAACCTTCCTAAGAGGTTTGACAGTAAAAAAATGGAAAAATATGATGGTAGTAAAGATCCGGATAACCACTTGGAATAATTAAATTTTTTTATGATGAATTTCGATGATGACGACAAATTACTTTGTAGGGTATTCTCCCAATCTTTTACGAGGAGTGCTCTGAAGTGGTATAATAGCTTGCCACAGGGCTGCATCAAAATTTTTGACACCTTTTGGGTGGCCTTTCGTAGACAGTTTGTTGGAAGTAAAGAGGCGAAGGGCAATGGAGACACAATTATCCATTGTGCTCAAGAACGAAATGAATCCTTAAAAGAATACATAAGTCGTTTTGTAAATACCAAAAATGGTTTGGCTGATTGCTTTGAACAAGTAGCAATAACTTCTCTAAGGCAGGGCTTAAATCCTGGAAACTTAGCTGATTCAGTAACGAGGAAAAAAGCCATGACATGGGAGGGTCTACTGAATCAGGTCGGTAAGCAGATCAATGTGGATGAAACAAAGAAAACCAGGGTGCACAGGCAGGTGAGGTATGCTCCAACTGCACCAAATCAAAATCAGAACCAGTCCAGGAACAAGGCCAAGGAAGCCGGACAGGGTCATAACAGAGCCAAAGCTCAGTCTCATCTAGCTGCACCAGCCCAGAGCCAACAATCCAGGAATAAACGAGGGCCTTGGGTTCAACCGGAATGGTTTGCTGAGTTGAAAGAAAACATAGCCACCATTTATGACAAAACAAAAGGCGAAGTACAGTTCAGAAAGCCGGCTGCGTTGCAATCTCCTAGGGAGAGCCGTAATAATTGTTTCTGTCAATATCACCATGATATTGGCCATAATACTGAAGATTGTATTGCGTTGAAACAAGAAGTGCAGAATTTGATTGAAAGGGGGAAGTTGGGAGCTTACGTTAAAAGAAGAAGTAGAAATAGGCCTGATAACGCTCATCGGGCTGGTCCAAATAATGTAGGCACGTCGACTCCGGATGGGGCTATGGTGATAATCGAAAGGTTTGATGTAGAGTCAGAGTATTTGGACCCTGATCCAACCCGGAATAAGGTGGGTGTTATAACAGAGCATTGCAAGACGGTGTCCGGACTTATCAGCTTTTTTGAGTCACTCACAATATTCAGGGAAGACACCATGACTGCACCAACTGCTTCTTCAAGAAAGAGGCATGTTCATACTCTAGCTATCCAGCTTGAAGGAGGCATGACTTCCTATCAATTGCAAATTCATTTTCCCTTTATTGTTTTCGACGAGGATGACTTGAGGGATATTGTTGGTCCTCATGAAGATGATGTTGTCATAGGAGCATCCATTGGGAGCAATGATATAAGACGAATTTTGGTGGATACTGGAAGTTCAGCCAATATTCTCTTTTTAACTTCCTACAAAAAAATGAAGAATTCGGCAGTAATTTAGCGTTCGAACAGGTCAATTGTGGGTTTCACTGGAAGCTCAACAAATGTGATCGGGGAGTTCGAGGAGGAGGTTTTGTTGGACAAAGGCCCTTTTAAAAAGATGGTTAGAATACTTTTTATTGTGGTGGATTGCCCAACTTGTTATAATTCTATTCTGGGGAGATCTTGGCTCTCCAGGATGCATGCTGTGGCTTCAACAGTCCACCAGTGTTTGAAGTATGCTGTGCAAGGACAAGTGGGAGTTTTTCGAAGCAGCCAAAATGTAGCAAGGTAGTGTTATGCGACAGCACTGGCCCCTCAAACATTGGGGGCAGTCCGGATCAATGAGGAATAACAGTTTGAGGGGCCTTCTAGAAGAGAGGGTGAAATTGATGACCCCAGAGAGACCCCTGGTGTTTTAATACCGGTTGAAAAAGATGAAACTCACTCTCTGGCTGAAGGAAAAAGTGTCAAGATAGGATCCAAGATGACATCAGAATTAAAGGGTAAAATGTTAGATTTCTTAAAAGACCATCAGCATGTCTTTGCTTGGTGCAATGCTGATGTAACCGGAGTACTAGCAAACATTATATCACATCAATTATCCATCCGAAGGGACATATCACCTAATGTACAAAAGATGAGAGCCTTTTCTAAGGAAAAGGCTGATGTCATAGTTCAAGAGGTTGACCGGCTTACTAAAATGGGGCACATAAAAGAATCTCAATACCCTTTATGGACATCCAATCCGGTGTTGGTAAAGAAGAAAAATGGTAAGTGGCTTATGTGCATCGATTTCACAGATCTCAACAGAGCTTGCCCAAAAGATTTATATCCAGTCCCCCGAATTGATCAGTTGGTGGACTCCACATCTGAGAACAAGCTGTTGTCCTTTATGGATGCCTTCTCCGGGTATAATCAGATTCAAGTAGATCCGAAGGATCAAGAACATACTACATTTGTTACTGATAGGGGCCTCCATTGTTACAAGGTGATGTCGTTTGGGTTAAAAAATGCTGGGGCTACTTATTAGAGGTTGGTGAACAAGGCTTTTGCTGATCAGATTGGAAGAAACATGGAAGTTTACATCGATGACATGATGGTAAAAAGTGTGGATGAAGAACTACACTTGACAAATCTCCAAAAAACTTTTGCCAACTTGGTAAAGGTAATTTTAAAATTGAACCCAGAAAAGTGTCTTCGGAGTGCGGTCCGGGAAAATTTTAGGGTATGTGATAAGTGAGAAAGGGATACAGCCTGATCCAGACCAGCTTAATGCTTTACTACAGATGGAGCCTCCTCGGAATATTAAAGAAGTACAACGATTGACCGGGAGGCTGGCTGCACTAAACCGTTTCATTTCAAGGTCTTCGGACAGGTGTGCCCCGTTTTTTTAAACTTTGAAAGGTGCAAAGGACTTCAACTTGTCCCCACAGTGTGATGAGGCCTTCGATGAGATTAAGTAGGCATTTGTCTTCCCCCAAGACTTTGTTTAAACCTGTTGATGGAGAGACCCTCTATGTGTATTTAGCAGTTTCTGATTGTGCAATAAATGCAGTATTGGTAAGAGAGGTAGACAATTATCCTAGTCCAGTGTACTATATCAGTAAAAGCTTGATAGATGCAGAAAAACGGTATTTGAAGCTTGAAAAATTAGCACTAGCCCTGGTGATTGCTGCAAGGAAAATGAAGCCCTATTTTCAGGCTCATTCTATCATTTTCCGGACGTCTTTTCCCTTGAAAAATGTTCTCCAAAAAGCTGACATTTCAAGTAGAATGACCAAGTGGTCAGTAGAGCTGGGAGACTACGATATTGATTTTTCTCCTCGAACAACAATCAAAGCCCAAACTGTGGCTGATTTCTTAGTTGAATTCCATTCAGATAGGCATGCTAAGCAAACAACCGGTGTAAAATATAAAAAAGTATGGGTCGTCCGGACTGATGGTGGATCAAGTAGCATGGGTTGTGGTGCTGGGATATGTTTAACCTCTCAGTACGGTGACAGAATGTACCAGACTATATGTTTTGTCTTCAGGGCTTCCAATAATGAGTCCGAGTATGAAGCTGCTATAGCTGGTTTGAAGTTAGCTCTCATCTATGGGGCTAAAAGGGTCAGGTTAATGAGCGATTCTCAGCTTCTTATCCATCATGCACAAGGTCAATCCAAAGCCAATAAAGAGCAGCTGATTAAATACTTGTTCATCCTTAAAGAAGTGACACTCAATTTCAAAAGCATCACCTATGAGCACATACCCCGAACTAAAAATACGCTAGCATATTCTTTGGCAACCATAGCCTACTCTGAGTCCTACCCTTGGATACATGTACAAGAGTGCCCATCTATTCAAATCAATCCGGATAAGGAAGAAGAAAGTTTGAATATACAAGTGAAGCAACCCCAAGATTGGAGATTTCCCCTCCTTCAGTATCTCTCAGATGGCATCTTGCCTCAAGAAAAAGCAATAGCAAGGAAAATAAGATACAAGGCTCGTGGTTTTGTCATCCTAAGAGACGTTCTTTACAAAAAATCCTTTTGTAAACCCCTTTTACGATGTTTGGGAGTCGAGGAGTCCCAAATAGTGCTCTCTGAATTGCATGATGGTGAGGGGTCAGCTCACTGTGGATTCAAGGCGCTAACAAGAAGAGTTTTGTTAGCTGGGTACTATTGGCCCTCTATACTGCAAGATGCAAAGGAATTAGTAAAAAAGTGTGATCCATGCCAAAGATACAGCAATGAAATTCATACTCCAGCTATCCCTTTAGAGTCAATTTCTGAACTAATACCTTTTGCTTGTTGGGGGCTGGATTTAGTGGGGCCTCTACCCATGGCCTCTGGAGGGTGCAAAACTATAATTGTTGCTATTGATTACTTCTCCAAGTGGATAGAAGTAGCTCCATTGGCAAGTACAACTTCAAAAGCTGTTATAAAATCCATCCTATCTAACATTTGTTAAATATTTGGGGTTCCGCAAAAGATAACCACAGACAATGGGCCACAATTTGACAATAAGGAAATGGAGAATTTTTGCGCCTCTAGAGGCATCCAACACTGTTTTTCTTCTCCTTTCCACCCACAGGCAAATGGTCAAGTTGAAGTGGCTAACAGGACCATCTTGTTCGGTCTTAAAAATAATTTAGAGGGAGCTGCTGGAAAATAGCCAAGTTATCTATAAGAAGAATTATGGGCCTACCGGACCACTCCCGGGGCTGCAACACAAGAATCTCCCTTTGCCTTAGTGTATGGGATGGATGTCATAGCTCCCATAGAGGCTACTCTTCCTTCATTTCGAGTTCATAATTTTTCCGAACACGCTAACGAAGTGGCAATCAGAGGCCAGCTTGACTTGATGGAGGAAAGAATAGTTAAGGCTCACCTTAGAGCCACACACTATCAAGGTCTGATGAGAAGAAGTTTTGCTTCCAAAGTTAAGAGAAGGGATTTTCAACCAGGGGATAAAGTATTGAGGAAATTCTTCCTACATACCAAGGAGAAGCAATTCGGCAAGCTAGCTCCAACTTGGGAAGGACCCTATGTGGTCAGGGAAAAGCTTAAGCCTGGGATATACCGGCTTCAAGATAAGGATGAAAGGGTTTTGAATCGCCCCTGGAACATTGAGCACCTCCGGTTGTACTTGGAATGAAAACTATGTAAATATTTACTTGTTTAAAAGTTCATGTAAATATTTTGGGGCATACTCTTTCCTACCCTGGTGGCGCGGGGAGGTTTTAATGAGGTGTCCGGGCTTTTTAATAAAATTCGATGCCTTCTAAAAAGATTCGGAGTGTTTCAGTTGGTGTTTTTCTTTGAAATTTTCTATCAATGGCAGACCGGATTGAATTGGTAGAGTGATGACTACTTAAACATTTGTCATCGGAGAATTTAAACACTCTCACTTTAAAGTACTTGTAAACTAACTAAGGGTTGTTTAAACATTAGCCACCAAAGCTGAAAAACTATGAAACAATGCAAGATTTGTGTAAAGTAAAACTACTCATTAAGATAAACGAAGTGCCTTGGCCATCCAATGACTTTGAATTTTCAAACAAAAAGGTTTATCCGGACAAGAGCCGGACACGATTAAAAAAAATGCCTTGGTCATCCAAGGACTTTGGTTCAATCACAAAAAATTAAAAAAGATAGTTGATACTTTAAGACCGAGCTTTCTTAGATGGCTCAGCCTCACTTGGCTTCTTCGTTTTAGGGTCATCATTTTCCTCATCCGGACTCTCTCCGGTCTTTTCCTCTTCATCGGTTGTGTCATCCCAGCCACTGGAATAGTTCTTGTTATCACCATCCGCCATCGTGTGGAATGGAATGTCCTCATACTCTACAAAACTCCATAAATCTCCCAATTTCCTCTTCGGGAATTTCTCATGAAAGAGCAAGACCATATTCGACTTCACTTCGGCATACCTTTCCTCTTGAAAGTCTATCACTTTGTTGGTATAGGCATCAATCCTAGCTTGGATTGTTTTATCTTACTCCTTCAACAAGTCAGCTTTTTCTTGTGCAGCCTTGGACAGAGTATCCTCGAGCGAAATCTTGTCATTAGTTAAAGTCTGAATGACACTGTCTTTAGCCTTCATCTCATCTTTTGAAGAAGAAATATTTTTCTCCAAGTCGGATTGCTTTGATTGGAGTTCTTTGATAATTCCCTCCGAAGTGGCCAGCTTAGTGGCCCAATCCTCCTGACTTTTCTTCAACTCCTCAATTTTCGTCTTCAATGCATCAGTATTTTGATTGGTAGTGAGGAGGTCGTTAGACAATTTCTCTTTGTTAGAATTGAGGGTATTGATGATGGCTGACTGATTTCGCACTTGCTTCTCCAAGGTAAGCACTGGCTGGATATTGCTCAATAAGGAGTGGGTGACGATGTCTCTCTCACTTGAAACAGAAAAAGACCTACCATTGAATGTGACGATGTTCGAAGAACTTGGGGGGAGGTAGGGCCCAACAAAATCATCTTTGTCAAGGTCTTCGAAGTAGAGACCAATCCCTTGAAGCCCACTGATGTCGATGCCATCAATGTTGATGTCCCCTCCGGCACCCTCTCCGGTGTGAAAGTCATTGGGAATCTCTTCTGCTTGAGTGGGGTCAGTTGGGTCAACTAGAGGAAAAGGCTCCGGAGGCCGGAGAGAAACTTCATCTCCCTTGGAGGTTTTCTTTTTCTTGGCCTCTCTATCTTTGCCTTCTGCTCTCCGTTTTCTGTCTTTCTTAGGATCCTTTGAGGATTTTAGAGATCCAACCACTTCCCTAGTGCTTTCATGCTCCACTACTTGTAATAGAGCAACATCAATTTGTCCTTGGTCTTGCCCCCCTGGGTTTGTTGGCAAAGCTTCCTCCACCTCGGTTGGATTGGCTTCAACCACATCTTGCTTGCCTTTGCCCTTCTTGCCCTTCATCTTGCTTGGAGCTTTAGCTCTACCTGGCAAAGACAGTTTTCCATCCTTTGCATCTGTTTTCTTGAGGATTACTTCCGGAGGGGGTGGAGTGGTTAATTCCTCCCAAGATAAGTCCCTCCGCTCGGTTGTATTCCAGAGATATGATCTTGTTAAATTGCCTCCGATAAAAGCGTTGTGGAAGCGGTTTCCTCATTTCTCAGCAACCCAAGCATTTAGCTTGGCACAAGTAGTCTGCCCAGCCTTTAAGTAATCATTGAAATCCTTAGGAAGCACTACCAAAAAACAAAAGAAGAGAAATTAGACAAACAAATTTGTTCTAAGTAAAGGTGGAGATATGAGATGAGATTTTTACCATCGCTTCGCCATCTGCTGGTAAGCATGCTTGGGTTGACACCAGCTTTAATTTTCCTCCCATTCTCCCAGGCACCACTGATGAACAAAAATTAAGTCTTCCAGTTTCTCTCTGACTTAAGCAGGTCATCCACAGCTTTGTAATTATCACCCATGTTGAAATGATAGAAGGGGATAATGTGGTTTCTGCAAAGGCTGGCCACGGCTGCGAACTGCTCTATCGGAAGAGGGATTCTGGAGAGCCTGGAGGCCATGATACACGCCATGAGTGTATACCAAGCGTTGGGGCTCAATTGGCTTGGGCAGAGTTTGATAAGGTGGAAGTATTTGGCGATCTCTGGGTCTAAGGGAAACCTTAGCCCCCAATTGAATAGCTCAGTGAAGAAAACTATCTCACTGAGCTTGCAATCCATCAGTGTCTCCGGATCCACCGGTATCTTCACTTTAACATTCTCTGGGATCCCCCACTTTGTTCGGATCCGACCCAGTTCGGCTGTATGAATGAAAGCATAATTAAGCTTTTGCATAGCTAGCAGGTATTTGATAACAACAGTCACAGTATGATGGCATGTTTTTATAGCTGATCGAAATCTAATATCCATCATTGTTCCCAACCCCGATCCACAATTTTCTTTTCAAGCTTTTAGAGATATCTATCTCTATTTGCGTATAGCAAGCGTTGGCATGGGCTCGATTTTTATGAGGAACAACAACTCTATACGTTGGTCCTATAGCTGCAGCAATATCATTCACCAAACCAGTATCATATAGACTTTCCGGCAAGTTTTCAAAACGAACCCAGGTTAAAACAGTAGGGTTTTCGTACTTTTTATTGAAATCTTGATTCCATCTCAAGATTCTCATAACCGAATCATCAAACCTCCCTTTAACTCAAATTCGAAGAAAATATGGTGAGAGTCCCATACCTCATAGTTGAAGGGTCCCCTGAATTTTAGAGTAGCCAAGAATCTATCGAGTTTCAATTTCTTGGGTACTCCATTGCTAAACTTTCCTATCAAAGTTATTCTTGATTTTTTTTATTAGGGTTTCTTTAACCTTCTCACTGTACTGAACAAAGTAGTGATGCTCTGTTTTCTTGATGAACTCTGGGTTTAACAAAGCAGAACATTCCTCTATCTTGAATAAATTAACGTATTGTTTCCTTGTTTGTTGTTGATGATTACCAATATCATTAGCACGAAGAACAAAGAATTCTTCCATCGAACTCCGATGATAGAATTAGTCATCAGCAGGGAAGAAGGGTTTGAGTTCTTGGAGCGACTCTATTTTCCATCTCCGGATACAAAACCTATTGTTTTAGAATTTTGTTTTGGAAGTTTAAAGAAAATAGAAATTGATACTATCTCCACTTGGATGAACTAGTTATGAATTCCAATTTCTTTTCATATAAAAAGTTAAATCTTTTATATTTTAATTTTGAAAAAAAAATATGATGATTATTTTATGTTTACTATAAATTCACTAAAAAATATATTAAAAAATACGACTCGCTTGCCTAATTTTCTTAACAGAGGATTTTCGTTAACAAGAAAATATGGAGAGTTAAGAAAAAGAGAGATAGAAAAATACTAAGTCATTAAAATTTTCTCTTTTTATTGTAGTATGACACGAACGAAAGTGTCTATTATTAATATATAAGTGATGGCAGCTTAATAAAATAAAATAATTATATGGCGACGCCTTTACACGGATAACGAACCACAAATACTTTTATGATCCGGACCATAGTACTACAAAAGATCATAATAAACGTCGATATCGGAGAAAATATTTATGAAGAGGCGATAAGATCACAAACACAAGTCGATTGGTGTCTGGTTTATAAATTAAAAATCTTATTTTTAAACTAAATATGTGATTTTAGTTTAAAAATTACAAATATGAACAATCGAAATTAAATTTAAAAACAAATTACAAAGTATTATTTTCAGAATCAGGTGACAGCTCCTACTATACTTCTCAAGCTAACAAATTAGATCCAATTTGGTTATAAGTATTATATACCAAATAACCTAATCAAGGTCATCACTCATCACCAAACAACACCTTCGCAGTGAAATGGCAATATTCAGCTCATATTCACATCCATCAATCTCAATTCTCAACCAAGAGCAAAATTATGGTTTCCCTGCAACAAAATAAATTCTAATTCTATACCCTATACCCTATGTACTGTGACTGTTGTATATTTGAGAAAGTAAGCTTAAATCTAAATTACAGGTCTAGCATATTCTCCACATATATATATATATATATATTCCACTTTTCGTCTATGACATTCCGGTTTTTCTGTGTTTGGATTAATCAAGTCAGTTTTTTTTTAATATCATTTTTAGTTTAATCCATTTTCTATATAAAAAACTCATAGATAGAAATGGTTCTAAATCCACCATTTTTTCTATGGCCGTACGTTTAGATTTTTTTATTCCTACTCACAGTTGGAGCTAACAATATTTTTCAATTTTGTATCAGAGCATACTTTATAATGTAAGATTCGTAGTCGCAAATCATGTTATATCTGGAAGTTTCGACCATTTTTTCTCTAAATTATCTCATTAAAGCAAACATCTTACGGTATCCATGAATAAAAATATTGATTCGCTTAGAGCTATTCAAAAAGTTTAGTAAAAGTTATAAACAACTTTAAGTTTATAAAAATATAAAAATACTAAAACACTAAAATTTATTTAAAATGCACCGGATTGTTTCTTATCATGAGTAATCATCGTCATATCCATACCAAACATCCATTTCGATTCGAATTGTGGAATTTTTCTAGTTGTTTATCAACTACAATCGTTGTCTCACGATTCAGATACATCTTCTCTATGGCAGTGAAAAACCCTATTTTTACCTCAACAGTGGAATCAATATTGAGAGCATAATGAAACCTAATTTTTTTTATAATTTCTTTAAAACATAAACAATATCTATAAATATGTAATGAAATATATTATATGAGGTTTACCTAGGATTGAGATAATATGCGGCGGCATAAAAATGTCGATGAAGTTGTAAATTCCAACGAATATCAATTATATTCCAAATATTTGAGTACCTTTTCTTCACAAAATTGATTTTTTTTTTCAGTCTGTTCTCTCGCTCTATCCATTGCCTCATAAATATATCCCATTGTCAGTATAACATCTCCATCAACAAATCTTAAAACTTTCACTAAAGAAAGGGTACACTTGAAACAATATTGGATTGATTTCCAAAACATATTATCACCTAAAACAATTTTTTCAATCTCCATGCCATTGTTTTTGCATAACTACTTCGAACTCATTCGTCAGAAGTAAAGATAGCTCGCAACCCGTTTTTTTACATAGTACACTTTTTAAAGTGAGATAGGACGTAGCAAATCTAGTAACGGCCTGCCTTACCAACTCTCGATTTTTTGTATACTTATGCATCAAACTAAGAACCCAAACATGGCGGTAAATGTAAACCGTTAGCATCCTTGCTTTTGTAATTGTTGTTTTATGTACACCTAAATAGTCAATATATCGTAAAATCAAATCAATGCAATGTGTGGCGCATGGAGACTAAAAACTTGGTCTTTTGTTCATCAATTTTGCACCGGCTAATATATAAGTCGAAGCACTATCGGTCACAATTTGGACGATGTTTTCCTCCCTGATCTCATCGATAATTTCTTCAAACTTTTTCAACAAATCATCTGCATTTTTAGAGATAGAAGGCATATAAAAAGATTTTAAAAACACGGTTCCACTAGGATATTAACTAAACAATTAGTGATGAATCTTCTTTTTATATCGCTCCACCCATCGGACATCAAGTTACAACCCTTTCTTTTCCATTCAACTTTATATTTTTCTAAGTTTGTATTAATATTTTCATATTCATTTTTAAGAAAGTCACCATAGTTTCATGATAATAAGGAAGTTTAAGCCATTTTCTATAGTTAGCTACGGAAGTCATCATCTTTTTGAATAAAGGACTCTTCATAATATTGAAAGCTAATGCATGATCATAAAAGAATCTAAATGTCTAAACATACCGATTCTCGATCCTTCATCATTCCCGGCAAAGTTGATTACTTATTTCTTTTTGTTTTTCCTTTCATAAGACCATCTATGGTTCCTTAAGTAACATTTCTTTTCTCAGCTTCATCGTCATGTTCTTCGAAGCGTTCCATAACATCACCATCTTTGATTATCTTCTTTTGAAGGTCTTGGTTTGCTAAAATATTAGAAAAATAATCCTTGACTTCTTCTGGATTATTGCTACATGTCGCAACATTTGACGTGTCCGAGCTAGGTGGTCCTTCATTATACTAATTCCACTCCTAAATTGTTTTGAACAATAGTTGCACTGTAAATGCAATCTATAATTTTTCTTATCTTTCGGATTAACACTCTTACAATGTTTCCAAGTTTTATCTTTAGTAAGTTCCATTTAGTTTGAGAAAAGAGAAGAATAATGAAGCAGACGTAAAGAAAAGCTTTCACTTCTTTTACTGTTCTTTTTTTATCTATCTTAAATTTTTCGTATTCTTTACCACTACTTTGTAAATTTAAAAATATTATAGTTGTAATATTATTTATAAAACAAAACTTAAAGGTTAGACAATTTATATGCATGCTTTAAAAATTCAGATTGTATAATGATGGGAGTGTTACTAGTTTTTCTCAAACTAAATGGAACCTACTAAAGGTAAAATTTGGAAACCCTTTAAGAGTGTTAATCTGAATAATAAGAAAAATTATAGATTGCATTTACAATGCAACTACTGTTCAAAACCAATTAAGAGTGAAATTAGTATAATGAAGCACACTAGCTCGAACACGTCAAAATGTTGCAGCATGTAACAATAATTCATAAGAAGTTAGAAATTATTTTTCAAATATTTTAGCAAATCAAGACCTTCAAAAGAATAAAATCAAAGATGGTGATGTTATAGAATGCTTCGAAGAACATGATGATAAAGCCGAGAAAATAAATGTTACTCAACGAACCATAAATGCTCTTATGAAAGGAAAACCAGAAGGAATTAAACAATCAATGTTTCCGGAATCGATGAAGGATCGAGAACCGGTATGTTTAGACATTTGTAGATTTTTTTATGGTTATGTATTAGCTTTCAATATTGTAAAGTCTTTTATTGAAGAGGATGATGACTTCAGTAGCTAACTATGGAAAACGGCTTAACTTTCCTTCTTAATATGAAACTAAGGTGACTTTCCTAAAGAAAGAATGTGAAAATATTAATACAACCTTAGAAAAATATAGAGTTGAATGGAAAAAAAGGGTTGTACATTGATGCACGATGGTGTAGCGATACAAAAGGAAGATCCATCACTAATTCTTTAATGAATAGTCCTAGTGGAACCAGGTTTTTAAAATCTCTTGATACGTCTTAGTGGGATATATTTATGAGGCAATGGATAGTGCAAAAGAACAAATTGATTTTTTTTTTAATTTTGTGAAGAAAATGTACTCAAATATTTAGAATATAATTGATATTCATTAAAATTTACAACTTTATCGACTTCTTCATGTCGCTGCATATTATCTAAATCCTAGCCAAACCTCATCCAATATATTTCAATCCATATTAATATATTATATTTATGTTTTAAAAAAATTATAACTTTTTAAGTTTTACTATGCTCCTAATTTTGATTCCGGTGTTAAGGTAAAAATTGAGGTTTTCACTACCATAGAGAAGATGTATCTGGATCGTGAGACAAAGATTATAGTTGATAAACAACTAAAAAAATTCGACAATTCGAAAGGGATGTTATTACTCGTGATAAGAAACAACCCTGTAAAATTTAAATAAATTTTACTATTTTACTATTTTAATATTTTTATAAACGTAAAGTTATTTATAACTTTTACAAAACTTTTTGAATAGCTCTATGGTGGGAAAATTATGGTGGTGAATGTAAAAAGCTCCAAAGATTTGCTATTCGTATTTTAAGTCTCACACGTAATGGCGCGGGATGTGCAAGAAACTGGAGTACATTTGACCATGTACGTTAATTAGAACAATAAAAGCTTAATTCATGAAATACAATATCAACTTAGAATTAAATACAAAAAAGGAAGACAAGAGAAATGAGAAACATATGGATTTATTAGTTTCTCCGATATAGAACCGGCGATGAATGGAGTATGGAGACCGAAGGTAATCTCCTCGAAGATATTTCATTGATGGATATGAACAAAATTTTTGATATTCAAATGAATGATGGTGAAGGCGAAAGTTCTAGTCAAAAGAGGTAAACAAATTCCTAATTTTGTTTATAGCCGCAAGTGATTTACATTTCTAAACATTTATTTAAACTATTTTAAAACCACGAGATTTGAGTTGTCACTTAAAGAAAAATGAAAAAAAAACTTGTTTGATTTAATAGATGAAAATGAAAAAAAGTACGAAGAAGTTCGAGATTTAAAAAATAAAATTATCTATCAAAATGAAGACGACGATCTTGAAGATCAAAACTGATACAATTATTTGTTGTTTTGGAAATTATTTTTTATGTTTATTTTTTGGTTAGATGATTTAGTTAATCGATATCAAAAATTATATTTCTAATAATAAAATGCCATTATAAACTATTATATATATATATATATATATATATTAATAAATCACCGTATCGTATCACAGTACACGGTACGGAAAAAACCAAAATCGATACGCGATTTGTGGTTCTAGTGATGAACATGAGATGATTATATTTAAATTCAACGATGATTTTAGTGATCAATATTAGATGCATATTTTTATTGACGACAACAACACTATTTTTGTTATCTTATTTTGGATGTTATGTTTTAGTTAATAAAAGTTTAATTAATTTTAATAAGGTTTTAACTAATTTACACTTCTTATGTCTCAAGGCAGTCGCCTCAAGGCACCGTTTTGCATTTTCAAACATTAACTGCAACGACTCACTAACTCTCTGTTGTTCAGGACAGAGGAGTGTTGCAGTCATGGTTGCTACCGTGATAGAAACCCCAGCAGAAAAACTTTCTTGAAGATATAACATCTCCACTATACAAGGATTGCTAGATAGTACTCTAATTAGGTAAGGTGTCCTTTTCAGTAAGCTGCTGTCTATCAGCCTTCAAAAGCAGTTGATATTGAAATTATTATTATTAATTATCATTTTTACAGAGTAACTCTCTAGCCTAATTCAAGAGTAATCCATAACCAACAATAATTTTTATTCACCAGCCGCCAAATAATTAAGTTACAATATGTTTAAAGATGTACAAACAAGGATCGCAACATGGAAAGCTAAGGAGAAAAAAGAAGAAGACTTACTTTTAAATTTATGTCAAAGTACTTGAACTTTTTCCGTGTAATCTAATACTATTCACAGGCTAATTGCTTATTCCACCATCATTTAAAACGAGACCCCTTCTTCCGTTTACCATTACTCCTCCCATCCCATGCGGAAGCCCAGAATAGTAAAGACATCCAGAAAAGAACAGCAAAACTTATTCGAATGCGGTCTTGAATTCTCGAGAACTGCCCTGCTAGACCTGTTCCATAGTAGATTCATGAAGACAGAAAGAGCCTGGGTCAGTGTAATCTGATAGACTTATAAATTTGACGAGCGCAAAACATAAATAAATGAAGCTGCAATCTGTGCTGCAACCCTTGTATTATTTTGTTACTGATGCTTAAAACAAAATCTATAAGCAGTTCATGAAACAACAACAACAAAAATGAAGATGATCACAAAATAAATATTCGACATATATCTTCAAGGCGGATAGTAACAAATCAATTTCTTGAGTTTGGTTAACGTAAAACAAAATGTGTTTTGACAAAAGCAGTGGAAGATCAGTTCTATGAGGAGAACCCACCAGATCAGATATACTACTAAGCATTATTTACTCGGAAACTGTACACTTCTTTTGTGTTTCTAACTATTAATTTTTGTGAGTAACTATAGTCTATAAGTAGTATGATAAAAGCAACAAAGAGAAAAAGCACCAAAGAGAAAAAGCACCAAAGAGAAAAAGCACCGGAAACCAAACTCAGCATCTGGGTTGTATTGAATACAGTCCATAAGCTTGACTAGACCTAAAAGCCATACTATATGAATGGCAATGGCACTTTAACTAAAGAAGCAGTCTCGAAGATCGCATAATAGAACAAAGTTAATACTTTTCTACTCAGAACCAAACCAAACTCAACTACACGGAAAAACAACTAATGAAAATAACATCAAGAAGGTTATACAATGCTTGACTATGTTTTTTATGGGTTTTGTTCATAGATAAGTTGCACAAACCCATGGGGTTAAGTGCACTAATACTAATCAAGTTCAGCCCTACATAACCTCTCAGCTAAAAATCCAAACTTTAAACACAACAAATTCACCATGAACTCATTCCCTAAAGTGAACAAGTAGATACGATTTGTGTCTTGAAAATTACCTCTAACTACCATTTCTAAAGATGCTAAAAACATTAACTAAACAAGTTACTACTTGTATCTATCACAAAACATATATCGATATCAACCAAAAGCGTAGCTATAGATTCAATTTGCAAATTCTAATCAAGTACTTTAAAATCAAAGTTTGAGAATCGAAATCGAGGAAAATCCAAATTATTAATAGGAAAGACAAGAAACCCACCTCTGAGATGAACTAGGCCACGGTTTTGAGGAGGTTCAGGATCCTGCGGCGGAGGAGGACATGGAGCGGCGGCGAAATATCGGTAACGGCGAAATTTAGGATTATAATAGAGGCGGAGCGATAAACGGTGGGGATGCGTTGGAGAAGTAACGGACGGTGGAAATGAGTAGGTGGGGAAGCTTGGAAATGCCGTCCCTAGGCGGTGGGAGGAGCTTCTAGATGCGGAGGTGACACAACCGGTGGCCATAGCCAGGAAATATTTTCGTCTCCCTTTCTTTCTTCTTCGATTTGATAACTGTTTCGCTGAGATTTAATTATTTTATTCGTTTAAATATGGAGTGAACTCGGGTCGGGTTATTATTCTCATCATGCTAGTGATGTCAACAATTTGGGCCTTCGTTGGAGTTATTTACAACTTTCAATTCTCAAACTGTTGTTCCTTTCGTTTTTGTGGTGGAATTCAAAATATTTGTTAAATATTAATTTTTTAATAACTTTATTCTAATAAGGAAAAATGTAACTTAGAATTAAACTTATTTTTCATTCAATATAAAGTGATTTTGTTTGAGGATATCCGCATGCAACCGCTATTCAACGAGTGCGCACAAAATAAATTTTGTGTATGAGACAATATCATGCAAACAAACGACACAAGTTGACCTTTGTTGTTTTTGGATATATAAAATAAATTATTTATTATTGAAATTTGTTCAATAAAGTTATTAAGTTCAATCAAATTTAACAAAAAAAAAGTAAGATTACATACAAAAAATTGTTAAAAAAAACTATTTTTATTTTAGTTTGATTTTTTTTGGGCGAAATTATCTTCAAACTTATGTTTAATTATAAAACTGCTATTAAGTAGAAAAAGGTTTAAGTATGTCCTAAATAGATCCAAATAAAAAAATTAAAATATTTGACTAACTTAACAAACAAAATACTTTGATTTAGGAATCAAACCCATATTATTACAATTTTGTAAAGTTTTTCAAAAAACAAACTCAACATTCAAAGTTGTCTCAAGAACATTCAAACTCTCTTAATTTTTTTTTAACTTCTTCAAACAAAAACACAAAATCAAACATTAGTCAACCAGAATTAAAGATTAGCATGAAGGAATTACTATCGTTGGAGGTGACAGATGAACTTATCTCGCCCAAGAAAGAGGTTTAGTCGACGGAAGTAACATAATTGTTTTTTTTAATTATGTTATGGTGCGCCTTCGCACCATCGGTTCTGGTAACAGAGTTGTTTTTTTTTTAATTATGTTATAGTGTGTTTTTGCACCATCAGGTGTGGCCCTTAGAATCGACGGTGTGAAGGCGCACTATAATCGGTTTTGGGCCATACACATCACCAGAACACAGACACCAGAACCGGTGGTGGTGGTGTACGACCACCAGTTTTGTGGTCATGCACCAGCTGCGAGCCCCTGAACTGATGGTGCATGACCACAAAAAATTGCATTTTTTGCTTTCCTAACCCTTATTTTAACATATTTAAGAAAAAAAAACTCCTTATTTAGTTTGATTTGTTTTGTTTTAAATTTGGTATTGCAGGCGCGGAAAATAAGAATGGATATGCTCAAGATTTCAGTACGGACTCGAATATTCTTTGGATGCGAAAGCTAAAAATTGATTTAATTCTAATTATTATTTTAAAATAAATCAAAATTAATTAGAATTTATGAGATTTTAAAAAATTAAAGTTCATATTTTAAATTTTTTTGTAACTTACCCGTTTTTATTAAATAAAATGTAAATATAATTATTATTTACCATACCATATAAAAAAATTGTTCGCGTTTGTAAAAATATCGCGAGGCTTTATTGATTAAATTAAAATTTGGATTTAAAAAATTGTAACTAACATTAATATTATTAATAATAAAGTTTAGATATAGTTATTATTTAATATTTTAATAAAGTTTTTTAAAATTGATTTGAGAAAAAAAAAGAAAAAAAAAACAACTTTAGCGTACTGTATTATTCTGATTTGATCTTATTCTTAGTCAAGTTATTTATTTCTAATTAATATATTAATTGGCTTTTTAATCTAATTTTTTTAATCTTTTTTTTACTAAAGGACTTCAATTGAATTAAAAGAAAAGAAAAGCCCTTAACATGCAATTTTACAAAAATTTGAAGAGAAGAGCGCGAACCCTACTCTTCATCTTCCCAAACCAGTGCTTCAACAAAACAAAGAACCCTAAATCAAATTATTCTACTAATCTCAGATAACCTAAATTCATCTTCTCCAGAAAAACTATTGATTTCAACTTTAATGGAGCATTCACATCAGTAAACTCCAAATCCAACTGAAGATTAAGAGCTTCCTTAGCAACCCAATCGGCTCCCAAGTTCTGCTCCCTAAAAATATGACGAACCACCATCTCTGCCTTAATCGAATTCCTACAACACTTGAGCAACGGATCTAAAAACCAAGGAACATTCCCATATTGAATCAGATTAACCAAAATCAAAGAGTCGAGTTCAACATCAACCCTCCTTAGACCCAGCCTCTCGCACAATCTCAATCCATCGAGGAGAGCTCTACTCTCTGCAATCAGAGGAGAACCTTTCCTATACAGTCTTCCGATGCCGGCGACAATGTCTCCAGTGCTGTCACGGATCAGAGCTCCACCACCAGCTTCACCATTAAAGGTACAAGAACCATCCACATTCAGTTTATAACGACCATGCTTAGGGCACTTCCATTTCAAAAATAGAGGTCTATTTCTGACTTTAAACTGATTGACACAGCCCATGTCAGCAGCATCTTTAATGAACTTACCCCAATGCCTCCTCCCTAAGACTTTAGCATGGTCTAAGCTTGACAAAATCATAATAATGTGCTTGATAATAGATGCAGTAGTGACACTTTCATTGTTCATTTTTCTTCTGTTGCGACCATTCCATATAGACCACATAATAATAGCTGGAAGAACACTAAAGATGTCACAAATCTTACCAGCCCAATACCATCTCATAACCAAGTGAGAAACAGTCATATGAGATTGAATATGAACCTTGAAAATATTGCTGAAATACAGCCAAACACCCCAAGCAGTGTGACATTGCACAAAAACATGATTTGTTGATTCACTGTTGTCACAAAACCCACATTTTGAAGCCAGCATGAACCCTCTTCTTTGCATAACATTATCAATTGGAATCCAACTATGCAGCACCCTCCACAGCAAAAATGAACATTTTCTAGGAGTAACAGGATTCCAGGTCTTCTTATACAAACTAGAAATGCTGCTTTTAGCTCTGATTTGATTTATTGTATCCTTGACATTGAACTTTCCATTCTCAGAAAGAGACCAAATCAACACATCCTCAGTATTGGCCAACTTGATCTCAGTAATTTTATTAATCTCAGTAGTAGTAACCAAAGACTTGAGTCTATCAATGTCCCAAGAATTTCCCAACCAGAAGTCTTTCACCTGATGATTAATACTGTCCCACAATAATCTTCTATCTCTATCCTCAGTGATCACTATAAATGGTCTAGTAGAGCACCATTTATCATACCAGAAACCCATATTGCCAAAACCAGGTTTCCAAAACATAAACTCTTCAGACATCTCCC
The DNA here is from genome assembly GCA_036936605.1 of Limnanthes douglasii subsp. nivea. Lineage (NCBI taxonomy): Eukaryota > Viridiplantae > Streptophyta > Magnoliopsida > Brassicales > Limnanthaceae > Limnanthes > Limnanthes douglasii. The sequence continues at coordinate 182,251,172 of JAUPFV010000003.1, forward strand.
TAGTGCTAAGAATACGAAACCAGGTTTTTGATTTTCTGTGAGTAGCAATAGCTAAAACAGGATGAATATTGTTAATGCAATAAATGGACATCATATATTTGGCCCATAATGAATGTTGCATCCTGAATTCAAACCACAGTTTCATAGCATATACCTGCTGCATGTCATTCAGTTTTCTAAGATTCAGACCACCCTCACAATATGGCTTGCATAATCTGTCCCAACGAGCCCAACTGATTTCATTCTTGTCTTCTTTTGTCCCCCACAGGAATTTGTTGAATAAGGTTTCCAATCTCTGAACAATGCCAACAGGAAGAGAAGTATGTTGCACGAAATAGTTTGGAAAGGCCACCCGAACAGATTGAATCAATTGGAGGCGACCAGCAAACGATAGATGAAATTTGTCCCATTCCATAATTCTTATCCTAACTTTGTCAATAATAATTTCAAAGTTTGCAATCCTTGTATTGTTAGCAATAATAGTACCCAAATATTTGAATGGTAAATGAGTATTCCTGAATTTCCAGATATCTTCAATAATAGCAACCTTATGAGCAGACATCTTTGTAGAAGTAATGAGCTTAGATTTAGTTACATTAATCTCCTGACCAGACACCCTCTGATAATGATCCATAATAGCTTTAAAAGCTTCCATAGCCTGAACACTACCATTGGTAAACAACATAAAATCATCAGCAAAGGCAGAGCAAGCTATATTCATATTACTCCTTGTCTTGTATTTTAAACCCTGATTATCATTAGAAGCCAAAGTAACACTACGAATCAAATATTCCTCAGCCAATATGAACAGACTAGGGGAGAGGGGATCCCTTTGTCTTAACCCCTGAGTGTTTGGAAAATAACCAGCCATCTCTCCATTAACAAGAACAGAAGAATAAACATTACTGATGCTGCTATTAACCAGAGCAATAACCTCATTACTAAAGCCAAACATTCTAAGAATCATAAGCAAAAACTCATGCCTCAATTTGTCAAAAGCCTTGGTCATATCACTTTTGACAATAACATTACCAACCTTTTTATTGCTATTAATATCCAAGGCCAGCTCCTGAACAAGTAGAATAGAGTGCTGAATAGACTGACCTTTAACAAAACCCCCTTGCACATCAGAAATCAGCTTAGGCAAAATAGGTGAGAGTCTGTTATTTATAATCTTTCCCAAGATCCTAGAGAAAACAGAGGTAAGGCTAATAGGGCGAAAATCTTTCCATCTGTTAGGATTCTCCACCTTAGGAATTAAACAGATCATTGTAGATTTAACTCCTTTAGGCAAAGCATACCCATCAAAGAAGCCTCTAACAGCATTACACAAATCTGATCCCACAATATCCCAACAACATTTATAAAACTCTCAATTAAAGCCATCAGGTCCAGACGCAGCATCAGAATTCAAACCCTTCACAACTCTATAAATCTCATCTTCATCAGGGACACTAACCAAACACCTATTATCATCCTCATTGACAAGAAAAGGAATAACTACATTCAAAGTCTGATCATTCACAACATTTGAATCACTAGATAACAAACCTTTGAAATACTCAACAACAGAAGAACTGATGCTATCTTTATCAGTAAGCCATCTATCCCCAACCTTTATTCTATCCACTCTGTTTCTCTTCAACCTTTTCTTCACAAAACTATGGTAAACAGCAGTATTTCTATCCGAATCTTTCAACCAGGAGGCATGAGCTTTTTGTCTTCAATAGATTTCTTCTCTATCAAGTAACAACAAGTGTTTCATTTTAGCCTCAACTAATAAAGATTTGTTAAGCTCAGAAACTTCATTCTGAAGAATAGCTTCACTATTAATAATAGCTTGCTCAGATTGCTTAATGGCCTCGAATATATTACCAAAGACATTCCTATTCCAAGCCCTTAACACAGACTTCAACCTTTGCTGTTTAAGCCAAAAGATCATAATAGGATTTCTAACCTCTTCATTAATAACACCAGACCAACTCACTTTGACCTCCTTTAAAAAACCAGGATGAGTTGTCCACATGTTTAAAAATTTAAAAGAAGCATTAGACCTTTCCAACTTAGAAGAGATCTTAATAATCATAGGACAATGATCCCAGCAATTACGAGCAAGATGAGACACAGAAGTATGATCAAAGTAATCAAGCCAGGCATTGTTATAAAGGACACGATCCAATCTCCTCTATTTCTGACCATTAGACCAAGTGAAGGAACAGCCACTGAAACCAGCATCCAGGAGACTACGATCCATAATAAAACTGTTAAAATCATCCATACCTCTGCTATTAATGGTTGAACAACACAACTGCTCCTGAATATTGGAGATGACATTGAAATCTCCACAAAGAATCCACTCATTCTGAACATCTAAGTTTCTAATAGTATCCCAAAGCACCATCCTCTGCTCCTTCTTACACTTAGCATAGATGATAGACACATCAAACACTTTACTTAAGAAAGGATGACCCACCTTGAGATGAATCAACTGCTCAGTGTCCAAAACTACATCCACACAGAACTCCTGCTGCCAAAAAACCCATATTTTGTTGTTCACATTACAAATATATCCACTGAGCTTTAACTTCCTAGCCAGCAAACTCATCTTATCAGAATTAACCAAAGGCTCTTGAATAGCCACCAAACTAATCTTTTCAGAAAAAACCATAGACTTTAGTCTTTGAACAGTCTCTTTATTCGCAAGTCCCCTTGCGTTCCAATTCAGCATAGTTATAGTCATTAAACAATATCATTTTTATGAGGCCTTTTCAGCTTCATGATCTTTGAAGATACAGGGCCCTTTGAAGTCCATAACTTAGACACCTTCTTCACTTTCCTATTCTCATGCCTATCTTTTCCATCTTTCCCATCTTTTCCATCTTTAATTTTAACAGGAGAGGCAGGAAGACTACCATCATGTTTAGGAGAGTCATGTATTTCTTCACTAAGGACTTCAAAAGCATTCCTTCTTTCCAACATCTTTAAAGCTTCAATCATTTCTTCCCTATTATCCTGCTGAGAAGATTCCATTTTGCCCTTCTCAGAAATCCTTCCCTGAATAGAACTACTATCAACCTCAACTTCCTTTTGCATCAGCTTCTCACTCTCTTGATTTACAACAACCGAATTTAACCAACGACCCTTATTTCTATTAAGAACAACATCATCATTATCCTCTTGATCCTGAACAATACCTTCATCCCTTTTGACATCAACATCATTTACCTTGTCCAGATATTGCGAACAAGACAATTGATCTGGAATCCCAGAACTTATCTGATTAGCCTCCATATTCTGATTAGCCTCTATATTCTGAACATCAAGACCCTTCAAATTCTGATTTGTCTTCATTAAAACCTTTCCTTCCATCAACACTTTCTTGCATTTATCTTTAGCATGCCCAATATGATCGCAGTTAGTACAATAGAGAGGGACGTTGTCATACACCAAGTCAATCCAATAGCAATCTTCTTCACCAAACTTTAATTGAACCTTCTGAATTAATGGCTTGGATATATCAACCTCCACCCAAACCCTACATCAGTTTTGTCTTGCTCTATTAATTGAAGGAACCCAAACCTTGAGAGGAGTACCCAGAACCTTAGCAATTTCACTAACTGTCGAATAATTAAACAAGAACTCAGGGATATTTGGAAGAGTAACCCATGTCGGAGTAAATGGGCACTCCAGACTAGGATCAAAACTCGGCGTCCACTTTAAAATCCTCATAGTTTTATTTCCCAAAGCCCAGACGTTTCTTGACCATAATCTTTTTAAATCATCAATCTCAGTGAATTCAACAAAAACATGACGAAAGTCCCAGACAGAAAGACTAAACTTTCCGACGAAATTGAACTTAGTCAAGAAGTTGCGAAGAACCTCCATTGAAGGCTTACCAGTAGCAAACTTTGCTATTAATGTATGTTTCGAAACCTTTAGAAGTTGCTCCTTGTCACCAGCATCGAACTTAATAATCGGAAACTCATTTGAAAGCGTAACAGAAACGTTTGAATGAACAAACTCTGCTTTCGAAGATTTTAACAAATTTGCAAATGATTTCCTTTGAATTATCTCCTCTTTATTCGTAGCCATGTCTTCAAAAACAAGGTTCAAAACCATATTGCAATCTTTGCTACCCGAATTCAAGATCTCCATCTCCTTCATCTTCATACTCTGTTTATCTGATTTCGACATTTTCCTAAGCATATGAAATTCCTTTGTCGATTCGATCTCTAATGTATTCTCCATTTCCATCAATAAACCAGAAAAGAATTAAGGTCTGAATCAAATGAAGAAGATGAAAAAATTATCCTCTGTTCTTTCACAAAAACAGAGTTCTTTTTTATTTTTTCCTCTTGAAACTCTCTTCATCTAATTTTAATCTAAATTTAGACATTAGTATATATATAGTTACATGCTTAAAGCGAGTAAATTTTTTATAAAACTGCCACTTAATGCAGTTTTACATATTCAGGTTTCAATTATGAACAAATTATTAACTCCAAAATTATAACCAAAATTAAAAAATCTGCATAGTCTTTGAGAAAAACTAAAATTTTATGAATAAATTTTAAATCTTGAAAAAACAATAGTGGTCATAAACCATCATTCCTTATAAATTTCACAGTATACAGGGTCCAAAACCATTCTATATATATCACATAGGGTTATATAACACCGACAGTTCACTTTCTTCCGACTTTTGCTTGAAAATCCAATTTAAAGTTAACTTGAAATCAACGCGGAAAAGAAATAGGCTTAGGGTAATAGACAGTGGCAATCAAACACGACACAGTCCACTCCATATTTGGCTCCTTAGGCTCACAACTTTTAACATCTCTTGGTCAAAGAAATGAGATAATGACACACTCAATTTTTTTTTGCACTCCATAGGCTTAGAAATCAGAACTAATAGACTTGAATTTCAAGTAGGCAGAACCAATAGACTTTTGAAAAATCTAAAGATAAACCTTAAAAGAAAATATTAAAGAGGATTCCAACATATAAAAGAAAAAGAGATCAAGTGAACGTTCATGGCTAAAAATCCTGTCAAGTCACCGGTGTTTGAGACCTGTTGCATTCGTGTCACTAACCTTCATTTGTCCCCAAAACGAGTAACTTTTATTTCAAATCGTTGCATTTTTGCCACTGACGCGTGCAAATTAAGAAGAAGTTGACTCGTGTCGCCCCAATGTACCCATGTTTGTTATATAATTCGGTGACCCGTTTTATTTTTCCCAAAATATCCTTATTTCTTAACTTTTACCTTTTATTTTATTTTATTTTATTTTTATTTTACATTTTACTTTTATTCTGTTTATTTTTATTTTAACTTTTTATTTTTACTTTGTTATATGTTTTAGTTTTAATATAAATTAACCATGTCTAAGAATATTTTTGATATGATCTATTTATATTTTTAACCTATTTAATATAAATTAACTTTTAAACTCAAAAAAATATTACTTGTAATAAAAAAAACGATAATTACTACATATTAACTAAGTCTATTTAAACAACCCCTACTAAAAATCTGCTAAATCTATCTTAAGGAACATATAATCACACTTTCAAAGACCTGCAATTTTCTTTAACAGTTAAAAAATCAATGCAAACAAAACACGCATGTGAATTAAGATGTAAACTAAAAGAAGACTAGCCAAAATTTGTTTCAAGATAAAGAAGCAATTTTTTTCAAAGCTTGGGAAGATAACTATAAGACGAAGTCTTCAATTAAATTTCGAGATAAACAACAACAAACTAACAATGGACCATAACCCTAGGCATAGTCTAATCTCTCACTTCCTCGACTGCTTGGTTCTCTTCTTGATGCAAGATTTTGATACCCTAAGGCTTCTGCGAACATCATTAAGCCTCGCAAGAGTTGCCTTGTTTAAATCTGGTCTATAGAAGTTGTCTAAGACCTGATTAACAACAGCCTTAGCCATCTTAGTTACCTCCCCCTTAAGAACAAGCTTGTTCACTGAAGTAGCGGTCTTGTTTGCTTCTTTGTCTTTGTAGTAACAAGCACCACCGACAAATCCTTACCTTCTAGAACAATGCTCACAATCTTTTGGTTTGCCAAGCCGGAATGCTTGTAGGAGTTGATAGTCTTTCGGTTTGCCAAGCTGGAACAATGCTCACAGTCTTTTGGTTTCACCCATATTATCTAAGAAGTGTATGAAACTGAATTTAAGGTTTATGGTTTGAATATTCTGCAAATAAAAAACGATTAAACCTATAAAACTTGAATTTGGAGTTTTTGGTTTGAAGATTCTGCAAATCGAAAAGGGTTAAACCTAGAAAACTTGAATTTGGGGGTTAGGGTTTGAGGATTCCGCAAATCGAAAAGGGTTAAACCTAGAAAACTTGAATTTGGGATTTAAGGTTTGAAAATTCTCTAAAATCAATAGGGTCAAACCTAAAAAACATAAATCGAGAGACTAAATTTTGGGTTTAGATGTTTTCATCATTTTTATCTCTATAGAATGTTGAGAGTGAGATTATAGAGAGATGTAGCTCCTGGTGAAAATGTTGATGGAGGATGTATGAGGGTTACGATACCCAAATGGCTAACTATCATATTGTTCGAGCAACCCAATTTCAAATTTGGAATTTAAGGTTGAATGTACTATTATTAAATTTGGAATTTAAGATTGTGAGTTGTAAATAAGTTAATTTCAAATAAATAAAGTAGATATTAAAAGTGAACATATAAGCGATATATAAAGTAAATTAAAAAATAAAAATAAAAGCTTAAAAGTAAAAGATAAAATTAAAAAATTAAAAAATAAGGTATTTTAGAAAGAATAAAAGGGGTGACCGTATATGTAACCAACATGGATACATTGGGATGACACGTGTCAGCCTCTTGTTAATTTGCACGCTCCAGTAGAAAAAATACAACGATTTGAAACAACAGTGACTCGTTTTGGGGACGAAGAAAGGTTAGTGGCACTAATGCAACATGTGTCAAACACCGGTGACTTGACATGGTTTTTAGTCGAACACTTATCATAATTGATGGCTGCTTTGGCTTTGTTTGTTACTCCACGTAAACCTATTTTTGAAAGAAAACTCTCATTAGAAGAAAACTGTCATTGGAAAGCTTTTGTTTGGTACTCCACGTAAACCTATATTTAAAAGAAAACTATTAAACAAACTTTAAAAAAATTATTTTAGATTATAAATTAAAAAAACTTACTTTTGGATAAAAGACTTAGTTGTTGGATCACTTCTTTGTACAAATAGAACCTCTTACCTCGCGTGAAAAGTAGCAATGGGAAATCAAACACATTTCTTGTATATGCTTGGGTTACTATTTGTATTAAATTATCTATGTAAAACAAACCTAAAATTTGATACTTAATCTATAATTTCTTAGTTTTAATTAGTTTCATATTCTTGGCTTAAATCGCTGCTTCGTCTCTCGACTATCACGTTTTGTGTCATTTAGTCCCTTGACAAAAAAATCACGGTTGAGGGTCCCTCGTCTATAAAAAATCTATAAATTCAGTCCCCGCGCGTGGTTTTTGCTGTAATGCTGCCACGTGTCACTATAGTTAAATGGTTTGCGTTCCACATATAGTCCTTCGACTTTTAATTCCATTTTTACCCTTCGAATTTAATATTTTTAAATATATATTATTCTTCAATTTTTTAATTTTTCTCAAAACAGAGTATTGCAAAATTGGCTATACTCTGTTTTTTTTCGACATTAAAGGTTTCTTATAGGCTTCTCTAAGAGAAATCCGACCGCACCGAACTGGACAGCACCCGATCGCCTTCCCTAATTTCACTTCAATAAAAGTAACTCACACCCGGTCTTTCACTTACGTACATCTATGCGATACCTTCTTAGTAAAGTAGCATACCTTGTCCATAGCTATCAACGGGACCAGACTTCCCTCAGCATAAAATATCTACAGATAGGAAAGTAGCCAAAAACCCGGTTGGGGGCTCCATTGATTCCGACTTTCAACAACGCCCAGATAAACTCACGATTTCAACACCAAACTTTCTTCGAATCAATTTCAAATATCCTTGAGAAAAAAGTAACATATTTGGTCACTTAAAGCTATAAAGAAGAACAGATCAACAAGCACTGTGTATAGACCAAATCGAATTTGCACCCAAACCCACATGAGAAAAAAGAATTACTAAACTCACGGAAAATTAAAAGTTGATGCTTTGTCTTTACTCACTACAAGAACCAAGTGTTCCTACAAATCCAGGATTTGAAAAGAAAAAGAAGAAGCAAAGGTTGATACTTTAGTGCGTTGTAAGTTTTCTTGTTCTTGAGAATCGTTAAAACTTAAAACGAAAAGTTAAAGCGAAAATGATGCAATCTTCCACTCTGTAAACCTTGATGAACAAAACAGAACAAAAAAATTAAAATTTAAATAAACTAATCGGAGTACACTCGAATTATAAAATTAGGCGTTAGGGCTACTGTTGTTTTTGTATGAAGATAGAAAATGAATTTGGTTTTTGCTTAGATACATTACATACCGAAAAGATATGATTTTTATCCAAAGAAGCGATCGGCTTTGAACCGGCGAATTAGACAAACAGACACGTTGATGCCTAAAAACTTTAAAATTTTAGTATTTAAAAAAGAAAAAGCGATAATCACACCGGATTAATATCGAATCCAAAGACATCAACGAAAAGAGATTGGATTCTATAACCGAACAGAAAAACAATAAAGGTGATAAGAGAGTGAGTAACTCGATGTAGAGAAAAGCTTTTACCAATCAGGGAAGAAGTCAAAGCGGGAGGTTTGGTGAGGAGGAGCGACGGCGGTGGATCTGAGGAGAGAAGAGAACGCCATTGGTGTGTTGTGTTGTGCTTTGTCTGAACTCTCCTCCTCAAAACCCTAGAAGAGATAGTCGATTGGTAGGGAGAAACAACACAAGGCCATATTAATAGTAGTGTACAAGGCCATATTAATAGTAGTGTTATCGAGATTGGAAGAAATAAAAATCGGGGCATTTCTATCAACAGGACCGGACTTCTTTTAGAGAAGCCTATGAGAAACCTTTAATCAACTGTGTCGAACAAAACGGAGCATAGCCAATTTTGCAATACTCTGTTTTGAGAAAAACTAAAAACTAAAAAATAAAAATAAAAATATATATTTAAAAAGTTTTAAATTTCGAAGGGTAAAAATAGAATTAAAAGTCGAAGGACTATCTGTGGAACGCAAACCATTTAACTATAGTGACACGTGGCAGCATTACAGCAAAAACCACGCGCGAGACTGAATTTATAGATTGATTTTTGATAGACGAGGGACCCTCAATCGTGATTTTTTTGTCAAGGGACTAAATGACACAAAACGTGATAGTTGAAGGACGAAGCAGCGATTTAAGCCTATAATTGAATATAACTTAATTATAAAATTAAAAACTATTTATTAAAAATCGATAACTATTTTAAAAGAAAATCTATTTTTAAATGAAATGAAATGATAATTTATGTATAAATACGGTAATATAGTTATTAATATATTAATCATCAATTTAAATGGAACCTATTATATTAAATATATGTCTCATAATAATTTTCAAATAAATTTATATAAACTTAACGTAAAAAATAAATAAAAAAATTATCGCTAATATAACAAAATTTTTAAATCATGCATATTTTCAAACTAAAAGAAACTCATAAATTTATAAACTCATCGCACACGCTCCTTATCCTCTCAAGTTTTTTATTTTTGTGAAAAAAAATGATTAAAACCAAAACAAAACCCACCAAATCAAATCAAAACTCAATCAAAAGAGAAGAATTGAAAAGAAAAGAAGTTAAAACTCAAAATCTGTTATTATCCTTTAAAAACATGAAGTAACCAAATATCATATAAAAGCTTTCATTTCTACATTAATTTTGCTTAGTTTTGAAGCCCCTGATTCTAATTCTGAAATACCTTCCATTAATTCATATATGACTTTTGGATCATATAAATAATTTCAAATTTAAATATAATCCAGTTATTGTTATCTCTTATAAAAAAAATATGTGTTCTCGTGGTTTATTTTTCAATTTCTTCTCTATAAGCTTTCACTAAGCTTACCGTTCGTAAAAAGCGGTTCAACGTAGATTGAATAGAAAGAAAAAAGAAAGAACCTTTATAAATAATGTGATCTCTCGAAAAGCCGAAGAAAATAAATGACGGGTAAAATTGACACGTATAAAAAATACATTGTGTTCAAAATTAAAATAAACACCTGAAAAGTTACTCTAGAAATATAGTATAACCATGTAAAAGAATAATAAATTATTATATAATAAAGTTTTATACAGTAATAGTGTATATATTAAACAAATTAAACAACTTAAGGTTAAAATCGCAAAAAGCAATCAGTAAATGTATAAGTATACAAGAAAAAAAACGAATGTATATGCTCTCCCCTCTCTCTAACTTCCAACGGTAACAATCTCCTGGTGATTGCAAAACTTCCCTGGCTGTATGGCCAGGGAACTCAAGGTGCAAATTCTTTGTATATGGAAGTAATCCTCTCCTCTTCTCCAAGTACCAAAGTCTTGTTGCCCCTGTTCATCCCATGTATAAATCACTGGGTTGAACCAAATCTTTCCTCCAACCCTTTTTTGCCTACTCTTCCTCTTAAACCTTCGGTACACAAGATTGTAGATGAATATCCTGATGAACCAATTGGATACATCAGAGTCCAAACAAGCATCCCCTCTAAAGTATCAAAGCCCCCCTATTTTTTGGTACCTCAGACCTCCACTCAGCCCACATCAATCATCCTGTACTTCAAAGCAAAATTTAATCTCAAAATGTCTACTCCAAAGTCTAATCCAAGGATTGTCAAATCCTATGCTATGCTCAGTTCCTTGAAGCTGTTCACTTTATTATCCTCTGGTTTATCCGAAAGGTGGAACTACCTTCGAACTAAGATGGTATCTTTATTCAATCTAGACTTTCAAACCAGATTGGCTCCCCCTTCGATGCCTCAATATCGTTGGTCTCTCTCCTCTCTATTTTGGGAAGTCCCAACACTATCTTTCCTTAGTCTCCTGCCTTTGACTATGGCTGTTGGCCATTTTGAGCATTACTGGCTCTTTTGTAAAGTCCTCAACCTTTTCTCTAACCCTAGGCCTGCCTCCCTCCTCTCCCTATCTTCTGTATCTCCTACAGTTTTCCAGACATCAATCCTAGTAATTCCAGTAGCTATCTCCATACTACATACCTTTTCAAATCAAAATCTAAAACCCAGCTCACCAACCTCATTCTATAAAGCTCTTCTAAATCTCTCACCCCTCTCAAGAACAAACATTCCATCTCAAAATCTCAAACTGAAACAAAGAACCACTTACCTAGCTCAGCCTCAAATGTCTTCCCCTAGCCCAAAAACAGCCCCCAAATCCGTTGATTCCTTCTCTCCGGTGAGATCGCAGGCCTTCTCTTCTAACCTGGCCTCTATCCCGGTTAGCTCCTCTGTCCCTGGTGTCTGTGCGGAATCTCCTAACAGCTACCCTATCATCACCCCTCTCCACGAAGCATTTGTTAGGGATGCTTTGGCCATGGCTAGAAGCCATATGGAATCGGGGCACTCCTTGTACCTCCCTGTCACTCCGCCCTCCCTGCTTAATCCGCATCTGTCACCTGTGAACCCTCGAAATCTCGCCGAGTCTCTCTTCTCCTCTGCCTCTGTGGTAGGAGTCCTCCCCCGACCGGACTTCAAGGCTGCTGATGGCTTAGCAGAGACTCCATTTTCTTTGGGAGATTACGAAAATCTTGTAGCGGATATGTATGACCGACGCTCCGACCCTTTCGCGATCCCTCGATCCCAGATAGAAGGATCGAAGACTCTGGAGCTCCTTCGAGCCAGTTCTCTCCCCACTTCTCCTTCGACTCTAAAACCTCTGTTAGGCTCAGGGGACAGTGGGTTCAGTAAGGGGTCTGCTCACCTTGTCGTGGCTAACTGTCCAAGAACCGGTTACGCCTCTGATTCATCCTCTTGTGGGATTCTTCGATCGTCGTCGGAATCATTGCTTTAGGTGGCGACGGCCGGTAAAAGCTTGTTAGGTGAGACGTCTGGATGGGTTAAGGCATCGCTGGTCTGCGATACGAAAATCGGCAAGCGGTTGCCTGAGGAAGTTATTTCGGATGGCCTCGATTCGACTGGAAGGGAGACAGCGGCGCCGGTATGTGATCGGGATAGCGGCAAGAGGCGGTCTGTGATGGAAACAAGGGATGGCTACGGTCGGTTTGGATGCGCGAAGGTTTCGCCGGCCTGCGAGTTGGAGATCGGTAAGCGTCTGAATGTCTTGGGATCGGGTATGTCGGGAAGGGCAGAAGAGTCGCCGGTCGGAGAGTTGGAATACGGAAAAGGTCTGTCTAGCAACGGAACGGTTGTTGGCTTCGGTGTGGGTTTCAAGTCCAGGGTAAGTGTGAAGCAGTTGGGAACGTCGCTCGTCGATTTGGAGGCAGAAGATGGGTTTAATTCCAGAGAAAAGAGATTAGATCTGGTGAGTTCAAAATCGGAATTTGTTAGGGAAGGGGCTGCTCTGTCGAACTCGGATCTGGTCTCTCGAGTTAGGGCTGACTGGGTGGATTATGGGTTCTCTGCTCTGTCCAAGTCAGACCCTAACAACATGGCTTCTGGTTATGGGGGCCCAAATGAGAAGGATCCAGCAATTCGATCGGGTTCTCAATTGGGTCATTGCTCTGATGGGCCTCCTAGTCGGGTTTTTAATGTAAATCGGGCCGGATCTTCCAATCAAAGCAGATCCTATAAATCGATTGGGTCGACCCAAATTCTCTCCATTGATAGACCGAAAAGAAATGCGGGTCAAGGTTTAATTGGTGCTCCGTCCCATTATGTACCTTATTCTTTAATCCTGAATTTTGGTAATGCGGGGAAAGGTCCAAAAGGAAGGCGTCTCAAAAATAAGCTTGCCCAAATCCCTTCAAAATTATCTCAAGCCCCTCCTTTTAAACCAAACTCTTTGGGATTTGTCAACTCAAACTCTCGTATTCATTTGTCAGCACCATCCTCTTATGCGAGTATTGTTTCGGGTCACAGCGATAACCGGTCTCCTTTGGTGATTGGTGTCAACCATATGGAGCTTGTTGGCAGTGAATTCATCATGAAAGAATCTGCAATGGGTTCCTCGGAATCCTGGAAAGCTTGTCTTTCAGGATATTTTATTTCTCAACCAAGCAATCTGAGATTCCTCAAAGCTAATGTTGAGGCTTTGTGGAAAAGGTTTGGCCTCATTCAATTTAAACCCCTTCCCGAAGGATACTTTCTTTTCCAATTTGGTTCCGAAAGTATGGTTAAAAAGATCCTAGAGGGAGCCCCTTGGCATTTTGGAGGCAATTTGATGATTCTGAAAGTGTGGGAACCTCTCTCCCCTCTCATCAAAGATCCTCATACGGAAATCCCAATATGGGTTAAGGTCTTCAATCTGCCTCTGGAACTCTGGACGGCGGAGGGATTTAGTAACATTGGCTCAGTCTTAGGGACTCCACTATATGTGGATCACCAAACGGAGAGAAAAGCTTCGCTTCGCTTCACTTGCATCTGTATTATGATCTCTGTTGGTTCTCCTATCCGCTTTGAGCTCTCCTTTAAGATAAGAGGTAAATCTATCAAGGTATCTTTTGAATACCAGGGCCTTCCTCCCCAGTGCGCCAACTGTAAGGTTTTTGGACATCCTACCCGCATCTGCAAAAAAGGGCCCTTAAAGCCATCCTCTTTCCCAGCTCCATCTTCATCCTCTGAGGAAGACCCTTCAGAGTTCATTCCTGAAGCAGACCCTAGTCATCACCTTCCATCTATAAATGAAGGGAATGAAGTGGAAAGCGAAGAAAAGGCTGAATCTCCTCCGAAAAGGCTTCGCACTGTAGACCCGAAGGGGAAGGGTAAAATGGAAATGTCCTCCGACAGGACCATCGTCTGATGCACTGTAAGTCTCTCTTTTAATGAATATAGCTTCCTGGAATGTTCGGGGTCTTAATGACCCTGTTAGACAAAAAGACGTAACTGATTTTATTATTAGAAACAGTATTTCCTTGATTATTCTAGTCGAGACTAAAGTTAATATAGCTAAGGTAGACGCTATCATAAGTAAAATGGTCCCCTTCTGGCATGTCATAATAACTACTCCTCCCATCCCCTCGGTAGAATTTGGGTCACATGGAACCCAAGTGTGATCACAATCTCGAAACTCTCCGAGTCCGCCCAGTACATCCATTGCCGAGTCAAATGCCATAATTATAATTCGGCATTTAGGTTAACAACAATCTATGCTTTTAACGAAGCTATGGATCTATCCCCTCTTTGGAACGACTTAATAGCCATTTCGAATCAAGAGAAACATATTCCTTGGGTCGCTCTAGGGGATTTTAATGCTATTCGTCACCCTGGCGAGAGAATTGGTGCTTCTGATATCTGGACTTCAGCTATTGACGAGTTTAATAACTGCTGTTACCTAAGTGAGCTTAGTGATCTCCGGTCCACCGGATTTCACTTCACTTGGATTAACAAGCAGCCAGCACGACCAATTCTATCTAAAATTGACTGGGTTATGGTCAGCCCCAACTGGGACGACCTTTTCCCTATGTCAAATGCCAGATTTGGCTTCCTTAGAACGTCTGACCATACCACAGTTACTCTCAATCTCGGTATGCCTAGACCTAGGAATAAAAAGCCCTTCCGGTTTTTCAACATGTGCCAATCTCATCCTTCTTTTAAAGAAATTATCCTGAAAAGCTGGACTTGCCCTATCTCCTCCTCTGGAATGAGGCTGGTATCAGAAAAGCTAAAAAGACTCCAAATCGATCTCGCTAATCTCAACCATAAAGAATTTAGTGATATCAGTAATAGAGTTAGGGCGGCCCAATCCAAGCTTTTTGAGACCCAATCTAGACTTTGGCTAGACCCCCCCAATCCGGGACTCATTAGCGAGGAAATTGAGGCTTCCAAAGACTACATATTTTATAGTCGAGCCGAGGAATCCTTTCTAAAGCAAAAATCTCGAGAAAATTGGATTAAGCTCGGAGATAAGAATACTAAATTCTTCCATAATAGTATCAAGTCCCGTCTATTCCGTAATAAAATCGTTTCTATTAATAATGACTCAGGAGTTACCATCTCTACGCCAGCTGGTATCTCTAAAGTCATTGTTAAGCACTTCGAAACCTTGTTGGGCACTCACCACTCTATCTCTTACCCGGGTCTGGAGAGGGTCTCATCTTTGATTACCTCCACGGTCAACACTAATGATATGGACTTAATGACGTGTGAAATCACTTGCGAGGAAATTAAGTCTGCATTATTCAGTATTGACAGTAACAAGTCGTCTGGGCCTGATGGATATAACTCTTCCTTCTTTAAATCTTCTTGGAATATAGTTGGTTCTGATATTTGTAAGGGTGTCCTTGAATTCTTTGATTCAGGATTTTTGGATAAGTCTTGGAACTCAACTTCCATTGCTCTCATTCCCAAAACCGAATCTCCCTCTGTTCCTGGAGATTTTAGACCTATCGCCATATGCAATGTTGTCTATAAAATTATCTCCAAAATTCTAGCTAATAGAATTAAGAACTCCTTCCCCTATCTAATCGACCCTTCTCAATCGGCCTTTATGGCGGGAAGGAATATCTCTGATAACATTCTATTGTCCCAAGAACTATTGCGAGGGTATCATTCCAATGCTGCAAGCAAAAGGATTGCTCTCAAAATAGATATAATGAAAGCTTTTGATAATGTTCATTGGCACCTAGTTCTTGACATCCTGGTGGCCATGCGATTTCCTGGAAAAATGATTTCTTGGATAATTAAATGTATTTCCTCCACCTCTTACTCAATAAATATAAATGGAGACTCTTACGGGAATTTTTCTGGGAAAAAGGGTCTGAGACAAGGTGATCCGTTATCACCATTCATTTTTGTACTCATTATGCAAGTTCTTTCTGGGTTACTCAAAGAAAAAAGCCAGCATAAAAACTTTCGTTTTCACTGGAAGTGTAGGAAGCTTAAGATCATCAATCTCTGCTTCGCAGATGACCTGATGATCTTTAGCTATGGGGACTCCATCTCTCTAAACCTTATAAAAGAGGCTCTGGACGAATTCTATAACCTCTTTGGTCTTAAAGTCAACCCTGTAAAAAGTCATATTTTTCTTTCCGGTATTGAGGAGCCTCTCAAGTCTAGTTTATTGCCCATTCTGGGCTTCCCGGAAGGTTCTCTCCCAGTAAAGTATTTGGGAGTTCCCCTTATTACGAGTAGACTTACTCACTCGGACTGTCGTCCGCTTCTTCACAAGATCACTAATCGTATTGAGTCCTGGACCTCCAAACACCTCTCTTATGCAGGAAGGCTTCAATTAATTAAGTCTGTCTTATTTGCTGCTCAGGTCTACTGGTCCTCTATTTTTATTCTCCCCTCTAGAATAATCAAAGAGCTAAGCCAATACCTTAGTCGTTTCCTCTGGTCGGGAACGATCTCGAAGATTCATGGGGTTAAAGTTGCTTGGGACTCTGTAACGACTCCCAATAAAGAGGGTGGCCTTGGGATTTTGAATCTAAAAATTTGGAATCAGGCGGCCATCCTCAAGCATCTTTGGTCTATTGTTAGTAATTCTAATCACTCCATCTGGTGTGAGTGGATTAAAATGGAAAAAATGAAAGGAAACAACTTCTGGAACATCAAAACTGGATCCAATCCCTCGTGGATTTGGAGGAAAATCCTTCGTATGCGCCCTTTGGCAAGTAATTTGTACAGGGTGCCTATTGGCGATGGTAAAAATACTTCTTTCTGGTACGACCCATGGCTTCTTTCAAAATCTCTGGCCTCTCACTATGGAGAAAACCTAATAAGTGACTCTCGGCTGGGAGAAAAACTTAAGGTTTCGGATATCATCCATAATGGATCCTGGAACTGGCCTGCTGATATCAGACCAGCGAGATCCCGAAGTAGATCTCATCTTCTTGAAATAAACAACCTCATCCAATCTATTCCCCCCTAACATCACCTCCGTTGATGTTCCGTTCTGGACAGCAATAGCAGGAAATCCTGTGTTCACAATTAAGGACACGTATAATGCAATCCGATCTCCCAACCCTGAAGTGGGTTGGGCTGGGTTAGTATGGCACACATATAACATTCCTCGCCACTCCTTTATTCTTTGTCTTGCTATCTTAGGCAAGCTAGTAACCAGGGACAAAATTCTAGGGTGGGGTCTAATTACCCCATCTGGCTGTGTCCTTTGCAATTCTGATTCTGAATCTATCCATCATATTCTCTATGAGTGTAGATACACTCAGAACATTTAGTCCTATGCTAGTTCTAAGCTAGGTTTCCCGTTCTCCTTTTCGAGCTGGCAGTCTTGGATTATCGAGGCGTCAAAATGGTCCATCTCTCGGGACCATTCTATTTGGCGTTCTTGTTTTGGCGCGGTCGCTTACCACGTCTGGAAGGAGCGGAATGCCAGAATCTTTGGTTCCGCTCCAGCCCTGGAATCTTTAACATTCCATCGTATTGTAGATGACTTACGATTCAGATTCCAGGGTACCAAGCTCAGCTGGCCATAGTAAAATTATATTATTTCAACTAATTATTCCTCTTTTCTATGCAGGTTTTCTCTCACCAAGACTCCTAGCATCCCTTCAGTAGATCTGAGCAACTCCGAAGTCCGAGCCTCGTTTATGCTGTGTCAGCACTCAGTGATCTTATGTTTTTCATATTCTATGTTGTACTCCTTAATCTAACTTCTTATTATTGAATGTCTCCTCGGGGAATGCCCCAGGTATCTTGTATGAACTATTTCCATTAATTTAAAGTTTATTTTCACCAAAAAAAAAATCGCAAAAAGTAGAGATTCGCTGTAATATAAAAAAAAGTAAAAATAGAAACCAATAAATTATGATTTAGTGTATCAGTTGAGTGCATTTTTAAATATTATAAAATATTATATTATATTATTTTTAATTTCTATATGTCTAACTTTAATTTATAACTTCGTATATAATTATATATTATAAATATATTTATCAATTAGTTTTAAAAAAGAGAAGTACCCACTTAATTACCTAATCACCCACCAATAACCAAAATTAGGATAGTGTCACTTGGTACATTCACCAAAAATTCGGACAAAAATATCCCCGACTATATATACCCGCTGGTACCTTCACTATGTTAACCTCAGAGTTGTTTGAAAAACTACCTTGAGAGTTGTTTGAAAAACAATCCTGAGAGTTGTTTGAAAAACAATCCTGAGAGTTGTTTGAAAAACAATCCTGAGAGTTGTTTGAAAAACATACCTCAGAGTTGTTTGAAAAACACACCTCAGAGTTGTTTGAAAAACTATCCTTAGAGTTGTTTGAAAAACATACTTGAGAGTTGTTTGAAAAACATTATCCTCAGAGTTGTTTGTGACTCTATAATGAGTTGTTTACATCTCTCTATTTCCTGAGAGGTGTGTGCAACTCTGTTATCTAAGAGTTGTTTGCAACTCTCTCGATTTCCTGAGAGTTGTTTGCAACTCTCTCTATTTCCTGAGAGTCGTTTGCAACTCTATAATCTGGAAGTTGTCTATAACTCTCAAAGAGT
Organism: Limnanthes douglasii subsp. nivea; assembly: GCA_036936605.1. Taxonomy (NCBI): domain Eukaryota; kingdom Viridiplantae; phylum Streptophyta; class Magnoliopsida; order Brassicales; family Limnanthaceae; genus Limnanthes; species Limnanthes douglasii. Next base: position 182,269,768 of record JAUPFV010000003.1, read on the forward strand.
TCGCATGTTACTGATGAAATTTTATTTAAAAAAAAAATCAAAAAATATCATCAATAGATCTAGTTTTGTTCATCTTAAAAAAACAAAAGCGATAATACTTTCATATATTTTTTTCGAGCTCCGGTTTGAAAGATATGGATCTTTTAAAAAATAAAATAAAAAAAGAAAGAAAGAAAGAGAAATTTTGGTTACGTGGTTGTTGATGAAAGGTGAGGGTAGTTAGGGTATTAAAATAATGTTAAGTATTAAGTGTGAGTTTAATAGTTTAGATGAGTATTAAAAGGTAATAAAACCAAACTTGGATACTAGATGACCATATAATAGTTGAGCGGATACTTTATGTGCAATTTCTCTTAATATATACATAATATTTTAGTCAATATTTTCTTTTACTGGTAAAATCAACTATTTAAAATAAAATAAGATAAAATAATATAGTTTCTTATGAAAAAAAAAACTTTTAAAAATAATTAGAAAAATTTATTTTGTCATTAATAATTACATGTTTTTTGAAATTTATTTTATTGTTGATTTTTTTATTTGTAAAAAATCTAATATGCAATTAGTATAAATTTTATTAAAAATAATATTCTTATTAAAATAAATTTAAAAAATCATAATTAAAATTTAAAAACTTAATCATGCCTAATAAAAAATAAAAATTGATAAAAATACTTGATGTAACTTAATTGATGTGTGATGATGATAACTAAAGTCTTATAACTAAAGTCTCAGCCCATTTTTTAAAAAAAAACATATACATACTATAAGATGATTTTTGGATTTTATATACGTCTTAGCATCCTAAAAATAAGTTTAAATATGGATAAGCATATCATACGGTAGACCTTGACAAATTCTATGAATAATATAAATTTGTACTATCATCATTTTTAAATTTTAAAATAGAAATCTTTCAAAAAAATCCAAACATTAAAATCTAATTTAAAAAGAATAAGAGAGAAAAAATTAAAACCCAAAAATTAAATAAATAAACAAAACACATACCTTTTTTCCAAAACAAATTTGGTTTCAAAAAACAAAATTATAGCAGATTGAGAGAAAATAAGAAAACAATATGAACAAACAGAATAAAACGAAATCACCTTGTAGGCTGAAACGAGAAGACTTCTGTAAGGATTTGTAGAGATAGAGAGAAGGTAGAGAATCTGATATGGTTTCGTGAAAGAAAAGAATAATCAAGAATGTATTTATGCCAATATGACTTGATTTATGTTCAAATCGTGTATAATTTTATTTATTTAGATTATTAAATAGAAAATAAACATATTAGGTCCATAACTAAATACAGATCCATAACTATTCCGAAACCATTTCAGAAAAATGTAACTTTCATAAAACAAATTAGCAGAGGTGAATAAGTAAAAGAGGGATTACTATCCATAATCAAAACCTTCTTTTACTTTAATAAATATATATATATTATGACATAAAGGCGTGTATGATTTACAAGTACAAATAATCATTATTTAGTTTGTTTTTAATGCCGATAAATGATCTAGTCAAATCGATTCGGATAACAATTCAGTTGATAATTCTCAAGTTACTACTGATAAATAAAGATTTTATGTACAATCAATCGCTTAATAAATAAATAAAATTATACTATACTTTGCATTATTTTTATATTTTTATAATTTAAAATTTGTCAAACTAAATTTGCATTATTTATGGGAAACGATTATTTCTATAAATTTCAAAAGAAAAAAATAGTAACTGATGACAAATTCAAGCGTCGATGTTGATCCAACTGTCGATGAAGACGTGTAGTTGGAGATTATAGGCATTCAATTACCGAATCCGACAACTCCAATCATGAACTTCTAACAGCTGGCACGTACCTATTTGAGGGGCAAACCAATAATTTTAAACTTTTACACGAGATGATATTCACTTAGGTCCTACGCAGATCAATGATCGAGCTAGTTAAAACACGATGATGAGGAGGAATGCGATGGCATGACTAGCTCTATGATAAGTATAGTACATAAAAAAAATGTTAAAAAACCTTTAAAAACACTTGATTGGTTCTAAGATGATCAATGAATATTAAGACTTCATCATCCATTATAAGATAGACCGACATAAAATTTATGAGAATATACTGAAAGGTTCGTGAATATAAAGAGCGAACTACAATACTGTCATATTTTGGTGGAAGTTGCAGTAATAGGTAAGAATACTGTTATGATTTGTATCTGATGCCATAATAAATAAGAAAGCCTTCAATTTTGGAGACTTGCTTAAGCTGGTGGAACATCATATCAAGTTTAAAGGGATTTCCAGAGCAAAGATTAATGAATACAAAACAACTTTAACTACATACCCATCATACTGATAGGTTTATATCATATATATAACATATATCATTACATTAACGAGGTAAGTATTTCTTAGAGTCTAATAAAAGAATAAGTAAGATGTAAGTAATAAGAGACAAATAGAAGATGAAGCAAAACATACAAAATAAACCAAGTAAGACGAAATAAAAGATAGACCAAGTAAGAAGCAAAGGTCATCGATAGACGTAAGATAAATCTATCAGAATACAAATCAAGTAAAAAAACAAAGGTTAACTAAGACGAAACAAGAGAGAAACCAAGTAAGAAGTTTATGTCATAAGATGAAATAAGAGAGAAACCAAGTAAGAAGTTTATGTCATAAATATATGTAAGACGAACCGATCAGAAGATAAATCAAGTAATAAGCATGGTCATAAGAAGTAGAAGTCACGAAGAGGTGTATGATGAAATAAAAAAGGCTAAATGAGGGCCATAAAGAGATAAGAGATGAGCATACAATGAACTGAATAAGAATGATCATATATGTAACCATATTTTTTTTATTAGTACTGTTAGGCGGTTATAATTGAATTACATATATCTTGTAATTGCTTATTAAGAATGTTTGTTAGGCGGTTATAATTGAATTATACGTGTAATTTTGTAATTGGATTAGGATTATTACACGTGTAATCTTGTAATTGGTTTAAGATTTCTCATAAACTCGATAAATAAGGATCAAAATCCTCAATTAAGGTTTGTATCACATTATAATATACATAAGTCGATAATTCACTTTCTCTCACTATAAATTCTTTCTCAAACACTAGTCATTACTTTGGCATCATATTTGAAAAGAAGTTCTCATTATCAAATTTGGCATCATTTGTGGGAATTTGTTTTTTATAAAATAGTTCACGCTTTATCATTTACCAATAATGATAATTCGTTCATGAATAAAAAAAAACACTTAGAGAATTCGTCTGATCCAAGGTACTATGGTCCTTTTTTTGGGAATCGCAACCACAAACTTTTTAATTGATGAAAATAGATTGGTACAAAGTCATTTGGTAGGGATGACAACTGGTAATGTGCAATATAATTGTTTAAGACATGAATCTCCAACTATCGCGATAATGGATGCATATAGTTTGGTTTCTCCGGTATATTGAGATAATTTCAATGTTATTGGTTTGCTAGCTGGTTGAAGTAATATAGATCATAATCTTCTATTGGCGTAGCATCTAGTGCACATGATGCAATTACTCAAGTTCAAGGTAGTTTGACAGTTGCAGAAAATTATGTGCATGGTTTATTTCTCCTACACGAAGATAAAATATTTATATTCCTTATAATATTCAAATGTTATAAACACATATCAATAAGTTAAAACAAGAGCAGATTTTAGATAGCAGGTTATAGTATGAGAGAGATACAAAAGGTAGAATAAGGGTTGAGAAGTTATCAGAAGCCTTGCCGTTTTTAACGTAGAGAATTATATCAAACAACACTAGAAAAAATAACAAAAAGAGAAGAAAATAATGCAAGTACACGAAGAGAATAAGAGAAAAATAATTGACATTTAGATCTTATAATGATGAAGATGATGATCAATTGGAAAAAGATAATACTAGAAAACAGAAAAATAGGAAGATGAAAAGTGTTGAGTATGAAGAACAATCCAGTAACAGAGTGTTGGAAAATAATGATAGTAACGAAGTTGTAGCATACAATGAGGAAATATCTACATTGGCTTTGTACATTCTTGCAATATCACTGTTAGTTCAAAATATCCTTGAAAGAAATCTCCCTTGGAAGTTTAATCCATACAAGATGGATACATATGATGGTTCATTGGATCCTGAGCATCATGTGGAGCAATTTGGGAATATAATGTTAAGATTCAATGTGGATGATACTTTACTTTGCTAAGATTTCTCAACGAATTTCAAGGGAAACGATTGGGCATGGTCTAATTGTCTCTCAATGTACACTGATAAGGAAGGATATTCCTTAGGGACTAATATGTAAATGTTAGGGATTAGAGTAATAATTCTTGTAAATATGGGATAAAATTAGACTTTAGGAGAAATATAGGGGTTAGATTGCAAATATGACAATATGTAACCGTTTCTTTAACTAACTCGCCCTGCCTATTTAAAGAGGCTGAAAAGGTTATTTTGACCTATGAAATATTCAGAAGTACTTTTCACTACTTGATTTTTCCATTGCAAACTCTCTGTTCTGAATTCACTCGTTACTACTTTAATTCACACCAAATTGGCGCTAGAAAGAGGGGATCGAGGATACCTTGATCAACAGATCAAAAATCGACGTTCGAGTTCTCGTTTTTAAAGGTTTTTCTTTCGAATTTTCATATTTCGTTTGATTTTTTGCTATTTGGAGATGAATCCGGAGGAAGATGACAATCCATCCGTTCGCAAGGCGATGGAAACGCTGAAATCTGATCTGCAAGAGGCAGGTAAATTTGTTCCAATTCAACCTGTTCATTTTGACTTTGAGGGAAAAATGAATGAAATGATTAGGAAGGTGGCTGAGCTTGACGAATTGGTAAAAAAGAAGGGAGATAATAATGACGGTGCTAGACTTAGATCTAAGATAGCAGGTAGCGATCGTAATGATCAGCCTGATCAGTCGATGGACGAAGCTGATGATCATTATGAGCAGCGTAGGGCACATTCTGAACAAAAAAAAGAGTATAGCGGGATAAAGAAGAGGAAGGAAAAGCTGCAAAGGCGACTGTATGAAAATTTTAGTGATGAGGAGGATTTTGAAGATTCTGAATCTGATGAAACACCGAGGTATGAGCGTTCTCGAGGCCGTTCAGGAGGGGCAGAGCGTGAGCTCCGGCCATCTAAAATGTACAGGGAAGGAAGGAAAAAGAAAGAAAGGCGAGTATATTCACCTCGGAAATACTCGCCTCGAAGGTGTTCGCCTCGGAGGTATGAAGGTGAATCCAGCTTGTATGCAACTGTGGGAATGAGAAATGAGGACCAGTATGTCCAGGGGGTTGATTGGAGGGACTCACCATTGGTGAAGGAGATCAGATCAGTGCCATTACCGAGGCGTTTTGATATTTCTAAAGTTGAAAAGTTTGATGGGACTCAAGATCCCGATGACCACATCGAACAATTTAAGAACTACATGACTAATTTTGAAGATGATGATAGATTGGTGTGTAGAGCCTTTTCTCAAACGTTTAAGGGAACTGCGCTAAAATGGTTTAATAAGATTCCTAAGGAATCGATTGCAAATTTCAGAAGTTTTTACACTGCCTTTCGCAGACAATTTGTGGGAAGCAAGGAGATGAGAGCCAATGGAGACACGATAATACAGTGTAAGCAGGCTGTAGGAGAGAAGCTGAAGGATTATACCAAGAGGTTTGTGTCAACAAAGGCTGAGTTGGATGATTGTGAGGAAAGTGTAGCTATGGCAGCGTTCAGGCAGGGGCTGTTGCCTGGGGATTTAGCCGATGAGACTACAAGGCGCAGAGCGTTAACATTTGGAGCTCTTATGGCTCAGGTGGAGGACCAGATTAAGGTCGAAGAATCAACAAGGGTTCGAGGAGGTGCTGGTATTGTTCAAAAAGGAAGTGGACAATCTAACGTCTCAAACAACAATCCCTCGCGTCCGAAGAACAACCAAAATGTTTCTAACCGAGGAACTTCAAATTCGTATCAGGGGGGATATAATCAACATAATTCTAACAATCAGCAGCAGTATAGGTCCAGGTCGAATGTGTGGGTGAGGCCGGATTACTATGCAGATTTAACTGAGAGTGTGGCCTCAATATATGAAAAAACAAGAGGAACAATCAATTTTAGAAAGCCACCAGCTATCAACAGGCCGAGAGAGGAGCGCAATAATAAATTTTGTAGGTATCATGAGGACATCGGCCATGATACAAATGATTGCATTGCTCTGAAGAAGGAGATGCAAGTTCTGATCGAAAATGGAAAGCTGTTGGAGTATGTCAGGAAGAATGCCAAGGCAACAGCTCCCAAAGGAGGTAATCCCAATTCTAAGCAGGAAACTGCGTTAATGATTTTAGATGTCGCAGGTGAGGCGGATGGTTTCGATGTAGCCTCGGAATATGTCGAACCAGACCCCAGTCGACTTTTGTTAATGTCGATAGATGAGCCGATGCGTCAGGGACGTGTTCGAGATCTGTGTGCCTTTTTCGAATCATTAACCATATTTGGAGGGGATTCGATGACCAACAACACCAATAATTCGAGGAAGAGGCATATAATAAATTTAACACGACAAATTGAGGGAGGTGCATCGGCACATCTAGGCAGCAGAAAGGATGTACCCTTTATAATATTCGATGGAGATGATTTGAGGGGCATTACAGGGCCACATGAGGATGCGGTGGTCATTGGAGCAGAGGTTTGTGGTGTGGAAATTCGACGAGTATTAATCGATACAGGAAGCTCTGCCAATGTGCTTTTTAAATCAACATATGATAGGTTGACAGCTCCACCTCGAATAGAAAAGTCTGAGAGGACTATCATTGGGTTTACTGGCGCATCAGCAATTGTGATAGGTGAATTCGAAGGTGAAATTTCTTTGGGGAAAGGGCCTTTCAAGAAGAAAGTGCAGGTACTTTTTGTGGTGGTGGACTGTCCATCAAGTTACAACGCTATTCTTGGGAGATCATGGTTGGCCAAAATGTATGCTGTAGTTTCTACAGTTCATCAGTGTCTGAAGTATGTGGTCGAAGACAGAGTTGGTGTAGTCCGAAGTGACCAAAAGGTGGCAAGAGAATGTTATGCTGCTGCATTTAGGTTACGTGGTAAAGGTTCTGATGATCTCATGGAAAGTTAGCAGTTTGGGGGGTTGTCTTGTGGTGAAACAGACGAGGGAATTGATGATCCAAGGTCAACCCCGAGTTCTGTAGTGGTTAATGAAGAAATTGAAGAATACATTTTCGATAATGGAAGGGCACTTCGAATTGGCACCCTATTATCTTTGTCGATGCGAGAAAAATTGTTGACTTTTTTGTCTAAAAATTTGGATGTATTTGCATGGAGGTCTGAAGACGTAGTAGGGGTCCCAAGTAACATTATATGTCATAGCCTAGCGGTTGATCCGAAGGTCAAACCAATTATCCAAAAAAGAAGAGCCTTCTCATTGGAGAAATCTGAGGCCATAATTGCCGAGGTGGATCGGTTATACAAGATGGGACATATTAGGGAGGCCAATTATCCGAGGTGGACGGCTAATCCGGTGGTAGTAAAAAAGAAGAATGGAAAATGGCGAATGTGTGTGGACTTCACAGATTTGAATAGAGCCTGTCCAAAAGATCCTTTTCCGGTGCCTCGGATAGATCAGTTAGTGGATTCCACTTCGGGAAATAAAATTCTGACTTTCATGGATGCATTTTCGGGGTATAATCAAATTCAAATGAATCCAGATGATGAAGAAAGCACGACTTTTATTACTGATAGAGGTTTGCATTGCTATAAAGTAATGCCTTTTGGGTTGAAAAATGCTGGATCAACATATCAGAGGCTGATGAATAAGGCGTTTGCTTCACAGATTGGGAGAAATATTGAAGTATACATCGATGACATGCTTGTTAAAAGCAAAGGTGATGATGAACATATTGATGATTTGGAAGAAACGTTTTTGAATCTTAGAGCCATTCAATTGAAGTTGAATCCAGAAAAATGCACATTTGGAGTCCGATCTGGCAAATTTTTGGGGTATATGATTAGTGAAAGAGGAATTGAGGTGGACCCAGAACAGTTGAAGGCTTTGATATCGATGTCTTCACCTCGGAATATCAAAGAAGTGCAAGTATTAACAGGCAGGTTAGCAGCCCTGAACAGATTCATTTCTCGTTTTTCAGATAAGTGCTTGCCTTTTTTCCAGGTGCTGCGAAGGCCTAATAATTTTGAGTGGACTTCGGATTGTGAAGAAGCCTTTCTGAAGATCAAAAATCTCTTATCCTCTCCTGAAATATTATCGAAGCCTCGAAAGGGTGAACAGTTGTTTTTGTATATAGCAGTATCGGATTATGCGGTAAGTGCAGTTTTGATCAGCGAGGATACTAAAATTTCGAAGCCTGTTTACTATGTCAGCAAAAGTTTGGTTGATGCTGAGAAACGTTATTTGAAGCTCGAAAAATTGGCACTGTGTATAGTAGTGGCAGCAAGAAAGATGCGCCCTTACTTCCAGGCACATACGATTGTAGTTCGAACTTCATATCCATTAAAGAATGTTTTACAAAAACCAGACATTTCAGGAAGGATGACAAAGTGGTCTGTGGAATTGGGAGATTTCGATGTGTTATTTTCTCCTCGGACAGCTATCAAAGCTCAAGCTTTAGCAGATTTTTTGGTGGAGTTTCACTCGAGCAGACCCGAGGAGAAAGATACAGAAAAGGTGAATGAGAATCCGACGTGGACAATTCGAACTGATGGGGGATCCAGTAGTAAAGGGTCAAGTGCAGGAGTGGAATTGGTGGCACCAACGGGGGAATTTATGTTTCAAGCTATAAAATTTGGCTTTCATGCTTCAAATAACGAAGCTGAATATGAGGCTGTGCTAGCAGGATTAAGGTTGGCGAAGATTTGTGGAGCAATGTTTGTACGCTTGGAAACAGATTCACAGTTGGTAGTTAACCACGTTAAAGGGGTATCAGAAGCTAAAAAGGAGCGTTTGGTTTTGTACCTACAAGAACTTCGGGGGATGATGGCGCAATTTGAAAATGTCGAAGTGGAGCATATTCGAAGAGGAAACAACACTATGGCTGATTCTTTGGCAACAATGGCTTACTCAGAAGAATACCCATGGATTGTAACACAACCATCGCCTTCGATTATATCAAATTCTGAGCAATGTGAAGTGGTCGATGAGGTTGTAAATAATCCGACGTGCGCTCGAGGAGATTGGAGGTTTAACTTGTTAAACTTTATTTCAAATGGAATATTACCTATGGATAAACACTTGCTCAAGAAAATAAAGTACAAATCCCTTGGCTATGTGGTACTGGATGGGGTGCTGTACAAAAGGTCTGCTTCGAAACCTTTACTACGATGTTTAGGCAAGGATGAATCTCAGAATGTTTTGTCCGAACTGCATGATGGAGATGGGTCAGCTCATTGTGGGTTTAGAGCTTTAACGCGTAGGGTATTGTTGGCAGGATATTATTGGCCTACCATTTTACAAGATGCCAAGTCATTAGTTCGAAGTTGTGACACTTGCCAAAGGTATGCAAATTTAATACACAAACCAGCAGTACCACTAATGACAATTTCAGAGGCGGTTCCTTTTGATAGGTGGGGCATTGATTTGGTGGGACCATTACCTATGGCTTCTGGTGGAAGACAAATGATTATTGTTGCGGTTGATTATTTTTCGAAGTGGGCAGAAGCAGAACCCTTAGCTGGGACAAAAGCTAAGGATGTAATCAAGTTTATTCAAAGCAATATTTGCTACCGTTTTGGAGTACCTCGAAAAATAACAACTGATAATGGTCCTCAATTTAATAACAAGGAAATGGACTCTTTTTGCTCTTCGAAAGGGATACAGCAATGTTTTTCCACTCCTTTTCATCCTCAGGCAAATGGACAAGTGGAAGTAACAAATAGATCTATCTTGGATGGTTTAAAGAAAAATTTGGCTGGAGCAGCAGGGAAGTGGCCAAATTTTCTTCAAGAAGTATTATGGGCATATAGGACAACCCCTAGAGAGGCTACAAAAGAGACTCCTTTTTCTCTAGTATATGGGATGGATGCTGTGTGCCCTGCTGAATCTACACTACCTTCTTACAGACTATTACGATATTCCGATGCAGATAACGATAAGGCCAGAAGAGTGGAACTTGATTTGTTGGAAGAAAAAAGGATCAAGGCACATTTAAATGTGATCCATTATCAAACGTTAATGAGAAGCAGGTACGATGCCAAAGTTAAGAGAAGGGAATTCAAAATTGGCGATCTAGTATTGCGAAAAGTGTTTCTTCACACCAAGGATAAACACCTCGGAAAATTGGCCCCGAATTGGGAAGGTCCTTACAAAGTTACAATGAGAGTCAAACCAGGTTCCTACAGGTTATCAGATCGAGAAGGGAGGATGCTCAAGCACCCTTGGAACATAGAGCACTTGAAATTGTACTGTGAGTAAAACTGAACTTCGAATTTTTGTAAAACAGACATACTCTTTCCTTATCTGTTGGCCCAGAAAGGTTTTAACGAGGTGTCTGATTGATATTGAATTTTTTAATAAAATTTCTTTTGGCCATTGGTTGTTTGTTATGATGTGTGATTTATTATTTTGGTAATTTGGCAAAGATTGATCATCTTTGGAAGTTGACCAAGAATAATTTTCCGAAGCGAAAGCTTTGAAGAAACAACCAAATTTTTCGAGGTGCCACGTCTTATGAGTGCATCTATTTTTCGAGGTGCCACGTCTTATGAGTGCATCTATTTTTCGAGGTGCCACGTCTTATGAGTGCATCTATTTTTCGAGGTGCCACGTCTTATGAGTGCATCTATTTTTCGAGGTGCCACGTCTTATGAGTGCATCTATTTTTCGAGGTGCCACGTCTTATGAGTGCATCTATTTTTCGAGGTGCCACGTCTTATGAGTGCATCTAATTTTCGAAGTGCCATGACTTATGAGTGCTTCCATGATTAATAATAATCAGCTCAAACAAGTGTACCAGAAAATTTAAGATAAAAAAAAAGATAAGTAGTTTGTTCGTGGGATAACATACGAAGTTTACAAAAAAGAACTGAAGTACTTAGTCACATACACAAAAAACAAAAGCAAACTACTTGGTCTATCAAGCATCATTTTCTTGTTCTTCATCTTCCGATGACGCCTCTTCGGAGGAGGAGCTTGGTGGAGCTTCGAAAGCTTCTTTTGGGCGTTGTTCTTCTGGAACTCGTTTCCAAAGGTTTGATAAGTCTAGCCTTGGACAAGCAGCATGAACTTCTCGAAGGATCTGAATGGATGTATCAATTTGAGTTTTCTTCATGCCTTCAAGCATCACAGAGCTAACTTTGTTTTTCGCCTCTTTAACTGCAGCTTCCTTTTCCTCTTCGAATCCTGCTCGAAGTGTAGTAATTTCAGTCTGGCTTTTTTCCAATTTCTCTTTAGTCTCTTTGATAAGCTCCGTCGCATCGGAAATAGCAGTAGAATGTTCGGCCTTTAGACTTTTAAGAGCTTCCAGATGAGTAGTTTTAAGAGCTTCGACTTCCTCCTTGTGCTTTTTAAGAAGCTGTTCTTTCTCAGCTTCAAATTTTTGGAGTGCTTCATTTTTAGAAGTCCTTTCAGACTCTGTTTCTTTTCTACTCCTAGCTAGCTCTTGGGCAAGACGCTCCAGTTGGGTTTGAGATTTGCTCACCTCTTCGTATAATTTGGTGACTGCAGAAATTAGATTGGGGAAAGGTTGAAGAATTGAAATTACCTCATCAGATTTCTCTGGCTGATGAATGGGAGCAAAAGGATTCGATGTGGAAGTTGTAGCAGCATCGGTAGAAATTGGAGGAGCAATGTTGGCATGTTGAGAACCAGGAAGTACAAAATCTCCACTTGAGTTGAAGTCATCGAGGTTTAGATAGTCATCTATTTGTTTGTCTCCAAGGATTATACCTCCCTCAGGATTCACCTCGACAAAAGTTTTACCTCGTGCCTCGGAAGCTAGCACATCCTCTAAGAGATCAGCCTCATTCTTTTCATTGGGCTTGTTAGACTTATTATCTTTCTTTTTTGGAGAAGTTTGTTTTTTCTTTGTCTTTTTCAGGATGGGCTGGTCTTCTTCGGATATGGTGGGAAGCGAAGGTGCAGACGTTTTTCTCTTCCTTACACTCTTCGAAGTAGGGGGAGGTTTAGTTTTGCTGGTGGTGTTTTTCTTCTTTCCTTTTTTCTTCAAAGGAAGATGGCTGTCACTCCGATTCCGAAGTGGGAGATAGCACTTTCCATCTGGTGCAAGACGAACCTTTGCCATTTTCCCAGGCACCTGACAGAAAGACGAACCTTTGTTTCCAGAACTTATCGGCTTCGAGGAGGTCGTCGATAATTTTTAAGTCATCTTCAAGAGTTAAGTAATAAAAAGGCAAAACTGGGCCATTTGACACTTTGGTTACTGAGATGAAGTCCTCGATTTCGAGGGGAATACCTCCAAGTCTTGATACCATGATTGCTGAAAATAAAGTGAAGAGCAAGTTCGGAGTAACCTGGGTTGGGCACAGTCTGTGGATTTCGAAGAATTTTACGATCATCGGATCCAGGGGAAACCGAAGTCCCCAGTTAAAGAGTTCAGGGTACACAACCAGCTCATCTTTTTGGCAGTTCAAGGGTGTCTCTCCTTCCACTGGTAGCCGAAGTGTCATATTATCAGTTAACCCCCATAGCTTTCTGAGGTGCTCCTTCTCCGATTCGAGGTAGTAGCTGTAGGGTACATTCTTCAGGGCAAGAATGTACCAAGCAGAAAGAGGCTTGAGATTTTCCTGAACTAATGAGGCAACGTTCTCAGGCAATGTAATGAGATTTCTTTTCCCTCGGGGCTTCTTTGGAGGAGCTACGCCTTCAGCCTCGGATTCCTCCTCGGCATCGGATTCAGTAGCTTCTGAATCATCCTTTTTGTGACCTTCCTCGGAGTGACTTCGAATTTGGGTTTCTTGTTGAGTCACAGGAATTGGCTGACTACACTCTGGTGTAGTATCATCCACTTCTTGTGGGGGAGGAGGAGAGTGTTGAGGAGTGGAAGAGGTTTTTGTTTCTTCACCCATTACTAAGAAAGATGATTTTTTGGAACGTTTAGCTCTAATAGCCTCGAATTGAGGAGGAAGTGTTTTGGTTTGAGGGTTTTTTGTCTCTTCGAATTGAAGGACAGGTGATTTGAGTTGTGATTTGTTATAAGTGGGTGGTTTGTCTAAAGTAACTATTCTAGGTTTCCGATGAGGTCTTAGTATTGAAGGTTTGGTTGGATTTTGGAAAGAAGAGGTCGTTGAGCTAATTTCTGGGTTAGAAGCTAGAGGTGAAGACGAAGTGGCAAGGTTTGGATTAAAGTTGCCATATTTAAAAGTGGTGCAGGAAGAGTGAGGACCGTTATAGATCAACCCAGCAGCTTTGTATTCTTTGGCTCTTCGAGAAATACAAAGATAATCGTAGGCCCCAAATACTTGGTTACTGGAACCAGGACCAGGAAAAATATTTTTCTTTGATCTTACTGGTCTTCTGGGTTTAAATCTATTGTATCTAGGGTATCTTCTCATACAATGGTTTTTGGAATGATAGGTTGCTTGGTGAGACAAGAAAAGATGAGAAGGTTGAAGATAAACAAAAGAAGATGAACAGGTTGAAGATCTGATGAACAGGTTGAAGATGGTTCAAGAGACGGTTTCACTAAAAAGTGTTTAAGGAGTGAGTAGCTGGGTATTTATAGAATGAAGAGGGACGTCGAGAATGTGAAAGGGTAGAAAAAGCAAGTTGTTTTCATTGGCCAGAATATGAAACGAAAAGGGAAATATGTGATGTCACAGGTCTACTGTCAGGGGTCTAATCAATCCCCTAGGTAGGGATCAGAAATTTCGAAGTGCTATTAAACCATGTTTGAACTGGTAATATTCGAAGAAGAAATAAAGCTATGCTACGAGAAGTCAGATTCGAAGCTGAGTTAAAGTCAAAGAGAAATCATAAACCATTGAGTTTAGTCACAACAAAGTCATAAAGTGATAAAATTGGTTTTGATACGAGGAAGAATCCGAGGAATGAAGAATCCGAGGAATGATAAAATTAAGTTAATTCGAGGAAGGATTCGATGATCTAATAGTTCTTATAAATATCTATATAAGAACTAGGGGGGCTACTGATAAGGAAGGATATTCCTTAGGGACTAATATGTAAATGTTAGGGATTAGAGTAATAATTCTTGTAAATATGGGATAAAATTAGACTTTAGGAGAAATATAGGGGTTAGATTGCAAATATGACAATATGTAACCGTTTCTTTAACTAACTCGCCCTGCCTATTTAAAGAGGCTGAAAAGGTTATTTTGACCTATGAAATATTCAGAAGTACTTTTCACTACTTGATTTTTCCATTGCAAACTCTCTGTTCTGAATTCACTCGTTACTACTTTAATTCACACCATACACAATTTTTAATTTTGAAGAACTATAGAATGTTTTTAGGGTTCATTTTTGTCGATAACAAGGAAGTTAAGAAGGAAAATGATTATATAAGGATTATGTATTAAATGAAGGGTGAATCGCTAAAACGTTACGTTCAAATATTTATAAATGAAATAATTGCCTTTAAAAAGTGTAAGAAAGATATATCGGTAGCTTCATTCAAAAGAGGTCTTATATTGGATGGACATTTATTCAAATACTTGGTTAGATTTCTCGTGTATATAATGAGAGAGATATCAAAAAGGTCATATCAGTTTATTATGGTAGACGAAAAGAAAACCTTCTTCATATCTAAAATTTCAAGAATCTAAAGTATTTGATAGAAAAATAAATGACGAGGCTAGACATAACGAGCTAGAACGAGGTATTCATACTATAAAGGTCCCATCAAGAAGAATTTGTAGTGTGGCATTGCGCTCTTTTTCCCTTTCTGGTAGCATTGTAGATTTTTTTTAATAAAGCACAATGTAAGCCGATTCATTAATAAAATATTTTTGCGTTTGAAAGAAGTTTTCATTAAAATAGTTTGAAAAGAATAACCAGATTATAAATATAGATAATTAAATTAAAAAGTGTGACAGGGAGAAGTTATGAATATACAAATGGGTCGTATATAACTATAACTAAGAAAAAATAGTTTATAAACCATGTCTAAGATTGAAAAACTATAAGGTTATGCAATTGGCCATATTGATCCTAACTAATATGTCAAATTCAAAAAAATGGTTGATATACCAATTCTAAGGTTAGAAAACTATAAGGCAACGATGTTGGCCATATAGAGAACTGACTAATATGTCAAATTCGCT
The DNA here is from genome assembly GCA_036936605.1 of Limnanthes douglasii subsp. nivea. Lineage (NCBI taxonomy): Eukaryota > Viridiplantae > Streptophyta > Magnoliopsida > Brassicales > Limnanthaceae > Limnanthes > Limnanthes douglasii. The sequence goes on from JAUPFV010000003.1 coordinate 182,285,054, forward strand.
AAAATAGTTAATAAACCAAGTTTAAGGTTGAAGATTTGTAATGTTACCTAATTGGTCATATTGCGCCCTAACTTAAATGTCAAATTCAGAAATATGGTTCATAAACCAAGTCTAAGCCATATTGTGGCATAACTTAGAGGTCAAATATACATATCAACCCCACAATGAGAAGGGAATTATAAATAAAAAATATTAAGTAAAGACACGAATAAAAAGTTATTCATGGTCTAAATTGAAGTTCAAAACATGAAATAGAAATTAGTTTCTAATGTATATTAAAATATTTGAAGTAAAATATACTTAGAAGCAACTTATTCAGGTGGAGGAGTTTATTTGGTAAGCACTTCGCCAATTTTTTCTCAGTAAATAACCAAAAGAATATTTTCTTTGATAAATATATCATCAGTAAGATAAAGTTTAGCAAGATGAGCTTGAGTGGTAATTTATTTAATAATCACCTCATATCGTAATTTTTCATTATTTTCTTTGTCATCTGATGAGTTATGGTGTTCTTATATAAGTATTATTTTTTTGGAGATACCCAAGCGAATGTTAGGATTGTGTTTCCAAAGTTCTAAGATGAATTTTTTTCGAGTTTTTTATTAATGTTTTGACAATATTCACATTTTATTGTTCTTTTTCTTCGGCAATTTTTGCAGCTTCATTTATAACATCTTTTAATTTTTTTTTTAATTTTGTTGTTTAAAAGTTATTAAGATTTTCATGAAGTATTTTAACCTCATATTTAATAGTGGTATTTTGAGTAGTTAGTGCAGTGTTTTGAGTAGTGAGAAAGGTGTTTTGGCTAGTTAAACCTATATTTTGAGTAGTCAATTGGGAAATTTGGATTGTCAATTTTTTTCAAATAAGATAATAATACGTTAATTTTATGATATTTTTAATATATATATATATATATATATATATATATATAATTTAATGAATTAATATTACATCATTTAAAAATAATTTTAGTAGTTCTTCAAGAAATGGTTAAAGATTAAAATTCACTTTAACGACGAGGGGATCTTGATAAGGTTATATGTAGTCTATATTCTTTATTAAAATCTAATGAAATATTAAGTAAGATACATGTAAGAAAAACATATGGAAGATGAAGCAAAACATTCAAGACGAACTAAGTAAGACGCAATAGAAGATATACCAATTAAGAAGCAGATGTCATAAATAGATGTAAGAAGAACGAAGCATAAGGTAAATAAAGTAAAAAGAGAGTTCAAATAAGAAGCAGAGGTCAAGTAAGAAGAAGCGGAACATAGACTAAGTAAGAAGCAAAGGTCATTATAGATGTATGACGAACCGAGCAAAAGACAAATCAAGTATAAAGCAGAGGTCATAAGAAACAGGATTCACGAAGAGGTGTAAAGTGAACTAATAAATACTAAGTGAGGGTTATAAAGAGATATGATATGAGCATACAAAGAGCTGAATAAAGGCGATCATACGTATAACCATGTAATTTGTTATTAAAAATGTGTGTTAGACGGTTGTAACTGACTTACACGTGCAAATTTGTAATGGGATCATGATAATTACACGTGTAATCTTGTAACTGGTTTAAGATTTTTTGTAAACTCTATAAATAAGGACCAAAATCTCATTTGATGACTGGATCACATTTTGCTATACAAAAACTCATAATTCATTTTCTCTCACTACAAATTCTTTGTCAAACATTAACCATCTCTTTAGCATCATACTTGAAAAGTATTTTCACTTATCGTGTACCATATTTGATGTAAAATAATGAACAATTGAAAATAGCTCGGGCGAACTCCAATACACATCACAAGGCTGTAGGAATAATAGTTAATGTTTAGCAAAACCAACATATTCCGGTCGAAATGACAGAAGGAGGTCGAGAAACAACTATAAAAATTATAATAATGGCTAAAAACAAAAAACACTTGGCAATCATATAAAAGAATCTATGATTTATCTACAAATGGATAAAAAAATCACATACAAAAGAATAGATAAGTTACAAGCCTCTAAGGAGGAGAGAAACATAAACAAATTTTGTAAGATCCACAAGGACATCATACATTATACTATGGATTATTAGACTTTGTATTATTAAGGCTAAACATGATTGAAGATGGAAAACTCTCGGTGTTTGTTAAGAAAAAGAATAGAAATAAACCAAGATACGTATCAGCCAAATAAGACCCTTCGCCAAATCATGAGAGGCAAACTCTAGCAACACTCGATGAGCCGATAATTTTGGATCAGAATACCATCATTGAGCTAGGAAATGAGCTCTTTGGACTTAGATTGTAATATAAAAACCATCAAAGTCATTTATTGAAGGGTTCCCTTCTCTGAAATCACTAAAAAAATCAAGAAATAAACATATGAATGATCTGAAGGTCCATCACCAAAGCCACAACTCCCCCATATTTAACACAATATATACTCAATGTTGAGTTACATCAATGATGATTTACGAGGAGTGGAAACACCCAAAATTACGTTGTACTAAACACAATGGAACTATCAAGAGTAACGGTTAAATGAGTCATGATAGACACCATAAGTTGAGCCAACATTACCTACAAGAGTACACATGATAAAATGAAGGATGCTCAGTCCTGATTCTCCCTTACAAGTGTGGATATCAATGTGTTGGGAGAACTCATATTAGATGTCATCCTTGGGAGACTAGAGTTAAAAAGTAATGTATGATGCATGCTCATGTTAGTATAAGCTCCCTTCTCTTACATCATAATTTTGGCAAGATCATGATTCGGTCAAAAATATGTTGTAGTATTTACAATATCAATTCTTTCGATACCTAGTCAAAATAAGGTAAAAGTGGTAAAGGGAAATCATAGGATTTCCAAGAATGCTACGCGACTTTAATCCTTAATAAATAATAATTGATGAGGGATCTAGTCTGTAATATCTTGATTCTTTCCGAAATACTAATCATTTCCAAGGAGCATACTAAATCAATTTGGCACATCTGAACATACAATAGACAAAAAACCAAAAATCATAGGTAGGAATCCAACTAACATCCCCCACATGATATATATTGACATAATCTATGAAATTAAACTTCCCTGATTTGAATAACAAAGAAAAAATATGAAGCTGGCATTGCATGCCTTCGGTTGGCCAACAACTACGTGGCAAAACGGGTCCAACTCCTTACCTGCTCTCAATTGGTGGTTCATTAAGAACTCAGTTGGGCCGAAGCTAAGAAAACTCTATTACTCAGTACTTCAAAGAGCTTCAGAGCCAAGAATCTTTATTATATGATGTTGTTTTTAACAAATCACAAGAGCGGATAATGCAGTCGTTGACGCATTGGCATTTTTGGCATGTACGACATTAGCACCAATAACCATCTTCAAGGATAAACCTTCCATCACCCAAAACTTTATATATATATATATATATATATTATTATTTCTTCATAAGTCATGGTAATCTAGGAGAATAATTAGAAAAAGAGGATCGGTCCACACTAATGATCAAATATCTCAATGAAGGGCTACTTCTTGAAAGTAAGGAAAAAGTTGGGAAACTCAAAATAAAATCGACCGGATTGTATGGGTATTACACATACTATATTAGCAAGGTCTCACCAAACAATTTCTCCAATGTCTAGGCCACGGTGAAACAACATTTATTGTAAGGGAGATCTATGATGGAGAAGATAGTGCCCATTATAAGTATAATGCGCTACAAAGAAGAATATTACTACAATGATATAATTCCCTACCGATGATGGATAATATAAAGAACAAAGTAAAGTATTATGATACATGACAATTCATCACCAACTCAATATAGGTCTAGTTCATTTTGTTTGAAATAATAACCAAAGTTATTCATTTTGATAGATGGGTTCGGACATCATATGACCCTTTCCAAAGGCTCTGAAAAACAAGAAATTCTTACTTGTAGCAGTGAATGAATTTTCCAAAAGGGTAGAGGTGCAACCATTTGTGAACATCACAGTTAAGGAAGTTATCAACTTCTTTCGATCCAACATCTATAATATATATGACATACCATGGATCATCATAATGGATAGTGGGACTTAATTCCAAATCAAACGACTCACGCAATATGCAATGTATCAAAAAAAATCCATCTTCTTATTTCCATCCTTAGGAAAATGGCCAATTGGAGGTAACCAACAAGACCATATGTAATGACTTCAAAATGTTATTGAAAAGAGCCGCAAATAAATGGCCAAACATTTTCCAAGAAGTTCTGTGGGCTTACATAACCACTTTGTATTCAACCACATACGAATTACCTTTTATTTTGGTGTATGGCATGAAAGAACTGGTACCAACCGAAAGTGATATGCCTTCTTAACGTATTTCAACATATGAGGAGGACAATAATTCAGAAGCCAGGAGATTCGAGCTTGATGTGATTGAGATAAAGGGTTAAACCCACATTCAGTCGAAGCATTACAAAACTCTCATACACAATTGATATAATTCCAAGCTTCGGTTTCAGAGATTTTAGGTGAGATACACAGTTCTAATAAGATTATTCCTTTACACCAAAGACATAAGATTCGACAAGTTTTCCTCCAAATAGAAAGGTCCTTACATAAATGAATCCCAAGTGAAATCTAAAACATATGAATTATTGGATACATATGACAACCACATTCGACACCTTTGGAATATTGAGCATTGAAATCTCTATCATCCTTTGTTAAGCTTCAAATATTTAATATATTCTTATATATGTAAACAATTTTATTATAATTAAATTGCACTCTTTCCTATCCCGGTACACCAGAATGTTTTAGGAAGACATTCATCTTTAATAAACATTTATTTTTGTCATTACGCGAGTTTAAATTTATTTTTCCTTTGTATCAATATTATACATTTTAAAAGACAACAATCCATAATCACCAGACAAAGGATAAGTCTGAAATGCTTATTGGTAGTCTTCATCACTTAAGAGAGATTCAACCTACCTCCAATAAACAAATGGAGAAGTCTGAACGTAGTATTCAGCCTTTCGAAGAGCTTCAACCTTCATTAAAAGCAAGGAATAAGTCTAAAATAGTATTCAACTGCTTGAAGAGCTTCAGTTTTCATAAAAAAAGCAAATGGATAAGTTCGAGCATAATATTCATCCCTTTGAAGATCTTCAACCCTTATTCAAACAACAAAATTAAAGTGAGTCATATATCTGAATTTAATCTTAAATCCACAGAGGAGCTTGAAACCTCATCCAAATAGGAACAAAAAATATTAAAAAGGAGAAAAGTGACAAAATAAAAATACTTCAGGGAGTCGACATATAACTAGTTTAAACAAAGAATAATACAATGATTATTAAATATACTCCTAAAATGATTTACGTGCCTTTCATAAAAGAAATAAATAAATGATGTTTAGTTATTTCTATACATAATCCAAAACAAGATCGCACGTAATCCTAGTTTAGGTCTCTCTATCTTATAGAGCTGATCATTCCAACTGGAGTAACAGAGCACCAAATAATATATGGATTTTTATAATAAAGAAACAAACAAATAAAACCAAAAAGAAGTACAAAACATACGTATCGTAAGTGATAAAATATACTAGAACTGTAATACAATCAGTATGCCCAGTATGCAAATTCTTTCTTCTATATAGTATTATAATCTGAAAGATCTTCAAGGATCTTAGTCTTATCACTCATCACAAAATATAAGTATGGATTGGGACTTCGTTCAACAATATAATTCACGACTAAGAACCTCTTAACATTGAAATGTGTATGCATATTTTGTAACATAATGATAGCTGTCATCAAAATTCTCCAAGCATATAACATAAGCTGGCTGGGGCATATTTGGGTATCTTCAAATAATTTCAACAAGTCTTTGCTTAAATGAAACCAAAGAACCATATCCAAGATATATGTAAAGAACATAACCTCGTTTACGTACACATTTAAGAGAGTTTGACCCTATACTAAGAATCGAACCTGTTCCTCCAATATTTAGCTCCGTTTAGTCGTATTAATATATTTATAACTAGTATGTATTATACTTTATGTTTCAATATGCCTTAAAAAATTCAACACACATTTTTTTCATGGTGGCTAACCCACTTCGGTTGAAAATTACAATGTATAAGATCCAAGTGGTGTTGTTATAGCAACAAGAAGAGTATTTTCTGGTCTACAACATGTATGATAACAAGAAGAATAATAGCTTCTTGCACATCTCCCTTATTTAAAGCCTTTTCATTTTGAATTATTTTCAAAATTATATGTATCGAGTTATCCTCATCTGATCGATTTGAAAAAGGATAACCAAATGGTGCACTTGCACTTGGACTTTGACTGTCAAAATCATCATCTTCATGGTGGATTTCAAGATCTATTGTTCTCTTTTGAGCTATTTTCGTACATACATAAACTCAACTGAATATGAGTGAAGTAGATCTTTGACGAATGACTAAAATTTTAAAACTAAAGCCTCCAAGTTATAACGATTGGTGATATAAAAAATGAAATCACATTTCAGCATTAAATAATATCAATAAAAAGGGCATAGAAAAGAAATTGATATTATATATATATATACACATATGAATAGATGATTAAATCTTAAACCTTATATTGATTTGAGTTTAATGGCTGAGATCTCATTACAAATCAAGGGTGTTGATTCAAAAAAACGAAAAATACTGTTATTATTAAAGGCAAATCGCTCGCACAAGTGGATTTAAAATCAACATATATATGTTATTTTATCACGGGTCAAAATGTCTGTGATATCATTATTTATTAATTAATTTCTACCATTCATCTTTAATGATTAAGTAAGGTTTCACAAAAACATATTTTTAGATATTATGCGTTATATATGCATATACCTAGATTTGTACATGTACCAATAAACAAGAAATTAACTTCAGATCATTTAAAATTCGGAAGATATAAGATCTTATTCAGCCAAACCTTGCTCTACTAGTTTACTCGCCTACTAATTTAGCTGAGATTATTAATCATTTTTTCATCCTTTTAAAGGACTTGGGGGTACTCTTATATACCTAGAAGCAACACAAAGTAGTTTGATGCATATTTGAAGTCTTTTTAATTCGGCAGGATGCTCTAGCAAATCTAGCAGGCTGCTACCTGTTTGTTATACTCTAACAAGACAAGGTCTGCATAAACCAATCTACATATGTTTCTAAAAATTATTCGACTAGAAGACACTTAACCCATCAAGAATAATACCAACTTATCTTAAGACTTGTAGGAATCCGACCGAAAGTCGGATGTCGTATGGTTTGGTACCCTAATCAAGAGGAATGAACATTAAGATTCAGAAAATATATACATGATCAAATTTTATGACATTGGCAGAACAAAGATAACGAGTGCCCTGAATATTATACAAATTTTAGTCTTTTCTCAACACTCTCACAAAAAATAGGGGACTCCTAATAAAGGTGAAATTTATTCAGTAGAATTATTTGAACCGCTAAAAGATTGAACTCATTAGACTAGGAATTGGAAACAAAAAATATAAAAAAGCTAAAAATAATATGTGTGATGTCATATTTGGAGACCCGATTAAAGAATTAATGATAAATATTTAATATAAATAATGTGTCTCTTGAGTGATCATCCCAATGAATTGTGATATAAGCTAGAATTTAACTTTTTAAGAATTAATGATATAATACTATTATGTCACTTTTATATTAGATATTTATCATTAATTCTTCAAAATAAGGGTTAAAAAGTGAACTTCAAAATAAAGATTTGAATCAAGTACAATACATGAACAAATCATGTCTAAATAAGCTGCAATTATAAGATTTCAATTTGAAATGCAAAATAAGAATTAAGTGTGATTTAAAAATAAAGGTTAAAATAATTGCAAAATGTGAAATAAGGGTTAATTGAATTGCGACATGTGTCTTAAAGGCTAAATACACATATTTTTACCGAACAAAAGTTAATATGAATTACAAAATGTAAAATAAGGGTTAAAATAAGTTTCGAAATAAGGATTAAATGAAAAATGAGACATATTTTGAAATTTATTTTAACTATTGTTTCAGAACTTGATCAGGCGAGCATATATTTTTTGGACAATTGTTTTTTTTTGTAATATAAGGTGCTTTGGAATTATAAAAATATGGATAATTGATCTTTCGAATTTATTTGGTGTTAGAAGACAATATTGACTTCTAAAAAATTCGACATTTGGTCCCCCGTACGATAGTTGTTTAACAAATATATTCGATGGACTGATTATGCATAAAATATATTCGATAAATCAATTATCCATATTTTAACAAATCCATAGTGGATGTAATATGGAACATGATGGATCAACTATAAAAAATGTAAAAACCTAAGGTACGAGTTGCATTTCAAACATTAAAAATTATATCTATTCCAAATTTAAATATATCAAAAAATTATAAATAAACTTGTGTCCATCAACGTTACACTTTCGAAATATTTTCAAAGTTGGAGAAATTAGAACGAATTTTTTTTATTCCATAAAATGTTGTAAAAATTGGATTCTTTATAAATTTGAGAGTTTACTATTAAAAAAATTAAAAACATATCTCAAAATATAAGAAGTATCGGGTGTAAGAGATTGACAGAGGAAAATTCCAAGGTGGGAACTTCATGAAATATAAATTTTACGAAGGTATGTGAATAACAAAATTCTTTGAACAAATCTCAACTTTTTAAGTTTAAATTTTTTTATAATATATCTGAGTTTAACATGCCAATAATTTTATTTGTTTGTCATAAGAAGCCATAAATATTTTAGTGAAAATGTAATGATTATTAAAAGATCTAAATCTAGAGATAATAAATCGTCTTCAACATGAATAACTAAACATTCATTATTTGTAATCACATCTTTCCTATCATCCCAAAAATGGCTATCGTTGAGAATATTAACTTTTAAAACTTCCACAAGGAGGAATATTCTCATTGTTTTATAAACGAGACATATAATTCATATTTATCCGATACATAACTTCTTATACTATTTCTATTACTTTACCATATTTGTTTTCGGAAATATTCTTGAATAATGATTTGTAACCGTCATGTGTGTATGGGAAAAAAGTTCAATATACTAAGTTTTGTTTGTGGATGATTTATGAATGATATATGCCATATTATAAACATAATATTTTAGGAACCAAAACACAATTTTTCTTAGGGTTTCATACAAGTGGTGACTTTTGTACCCAAGTTGTGTGATATTTTTCCATATTGGTTACATTCATACTTTTCATTAATTCTTTAATAATATTTCAATAGAATTGATTATGGAAATTAACCTTGTAAAATTTAAATATAATGACCTCCTTTTGAGTATTTTTGTTGTACATGAAGTAATTTTCTCAAAAATATGGTTATTTAATTTCATGAGTGACTCATTTAGTTTAAATACTTAGTCGGCAAGACTTCATTTTTCTAGTGTTAATTTCCTCAACAAAGTATATATTTTCCATGGTCAGTTGGACATTCTTAGGGTCAAGATTCTTACTTAGATCACATACCTTTATTCATTTGTCAAAGAGAGATGTCTACAATACTTTTATTTCTTTATTATATATTAACATCATTGGATTTATCACTTGTATCCTTAGGGTGTCGGGTCACATGAGGTGGTGAATATAATATCATAATTAATAACGCATTATTTTCCATATTCTTTGTCGTCATTATTGTCATATTATATGATGTTGTAGGACATAAATATTTGCTTCTTAAAAGTGTTAACATACTTAACTTGGATATATTACCATCACATTCCGATACTTAATCCATATATATATTTTTTGGCTTTGTTGCCCCCCCCCCAAATTTTCAGTAAAGGTTTTGTGGTCACTTGAATTTTTATGTGATGAGTTATTCCTATTTTATAGTGACATTCATGATTTAAGGTTTAAAGTATCATATCAAATATATTTGTTTACAAAACAATATTATCAATATATATATCTTAGTTATTTCTTCTGAGACATATTCGGTCACACTCTTGAATTTCATTTATTTTATATTTTTACTAAGACATTATCATCTTGAAAGTTTAGAATAATACTATGTTTTCATCCAAAGTAATATTTTTTATATCTTTGGTTCTTTAATGCCGATAATTTAAATTATTTAGGAAGAAATCAAAGAGGTTTTCTGATGAGTTTGATTTTGTACTATTTTTCAGTTAAACACTTAATTGATCGTGTTATTTGGTTCGTTGTTGAAATAGGAAATCATTTTTTTATCATTAAGCTTTAAGTATTCAAACTGTGAAGCCATCATTTAAGCCTTGGAAGTTAGGAAAGTCAAGAATTATATATGAAGGTTTTATAAAGACTCACATATTTTCTTAGTCGTGCTGCAGGTGGATATGAGTTTGAAGCTACCTTAATATATGAAAGACATAAAAACTTTGAAAGCACAAGAATTAGCAAAAGTTTTATTTGTATTGTTACTGTTCTCTTTCTAAAGTTAATTGAGAATAAATTCTCAATTAACATATGTATTTAGAAGAGTGCTTTGAAAACCATTGACCATTCTTTCATGTTGATGAACTAAATATATATATGGTTATATGTACTTTTAAGTAAGAATCCAACGTCGATAGTCATGTGAGGGCATAGATTTTACATGTTCCCATCTTAAATAAATTGACTCACTTGATTGTTTTTCTATATTTGAAATCCTATAATTTTTCAGCAACAGATTTAATTTATGGATAACTTATGAAGATAATCTATGTAATAAAATATTATACAAAAATTTAAAATACACACGCTATGTTTTGTTAACACAATTAAAGTTACTCAATGTTGATTACCTACTTGTGTGACGCCTTTTATCAAAATTAAAACAATAATATTTATACAAAAATAAATTGCACAACAGATTATAAAGACAATAAATTATTAAAAAACTAATAGTGACACGTGTACCAACTAGTAAGTGTCGATCGATCCAAAATCCTTGTGTTCAATAAATGTATAAAACATCCGTCCAATCGTCCTTGTAAAATAAATACTAATACCATATATAGAGATTTAGAAAATATATGATAACATAGGTTCTAGAAATTTAAAACATTTTAAAAAAAACTCTCAACAATGATCTCTATAAATGGATAATTATTTTTTACCATTATATATTCTTTCAATTTCTCACTGATGTATGATAATAGTTTTTTTTCAATTCTCAGTATTTGTGAAAAGTAATATATTGTATTGATAGGATAACATATGTATCAACTTTTTGCTAGATTATGTGGCTTTTATCCGATGAAATTAATTAGATTTTATAGCTACATGAAAAAAATTAATTCTTACACATGTCCACAACTAAATAACTAATATAACCCAGTTCTTTGTAGTCATGAATTGGACTTGATGTTTTTACAAACTAACCTTTTATAATTTTATTGGAAAATCTTATTATTAGCCAAATAGTGATTCATACATATACATTATGTAATCAAACATGAACATTGTGTTCATAACCAAAATTTCACTTGATTACATCAAAATTCCAATATAAGAAATAACCAAAAAATATTATCATTATCAATAATGTAATACTCCTCAAGAATAATAGACTAATGTGTCAAACGACCATAAACATCTGGTTTTTGTAAGACTTTTCTCAAAGGGAAAGAGGTATGTAATATAATACTATGAACATGGAAGTAAGGTCATATTTTTTATGACGTCACGACTAAACCAAGATCTAATTTTGCAGTATTAAGATATTATGCTTTTGTATCAACTAAACTCTTACTCACATGGTATACTTGTTCTTGCACCCCTTCTTTTTCATGAACAAATACAACACTAACTGCAAAGTTGAAAGATAATTAGTATAAAAATAATTGCTCTCCTTCTTATGGCTTAAATAATATATGAGTTAATGTTAAATAATTTTTAAGATTGTTAAAAGACTTGGCGTATTTTTCATCCTAACAGAAATTTTTTTGCTCCTTGCAAAATATTAAAGAAAATATTACATTTGTGTGAAGCTCGAGATACAAACCTTGATAAAGCTGCAAAACGTCTTGTCAAAAAATATATTTCTTATAAATTTAGTTGGATTCATAACTATCAATGCTTTCAACGTCACATGATCAACTTTAATATGCCTTTTAATAACCACATAATTCAACTTCAAATCATATTTTCAACAATTATTGAAGGAGTCAGATAGCACTGAGATATGTAGTGTCTCGCCATTACCCTTAAAATCATGACAGCAATATATGCTTATATATTTTCCCTAATTGTTTAGAAAAAATATGATTGGTGAGATGTTGCTAAGTAGTCCTTGCATAGTTTAAACCAAATAACATTAGTTTATAATAATATAACACTCATTATGTCATAAAATCAGTGTTTTATTTATCATATGGATTCATTTTTATTTAAATATACCCTAAACACGCATCCATAAATAATAAAAATTCACGCTCAACTATTGTATCAACCAATTGATCAATCTGAAGTAAAAGAAAAACATTATTTGGGCAAACACGGTTTAGATCAGAACAATTAACAAATTCTTCATTTCCTATATTTACTCTTAACCAAAACTAGATTGGCTATACAAATTCGATATTTGGACTCACTTATATGCACTAATTTTAAAAGCATGTCTACCTTATTTGAAATAACTACAACTTTATCCGGTGAAAATATACTACGTTATTCTGTATCGGCCTAAGTTTTTTTATCAATAACAAGACCATGAAATTAATTAACTTATCAACTCACGTAACATAGAAAAAATCAACGTAAAACCATCACAATTATATTTAAACATATACATCTTCAAACCCTTCATTCACTTGAGTTCATATTTTAAATATTTTTCCATCATCCAACTCTATATCAACCATATCGTGTAAATGTTCAGTAATTTGAGGTGCTTCTCTGGGGGGTCATCAAACTTCTTGTTTTTAAGCTACGTTGAGGGGTAGACATGCTCTTGTAGTTATTGAGCCCTAAACGTACACTTTGATTGCTATAAAATAATAATTTCTTGATAAAAAGACATGGTATAACATTTCTTTGTTGATCTTTGAGTACTTCGAATAACTCTAACTCAGTCTCTAACTACATACTTGACACACTGAAACGATGACCCAATAGCCTCCGTTTTCTAGTGCAATGAGCGTCCTATAATCACATTATAAGAACTCTTAACATCAATGATCATAAAAAATATTCTAATTTTCTTTTATGATCAAACACGTCTTACACTAATATGTAAATTTAATTCTCCTACACAATCAGTCGAATGATTTGTGAAGTTTACTAAATTGTGCGTAGTCTTCTTATACAATGTAGTCCTAATCATTTTGTCATAATCATTTATGTAGAGTGTGTTAGACAAACTTGAGGTATCAATAAATGGTTTTTTAATATCAATACCTTCTATCTCCATTGTAACAATAAAAACATTCTCGTGAAGACTAGCAATTCCTCATAAATTATCATTTATAAAAATAATCTTAAATGATGGTGTTATATGTAAATTTTATGATGTGTCATCAACAAGATGTACCTCCAAATATTTTTGATATTTTTTGCTTGATGACCGATATATCACCATTAAAGTGTCTCCCTAGAAACAGTAGACACCATTGACTATTTCATTCATCATTTTATTTTTATTTTATTTTTATGTTGGAAAATTTTCAAAAATTCTCCATCATTAATTAAATATTATATCTCATATCTTAACTGAAAATAATCATTGGTTGTGTGACCATAATTATAGTGGTAAGAACAATAAAAAAATTCTAAATATTTCATTATTATTAGTCATCATAGTTTGTGGCTTTTTATAACTCAACTTATCATTTCTTTTATCATAATTAGACTCTATGTTTGATGCAAGTGGTGTAAATATTCTATTAGGATTATCAAATTAAGAAAATCGATAGTCTTTCAATTGTTATTATGTTTGATTTCAGTTGTTATTATGTTTGTTATCAAACATATTCATTTTTAACTTTATTACTTTTTCCTGGTGTGACACCACATGGTTTAGTTCTTCAGTTTCAATCAAGATTTCACATCGACGTAATAAATTTCCCATTATACCGATCAGGAACTTGATTACATCTTCAAAAAGTCTGTTATTAATTGGAAGTCCTCTTTTAAAGGTTGCAAGAGCTACAATCTCCTTGCAACCATTTAGGATATTCATTTTTCCCACGAACCTCTAAATATAAATGCAAAGTATCTCGTCTTCTTTTGGTATAGTCATTATATAATGTATTTCCCGTTTGTTAACTTTGTTTCTAATAAATTTAATTTAAAATAACTCTATAAGTCTTTAAACCAATCAGTAGATCATGTCAGTATTATTAACCCAACCTAAAGTGTTTTCTCGAAAAGTTATAGAAAATGTTATGCATAAATAGTGTCATATGGGCTAAAACTAAGTATAGTATTGCTTCAATTTTGAGATGATATTTTGAATAATTTATCTCGTTATACATATCCCTTCTATATGGATGAAATTTATGAGATAACTTTCTTTCAATAATATTTAATGAAAGATGAGACTCAACTAAAGTGTAAGGAGCTATTTTAAACCTCTCAAAAGTCTATTTATTTAAATTTATTGTTTTCTCTTTTTATTTTTAAATCTCTCATTCAATGTAACTTGGGTACTTGATCAATAATCTTCATAAATTTGAATATGTTTTTTGATATGTTACACTTTGTATGAGTAATATCATTTTTGACATGTTCATTATCCTGATGGATATCATCTTCAAATGCTATATTTTCCATTAAAGATTGTAACATTTTTTATATTTTTCCAATTGAACTTGTATGCTACTTTTCTTCAAATCTTCTATTTTTAATTCTATTAAATGAAATGTAAAACATATTTTCCTATAGTTGGCTAATTACGAGATACTCTCAGAGTTACCATATTTTCACATGTAGGTGAAATGATTCTCGTTGGATTAGAAGTTGAAAACTTTGGAGTATTATGCATCACCTATCATTTGGATGGATCTTTTTCATTATTGAGCAACTAATTATCATTAGTAACTTATTGTTTTTGAAACTAAAATACCTAAAAGAGACTTCAAAGATTTGTTCCAATTTTGATGAATAAATATATTGTCAAGGTTAAATGTTAATGATTGAATGTTTAAATAACTCAAGTATAGAGAAAAAAGTTCTTATTTCACAAAATCCCTCACTTATAATTTTGGTCGCCCTTCAAATAAATAGGAGAGCTCTATATTTAAAATAAAAATAATACTAAAGAGTATAGATGTATAACATGTGTTAAATAAGACATGATAATCACCTGTTATACTTTCAACTTGATAATTACTAATTCATTATCTAACAGTTTAGGGAAATTTTATAATCTTATCATAGACCTAGAATCGTCTAATAAGTCTAATACAAGGTTTCTTCTTTCTTCTTAGTCTTGCTATATATTTTTATATCTTCCATTAGGTGTTTTTCAATTCGTCACACCTACCTCATGACATGTCATGTCAAACCTTCACTGATGTCATGTTTCGTTCATTTGGTGTTAATTACATCGTCAAATATACATCAACCACATGTCTTATCCACTAACTGTATGCCTAATAACTTTTAGATATTTCAATAAATGACACCATATTATACTCCTATTATGAATCTTATTTCTCTAACAAGGGTATAAACTATTAACAGGATATGACCTTATTAAGATAGGCTTAGTCGGTCCATATATAAATAAGCTGTGTACTAGTTTAGTTAAAACTTTAATATTTGACATATGTATTTTTATTGGATTTTAGATATCAGTTTAATTTAAGGGCAAATATATAAGTTAATAATTTAAAAACTTAACGTTACATTGAGTGTATTATTATTTTTGTTGGTAACTCCTTTTGAATATTAGTAAGATATTTGTAACTATACATTGAGTGTATTATTTTTTGTTTGTAACTCCCTCTAAATATTACTAAGATATTTGTAACTATCCCTAAATATTACAAAGATATTTGTAACTTTATGGATATATAATTTTTTTAGCTAAACCACATAAATATGCATGTTCTTTCTTATTTATCATTTTCATAATATTTGGTATCCGAGTGAGATTCTCTAATATTATAAAAAACGAAATCTTGAAGATATTTAAATATTTTGAGATTAACTATACGTATAGACGGATGCACGTAGATGGTTATTTATATAAGAATAAAATTTATTCTAAACTATAAGGTTTTAAATTGTATGATATGGAAAAGATAACTAGAAAGTTATGGATCGACAAGTCCTATGATACATTCGACTGACAATGATAAGATAATATATGCATAATGATTTTGAACCACTATAACATCATTGGTAAACACGTTGTCAAGTGTATATTAAAGTCTGTCTATAAATAAGAAGGTGTCTTTGATTAAACAATTATTTAGTATAAAGAGGACCAAAGTTATGTTAGTTTTTCGACACCTAACTTGAGTACAAATACAAATCACTTTTTTAATATCAAAATTGATGTTGATTATATGGCTATGAATTTAATCTTATTACCTTTATTATTTATTAGTTAGGAGACTATGTGAATGCTTATTAGTATTCATGTTAGTAAATAAATTTAAAATATAATTACATATGTGATATAATTCTAGCTAAATAAGTATAGTGCAAATAATATCGACGAATCTTCATGTTCCATATTACACATGGATAATAACCGTGATGAGAGCATTGATAATAATGGTAATAATCAAAGAAAAGTATAATATATTAATATATGTTACAACCCGAGTAAATCACCGAGTAGCCAAGATAAACAATGAAGTTGTGAATGGAGTTATAGATAAACTTTTCATTTTAAGATTGATTACAAATCTCCAAAAAAAAAAAAGACATAAAATTCAGAAAATAAAATCAATGATGATATTCATGATACTTAAATCTCTACAGTCAAGCCAATGATTGTGTTTTAGATTATAGTGCTTATTTTCATACTACCTTGTGTTGAGCTTTAATACAAGTTATTCTGGACAAGTGTATTTTCCATATGGTGAATCGTTGAATATATTTTGCCAATGAGATTTTGATATAAAGCATGTAAGTGGTTCTATATGGACCATGCAAAAAGTGAGAAATGTTTATCAGCTCAAGAAATACCTAATTTCAGTGGGGTAACCAGATGTTTATAGTAATACAATGCGTTTCTCACATAATACGTGAAATGTAATGAAATAATCAATGATATTTTCTCGTTGCCAAACGGTAAAATTTTTGAATGTGACTCAATGACCGGAAGATACAATAGTTTTATAGCTGAAGAAGATGATGATTTATAACATCAATGAATCGAGTATATCAATTAAATAGACAAGAAGTTGGTAAAGTCTCCCAGAAAACTTTTGAAGTTGGTGTTCATTGATTTGGATATTTATAAAAAATTGTTATCATAAAGCATAAAAAAGTTAATTAAAGAACAAATATTCCTTTAAATTAGATAAGTTTTACCATGTGCATACATATGTGTAAGGTACTCCATTAGTAGCATCATTAGATGCATCTAGCTACTATGTTATATTTATAGATGACTTTTTTAGAATTATACGGTTTTATTTTTTGAAAACTAAATTTGAGGCGTTGAGAACTTTATAAAAAGTAAAAAGCCATAGTTGAGATAAGTTTGAGGTTGACATATGTATAGTCTTGGAAAATTGTTGGCAAGTATCACACAGTTTAACTAATTCCTTAGCATCAGCCATTATAGAAGGTTAGTAATATCCCGCCATCAAACTTCTTATAGTTAATGTTTTGTACACACAATGAGTTGATCCTTCTCCATCATGCAACCAAATAATATCATTTGTAACTCATTCTCCTTGATGCACCTTAGTAAAAGAATTCTTAAAGACTTTTGATATAGGATATCTCCAAGGACCACAAATCAATGTGACATAAATCATAATTTTTAGCAGATATCAACTGGCATACTCTCTTCAACCATAAACTGATCAACTAAGATTTATCCTTGATTTTATATTATTTTATACTAATTTAATTGTTACTTTTAATTAATTATGAATAAAAATGCGCTCGTTTGGTTATTTTATTTATTAGTGAAGGGAGAGAAAAAAAAGAAAAAAAGAATAAAAATATGTTAAGATTGTAAATAGAAGCTACAATCAAAGAATAAAATAAAAATCAAGGACTTGAAAATAACTAAAGAAAGAATAAAGAAAAGAAATAAAAAATATAAAGAATTAATTAAAGGTCAAGATGTATATATTTTAGTCTTCTAAGAATAAATTATAATACTTAATATTTAATTTAAAAAATAAAATAATTATTTTATTTTATTTGATAAAAATTATAGTTTTATTCTTAAAAAAAAAAAGAAAGTTCTAGCCATCAATAATAAATTATAATATCTTATTATCAAATTTAAAAGAATAAATTAATTCTTTTATTTTATTTAAAGAGAATTATTATTATATAATTTCATAAAGATGTGTCTTATTTTTAGGATTCAATAAAAAATCAATAACTTTTACTACAAATAAAATTCTTACCCATGAGGAAAAATGAAGATCCATACTGAGAGAATATATTACTGTATTTTTATTTTTATTTCTTTTACTTTAGTTTTTATTTTTTAATGTTAGGATTATGCACAATGGAAGCTAAATATTTTGTATTCCAGGTCTTACAAACTTTGCTATAATTTTATTTATGAATTAAATTTTTTTATTTTTAATTGTTTTCTTACATAATTTATTTTTAGCATTAGTATTATTTATAATGTTTTCAATTTTCTACGAAATTAATTGAATGATATTATATTTAGGTTGAGACCGGGAGGTAAAATATATTTTTAATCTATACTAATATCATTGGGTTGAATAAGTAGTACGCTATAGTCATGCCGCCAAGGGGTAGCCGAGTTGGTTGAGTATGGCATTCTTATAACCAAAAGGTCATGAGTTCGAGTCCCTCTACATACGCTTTCTCGGCTGAGCCTGTCACCTTGTGTGGTTTACCTTCTGGCGTTGGTTTGCAGGCTATCGCGTCAGACTGAGGGTTTACCCTGTGCGCACTCATTGCACTATGAGTAGCGGCTGCGGGTTCCCTCCGAAAAAAAAAGTACGCTATAGTCATGCCCCCAAGGGGGTAGCCGAGTTGGTTGAGTATGGTATGCTTGTGACCAAAGGTCATGAGTTCGAGTCCCTCTCCATACGCTTTCTCGGTTGAGCCTGTCACCTTGTGTTGTTTACCTTCTGGCGTTAGTTTGCAGGATATCGTGTCAGACTGAGGGTTTACCCTGTGCGCACTCATTGCACTCTGAGTAGCGGCTGCGGGTTCCCTCCGAAAAAGAAAAAGAAAAGTACGCTATAGTCATGACCCAATGAAGTCTCAACTAGGTTCTTAGATTCTATGACCTAATTGTAGAAGGTATGAGAGCAGATATATAACCAACCATACAAAATGGTTAGTTGTGTGAGATCGAGAGTTGATCACAACACTCTGAAAGAGCTCACTTTTGAACGATTATGTTTAGATTAATTTTATTGAAGTATTAAAATTTTGAATAAATTAAATTTGCATGTACAAAAACTTTTGAACCAATTTCCCCTGTTTAAAACTACAAGTTAAATTTTAGTTTTCGTTTTCGTTTTCTTTTCTTTTAATAAATAATTAATCTTTATTTGATATTTTTTAATTAGTATTTTTTTATATATTAAACTTTTCAATTTAATATTTTTTATGTATTAAACTACAACAAAAATCGTACACTTGCGATTTTTTGAATCAAGTTTTTGGCACAGTTGTCGAAGAATAAAATGTTTGTTTTTAGATCTATTAGTTTAATATATTTTTTGTGCTAACTAATTTTAAGTTTTATTTATATTTTATTTTCTTTTGTTTGATTTATATTTAACTATTTTAATTATTATTTGATTTGATTTTGTTTCTTTAATATTAAAATAATTTTTTAATTTTTTACTTTCAGTATACTTTTATAATTTCGATTTTTTAAACTAATATTTATATACATTAGTTGTTAATAAATTTTATTAATTAATTTATTTTTTTATTTGATTTAATTTTAATTTTAATTAAGTTTGATATTTAACTTCTTTTTTTACTTTTTAAGCTCTTTTTTGTAAAGATTGATCAGTTCGGATATTGCTGGAAGCATATCTCCTGTAATTATGATAATATCTGAAGGGGATTTCGGATAGAACAGATAAAAGACAATGGATGAGCAGTAGCTTGAGCGGAACAATGACTCAGCTATGCCCATAATAGCTAATTTCTTAGGTCTGAGGGCTCATACGGATGACCTGATTATGAGTTTCAACCCACATGGCCCATGGGTCAGGGAAAAACAATATAAATACCCCGACCAACATCATTAATAGAGTTTGGACGTTTTCCACAAACATTATATACAAGCACACCCATACTTTCTCTCACAACTCTTACAAAAATTCTTAATATTAACCAACTAAAGGTTTTCTTCCGGGTTTACATTAAACCAGGTTTTACCAACACCAAAGATTATACATTAACAATGGTCGCTGAAGGAGTAATACATGAGAAATGTGAATTACAGTGAACACAGCCACACCACAAAACGAGTGGGAATTAGTTCAGAAACGTGAGTTGAAATTTGAAGACATAACAAAGGAAGACAATGTTGATTGTGACGAGCTCGGCTGTGATCGTGATGAAGCTGGAAAACATTTTTTGAAAAGAAGTAGCAAGGTGAATAAAATCAGTTATCTAAATTTTTAGAGATGATTCAAAATCCATGGTTGACAGAGACTCCAAATATAATTAAATTTCTATCTAATCGAATGATTAAGAAAAAAAAAATACCTTTACTGCTTTATACTGAAATTTTGAAAATCAGAGAATGCCATTCCTGTAATATCTCTCCTCATCAAGCCATAAAAAGCTTACATCTTGAAAATCAGACTATTAAAGTGAACGGTCACTGTCTCAAACCATATTTTGAAGAGAGTTATGACAAAAGTCGGATTACAATCCCTCTCCAAGCTTTAAGTTATTAATTCAACAAGTCGAGCTACTGAATTAAAACGAAACGCTGATTGTGAAGCAACCCAAGTTAAGTATTGTTCGTTTTTTTATTTAATTTCTTATATTATGATATTATGATATTCTTGTTTTTATTTATCATTTTTTAAAAATAAATTGATGAATTATATTTTCAGAAATTATGTTCAGTGCACTACTTATAGTATTGTTCATTTCTAAAAAATATTATTCGTCTAACAAACGTTATATTCTTTTAATGTTAGGTATTATTTTTTTTATTTTTTTTTGGGCGCGTTCACAATCTACTTTTAGATTTTTTAGTGTTTCTATCTCTTGCTCTTTTCTTTTCTTCAGATTTACTTCTCATTTGGCAGAACTAACTAGTTTCAATACTTCAATTCCAATCCTGCAATTTCGACCCTGAACATTCTTATCAGGTACCATTGTTCCTTAATCTTTTTTTTTGTGTTTTGATACTGTAGATAATATTAGAATTCAAGTATATGGTAGTGAGAAATTTTTGAATATAAATATCAAGTTTTTTAATTTTTTTGATCATTTAATATTTTTATTATATTTTTTATGACTATAGATTAATTCAAACTTGTGAAGTGATTTTTAAGTTCAAAGAGTTAACAAGTGCATGTTTAGATTTTAATTTGATTAAAAATTTAGATTTTCTTTATCTCTCGGGGTTATTAAATTTAACTATATTGCAAATATACTGTGAGTATATTTTTGCTGACATGGAAATTAGATTATAGATATAATAAATTCTTTCTAGAAAAAATAGTTGTCATTGTAGAAGAAAAAAATAGTGATATTTTTTTTGTATATTATTTGTTAAAGAAAAAGGTTTCATAATTCTTTATTGAGTGACCCGATCTCTTTCTAATATGGTCGAGATTCGCATACAACGAGAAGATATTATGTTAGTTCTCATATGTGGCTTGTCTAGGTTTATAGTGTAATTAGTCTGAATCAGTAAATCCTTAAGGGTGTTTCATCATCTAATGCTCTTAACCAATTAGGAGGGATATTATTATTTAAAGCTCGTTAAATAAATTAGTTAGAAATCTATATTAGACAATTCATAAGTCACATGTGTGTGTATATATATATATAATATTTATACAATTCATTTTGTAAGTTTATATGTCATTGAGATGTCTTATGTTTTGGCTTTATTCAATTTTTTTACTACTGAAGGGCTCTCTTGCATTAATATTCACGGGTACCCTTCAGAATATCCTACAGTTACTAGGGACTGCACCACTAAAATTTTAACCCTATTAATGTCCTCGTACTTGATACTTTCAAAATGTGATGCCCGTTCTCTCGGAGCTTTTAGATATTTCACTAAATGATATTTCCTGACCTTAGACTGTCAAGACACGTGATTAACAAAAAGTTGTTAATCACTTATCAAAGAAACTATTTTAGCCCTACAAATTTGCACAAGTCATAACCCTGCCGAGGCTGCTTCATATTTTGTATTGTTATTCTACGCCTTGAAACCGAAGCGTATTACTTGATACATTGTTTCCCTTATCGGAGAGATAAATTTTATCCTTACTCCACAACCAAAACACTTGATCCACCATCGGTCCAGATGATCCACTCAAATTTAGGTTAATTATTATTTTCTTCGAAACCCCCCCCCCCCCCCTCAATATTTACTTCAATACTTAGTCGTTTAGTGTGAAGTTCAACTATAAAATCATCCAAGGCATGGGGTTTTATTGTAGTCTGGGTTCAAAATAAATATCATAGTCTTCGAGTTCCACTGACCAGTTTTTCATTCGCCCTAATACATCGGGCTTCTATAACATATTTTTAAAGTGGGAAATTTTTTTAGTCAATGATCGAGCGTGCCGGGAATTTAGGTCTCATTTCATGAACTGCTATTACCAAGGCTAAGGCAAATATTTCTAATTTCTTGTACCTTTTTCAGCATCAAGGATAAATATCAACTTCTCTCACCAATAGGGCACTCACCCGGTAATTCGATATTGCTATGTAAACAAACAATGTTTCTCCCACATTCGGCTTGATTAAAAGTTATTGGGAGGATACATGTTCTTTTATCTTGAGTAAAATAGTTTCTAATTAAAACAGTTTTCCCATTGCAAGCTTTGAAAGAAAGGAGAATAGTTATTCGAAGACCTGGATATGAACCTTTTCAGAGCTGCCAACCTTTCAGTCAATATCTGCACCTCATTGATAGTTTTGAGAGCACCCATAGTGGTTACGACATTTAACTGTAATAGTCAGCTTCAATCCCTCTTTCACTTATTATAAAGCACAAACATTTTCTAAATCGTACTCCGAAATATTAATTTTCAGGATTCAATTTCAAGTTTATGTCATTTAAATTTCGAAAGATTTCGTCAAATTCAGAAAAATATTCTTCATTCTTAACGCCCTTCTACAACATGTCATCAATTTATACTTCAACGTTTCTTCCGATCTGGCTTGCGAATGGTTTATTCACTAACTGCTGGTAAGTTTTCCAGTGTTCTTTAACATAGAAGGCATTACCTTATGGTAATATAATACCCTACCGGTTATGAAATAAGTACTCTTTTGGTCCTTTAGATCCATATTTATATGATTGTAACCAGTATAAGCATCCATAAAAGATAGGAGTTTATTACCCAAAGTACAATCTACAAAGTGATTGATTTCTACGAACTCAAAACTGGTACTTCAGATAAGCTCGGTTTAAGTTGGTGAAGCTAACACACATTCTCCACTTTTCGTTCTTCTTTTTTACGAGGACTGGATTTTTTGTCCATAATAAGTATTGGGATTGTCGAATTGCCTTGGATTTCTTGTAACGAAAATATTTTATTTTCTAGATTATAGGATGCACATTCCTTCAGATGGCAAGTTTATGACGAATATTATCCACTGGTACTCCTATAATGTCATCGGTACACCATGTAAACATATGTAAATGCTTTGATAAAAAGAGTATTAATTTCTTTCTTACCTCCGCGATAGTAACGTACTGATTTTTAATCTTTTTTCTATTCAGGAAAATGTAGACTTCGATGTTCTCATCGGGTATTATCAAACTGGAGGTCTCCCTTGGATTATCTACAACATCCGACCCCGACGTAGACCCCTGCAATTCATTTTTCTGTTCTACTTCGAAATACTTTATCTACTTGGGAGCCAACTAAGAGGTATAATACTCTCTTGCTACTTTCTAGTTGCTCCAAGCAAATTTTACTTGACTTCGAACCATTACTTTAACCATTAATAGACTATTGAGGCAACCACATGCATTTGGGATGACCATGACCTACCAAAAATTACATTTTAAGATGTTGGTCCGTTTACTACTATAAACAATACTTTTACATTATTTCTGGAAGGTCCTCAACCCAACACGACCTCTCTTTCTAATTACCCAATTATTGCAGCGGTAACTCCTCTAAATCCTACAATCGTTTTGTTTGACTGGAGAATAATTGGTGAATTTGTTATAGGTGGTCATGGATAAAATGTTAGCCTAACGGCCACTATCAATCAAAATCATTCGGATCTCAGTGTCTATGATTCCTACCCCAATTACCCTTCATCTTCATGAGGTCTAGCTGTCTCCCTTAAATCACTAGCCTCACAGATTAACATAGATAATGAAGTCTTATACTGATGGGTCAAACCACCTTATTCTTAATGAGTTTCTAAACTCATAATGTGCATTTTGTGGGAGACACTGGTGACTCATGACATTCGATCTCCACAAAAAATAGTCAATGACTCAAAACATTTGCACAAGTTTTTGACATTTTATAGAACTTTCTTTCATCAACCATTAGAATGATCATGTGGTTAGGGTCAAAACTTATTATCCAGATTTGCTCGCCATCTAGATCTCTTACAACCATATTATTTTCTTGCTTTAGGTTAGCTACCACTACCTCTCTTGTTGGTTGGTTACCTGTCACATTCGGTTGTAAGAACACAACTTCTTTCTTAACAAACGTTGTTAGCTTTCCATTGTCAATTAAAAAGTAAATTTCTTTCTTTAAGGATATGAAATATTTCATATCATGACCGAGGTCCTCATGGTACTTGAAGTACCGATTAGCCCGACCTTCCGTTGGGGTTTGGGTCGAAAAAGGCATTCCGAATTGTATAATCTTTTGAGATTTATTAAAAATAGTGGTTAGCTTCTCAGTTAGCTCCGCAAAATGATCGGGTTAAATCCACTGATTTCATATTGGCCTTGTTGGCTATCGGATGCTAAGAGCATGCTGGTGCGGTCTCGGTCTCGACCTTCCTTAGAGTTATTTTGGTTCTCTCATATCCCTCATACTTTATTGTTGGTTAGGTACCGAAGACACTGGCAAATTTCACAAATAACAACAATACTTGATCGAGTCATGGTCTATTTAAGATTATGTTGTTGGAGGAAAAACTCATGAATAAACATCATATTTTTTTTCCGGAATCTTACTTTTCTATGGGTGACATCATGTATGAGTTCTCCTAAGACATTGGCATCCATACTGGTGAAACTGGTCATTATCCTTTGAGAACGAGTGAGGAAGATTGTACCCATCATTTTATCATACGTGCGTTTGTAAAGGATATTAGAATAACTTTGCAATGTCGATCCTGGCTCACTTGATAACTACTCCTGCCAACTCTACTATGATAAGGAAGATATCTTTATGAGGTTTTTCTACTCCTAATAAATCATTATTGGAGAATCCTAACATGAGGTACAAATTACACTATAGGTACAAAAGATCTGCCTATGTTGTTGGCCCTTTATATTTTCCACATGCCATTTTCTTGAGTTTGGGGTTAATTTGGATAAAGGATCGTTTCCTATAATGTCTATAATAGTCTGCATTTTGGGGTCTATATCTAGATATTAGTCATCTTCTCGTCTAAATATTACGTCGTTTTCCAAAGCTCGTGGTTCAACGGGTATGATTGCAGCCTATCTCTCATGCCATGGTGAAGGATTTCATTCAACCAAATGGTTTCGTTCGTGATGTATGCTTCCATTATTAATAAACTCTGATAATTTTCCTTTATCGATCATATTATGCACTTTTTCTTGTAGCACAAAAAAATGATATAATATCCAAAATTATTGTGAAACTTACAATATTTATGTTTATCTATGTTCTCATTTATGTCCAACATCTTGTTTGTCTTTTGGTATGTGATCACATCCTTAGTACGCTTGTAGATAACGTTCAAGATTTAAGTTATCTTCGTGAAAGATCCCATGACCGGGCGTTCTTTTTTGTGAATACTATTGTTAGTGTTGACATTTATTTTTAGCCTTCATATTCTATTTTGGGTGTTCTGTGGTCTTGATGGTCGATCTACGTTGTTCTTTGAGACATTTGGATATGATTTTGAATTTACATGAGCCAACATCAGCCGTGTATTTTTTTGTACGATTAGGGGGTGCATACTTGGTAACGTTGTATCTCCTTTGGGTCGTGATCTCAAGATTTCCTCTATTTTATATGAAACTCCACTCGCTTCAACAAGTCGCTAAATTATGCATTCATCTCATTCGATTGCTATTTGTAGTGGAAGATATAGTCTTCATATGATTTAATAATCATGGATTTTATAAAATAGTTATGGAATACCATCCTAAGCATCGTGAAACTCTTTATGCACTTTCAGATGGATGCTATTGAACCACGTCAAGATGTTTCTCCAAAAAGTCATAGAGAAGGCTCAAAGCTTCATATTGTAATTCACCTTGTGCCATTTATTCTCGTTTCTGAAATGATTCTTGTGGTGCTCCAGATCTCCATTCTTGTTGTACTTATCCATCTTATGGTTGAGTTAGTTGGGTAGCATATCTGCATACATTATGTGGGGGGGGGGGGCAAAAGTGAATCTTCACCCCATATGTCATCGTCGTCATAAAATATTGCACAACTGGTTTTTTTATTATATGTATGTAGGGAGAAATGGGTAAACTTCTTGTTTTAATGGACCCTGGTATTATTCGGCCAAAATTGTCGCACCACTCATATTGATGTATGTAGGTGAATACCCTATGGTAATGTCGATATTGAGGATTTATTTGAACTATAGGTTTTCTTCAAGTAGGGTTTACATAAAACCTATAAGCTTGAGCTGACATATTTTGAATGCCTCCTCAATCGTGACTAGGGCATGTTGTATCTTTAAGCCATATTCATGTATTTATGCATGAAATTTTACTGACTTTGATGTATATGTGGTGTTTAAATGAATTAGGCATGTTGTACTTCTGATACTGGTGCTAAAGCATGTTGATAGGCGTGTTATATCTCTCACAAAGACTTTTGGACGTTTGGTTGCCTTCTATAGTATTGATGTCCTTGTTGGTAGCTCGGAGTAAGGCTAGTATATTCCTACTAAGGGTTTGATTTTACTTTTGGAAATTAAAGAACCTGCATACAGGTTGGTTGGTATGTTTGAGACGTCTACTAGTGGGAATTTAGATACATCCATGAGTAATTATAGCCACTCGAATGGAGAAATTATACTTTTAAAAGTTTGGCTAATTCGAGTTATGATATAAGATAATATCTATTATTTATATATTTCATGTAATATTAATTTTGCAATCATGCAATTTTTTTAAGACGAAATACGTATCTCGTCTTCAGACATTTATATTTTCAACTTAAAATACACTTAATTACGTTTTTAGTTTTGTGCGAGTTGATAATTAAACTGAATCAATCCCACAAATAAGATTAACGAATTTGCAAAATAGGATAAAGTAAAACTTATGAAATATGATTAATTTATAAATAGACTAAGTTAAACTTAAAAATTTAAGTTTAATAAAAAAAATATAAAATTACACCTAATTAATACAAATCTAGATTTAATTAAACATATACAATTAAACATAATTAAGCTTACAAAATTAATAATAAGAAATATAATTAAAATAACTTATAATAAAAACTACAACCAGATATATTTAAAATATTAGGGAGTGATACTAATGTCAATGTTTTTAGCAAAGTTAATCTTTATTAATGAATAAAATAATATTGAATTACATTTTATAGCCAAATTATTGTCTCGTTAACTGTTTTTGTAAGCCACCAAAATTAAGTTTTGTACATTTAAAAGCATATGATTTATTTTTTTTTATACAAGATTTAGTTATTCAAGATCTCAATAGTATCCTGTATTCCTAAACTTCAATTATTAGTGAGTTTACCATTGAATCCTTTCTTAGCCTTTTATGTAAGCATCACACAAATCTTATACAAACTTTCAGACAGATAATTCAAGCACCCAACAAATTTGATTATGATGATCATCTTTGAACCTTAAAAAACAAGAACAAAAAGATATTAGTTTCTAAATCGAGTTCAGGTTTTACCATATCTGAGAATGGTTAGTAACAAAGCTAGTTTTAAAAGAGGTTAAATGTTTTGAAACGTATAAATTTTGGAAATAAAATAATAGAGTTAAACTCTTTGTTGTTAATTTTCAAATAACCAATATCTTGACTTTCCTTAAATAACATTGATCTTAATTTGTAAGGTGTTTGATCTATATGAAATTTACAAATTGTTTTACATTTTAATACTCAATTAGCAATCCAGTCTGCAACATAATTTCGTTATATATATATATATATATATATTGCACCAAGAATTGAAGCTTAACAACTTTGAACTTTATTTATTTTATCATGAGAAATTATTGGCTCTTGAAGAGCCATGAAGTCAGTTTTTCAGCTTTTATTATTGATTTGAGTCTATGAATTGTTCCTTTAATATCTATACCACGAGCATTCCACTTTAAAACAAATAAATTCATTTGAATAGTGAATTATAGGATTTGAAAGATCGTTTAAAGTGAACAACCTTTGAGATTATGAGACTTTTTATGATTTTTTGTTTTTGTTATGTTTAATCTTCTACTTATGCCATTTTGCTCATATTTCATTTTAACAATTGTTTCTAGTGTTGGAGATGATGGTGAGCTGATTGTAGATGAATTTGTAGGTGAATCTTTGTATTTCTTTAAAGATTTCTGACTATTTTAATGAATTGAACATGTTACCTAATTATAATGTGTGGAATGCCTCAATTATTTCCTTACTTGAAACCTCAGTGGATTCAAGTTTAATAATTGATGCATTTTGATTTGTTTTATCTTTTTTTTATGATGCTAAATTATTACATTTCAATAATACAACGGCCAATGATAAACACATTATTGAAGGTTGTATGTTAGTTAAAATATTTTTAAGAATATGGCTTAGTTTAGAAAAATATTGAAGATTGTATGTTAGTTGAAAATATTATCTAAGATCATGGTTTAGGTGAAAAATCTATTTAATAAAATGATGTATTTTATTAAAATTATTTAAGATTATCTGCTAGTTGAAAATGTTATTTAAGATCACGATTTTGTTGAAAAATATTATTTGAGACCAAGATTTTATTGATTTTTTTATTATTTAAGATGATGATTTAGTTGGTAAAAGTTATTTAAGTTTGTATGTTAGTTGAAGTATTTTTTAGTACCATACTTTAATTAAAACAATATTAGCTAAGATCAATTGGAATATTTTCGTGAGGTTATGTCGATGGTTTCCGAACCGCTTTAGAGATAATGTTGGCTAGTATTTGACTTGCTGATTAGATCAAAGTTGAACCATCTACATACAGTTGTTCAAGTCAAACAACACACAAATTACCATGTACCCATGAACTCACCGTAATCCAAATAGAAGTTTGGTTGGTTCCTTTATGTATTTCCAAGAAGTATTCGAAATGACTATTGATGATATCTTGAGCTAAACTTACTACTATAAAATAGTTTACCATTTACTATAAATTTTTAAATGCAAAAATAGAAGATTTCGATACTAGTAAAAAAACCACTTACTAATATATACACATATATTAGATCCAGCGACTACTTTGGTGTACGAGCACTAAAAGAAAGTGAAAACTGATGATTGTACTCCCAATTGTGGTCGTGATAGAGGCAAGGAAACGTATGTTGATAAGTCTAAAAAAATATCTTTGTTATCTTGACACTACGGAGATTGGTACACCCATTGGTACTTTTGGAACATCGGTTGATATATGTAGTAGCACCACTAGAACAGTTGGCAAATATTTTTAAACTAACTCCATCGTAAAACTACCGACAACAAATTGAACCCGAGTCGTATGTATAGGTAAATTAAAGTCGATGACGGTGAATATCGCTAACGTGGAGCCTAAAATGATGTATAAGTGGTACATACCACCGTACACGCCTCCTTATTTTACTAAGATGGTCGACTTTAAAATCGACTGACATTGCGGATTTAGAACCATAACTTCATGGATGTTTGGGAACGAAATTGCATGGTTATTTGTTAGAGAGTCTGTAATCTTCAAACTTGAAGGAAATACAGAGTTTTATCTAGGACCATATAGTAAAAGAAATAAAGAATAAACACGTTTGCGATAATTTCAAGAAAATCACAATTCTAATATTATACATGATTTCCATATTATGGAATACTAATTATGACCATTTTCAAACTCATGTTTTAGTGTCTCGCACAATGGGATTTATGACTTATGTACCAATCAAAAGGATACTTCATACAGATGACCTACCAAAAAAACCAATTATTTTTGTTAATAAAAATCATATTGTTCACATACATAATTATAATTTATATTCAATACTTATGTTATTATCTAATTATTTGTACTTGTTTATTTTAATAAAAAATATTTTATTGGTTGAGATGGTTCGTAATAGACCTTTACCAATGATATATTTACCCAATCGATGCCTTCGAGTCAATGTTGTCAATTTCATTTAATATAATTTATATTTTTAGCAATTTTTAACTCTATTACTAGGTTGTTAGCAATATATTCAAAATTTAGCACAATACCGATTTAATTGGTCATTTGTAATTTTTTTGTGTATTTTATTTACAAGTGTTACATTTGTTGTTATTAAATTTTATATCAAACAATTGTTTTTGGTGTATTTCATTTGCAAGTGTTATATTTATTATTGTTGAATTTTATTATCGAATAATTATCTCTGAATGTATTTATTTGCAAGTGTTATATTTGTTGTTGTTGAATTTTATTATCAAACATCTCACTTTGAATATATTTTATTTGCGTTTTGAATAGACTTGTTTTATGGTGTATGAAACCAATTTTTATTTCATTTCAAGATATTATTGTAACAAAGTTTTAAAAAATAACAAACATACAAACTTCATAATTAAAGTACATAAACTAAAAACTAATTCGTCATAGACTTATGAATATATTTTTTTGTATTCACATGACTAATATTCTCGAACTGGGTTTCATCGACAGTATCGTAAAACAATATAGTGAATTCTCAATGTTAATTGCATATCTAGTGAATTAGGGCGACAACAGAATATGTAACTAATGCTTTTTACTTAGCTTATTTTTTTTGTACATTTATTTGTGTATGTGAAGCGGATGGTTTAGAACGATCAATACCATACAACTGATATATTTATCTGACAGTTTATAACGAACAAAAGTACTGCAAACATCGAATATAACTCTTTATATTCCACATCACAACTGTTGTATTACCAAAATCTTGTAATCATCGTATATGCACTCATCCATGTTGACTAGGTCAAAGTTTACGACTTCAATCCAACTCATCGCACACATTGACGTAAGATATTCCGAAGTAAAAAATGAATCCACTTCATCTGAATAACGAACCCCTCTTGTAGGATCCAACATTGTAAACGCCCATCAAACGACCATACATAGTTTTCTGGCTTCGTTTGCCTAATTTTTGGAAGCTTATTGTGTAAGCCATTTTGTGGGATTTCATCTACGTGTCTGAACTAAAATGATGCTCGATCCAGATGATAGACTCGGGCATGATCGAAACTAATATTACACATGTACCAAGCTATCTTCTATCCAAATAAAGGTCGTGGATCACTACATATGTTTGGAAAATATCATGCAAAACAAAATCATTAACCAAACAAATTAAAAACGATATATGTAATTATATTTAACAAATATTAAAAAGTATGCATTACAACTTGTGTTACATTTGTCCGGTGGCTTAATATAATTATTATTTTGTTTGAAATGACTATTCGAATTTAGCTGACCAACATCCTACCTCGATATGAAAGGTAGTACGGTCGTATAATTAAACAAAAAAATATAAATGGTGAGGGATGACTTGACGCAGTATATGCTTAAAAGTCTCATAGTATTAGTATGCATCATATCTTTTTGCGGAAACAGTACAATTGTATAGTGAATCATTTATATATTGTCAATGATGATGGTTATCTCACCAAATTTGAAATGGAAATTGTTAGTTCATGGATGCCACGGTTCTATCTTTGTAATTAATGAGTTGAGATTAAAATTGGCAAACGTATCGATCAATATCTCACATAGTATGTTTTTCAAAATCACAAGAACCCGACACTTGGATCTCAAACTCTAAGCTCTAAGGTTTTTAAAATATGGGTATAAACGTATAACTCTCTCATACAACATAAATGTAATTGATTTGAAGAATTAATTGTTTTGAGGAATTAATATGGGAAATATAGTATATTTACGATCCGTCATTCAATCCATCGCTAATCGATTATCAATTGTAATGTGTTTAACGATTTTACAACGAGACTTGTTTTATCGGTATCAATTTTGGATAGGTTAATACAACGATTTGCAATGAAACTAACATTTTGTTGCAACGTATTGTTATGTTATAACGGATTAACAATGGATAAATTATAAGAACACAAAAATATGTATATTTTAATCCGTTAATATTTTAGTAACAAATCTATTACAAATGGGCCGTTGTAAAAATAAACTCATCTAATTATTAACCTAACACACCAGTGTTTATACGTAGTCCATTCATTCTACTTAACTTCATGAAAAACATTACATACTTCATCATGTTCATTTCCTAATCTCTCATTGTTCATTATCAAAATTCTAAACACTTCAACATCGTAGGCCATCCATTCTAGTTAACCTCATTATCAAAATTTTAAACCCATCAAACGAGTTAAAACAAATAATTTACTCCACGAAACCAAAAACTTTTGCTCTATCTACAAAATGGTATTCGAAAATAAAATAGTTTCTCCCAAAATACAAAAATGTGTCTCTAAAGGCACAACCGGTTCAACAGTCGGGCATAGGTTTTCATAGCCGCTGACTAGTTGTTCTTTCCCAAATTGGAGTCACCAAAGGTGTTGGGTATTAAAGTCGCAAAACTTAAGAAGATTATACCACTTGGGTTAATTTTATTTTGTATCTTTTTCAATTATATAATTTTGAGAGACATTATGGATGTGTTGGTCGTGATGGCTAATGAGAACGATGTAAATCTATTTTTTGTTTTATCTTATTATAGTATTTTCAAAATTATTTTGAATCTTTATATTATTATTATTTTAAAGTTTTTGAATATTTTTAACCACTTAAGAATAACTACAATAGGATTTCAATGGCCTTCGATGAAAATATAGTTTACTAGCCACCAAGAAAAAACTTTGTGATTGTTTAGGCGAACAACAACAGTTCATGTGAATCTAATAATGATATAGTTTATGATAACATGATATTCGATCAGTAAATATCATGTAAGTGCCTTAACTATATATCTTCTTATGAATATTACCACTTGTAATGTATGTAGTCTCAATGAACCTATCCGTCAAAATGATGTGTATTAACTAGTATTTAGCAACCATATAACACTTATCTACCTTCTTGATAACAAAGTTAGATAGACTAATTTTGAGCGTATAATGCGTTCATTGCTATCTTTGGCATTTAAAAACCAACCATCTCGTCGACCTCATAAGCAGAATTTGTATTTCTTGGAACTTAAGTGTTTTCAAATTCGAACTAGGCAATGTATCCCCTTAATACATAGGTTGTAATATAATGTATATTTCCACCCACATTAGTTTCGTCCTCTCTGCCATGTATGGCTTCAATGAGGCATCTGAACGACATGACCTTTGGTATGACCTTACCTTTATCTCTTCCCTCCATTATATTCACCTCTGTGTTGTTTTAATTGCATTCAATACTATTGGTAAACAAGAGGAACAAACCGGGAACTCAGATATCTGGAACTCATCAATCACAAACTTCAACAATTTTTGTTACTTATGTCTCCCACGGGATTACAGTAATCTTGGTAAAATAAAGAAACCCGACCATCCCATGTCATATATAGATTGATAGAGTACTCATAAATAACTTTTAGTAAAACGTTTTCCCAAACTCATATGAACACTATAGTAACCCTAGTACCTCAGAGCATACCCCGATCATTATTCCCTTAACCCCTCCTAGATATTTCATCAAAAAACCATTCATATTTTTTAACATGTTAAAAATGCGTCTGGAGTACTACTCGTTTGTCACTGAAAGCTGGAACTTTCCAGTTGAGGGTTCTAATATGTTAGCCTTAGCTACAAATATCAACCAACTTCAACCCATCATCGTTTTTTTTAATAAATAGAGTTCAGTAATATTAGTGAGAGAGTAGCTCTTGCTCAAACTCTTCTTCACCAAGTCGTTTAAAACCTTGCCAACGAACTTATTAAGCTTTGCTTAGTTGAAGCTAAAATATATGTTTTGAAAAG
Organism: Limnanthes douglasii subsp. nivea; assembly: GCA_036936605.1. NCBI lineage: Eukaryota > Viridiplantae > Streptophyta > Magnoliopsida > Brassicales > Limnanthaceae > Limnanthes > Limnanthes douglasii. The sequence continues at coordinate 182,319,821 of JAUPFV010000003.1, forward strand.
TTTCATTTTCTTTAGCAATGCTGAAGAATCATTTTTTGAGAAAAAGTCTTGCAAAAACTATTTAAATCTTGGGGACCATAATTTTAAAATTTTCCATAATAGTATTAAGTCCTGCACATACTGTAGTAAAATTATCTCAATCTATAATGAGTAACCCTGATATAAATATTTATTTTCACCCTCGAGGGATTGCTAACATCTTTATCAACCACTTTATCAATCTCATAGATAAAAAATAACCTCCCGACTATAATGGGATTATCCATATAAAGAGTCTAATCATCTCTAAGCTTAAGCCCACCAATAAAACCACATAATCTGCCCCATCACCAATGATGAAATTAAGAAAGCCCCTTTTAGCATTAATAATAACAAAGCCCCAGACTTGGACAACTATAGCTCTTGTTTCTTCAAATCCTCGTAGTTTATGACAAATAATGACCTTTGTTAGGAATTTTTTCATTTCTTCCTCCACAACCAAATGGACCATTCATGTAACAAAAAAACATTCCACTCTAATCCCTAAAATTGAAAACCCATATTCTCTTTTTAATTTTTGGACTCTATCTAGTTGCATTATAATCTACAAGATCATCTCAAAAACCATAAACAATAGAATAAAAGACTCTCTTCTCTTCTTGGTTGGCTCGTCCAAGTCGGCCTCCATTTACAACCATAAAATATTGCACAATATCCTCCCTACATAGAAACTCCTTCATGGGTATAATACTAATAAGAAAATTCCCCGGACCTCCTAGAAAATCGACCTTATAAAGGAATTTCTATAAAGTCTGTTGACGTCTCCTTTTTAATATCTTTACACCATGAACTTCCCAAGTAAAATGATCGCATGGATCATTATTTGTATACCCATGACCCCTTATTCAATGAACATTAATGTCAGCATGTTCAACTATTTCAATGGTAAGAGAGGTCTCTGATATGGAGACTCCCTAATCCTTTTCATTTTATCCTCATTATGCAAGTCATTTAGTACTCTTAAAGAGAAAGGTCGTGACCATGGTTTTTGAATCCATTTTAAAGTTTAACAAACTCAAAATCACCAACTATTGGTTTGCATATGATCTCATGATTTTACGTCACACTGACAATAATTATATTAGTCTTATCAAGGACGATCGTATAAAAGTTTCCTCCCTATTGAGCATACGTTATAACCCTTTTTAAAGCCATATTTTTCTCTTCGGTATTAGCCAAATGGCCTGCCAATCCATTATTTGAATCCTCGAATTTGACCTAAGATACCTTCATGTCCATTATCTTTTGGGTTCCTCTAACAACCCCAAGATTTTCTTATACGAATGTAGACCTATTTTTAATAAAAATAAGCTCCCACATCAATTATTTGACGTCCAAGCACCTTTCATACACGACAAAACCCTACTTAAGAGTCCTTAATGAGTCATACTAGTTTCTATAATATTTTTTCAGGTCTATCCCAAAGATGAAACTCACAGATGCCAAAGTTGTATGGGCTAAAGTTACCTTACCATAGTTTAAGGTTGACCTTGTGATATTGGACCTTAAGGTCTGGAATGAGGTGGCCACCCTACAATACCTCTAGTCCATTCTCTCTAACAAATCTTATTATATTTGGTGTGAGTAGATAAATTATGAGAAACTAAAAGATGGACACATCTAGAATATCCCTATTGCCTCTACCTCTAACTAGGGTTGGAGGAAATTCTTAGATTGAGCAATCATCGTTAATCTTTATATATCATAAATGGGCAAAGATGAATCCACCTCCCTTTGGTATGATCCTCTGTAATAATTTAGTTGATCATTATGGCATAATATTATTCATCATGCAATAATGCACAAGTAAGAGTAAAATGGCTGACATCATCTCCAACGGTGTTTGGAATTAGTATTTAAAAATACATTTATGCAACATAAACACTATTACCATCTCCATAAAATTAATAACGCTATAATTTATTCCCTGCAACTTCTCGCAGCGACGATGTTAAACTATAGAAACTAAACCAGAACAATAACTCTTTCACTGTAAAGAGTACATATTATACTCTCCATCCTTCCACCCTCATGCTCTTTAGGCTAACCTTGTCTAGAATAAGTATAACATTCATAGATATTATCGTATTACTTTGCTTGTTGTTTAAGGTAAGCTCTCCACAAGAGACAAATTTCTCTCTTGGGATTACCTCACTACACTAAACTATATATTTTGCAACGACTCTTCTAAAACAATTAACCATCTTATGGTTGAGTGCCTTCACCCATTTCATGGGGGAGACCTCATGTGCAAAGCTCTACTCTCCCCTTCATCCATCTTGGATTGGTTAAGCTGGCCACATATTGTCAGCCTCTGATCCTCTCTCTCCTTCGGCCTCAACCATCTTTGGCGCTCAAGTTTCTGTTCGGTGGTCTACAAAATTTGCAAAAGAGAAATGCTACAATTTTTATGAATGCTCTCACATTCTCCGCTACTGATTAATGGGCTCTAAAATCCTTTGACATGTTAATCTATATTATTAATCCCATATTTTCTCCATTTTATAGGTCATATGTGTGTCGTTGATGCTACTCACGTCTTTTTTGTACCCAATGTTTGGTTTAGCGTAATGTGTTCTATGTATTATCATGCTACTTAGATGCTACATTTTTTTTTGTATCTTACTCTTTTTTTCGTGTGTTTTGCCAACATACGTCTCGTAATTCATGGATGATTTTTGGCGCATTGTATTCTAAACAAAGTTGATCATGTAAATATTTTATTTTATTTTTAATTTAATATTTATTAATTAAATTTCTAAATAAAAAAGACTAATAGTTAAAAAGAAAAACTATATATTATATATTATATATCAGAGTTATACAATTTAATATTTTTTAATAAAAAAACTGATGGTTAAAAAGCATATATTATATATTACCTATTTGTTTGGTATTTTTAAATCAAAACTTGGTTCTCAATCACGGGTTGTCTGTTTTGATTTGTTGATTTTGAAGATTCGAGCTCCTTTTCATTGACGAAGTTCGTCTCTACTATATTGATTATAAAGATTCAAGTTCTAGATAGTTGAAGATGGAGATCTTCGACTTGGAGGCATTTTTAAATTTCATGAAATTTCCTTCTCTCCTCTCTCGGTTTCATGTAGTTTTTTTAGCAAACTTATTTGGCGTTTGTATTTTTCTAGCCTTTTAAATAAAGCCCAATATTTTTATTAAAAAGAATTAGAATTATACACTTAAAACCCTCCTTATTGGGCATACGTTATAACCCTTTTAAAATCCATATTTTTCTTTTCGGTATTAGCAAAATCGTTTGCCAATCCATCATTTGAATCCTCGAATTTGACTTAAGATCTCTTCACATCCATTATCTTGCGGGTTCCTCTAACAATCCCAAGATTGTCTTATACGAATGTAGACCTATTTTTAATAAAATAAGCTCTCATGTCAATTCTTGGACGTCCAAACACCTTTTATACGCGGGAAAACTCCACTTAATTATTGTTGTTCTTTTTGTTGGACATATCTATTGGTTCTCAATATACATTCTTTCTATAAGAGTTCTTAATGAGTCATATAAGTTATTATAATATTTCTTCTAGTCTAGCCCAAAGATGATCGTTTGAGGGTAACTTTGTGATATTGGACCTTAATGTCTGGAATGAGGTGGTCGTCCTAAAATACCTCCGCTCCATTCTCTCTAACAAATATAATTATATTTGGTGTGAGTAGATAAAGTATGAGAAAGTAAAATACGCACAAATCTGGAATGTCCCTACTGGCTCTACCTCTAACTGCGGTTGGAGGAAATTCTTAAATTGAGCAATCGTCGGTAATCTTTATATATCAGAAGTGGGTAAAGATAAAACCACCTCCTTTTGGTATGATCATCTGTAATACTTTTGTAAGAGTAAAGTGGATGACATCATCTTCGATGTTGTTTGAAATCGGCTTTTACAAATACGTTCATGCAACATAATCACTATTATCATCTATAAAATCAATAGTGATATAATTTACTCTTTGCACCTTCTGGGAATGAAGATATTAAGCTCTGGAAACTAAACTAGAACAGTAATTCCTTCGATGTAAAGAGTACATACCATACTCTTCGTCATTCCACCCCCGTGCGATTTGAAGATATTAAGCTCTACTCTCCCCTCCTCCATCCATATTGGGGATTCGTCAAGCTGGCCAAATATTGTCAGCCTCTGATCCCCTCTCTCTCTCCTCCGACCTTAACCATCTTCGGCGCTCAAGTTTTTGTTTGGTAGTCTACAATATGTGCAAAAGAGAAATGCTAGGATTTTCATGAACACTCGTTCTACTGATTATTAGGCTCTAAAATCCTTTGGCATGTTAATCTATTCTTAATCCCCTATTTTGTTTTCCATGTTATAGGTTATATGTTTGCAGTTGATGCTACTCACTTTTTTTTCAAATGTTTTGTTTAGTGTTAGATATATGTTGTTTTTTATGTGGGTGTCTTTTTACATACATGTATGATTTTTAGTTCTAAACTAAAATTGATATGTAAATATTTATTTTATTTTTAATTTAATATCTCTTTTTATATATTACTTATTTGTACTGGATCTTTAAAATTATATGTTCAAGCTTGGTTGTTTATAAAAGAAGAGTTAGACACCAATTGTTGATTAGGAAAATAAATTGGTGTAGTAGTTAAAAATTTGACAGGTTACTACACCATCGTAACTAATTTCAACATAATAGTGGTAATTAGTAAAATATAATATATATTTATATCACCCACTCCAAGTACATTAATTATGATGAAAATAAAATATAAATAAACTAAAACAATATAAAATCAAATTATAAAGCAATTACATAAAAATATAATATTGTTTTATAAAAGAAATACTATCAAGGATCATACAACTTATCACCGCACTTGCACATCCAGCGTTGAGGATAATAACCATCGGATTCACCTCCGCCTCCATTCACGGTGGCAAGTACATGCACACACGGCTTACAGCTTAAGCACTTGTTCACACAATTTGGTGGTTGACTTCGCATCCTTGCTCCATAACCTACGCTCCAATAAAAAACTTGCATAAAAAATCCATTAAAAAACAAGAAATCTTTTGCTTCTTTATTTTCATAAAAGTTAAAATCTAGATCTTAAAGTCAGAGTTATATATAAAATCGGAACTATAAAAATATATATAATCCTTACTTGATTGAGGATGGAGAAAAAGCAGTGACAACAGGAGAATCAAAGTAAAAACATGTTTGTTCATATTTTTCTAGTCTAAAAAACACTAACGCTAATTCTTGAAAGAATAAAAAGATATGTAGAAAAGAGAAGACTTTCTAGCGTAAAAAACAATAATACTTTGTCGAGTATATATATAAATAAAAAAGAAAATCTAACAAAATCATATAATTAGGATCAATTAATATATTATCTATTTTCAAATTATGTAATTTTTTATTTTTATCTTTTAACTACATTATTTATTTTTTGAGACGGCTAGAAATCACTCTATTATGTATATAATATATTTAATATTAGAATAAGTAGATTTTAGTTTATTAAAATATATCAAATCCCAGGTCACGTGAAAAAATATAATTATATTTAATAATTTTAGTATATAATTGAATCAAAAAATTTAGTATAATTATATTTTAATCAGTATAATATAAAAGAGAAGACTTCCTAAAAAAAACATCAACACTTTGTCAAGTATATATATAAATAAAAAGGGAAATCTAACAAAATCATATAATTAGGATCAATTAATATATTATCTACTATCAATTTATGTAATTTTTTATTTTTTTTATTTTTTAATTATATTTTTTTATTTTTTTCGTGGGAAAACCAAAAACCACTCTTTTGTATATAATATATTTAGTATTAAAATTAAGAAACGATTTTAGATTATTATAATTCAGCCAATCTCACATGTGAAAATATAATTATATTTAATAAATTCGGACACAATCGCATAAAGTCAATTTGTTTTAGTATAATTATATTTTAATTAGTATAAATATGAAAACAATATATATATATATTATAATTTAACTAAATTTTTTATACATGATATTTTATATATGAAAACAATAAATTCATGACACAATTACATCAAATTATATATGAACATAAATATAAAAACCAAATATTATATTTTGACTTAATTTTTGGTACATACAGTTTTCAATTAATCCAGGAGACAAGTACATCAATATTTAAATTAGTATAAATATAGAAACCAAATATAATACTTTGATTAAACTTTTGTATATATCATTAGTTTTAGTATTATATTTTGATTAAATTTTTATTGTATACGATAAGTCTTAGTATTATAGTTTGAATAAATGTTTATTATATACGGTCAATTTTTAACTTATGACATAAATATTATTATTTTTTATAAATTTTGTATATAAAAAATATAGAGTCAAATGTCACTAAAACATATGAAGTGGTCATTTTTTAACTATTTATTAGGAATATCATTATCTATTGCGTTATTAATTTTGCTATTTGAAGACTCATTATTATTCTTTTGAGTTTTTAGACAAAATAAAGATTCATTCAACAAGTGTTCAATCAATTATAAGATATGTTCCTCAGAATAAACAAAATATAATAATATTCGTAAATCACTATAGAAAAATAACTATAAATATTCTTAAGTTATAATTCATTGTTTTAACTTTTATAATTTAAATATACAAAAGTTATAAATTAAATATAATTTAGATATTCAAAATTCTATAATCTAAATTTTAAATACATTCTGAATTGGGTTATTAGTTCTCAAAATTTTAATTATGTTCCATATCTTATTTTATATTTCATCTATATTTTTTAAGATAGATAGTTGTATAGTTTAATTTCAAAGTAAATAGATATGCTTAAATCATAATGTTTATTTTATTTAGCATTGTTAAGTTGGAATTTTATTGTTATTAAGTTTTTACTGTTTATCAATAGATATTTTAAAACAACTCCTACATATAAATGAACAAATCCAATTATCTAGAGTTTAATCATTGAAGTTATCCCTAGAAAAACAAAAGATTAAATTATTGTTCGAGAAACATATATTTGGATGGTCAATAATCAACAACCTCAAATCTAGGACACAATGACATTTGGTCATGGCTATACCATTTATCATGATATATTACCAATAGAAAATAAATATATAATAAAATATATAAAATAAAAATATATTAAAAACGAATAAAACTTAATATATTATCCTTATCAATTAGGGTCTAATTTTATAAGAGACGCTTTCTAAAACTTATTCTTTTTTTAAGCAAGTAAATCTATGCTAATAACAAAGGGTATCTTAGAAAGGATTACAAATGAAAGGCACCTAATCAAACCTTTTTTTTTTTAAATTAGGGCTTCTAAAGAAATAAAACAAAATACATATAAGAAGTGTCGAAATCCTTTTTGTTCTCGCTCAGAAATTCAACTCCAAATAGCAGAAAATGAAAGCAAAAATCCATGACCCTTCAACTCCAAAACTGCAAACTTTCAGCGACTAAACCTTAAACTTCAATCTTCAAATAAACTAAGATGCAGCTCAGTTGGAAACCAAATGCGACCAATACCAAGGGAAAACAATCTTGAACTTTTCCATAACCGAAACTAGAGAAACAAATTCGAATTCATGTTTACATAGCCTATACCCACACTTTCTAACAACACAATTTCCATTAATTCGTTGGGAGCATTAAGCCTATGAAATATTTGATTTTGGTTGTTGTTCAGAGCCCACTTCGCCAGCGAGTCAGAGGTCTGATTCTTGACTCTGGAGATGTGTCTTATGGAAATTTTAGAGTGAATGAGATTTCTACACAAAACGATAATTGGGTACAGATACGATAATTTAACTAAATTTTTGATACATGATATTTTATATATGAAAACAATAAATTCATGACACAATTACATCAAATTATATATGAACATAAATATAAAAACCAAATATTATATTTTGACTAAATTTTTGGTACATATGACTTGTTTTAATATTATATTTTGATTTAACTGAAATTTTGGTATACAGTTAATTGTATTCAATTAATCCAGGAGACAAGTACATCAATGATATTTAAATTAGTATAAATATAGAAACCAAATATTATACTTTGATTAAACTTTTGTACATATCATTAGTTTTAGTATTATATTTTGATTAAATTTTTATTGTATACGATAAGTCTTAGTATTATAGTTTGAATAAATTTTTATTATATACGGTCAATTTTTAACTTATGACGTAAATATTATTATTTTTTATAAATTTTGTATATAAAAAATATAGAGTCAAATGTCACTAAAACATATGAAGTGGTCATTTTTTAACTATTTATTAGGAATATCATTATCTCACGAGGAATTGCGTTATTAATTTTGCTATTTGAAGACTCATTATTATTCTTTTGAGTTTTTAGACAAAATAATGATTCATTCAACAAGTGTTAAATCAATTATAAGATATGTTCCTCAGAATAAATAAAATATAATAATATTCTTAAATCACTATAGAAAAATAACTATAAATATTCTTAAGTTATAATTCATTGTTTTAACTTTTACAATTTAAATATACAAAAGTTATAAATTAAATATAATTTAGATATTCAAAATTCTATAATCTAAATTTTAAATATATTCTGAATTGGGTTATTAGTTCTCAAAATTTTAATTATGTTCCATATCTTATTTTATATTTCATCTATATTTTTTTTATGATAGATAGTTGTATTGTTTAATTTCAAAGTAAATAGATATGCTTAAATCATAATGTTTATTTTATTTAGCAGTGTTAAGTTGGAATTTTATTGTTATTAAGTTTTTACTGTTTATCAATAGACATTTTAAAACAACTCCTACATATAAATGAAGAAATCCAAATATCTAGAGTTTAATCATTGAAGTTATCCCTAGAAAAACAAAAGATTAAATTATTGTTCTAGAAACGGAGGGTCAATAATCCACAACCTCAAATCTAGGACACAATGACATTTGGTCATCGCTACACCATTTATCATGATATATTACCAATAGAAAATAAAAATATAATAAAATATATAAAATAAAAAATATATTAAAAACGAATAAAACTTAATATATTATCCTTGTCAATTAGGGTCTAATTTTATAAGAGACGCTTTCCAAAACTTATTCTTTTTTTAAGCAAGTAAATCTATTCTAATAACAAAGGGTATCTTAGAAAGGATTACAAATGAAAGGCACCTAATCAAACATTTTTTTTTTAAAAATTAGGGCTTCTAAAGAAATAAAACAAAATACAAATAAGAAGCGCCGAAATCCTTTTTGTTCTCGCTCAGAAATTCAACTCCAAATAGCAGAAAAACAAGCAAAAATCCATGACCCTTCAACTCCAGAATTGCAAACTTTCAGCGACTAAACCTTAAACTTCAATCTTCAAAGAAACTAAGATGCAGCTCAGTTGGAAACCAAATGCGACCAACACCAAGGGAAAACAATCTCGAACTTTTCCAGAACCGAAACTAGAGAAACAAATTCGAATTCATGTTTACATAGCCTATACCCACACTTTCTAACAACACAATTTCCATTAATTCGTTGGGAGCATTAAGCCTATGAAATATTTGATTTTGGTTGTTGTTTAGAGCCCACTTCGCCAGCCAGTCATAGGTCTGATTCTTGACTCTGGAGATGTGTCTTATGGAAATTTTAGAGTGAATGAGATTTCTACACAAAAAGATAATTGGGTACAGATACGAAAATGCATTTCCCTCAGCTATAAGGTTGATAAGATCCAGACTGTCGGATTCAATGTCGACTTTAGTCCAATTGTTCTGCCCGCAGATGATCAGACCTTCCAATATGACTCTGGTTTCAGTAATCAGCGGGTTCAATTTGACAAACAAAACTTCAGATCCTAATACGATGTCTCCTTCCCAGTTTCTGAAAACAAAACGCCTCCATTGGACTCTCCATTGAAAATACAAGCACCATCTATGTTCATCTTCAGTCTATCAGGTTTAAGAGCTATCCATTGAAGGTAACATGGAATTTTTATTCTGGTTTCGATCGATTTGCATCCCATAACAATTCATGCATTGATAGCTTTAAACCAATGTGTGTTGGAAATCTTATTAGACATATTAATATCAACTATAGTTCTTATTATCATATTAATAACACACTTGACAGAATCATGATTTCTTTTATATTTAGAGTTGTTTATGTTTTTCTGTATTACCCAACAGATGATTTGAGGAATAATATTAGTTATATGATTTTTTTTTGGAAAACTAGAAACATGATCTTATCATATGAGTTAATATCATGTGACGACCAATTTTGATCTTGAAAAGGCATCCAAAATAGTTCCAATTGGTCCAGGAAAAGCTGCAACTAACGAAGAGATGGTTTTTCTCTTCGTAGTTGTTGTAGAACTGGCATTTGGAGACTATATTTATGTATCTTTTCATTAAGATATTATCAATAGGAATAAAGTTGTTAATTAGCTTCCAGCAGAGGAAAGAAAACTTCATGAGAATGTTTGGGCTCCAAATCTTGCCAAACAGACTAGATTTGTTGTGCTTTGTCCTAATGTTGTCCCAAGTTAGATTAGTGTTGAAACTGAGATTGTTTGAGAGCTTCCACACCATCAAATATTTTTTGTCAGGGATGATCTTATACTTATTGATATGAGTGGTTCTGTCTATGATAGAAAGGATTCAAGGGTGTTGATATCACAAACATTGCTTTTCCATAAAGAATTAACCTTAGCATTTAAGAACCAAGTGTTAGAATTAGAGATATTAGGATAGATCAGAGAGGGAAGGGTGTGCCAATCTTCAAGCCAAAAGTTCATGTTCCCTTGTCCAAGGATCCACGATATGTTACCTTCAGCAAGAAATTTAATACCTGAAAGTCTCTTCCAAATCAAAGAAACAACTTTGCTACATGTAGGTTTGAAAAGGTGAACATTTGGGCAGTATATGTTGTGCATTATACTAGCCCATAAACAGTTATTTTTCCTGAAAAAGAAACCAAAGATTTTGGGAAAATATAAGTTTAATATCATCTAAAATTTTGATGTTTAACCCTTCTTCCTCAAAAGGTTTACAAAGATAATCCCAAGAGGTCTATTGAATAGTTTTCTCATTATAGTTTGACCTCCATCAGAATTTGTTGAAGATTAACACAATTGTTTTTAGAATGGTTTTAGGAATGAGGCTATTATGCATCCCATAGTATGTAATAGGAATCAATACAGACTAAATAAGAGTCATTCTTCCACCAAAAGACAGGTGATTAGAATCCTACTCACATATCTTGTTATGAATTCTATCTAGAAGAGGTTTAAAGTTCTTCCCTTTATAGTTTCCACTGAGAGTGATTCCAAGGTAACTTACAGGAAGAGTTTCAATATTGAAAATAATCATGAGCTTAAGGTTGATGATCTTATCTTGTTGAGCTCTCGTTGAGGTAATTAGCTTTGTCTTTTCTTTATTGATTGGTTGTCCAGAAACTAGCTAATAGGTGTCTAAAAATCTGCTTAATTTGTCAACTGAAGATGTGAGAATATTGGTAAACACCAGGATATCATCTGCAAACGCAAGGAAGGGCACCATGTAATTTTTGACAAAAGACCTATGTAGGATTAACACTCTTAGGGACTAGACAAATTCATGTAGGAAATACACCATTAAGAATTCTGTTGCCAAGGAGATAAGAGTTCAATGCATTGTATAGATCTACATGAATAGTTTTCCAGGAAGTTTTAAAAAAGAAAATTTTGAACCCGTCAATTTCTTCAACACATTATTGCTCATACTGTTGATGATTTTCCAAACTTCATCCTTGTTAATAGGATTAAGAAGGGAAGCATTATCCTCCTTAGAGACAATCTTGGGAATGTTAGCGAAGATATTGTCCTGCATCAATCTCTCTTCTTTTTCCATGTTTTCATAAGCATTAGAAGCTAAAGAGTTTTTAAAGAAATTCTTAGCAGAGATACCGATTTCTGCAGTGGTCTCGATCCAAATACAATTATCTTTAATTCTTTTAATAACATTTCATTTTCTTTTCTTAGAGACACAACATGATAGAGCTTGGTGTTGCCATCTCCATCTTTTAGCCAGTAGTTGTAGCATTTTTGCCTCCAGAAACTCTCCTCATTCCTAAGAGCTTGGATGTAAAGAGTGTTGGCATTAGAAAGATTATCTTTAGAGCTTTGATTATTATTGATGTAATGTTGGATCTCCATCTACTTAACATCATCTGCAGTAGTGACGCAGTCGGATGCACTAAGACAACAAACGTTGGTCTTAGAATTGAAGGTTCAAGTTCGCGGGTGTCAAACTTGAAGAAAAAACTCTGGAATCCACCAGAAAACAAATCTCGAAAACTCGAAGACTTTGATTAATAATGATGATAAAAAGTTCCTTAAAACATAGCACCTAAGGTTCTTTATATAGAGAAACCCTAAAGCATATAAAGAAACCCTAAAGCATAAAATAGGAAGTTCCTAGAAATAAGGAAAATTACTAGAATTTTAACTAGAAAAGGAAAACAAAAAAAAAAGAAATATCTAAAAATAACTTGCAAGCTAGAATAGATTAGGTATTGTAACCGTCTCCTGCATCAGTCTCCTCCACCTCCAAAGAACTCGTCCCCGAGTTCTTATCTGGATAAAGAACACCATCGGCATGATACTCATAGATGTCCGCTACATTGAACGTATGAGAGATGCTCATGTCGTCTGGTAGATCCACCACATAAGCATTGTCATTAAGCTTTCGTAAAATCTTGAATGGACCCTACTTGCGAGGCTGAAGCTTACTATAAGTACCAACTGGAAACCTTTCTTTCTTGAGAAACACCATTACTTCATCATCTAAAATTTTGATGTTCAACCCATCTTCCTCAAAAGGTTTACAAAGATAATCCCAGGAGGTGTATTGAATAGTTTTCTCATTATAGTTTGACCTCCATCAGAATTTGTTGAAGATTAACACAATTGTTTTTAGAAATGGTTTTAGGAATGAGGCTATTATGCATCCCATAGTATGTAATAGGAATCAATACAGACTAAATACGAGTCATTCTTCCACCAAAAGACAGGTGATTCGAATCCCACTCACATATCTTGTTATGAATTCTATCTAGAAGAGGTTTAAAGGTCTTCCCTTTATAGTTTCCACTCAGAGTGATTCCAAGGTAACTTGCAGGAAGAGTTTCAATGTTGAAAATAATCATGAGCTTAAGGTTGATGATCTTAGCTTGTTGAGCTCTCGTTGAGGTAATTAGCTTTTGTCTTTTCTTTATTGATTGCTTGTCCAGAAACTAGCTAATAGGTGTCTAAAAATCTGCTTAATTTGTCAACTAAAGATGTGAGAATATTGGTAAACACCAGGATATCATCTGCAAACGCAAGGAAGGGCACCATGTAATTTTTGACAAAAGACCCATGTAGGATTAACACTCTTAGGGACTAGACAAATTCATGTAGGAAATACACCATTAAGAATTCTGTTGCCAAGGAGATAAGAGTTCAATGCATTGTATAGATCTACATGAATAGTTTTCCAGGAAGTTTTAAAAAAGAAAATTTTGAACCCGTCAATTTCTTCAACACATTATTGCTCATACTGTTGATGATTTTCCAAACTTCATCCTTGTTAATAGGAGTAAGAAGGGAAGCATTATCCTCTTTAGAGACAATCTTGGGAATGTTAGCGAAGATATTGTCCTGCATCAATCTCTCTTCTTTTTTCATGTTTTCATAAGCATTAGAAGCTAAAGAGTTTTTAAAGAAATTCTTAGCAGAGATACCGATTTCTGCAGTGGTCTCGATCCAAATACAATTATCTTTAATTCTTTTAATAACATTTCCTTTTCTTTTCTTAGAGACACAACATGATAGAGCTTGGTGTTGCCATCTCCATCTTTTAGCCAGTTGTTGTAGCATTTTTGCCTCCAGAAACTCTCCTCATTCCTAAGAGCTTGGATGTAAAGAGTGTTGGCATTAGAAAGATTATCTTTAGAGCTTTGATTATTATTGATGTAATGCTGGATCTCCATCTACTTAACATCATCTGCAGTAGTGACGCAGTCGGATGCACTAAGACAACAAACGTTGGTCTTAGAATTGAAGGTTCAAGTTCGCGGGTGTCAAACTTGAAGAAAAAACTCTGGAATCCACCAGAAAACAAATCTCGAAAACTCGAAGACTTTGATTAATAATGATGATAAAAAGTTCCTTAAAACATAGCACCTAAGGTTCTTTATATAGAGAAACCCTAAAGCATATAAAGAAACCCTAAAGCATAAAATAGGAAGTTCCTAGAAATAAGGAAAATTACTAGAATCGAAATAAGGAAAATTACTAGAATTTTAACTAGAAAAGGAAAACAAAAAAAAGAAATATCTAAAAATAACTTGAAAGCTAGAATAGATTAGGTATTGTAACCGTCTCCTGCATCAGTCTCCTCCACCTCCAAAGAACTCGTCCCCGAGTTCTTATCTGGATAAAGAACACCATCGGCATGATACTCATAGATGTCCGCTACATTGAACGTATGAGAGATGCTCATGTCGTCTGGTAGATCCACCACATAAGCATTGTCATTAAGCTTTCGTAAAATCTTGAATGGACCCTACTTGCGAGGCTGAAGCTTACTATAAGTACCAACTGGAAACCTTTCTTTCTTGAGAAACACCATTACTTCATCACCTTCGTTGAAAACCTTGAACCTCCGTTTTTTATCTGCTGCCCTTTCGTTTTTTGCCCAGTTGCTTCCAATCTAGCTCGGACTGCTTCTTTAGTGTCCAAAATGTCTTTAGCCATAGTTTTAGCTGATGCACTAACTCCATGATATTTTGGTAGTTGAACTAAATCAACCACATGCTTCCGGACAGAGGTATATACCAACGTAAATGGTGATTTACCTATTGCCGAATGTACGGCACTATTGTAAGCGAACTCGACCTGCGGTAGAGCTAAATCCCACTATTTTGGTTTATCACCACAAATACTTCTAATCATGTTACCCAGCATCCTGTTTGTGACTTCGGTTTGCCCATCACTCTGGGGATGAGTTGTAGAGCTTCGTTTTAAACTTGTTCCAAATATTCTCCATAATGTAATCCAGAAGTGACTGAGAAACTTAGTATCCCTGTCGGAAACTATTGACTTTGGAACCCTATGGAGACGCACAACTTCCCAAAAAAACAATTTGGCTATGTTGGTTGCATCTGCGGTCTTTCTGCAAGCAATGAAGTGTGTCATTTTGGAAAACCTGTCGACAACAACAAACACAGAATCCACACCTCGTTGCGTCCTCGGCAACCCCAACACAAAATCCATAGATAGGTCCTGCCAGATATCCTCAGGAACAGATAACGGCATGTAAAGACCCGTGTTATGAGATTGTCCCTTAGAAACCTGACAAACAAAACACCTCCGAACAATAGCTCCAGCGTCTTTCCTAAGGTGCGACCAATAGTACCTTTCCTCCAAGCTTGCAATGGTCTTATCCCGTTCCAAATGACCACTAAGACCACCACTGTGTAATTCTCGGATCAGATTCTCTCGTAACGACGAGCAAGGAATGCACAGTCTGTCTCTTTTAAAAAGATAGTCATCGCGAATATGGAAGTCTGCAGAAGGATGCTTACCGTTGCACTTGTCCCATAATTCCTTGAATTCAGCATCACTTTCATATAACTCTTTCAAAAATTCGAAACCCACAATCTCATGTGCTAAGGTAGTTAGCAAGGAAGCCCTTCTACTCAAAGCATCAGCTACCTTGTTAAGAGCTCCGGACTTATGCTGAATAATGAAAGGACTTAAGAGCTCCGGACTTATGCATCTTATTTATCACTTTCTGGCTGTGAAGAAACTTCAGAGCTTGGTGGTCAGTGAACAGAATAAACTCTCGATGAATCAGATAATACTCCCATTGTCGAAGAGCTCGAAATACCGCATAGAACTCTTGATCATAAGTACTCCATTTCTGCCGTGCTTCGCTTAGCTTTTCACTAAAGAAATTTATTGGTCTTTTCTCCTGAGATAACACATCACCAATTCCTACACCACTAGCATCGCATTCCACTTGAAATATCTTATCAAAATTCGGCAATGCTAACACAGGAGCAGTACAAAGCTTCTCCTTAATCAATACAAAACTCTCGTCTTGTTCTGGTCCCCAATGAAACTTCCCTTTCTTCAAGCATTCGGTAATAGGTGCAGTAAGAGTTATGAAGTCTCTTACAAATCTCAGGTAGAAAGTAGCCAAACCATGAAAACTGCGTACCTCAGTTACGGTTTTGGGAACGGGCCAGTCTTTTATTGCACGCACTTTGGCTTCGTCTACTTGAATCCCATCTTCACCAACGACAAACCCCAAAAACAACAGCTGTCTTGTGCAGAATGTGCATTTCTTTAAATTCACGTACAACTGATTTTCTTGGAGGACTTATAACACCTGCCGTACATGCTCTAAATGGTCGTCTTTGGCTTTGGTATAGATCAAAATATCATTGAAGTAAACTACTACAAAGGACCCAATAAAAGGACGGAGAACCTGATTCATCAATCTCATGAAAGTACTAGATGCGTTTGACAAGCCGAAATGCATCACTAACCACTCGTACAATCCGTCTTTACTCTTAAAAGAAGTCTTCCATTCATCTCCAGGCCTGATTCGAATCTGATGGTACCCACTTCGAAGATCTATTTTGGAAAACACCTTTGATCCATTCAACTCATCAAGCATATCTTCCAACCGAGGGATAGGAAACCGGTATTTGATTGTGATCTTGTTGATGGCTCTAGAATCAACACACATTCGCCACTGATTACCTTTCTTTGGAACGAGAGGAACTGGTACAGCACAAGGGCTCATGCTCTCGCGTATTAACCCTTTCTTCAGCAAATCTTCAATCTGTTCCCGTATAATTTCATTCTCTTTAGGGCTCATTCGATAGCGGGGAAGATTAGGTAGACTAGAACCCGGGATCAAGTCAATGTGATGCTGTATATCACGCATAGGAGGCAGGTTGTCAGGTAGTTCCTCAGCAACTAACTCCTTGTAATCTTCCAAAATTTCTAACACCTCACGTGGAGTTGTTGTCTCCTCCATCACGGCACTTATCAACCCCTTGACCACAACCGGATAAAAACACTGTGATTCCTTAACAGCCTTGTCAAGTTCTTTATCATCATGCGACATGACGAGGAAGCTTGACTTCTTCTCTGTTGCAATGCTACCAAAATATTTGACAGGAGCCATTGCAATCTTATGATTCCCCCCTGTAAACATGACCACATTGTCTTGTCCTCGGTACGTAATGTCGTTATCGTACTGCCATGGTCGCCCAAGGAGAATATGGCAAACATCCATATCCAAAACATCACAAATTATCTCCTCTTTGTAATGCTTACCAATTGATAGAGAATTATGCAAGTTTCACTAACCCCTACTGTAGATCCTTTCTTCACCCATCCGAGACCATACGGTTTCTCATGACGAGTCGTGGGTAGTTTCAAATATGCCACCAATTTTTGAGAAACTAAATTCTCGGAGCTCCCATTGTCAACAATCACATTCCACGCCTTATTTTGAATAGAACAATGCGTTCTAAACAGATTCTTGCGTTGTCCCTCTTCTTTGGATGATAACAACAGTCGCTGTAAAACAATGCTGATTCTGTCCTCAGATTTCTCTTCCGCAAATTCAACTCCCTCATACTCCTCATTCTCCATAAAGTCGTCTTCCTCTTCTTCTAGCAATGCAACCGTCTTCCTACTGGGACAAAGATGTGACCTGTGACCTTTTCCTTGACAACGGAAACACTTGTCGGCGGTTGGTCTAGCATAAGGATTGTTATGTTTCGGAGTGGGTGCTTCGTCCTTCTGAATGCCACTAATGGAGCTACTTGCTACTTTGTTGTTAGAGTTGGAATCTCTGTTAACCATGCCGTTGTCCGTTTCTCCGGCTGGTTCGACGTTGTTCTGGATCGAGGGTCTCCTGAAATTTGTGAAACCCCGAGATGATTTCTCCATCAATTTCGTTTTCAAGGCTAGACTGGATGCTTCTTGAACTGTCCACACAGTCTGTAACCCTATTTTCCCTTGAAGAGAGCCCTTTAAACCACTGATGTATCTAGCCATCTTCTGATTCTCTATTTCATTTAAGTCACTACGTTCAGAGAAACGAAAGAACTCTACTGTATAATCAGTTACGGTCTTGCTTCCTTGTAGACAATAAATGTACATCTTGTAAAGAATCTGCTCGTAGTCCTCCGGTAAGAACCGCTCAGTCATTAGCTGCTTCATTCGGCGCCATGTTCTAACTGGAGCCTTCCTCTGTCTTTGCCTTTGAATAACCAATTTTTCCCACTAAACAGCTGCAGTCTTCTTTAACCGGATAGCCACCATCTTAACCTGTTTACTCTCCGGGACTTCCATAACATCAAAGAACCGATCAACATCAACTTGCCAATCGAGAAAGTCCTCGACACTCATAGTACCATAGAACAATGGAATATCAGCTTTCACTATGTAATCCTGATTATTTTATTTCCCTTGTTCTGCCTCTGCCTCTTCCTCTTCCAATTCCTCTTCCGAGCTAGAATCATCAACAGCGACACGGTTATGCCTGCCTTGTTCTTGATTGTTTTTAACAGGCAGTCGATTGTTTCCACCATGTCGGACTCGGGGTGGCTCCTCAACAACTGGTATGTGTCTGCCTTGTCGATTCTGATTTCGTCCCATTCCTTCTTCTTCTCCTTGTCCTGCGTTAGCAATCTGATTGGTTAATGCTGCAATCTGATTAGTTAACGTTGCCACCAGATTTGCCAGGTTCGTGGTTGATTCGTTCAAACTCGCTGTGAAACCCTCCATGTCGGCCCTGGTTACTGGTTGATCACCCATAGCTGTTCAAGATTTGAAAAGAGAAGGAGATTGCCTGCTCTGATACCACTTGACGCAGTCGGATGCACTAAGACAACAAACGTTGGTCTTAGAATTGAAGGTTTAAGTTCGCGGGTGTCAAACTTGAAGAAAAAACTCTGGAATCCACCAGAAAACAAATCTCGAAAACTCGAAGACTTTGATTAATAATGATTATAAAAAGTTCTTTAAAACATAGCACCTAAGGTTATTTATATAGAGAAACCCTAAAGCATATAGAGAAACCTTAAAGCATAAAATAGGAAGTTCCTAGAAATAAGGAAAATTACTAGAATCGAAATAAGGAAAATTACTAGAATCTTAACTAGAAAAGGAAAACACACAAAAAAAATCTAAAAATAACTTGCAAGCTAGAATAGATTAGGTATTGTAACCGTCTCCTGCATCAAGTAGCCTTGACTTTGTTAAAGATGTTGCAAAATTTGTTGATGTTACATTCCTTAATACACACCTTAAGTCTTCTGATCTTGAACCATAAGATTTGATTGTGACCCCCATTGCAGTGAAGCTTCCAATTATGTTCTACAATTCTTAAGAAATTATTATCATTAGTCCAATCATTTAAGAATTTAAAACTTTTCTTATTATGGTTAGAGAGGTTATCAGAATTATATTTTGAAGAGATTAAAAAAGGGGTATGGTCAGAACAAGTTCTTACCATGTGAAAGACTCGAGTCTATTTAAAGATAGAGAACCAATTTCCATTGACCATAGCTCTGTCAAGTGTTTTCCAACATGAGTTTCTGTTCCAGGTGTATCTCGATCCCACATAGCCAGCGTCTTCTAGGTTGTAGGTTCTAATGGCATCATTGAAGTTGTCAATGATGTTTTGACCATTAGAGGTACAACCCAACTAGTCATCAGAAGAGGTAATAGCATTGCAATCATCAATAGTGATTCAAGGCTTGTCACAATTAACAAGAGTTTATCCCAAAGATCCACTCTAAACAGCCTTTGACTTTTGGCATAGACAGAGGTAAAACTGAAGCCATCCTCTAAACCTGGGTACTGAAAATCCATGTGCAGGAACTGATCATGGTCACTGTCAACTGTTATCTTAACATCATCACTCCAGAAAACCCAAACCTTATTATAACAATTAGTAGCATAGTTCTTATAGCCAATGATAATAACAATACTTTCAACCTTATCAACATTTTCCATAGGCTCTTGAATAGCCAAAATTTTAATCCTTTGAGTTTTGGTTATAGATAGAAGTTGACGCAAAGTAGGCTTGTTGTTGATTCCACGAGCATTCCAACTAATTATCCTTATCATTATCTAGAAAAGGATTTCTGTTGTTTTTTCTCCTTTCTGGTTCATAGAATTAATCATAAGTTTGTTGCATTTTCTACCTTTCTTAGCAGCTTTCAATTTTCAGCTGATAATGGTGCTGAAGTCAGCATGAGAAGTGTTTCTTGGTGAGACATTATTGCTTCCAATGTTGTCATACTCATGAGTCATATTATCATGGTCCTCTTGAAGATTTCTCTGGACATATCCGTCATCAAGCTTGTGTAGAGCTTCTATATCTTCATTGTCCTCTTTAGCGACATAATCTTTACTCATATCATTATAATTTTTCTGTTTAAGGTGACCTTGACATTGGCTGTTTTGATCTTGATAGGATTGATAATGGTTGTCAGCATTCTTGATTTCTTTTTCTTGATCTTTTTGTGTCACAATGGATTTTAATTTCCTTCTGTAAACTTTGCAAAAGGTTTAAGATTGACTCGGCCTCAACTCAATATTCTGATTAATGGTCTTGTTGATGTTACTGGAAGTATTTTGAGACAAAGTTTGAATTTCATTTATCTGACCATCAACTCTGAGATTTTGTATGTTGTCATCTACTTTGTCATCTTCTTCTTCTTCTTCTTCTTCTTCTTCTTTTGAATCCATCTTTTACATTTTCTTACATTTAGAATCTTTGTGACCGATATGGAAGCATACTTCACAGTAAGAAGGCACATTTTTGTAACTTAAATTAATTCAAAAGCCATAATTGGATCTAAATCCTATCAACATTATATGGTTTAATTTCCTAGAAATATCGATTTCAATTTGAGCAAAGCAAGCATTTCTGGAGGCTATGTTTGTTTCTGGAACTATAATTTTGAAAGGGGTTCCTATAGATGAGGCTAAGTCATTTATAATAGAGTAGTTATACAAGAACTCATGAATTTTTTTAAATCAAACTCAAATAAGAGACATTGGATTCTCATATTTCTTGTTGAATTCTGGTTTCCTTCTAAGTATTCTCATGGTCATACCATCTAAAGTCCAACATTTTTAGACCAAATGAGCCTGACATCTTCTTTCAAGCAGAAATCCATAAGAACGTGCCTAGAATCTAGGATTTCAAAGCTGAAAACCCCCTTAAATTTAATGAATTCAAAAAGCTGTTCATGACAGTTCTTTTGGGTATTCCATTACTGAATTTTCCAACAAGTGTGGTTCTTGATTGCTGGATAAGAAAATCTTTAGTTTTTTAACATATTGTATAGAAAAGTGACCCTAACCTTCTTTGATGAACTCAGGTTTAATCTCCATTTGCATAGTATTGGTTCTAGGCTTAACTAAATCTACAAACGACTTTTTGATCTGATTTTGGTGAACATCTTCTCTACCGATGATTTTTTTATGGCATAGCTGGGTACTCTTCATCATCATTGAGATTGTTTATGAGAGATTTAACGGTAAGGAACCAGAAAATCAAGGGAATATATCAGAGAAATGTTAATTTCTGAAGAACAACTGATGGATACAGATGGTTTCTTTGAGTTTTTTTATCTTCTGCTCTCCCACAAGAATCATTATCCTCTTGATTTACACTTCTAGGAATGTTATAGAAGATAGTGTCCTGCAATAAAGAATATTTTTCTTCCCTGCTAAGAGAGTTAGCTAGAGAATTTTTAAAGAAGTTTTCAGCAGAGGTACCAATATCATTAATGCTATGAATCGAGTTTCCATTTTCTTTAATGCCTTTAATAGTGTTGTTTTTCCTTTTTTTGAAACATAAGCATGTTACAACTTTGTATTTCCATCGCCATCATTGAGCTAGTTATTATAGCACATTTGCTTCTAGTAGCTTTCTTCATTTTTGAGAGCTTTAACGTGCATGTTGTTAGCCTTGGAGAGACTAGATTCATAGCTTTGATTGTTATTCATATAATGAAGAATCTTTATACTCTTAACCTCCTCAACAGTAGGCTTGACCTTATTAAATATATTGCCTAAGGTATTGATGTTCCATTCTTTAAGACAAGCTTTAAGACGTCTTAGCTTGTACCAAAAGACCAGATTATGACTCCCTTTGCATTTGAGACTCCAATTTTGTTCCACGTATCATCATTAGTCCAAGCATTAAAAAATTTAAAACTCTTTTTATTAATGTTATTATGATGGAAATACAATTTGAGGTGATGAGGAGAAGAGCATGATCAGAACAAGTTCTGATCATGTGGAAAACCTGGATATCCTTAAAAGTACTGAACCACTCATCATTAACCAAAGATCCGTCGAGTCTTTTCCAACGCTTGTTTCTGTACCATGTGTATCTAGAACATATATAGCAAACATCCTCAAGGTTGCAGCTCCTAATAGTATCATTGAAATTCTCACTGCAGCAGAAATCTAGTCTATTAGGATTAGAGAGAGATCCATTCTTTGAAACCTAAGATTTTTAGCATAAACATGAAATTGAAACTATTCTTTAAACCAGGGTAGGTAACAATCATGTTTTGACTATTACACTGGCTGTTTTGGTCTTAAAAGGATTGAGTTTGTATTTGAGTGATCTTGTTTTCATTGTCTTATCTTTTTTAGTAATTATAAATTTCATTTTCGTTCAGTACACTTTAGTGAAAATTTGAAATTGGTTTTCCTTAGTATCAGTTTTCTGTTGACGCAAAGCAACCTGTAAATTTTCAGAACTTGTATTTTTGTCAAAATTTTTATCTTGTGATTCATTTGTGTTAAAAAAATAAGAGTTAAACACCAATTGTTTATTAAGAAATTAAATTGTTGGGGTAATTAAAAATTTAACAAGATACAAAACCATCGAAATTAATTTTAAACATAATACTGGTAATTAGTAAAATATAATATATATATTTATATCACCCACTCCAAGTACATTAATTATGATAGAAAATAAAATATAAATAAACTAATATAAAACCAAATTATAAAGCAATTACATAAAAATAAAAAAATATAATATTGTTTTAGAAAAGAAATACTATCAAGGATCATACAACTGATCACCGCACTTGCACATCCAGTGTTGAGGATAATAACCATCGGATTCACCTCCACCTCCATTCACGGTGGCAAGTACACGCACACAGGGCTTACAGCTTAAGCACTTGTTCACACATCTTGGTGGTTGACTTCCCATCCTAGCTCCATAACCTACGCTCCAATAAAAAATCGCATAAAAAATCGCTTAAAAGACAAGAAATCTTTTGCTTTTTAATTTCTTTTTATTTCAATAAAAGTTAAAATCTAGATCTTAAAGTCAAGAGTTATATATAAAATCGGAACTATAAAAATATATATAGTCCTTACTTGATTGAGGATGGAGAAAAAGCACTGATAACAGGAGAATTAAAGTAAAAACATGCTTGTTCATATTTTTCTAGTCTAAAAAACACTAACGCTCTTTCTTGAAAGAAAAAAAATATATGTAGAAAAAAGAAGACTATTTATCGTAAAAAACATCAACCCTTTGTCAAGTATATATATAAATAAAAAAGGAAATCTAACAAAATCATATAATTAGGATCAATTAATATATTATCTACT
Organism: Limnanthes douglasii subsp. nivea; assembly: GCA_036936605.1. Classification (NCBI taxonomy): domain Eukaryota; kingdom Viridiplantae; phylum Streptophyta; class Magnoliopsida; order Brassicales; family Limnanthaceae; genus Limnanthes; species Limnanthes douglasii. The sequence goes on from JAUPFV010000003.1 coordinate 182,343,616, forward strand.
ATCAAATTATGTAATTTTTTATTTTTATTTTTTAATTATATTATTTTATGTTGTTCGTGGGAGGGTCAAAAACCACTTTTCTTTTTTTTGGCATATAATATATTTAGTATTAAAATTAAGAAAGGGTTTTAGTTTATTAGAATACAACAAATCTCACATCATGTGAAAATATAATTATATTTAATAAATTGAGGACACAATTGGATATAATCATATTTTTTAATATAATTATATTTTAATAAGTATAAATATGAAAACAATATATATTATAATTTAACAAAATTTTTGATACATGATATTTTATATATGAAAACAATAAATTCATGACACAATTACGTCAAATTATATATGAACATAAATATAAAAACCAAATATTATATTTTGACTAAATTTTTGGTACATATTATATTTTGATTTAACTGAATTTTTGGTATACAGATTCAATTAATCCAGGACAGAGTTACATCAATAATATTTAAATTAATATAAATATAGAAACCAAATATTATACTTTGATTAAATTTTTGTACATAGTTTTAATATTATATTTTGATTAAATTTTTATTGTATACCATAAGTCTTAGTATTATAGTTTGAATAAATTTTTATTATATACGGTGAATTTTTAACTTATAACATAAATATATTTTCTTTTATAAATTTTGTATATAAAAAATATAGAGTCAAATGTTAGTAAAAATATATGAAATGGTCACTTTTTAACTATTTATTTATAGATAAAATAATGCTTCATTCAACAAGTGTTAAATAATTATAAGATATGTTCCTCTGAATAAACAAAATATAATAGATATTCTTAAGTCACTATAGGAAAATAACTATAAATATTCTTAAGTTATAATTCTTGTTTTAACTTTTATAATTTAAATATACAAAAGTTATAAATTAAATATAATTTAGATATTGAAAATTTTATAATCTAAAATTTAAATATATTCTGAATTGGGTTATTAGTTCTCAAATTTTAATTATGTTCTATATCTTATTTTATTGTTCATCTATATTTTTTTTAAAGATAAATCATAATGTTTATTTTATTTAGCATTGTTAAGTTGGAATTTTATTGTTATTGAGTTTTTACTGTTTATCAATAGATATTTTACAACAACTCCTACATATAAATGAACAAATCCAAATATCCCGAGTTTAATCAATTGAAGTTATCTCAAGAAAAACACAAGATGAAATTATTGTCCTAGAAACATATGTTTCGATGGTCAATAATCCACAACCTCAAATCTAGGACACAATGACATTTGGTCATGACTACACCACAATAGGAAATAAAAATATAATAAAATATATAAAATAAAAAATAAAAAATTTATTAAAAAAGAGCAAAACTTAATATATTATCCCATGTCATCATAATAATAATATATTTCCTTTTTTAGCATAAGTATAAAGGCTATATTGAAATTCTTATCCTAACAAAAAAAAATATTTCTAAATATCATTTATCAATTAGGGTCTAATTTTATTAGAGACGCTTTCCAAAACTTATTCTTTTTTAAGCAAGTAAATCTATATTAATAACAAAGGGTCTCTTAGAAAGGATTACAAATGAAAGGCACCTAATCAAACATTTTTTAAAAAATTAGGGCTTCTAAAGAAATAAAACAAAATACAAATAAGAAGCGCCCAAATCCTTTTTGTTCCCGCTCAGAAATTCAACTCCAAATAGTAGAGAAACAAGCAAAAATCCATGACCCTTCAACTCCAAAACTGCAAACTTTAAGCGACTAAACCTTAAACTTCAATCTTCAAAGAAACTAAATCTTCAAAGAAACTAAGATGCAGCTCAACTTTAAAAAAATGTGACCTATACCAAGGGAAAACAATCTTGAACTTTTCCAGAACCGAAACTAGAGAAACAAAGTCTAATTCATGTTGACGTAGCCTATACCCACACTTTCAAACAACAAAATTGCCATTAATTCGTTGGGAGAATTGAGCCTATGAAATCTTTGATTTTGGTTGTTGTTCAGAGCCCACTTCGCCAGCCAGTCAGAGGTCTGATTCTAGACTCTGGAGATGTGTCTTATGGATATTTTGGAGTGAATAAGATTTCTACACAAAAACATAATTGAGTACAGATATGAAGCTGCATTTCCCTTAGCTATAATGTTGGTAAGATCCAGACTGTCGGATTCAATGTCAACTTTAGTCCAATTTTTCTGCCCGCAGATGACCAGACCTTCCAATAGGGCTCTGGTTTCAGCAATCAGCGGGTTCAATCTGCCAAACAAAACTTTAGATCCTAATACGATGTCTCCTCCCCAGTTTCTGAACAAAAGTCTCCACTGGACTCTCCATTAAAAATGCAAGCACCATCTATGTTCATCTTCAATCTATCAGGTTTAGGAGCTATCCATTGAAGGTAACATGGATTTTTTCTTCTGATTTCGATTGATTTGCATCCCATAACAGTTCATGCATTGATAGCTTTAGACCAATGTTTGTTGGAAATCTTATTAGACATATTAATACCAAATATAGTTCTTATTATCATATCAATAGCACACTTGATAGAATCATGATTTCTTTTATATTTAGAGTTGTTTATGTTTTTCTATATTACCCAACAGATGATTTGAGGAATAATATGAGCTATATGAAATTTGTTTTTGGAAAACTAGAACCATGATCTTATCATATGAGTTAATATCATGTGACGACCAATTTTGATCTTGAAAAGGCATCCAAAATAGTTCCAATTGGTCCAAGAAAAGCTGCAACTAACGAAGAGATGGTTTTTCTCTTCGTAATTGTTGTAGAACTGGTATTTGGAGACTGTATATTTATATATCTTTTCATTAAGATGCTATCAATATGAATAAAGTTGTTAATTAGCTTCCAGCAGAGGAAATAAATCTTTATGGGAATATTTGGGCTCCAAATCTTGCCAAATAATGCAGACAGTTCGGTGAATTGACAGTTTGGAGCTCCGGTGTCAGATTTTGACTCACAACACTTTGTTTCGAAGGAAACGATGTCACGAACGCAAGTCACCAGCTTCGCTCGTGAGCTATTGGCTTTTTTGGGCATTCAGGCTCATCTATCCTCTTGTTTTGGAATTTTAATACTTTAGGCTATTTTTGTAAGCTATCCAAGAAGCATGTCTATGAGATACTTTGTCTTTACTACCAAGATACTTCAAAGAATCATGATCAGTATATAACATAAATTCATGCTGAAACAAGTAATGACGCCAATGCTTGATAGCCTGAACTATCACATAAAATTCAATATCAGAAGTACTAAATTGCAGCTTGGCACTTGCCAATTTCTCACTGAAGAAAGCCACAGGACGTCCTGACTGGGAGAGAACTGCCCCAATACCAAATTTAGACGCATCACAATGAAGCTCAAATGGCTGGGAAAAGTCGGGCAACACCAGAATAGGCGCTGTGGTGAGACACCGTTTAACTTCTACAAATGCTGCATCAGCATCTTCGGACCAACCAAATTTTGTGCCCTTCATGTAATCCGTAATCGGGGCCATAATACTGCTGAAATGGGGAATAAAACGCCAATAAAACGAAGCTAAACCATGAAAACTGCGAAACTCAGTGATGGAAGTAGGTCGAGGCCACTGGTCCACAGCAGCAACTTTGCTCGGATCAGCTCGTAACCCTTCAACAGAGACAATATAACCTAAAATTGGACAGCTGGGGACATAAATGAACATTTGGCAGTAGCAGCATAAAACTTGTCCCGACGCAACACCAATAACACCTCATGTAAATGGGATAGATGCACAGAATGGTTAGAACTATAGATCATAATATCATCGAAGTAAACAACAACAAATTTACCGATGAAAGGCCTCAATTCCTGATTCATGATACGCATGAATGTGCTAGGCGCGTTGGACAGACCAAACGACATCACCATCCACTCAAACAAACCCTCACGCGTCTTAAACGCCGTTTTCCACTCATCACTAGGACGAATCCGAATCTGATGGTATCCACTCTTCAAATCAAGCTTGCTGAACACATAAGCACCACCCAACTGGTCTAACAGATCATCCAGGCGAGGTATAGGAAACCTGTAGCGAACAGTGATCTTGTTGATAGCTCGGCTGTCCACACACATACGCCAAGAACCATCCTTCTTCCGTGTCAGTAATGTCGGGACTGCACATGGGCTGAGACTTTCCCGAATATGTTCCTTATCCAACAAATCCTCCACTTGTCGGCGTAATTTTTCATGCTCATTCGGGCTCATTCGATAGTGGGGCCGATTTGGGAGAACAGCACCAGGGACCAGGTCGATCTGATGTTGAATATCCCCTAGAAGAGGTAACTCGGGTGGCAAATCCGCAGGAAACACATCTGCAAACTCCTGCAAAAGATACTGAATGACAGGGCTATGGTCCGCATGGGAATTAGTCACAACAGGATCACAGAACAATAGGAAAATCACACCAGCCTCTTCCATGGCTGTCTGAAAAGGAGCACGGGACAACAAAGTCGTTGTGGAAGGAGTAGAGCCAATGCTTAGGGGTCGAGGCTTTGCTGGCATAAGAACAATCTTTTTTCCCTGAAAGAGGAATGAGTAGGTATTTGCACGCCCATCATGCACAACAGGCAGATCATAATGCCAAGGACGGCCAAGCAGTAGATGACAAGCATCCATAGGTACAATATCACAAAACACTTCATCCTGGTATGTTTGCCCCACAGAAAAAGATACAAGCACGCGTTTAGATACAGTGATATCAGTACCTTTACTTAGCCAGGCGAGCTTGTAAGGCTTGGGGTGCGATTCTGCCTTCAACCCGAGCTTCGAAACCGCTGTCTCGGAGACAACATTCTCGCAGCTACCAGCATCAATGATGAAGGTGCACACCTTCCCGCCGATCGTACAAGTCGACTGGAACACGTTATTCCCCAGCCAGTCACTCTGCTCACAAACTTCATAATTAAAGTAAATAAACTAAAAACTAATTCGTCATAGACTTATGAATATATTTGTTTTGTATTCACATGGCTAATATTCTCGAACTGGGTTTCATCGACAGTATCGTAAAAAAATATAGTGAATTCTCAATGTTAATTGCATATCTAGTGAATTAGGGCGACAACAGAATATTTAACTAATGCTTTTTACTTAGCTTATTTTTTTGTAGATTTATTTGTGTATGTGAAGCGGATGGTTTAGAACGATCAATACCATACAACTGATATATTTATATGACAGTTCATAACGAACAAAATTACTGCAAACATCGAATATAACTCTTTATATTCCACATCACAACTGTCGTATTACAAAAATCTTGTAATCATCGTATACGCACTCATCCATGTTGACTAGTTCAAAGTTTACGACTTCAATCCAACTCATCGCACACATTGACGTAAGATATTCCGAAGTAAAAAATGAATCCACTTCTTTTGAATAACGAACCCCTCTTGTAGGATCCAACATTGTAAACGCCCATAAAACGACCATACATATTTTTCTGGCTTCGTTTGCCTAATTTTTGGAAGCTTATTGTGTAAGCCATTTTGTGGGATTTCATCTACGTGTCTGAACTAAAATGATGCTCGATCCAGATGATAGACTCGGGCATGATCGAAACTAATATTACACATGCACCAAGCTATCTTCTATCCAAATAAAGGTCGTGGATCACTACATATGTTTGGAAAATATCATGCAAAACAAAATCATTAACCAAACAAATTAAAAACGATATATATAATTATATTTAACAAATATTAAAAAGTATGCATTACAACTTGTGTTACATTTGTCCGGTGGCTTAATATAATTATTATTTTGTTTGAAATGACTACTCGAATTTAGCTGACCAATATCCTACCTCGATATGAAAGGTAGTACGGTCGTATAATTAAACAAAAAAATAAAAATGGTATATTATTCAAGTATCGAACATCGCTATAAAACCAAAACTAGTCCTCATCTCGTGCTATGCAGCTTTTACACCTAAGGAGGAACACATACTTAATGTTAATGCACATGTTACTTTAGTCATCAAACATTTTACATTGGAACATGTATAACAAACAAACATGTTTTATTTGAGTTGTTGGATCCTCCGTGCGTGAGGGATGACTTGACGCAGTATATGCTTAAAAGTCTCATAGTATTAGTATGCATCATATCTTTTTCACAAGGCGGAAACAGTACAATTGTATAGTGAATCATTTATATATCGTCAATGGTGATGGTTATCTCAGCAAATTTGAAATGGAAATTTTTAGTTCATGGATGCCACGGTTCTATCTTTGTAATTAATGAGTTGAGATTAAAATTGGCAAACGTATCGATCAATATCTCACATAGTATGTTTTTCAAAATCACAAGAACCCGACACTTGGATCTCAAACTCTAAGCTCTAAGGTTTTTAAAATATGGGTATAAACGTATAACTCTCTCATATAACATAAATGTAATTGATTTGAAGAATTAATTGTTTTGAGGAATTAATATGGGAAATATAGTATATTTACGATCCGTCATTCAATCCATCGCTAATCGATTATCAATTGTAATGTGTTTAACGATTTTACAACGAGACTTGTTTTATCAGTATCAATTTTGGATAGGTTAATACAACGATTTGCAATGAAACTAACATTTTGTTGCAACGTATTGTTATGTTATAACGGATTAACAATGGATAAATTATAAGAACACAAAAATATGTATATTTTAATCCGTTAATATTTTAGTAACAAATCTATCACAAATGGGCCGTTGTAAAAATAAACTCATCTAATTATTAACCTAACACACCAGTATTTATACGTAGTCCATTCATTCTACTTAACTTCATGAAAAACATTACATACTTCATCATGTTCATTTCCTAATCTCTCATTGTTCATTATCAAAATTCTAAACACTTCGACATCGTAGGCCATCCATTCTAGTTAACCTCATTATCAAAATTTCAAACCCATCAAACGAGTTAAAACAAATAATTTACTCCACGAAACCAAAAACTTTTGCTCTATCTACAAAATGGTATTCGAAAATACAATAGTTTCTCCCAAAATACAAAAATGTGTCTATAAAGGCATAACCGGTTCAATAGTCGGGCATAGGTTTTCGTAGCCGCTGACTAGTTGTTCTTTCCCAAATTGGAGTCACCAAAGGTGTTGGGTATTAAAGTCGCAAAACTTAAGAAGATTATACCACTTGGGTTAATTTTATTTTGTATCTTTTTCAATTATATAATTTTGAGAGACACTATGGATGTGTTGGTCGTGATGGCTAATGAGAACGATGTAACACTGTTTGTTGTTTTATCTTATTATAGTATTTTCCACATTATTTTGAATCTTTATATTATTATTATTTTAAAGTTTTTGAATTTTTTTAATCACTTAAGAATAACTACAATACGATTTCAATGGCCCTCGATGAAAATATAGTTTACTAGCCACCAAGAAAAAACTTTGTGATTGTTTAGGAGAACAACAACAGTTCATGTGAATCTAATAATGATATAGTTTATGATAACATGATATTAGATCAGTAAATATCATGTAAGTGCCTTAACTATATATCTTATTATAAATATTACCACTTGTAATGTATGTAGTCTCAATGAACCTATCCGTCAAAATGATGTGTATTAACTAGTATTTAGCAACCATATAACACTTATCTACCTTCTTGATAACAAAGTTAGATAGACTAATTTTGAGCGTATAATGCGTTCATTGCTATCTTTGGCATTTAAAAACCAACCATCTCGTCGACCTCATAAGCAGAATTTGTATTTCTTGGAACTTAAGTGTTTTTAAATTCGAACTAGGCAATGTATCCCCTTAATACATAGGTTGTAATATAATGTATATTTCCACCAACATTAGTTTCGTCCTCTCTGCCATGTATGGCTTCAATGAGGCATCTGAACGACATGACCTTTGGTATGACCTTACTTTTATCTCTTCCCTCCATTATATTCACCTCTGTGTTGTTTTAATTGCATTCAATACTATTGGTAAACAAGAGGAACAAACCGGGAACTCAGATATCTGGAACTCATCAATCACAAACTTCAACAATTTTTGTTACTTATGTCTCCCACGGGATTACAGTAATCTTGGTAAAATAAAGAAACCCGACCATCCCATGTCATATATAGATTGATAGAGTACTCATAAATAACCTTTAGTAAAATGTTTTCCCAAACTCATATGAACACTATAGTAACCCTAGTACCTCAGAGCATACCCCGATCATTATTTCCTTAACCCCTCCTAGATACTTCATCAAAAAACCATTCATATTTTTTAACATGTTAAAAATGCGTCTGGAGTACTACTCGTTTGTCACTGAAAGCTGGAACTTTCCAGTTGAGGGTTCTAATATGTTAGCCTTAGGTACAAATATCAACCAACTTCAACCCATCATCGTTTTTTTTAATAAATAGAGTTCAGTAAAATTAGTAAGAGAGTAGCTCTTGCTCAAACTCTTGTTCACCAAGTCGTTTAAAACCCTGCCAACGAAATTATTAAGCTTTGCTTAGTTGAAGCTAAAATATATGTTTTGAAAAGTTTCATTTTCTTTAGCAACGCTGAAGAATCATTTTTTGAGAAAAAGTCTTGCAAAAACTATTTAAATCTTGGGGACCACAATTTAAATTTTTTCCATAATAGTATTAAGTCCTGCATATACTGTAATAAAATTATCTCAATCTATAATGAGTAACCCTAATATAAATATTTATTTTCACCCTCGAGGGATTGCTAACATCTTTATCAACCACTTTATCAATCTCATAGATAAAAAATAACCTTCCGACTATAATGGGATTATCCATATAAAGAGTCTAATCAACTCTAAGCTTAAGCCCACCAATAAAACCACATAATCTGCCCCATCACCAATGATGAAATTTAGAAAGCCCTATTTAGCATTAATAATAACAAAGCCCCAGACTTGGACGACTATAGCTCTTGTTTCTTCAAATCCTCGTAGTTTATGACAAATAATGACCTTTGTTAGGAATTTCGTCATTTCTTCCTCCACAACCAAATGGACCATTCATGTAACAAAAAAACATTTCACTCTAATCCCTAAAATTGAAAACCCATATTATCTTTTTAATTTTTGGACTCTATCTAGTTGCATTATAATCTACAAGATCATCTCAAAAACCATAAACAATAGAATAAAAGACTCTCTTCTCTTCTTGGTTGGCTCGTCCAAGTCGGCCTCCATTTACAACCATAAAATATTGCACAATATCCTCCCTACATAGAAACTTCTTCATGGGTATAATACTAATAAGAAAATTCCCCGGACCTCCTAGAAAATCGACCTTATAAAGGAATTCTATAAAGTCTGTTGACGTCTCCTTATTAATATCTTTACACCATTAACTTCCCAAGTAAAATGATCGCATGGATCATTATTTGTATACCCATGACCCCTTATTCAATGAACATTAATGTCAGCATGTTCAACTATTTCAATGGTAAGAGAGGTATCTGATATCGAGACTCCTTAAGCCTTTTCATTTTTATCCTCATTATGCAAGTCATCTAGTACTCTTAAAGAGAAAGGTCGTGACCATGGTTTTTGAATCCATTTTAAAGTTTAACAAACTCAAAATCACCAACTACTGGTTTGCATATGATCTCATGATTTTATGTCACACTGACAATAGTTATATTAGTCTTATCAAGGACGGTCGTATAAAAGTTTCCTCCCTATTGGGCATACGTTATAACCCTTTTTAAAGCCATATTTTTCTCTTCGGTATTAGCCAAATGGCCTGCCAATCCATTATTTGAATCCTCGAATTTGACCTAAGATACCTTCATGTCCATTATCTTTTGGGTTCCTCTAACAACCCCAAGATTTTCGTATACGAATGTAGACCTATTTTTAATAAAAATAAGCTCCCACATCAATTATTTGACGTCCAAACACCTTTCATACACGGCAAAACTCTACTTAAGAGTCCTTAATGAGTCATACTAGTTTCTATAATATTTTTTCAGGTCTATCCCAAAGATGAAACTCACAGATGCCAAAGTTGTATGGGCTAAAGTTACCTTACCATAGTTTAAGGTTGACCTTGTGATATTGGACCTTAAGGTCTGGAATGAGGTGGCCACCCTAAAATACATCTAGTCCATTCTCTCTAACAAATCTTATTATATTTGGTGTGAGTAGATAAATTATGAGAAACTAAAAGATGGACACATCTAGAATATCCCTATTGCCTCTACCTCTAGCTAGGGTTGGAGGAAATTCTTAGATTGAGCAATCATCGTTAATCTTTATATATCATAAATGGGTAAAGATGAATCCACCTCTCTTTGGTATGATCCTCTGTAATAATTTAGTTGATCCTTATGGCATAATATTATTCATCATGCAATAATGCACAAGTAAGAGTAAAATGGGTGACATCATCTCCAACGGTGTTTGGGATTAGTATTTAAAAATACATTTATGCAACATAAACACTATTACCATCTCCATAAAATTAATAACGCTATAATTTATTCGCTGCACCTTCTAGAAGCGACGATGTTAAACTATAGAAACTAAACCAGAACAATAAATCTTTCACTATAAAGAGTACATATTATACTCTCGATCCTTCCACCCTCATGCTTTTTAGGCTAACCTTGTCTAGAATAAGTATAACATTCATAGATATTATTTTATTACTTTGCTTGTTGTTTAAGGTAAGCTCTCCACAAGAGACAAATTTCTCTCTTGGGACTACCTCACTACACTAAACTATATATTTTGCAACGACTCTTCTAAAACAATTAACCATCTTATGGTTGAGTGCCTTCACCCATTTCATGGGGGAGACCTCATGTGCAAAGCTCTACTCTCCCCTCCATCCATCTTAGATTGGTTAAGCTGGCCACATATTGTCAGCCTCTGATCCTCTCTCTCCTTCGGCCTCAACCATCTTTGGCGCTCAAGTTTCTGTTCGGTGGTCTACAAAATTTGCAAAAGAGAAATGCTGCGATTTTTATGAATGCTCTCACATTCTCCGCTACTGATTAATGGGCTCTAAAATCCTTTGGCATGTTAATCTATATTATTAATCCCATATTTTCTCCATTTTATAGGTCATATGTGTGTCGTTGATGCTACTCACGTCTTTTTTGTACCCAATGTTTGGTTTAGCGTAATGTGTTCTATGTGTTATCATGCTACTTAGATGCTACGTTGTTTTTGTATCTTACTCTTTTTTTCGTGTGTTTAGCCAACATACGTCTCGTAATTCATGGATAATTTTTGGTGCATTGTATTCTAAACAAAGTTGATCATGTAAATATTTTATTTTATTTTTAATTTAATATTTATTAATTAAATTTCTAAATAAAAAAGACTAATAGTTAAAAATAAAAACTATATATTATATATTATATATCAGAGTTATACAATTTAATCTTTTTTAATAAAAAAATTGATGGTTAAAAAGCATATATTATATATTACCTATTTGTTTTGTATTTTTAAATCAAAACTTGGTTCTTAATCACGGGTTGTCTGTTTTGATTTGTTGATTTTGAAGATTCGAGCTTCTTTTCATCGACGAAGTTTGTCTCTACTATATTGATTATAAAGATTCAAGTTTTAGATAGTTGAAGATGAAGATCTTCGACTTGGAGGCATTTTCAAATTTCATGAAATTTCCTTCTCTCCTCTCTCGGTTTCATGTAGGTCTTTTTAGCAAACTTATTTGGCGTTTGTATTTTTCTAGCCTTTTGAATAAACCCCAATATTTTTTATTAAAAAGAATTAGAATTATACACTTAAAACCCTCCTTATTGGGCATACGTTATAACCCTTTTAAAATCCATATTTTTCTTTTCGGTATTAGCAAAATCGTTTTCCAATCCATTATTTGAATCCTCGAATTTGACTTAAGATCTCTTCACATCCATTATCTTGCGGGTTCCTCTAACAATCCCAAGATTGTCTTATACGAATGTAGACCTATTTTTAATAAAATAAGCTCTCATGTCAATTCTTGGACGTCCAAACACCTTTTATACGCGGGAAAACTCCACTTAATTATTGTTGTTCTTTTTGCAGGACATATCTATTGGTTCTCAATATACATTCTCCCTATAAGAGTTCTTAATGAGTCATATTAGTTATTATAATATTTCTTCTGGTCTAGCCCAAAGATGAAACTCACAGATGCAAAAGTTGTATGGTATAAAGTTATATTACCATCGTTTGAGGGTAACTTTGTGATATTGGACCTTAATGTCTGGAATGAGGTGGTCGTCCTAAAATACCTCTGCTCCATTCTCTCTAAGAAATCTAATTATATTTGGTGTGAGTAGATAAAGTATGAGAAAGTAAAAGACGCACAAATCTGGAATGTCCCTATTGGCTCTACCTCTAACTGCGGTTCGAGGAAATTCTTAAATTGAGCAATCGTCGGTAATCTTTATATATCAGAAGTGGGTAAAGATAAAACCACCTCCTTTTGGTATGATCATCTGTAATACTTTTGTAAGAGTAAAGTGGCTGACATCATCTTCGATGTTGTTTGAAATCGGCTTTTACAAATACGTTCATGCAACATAATCACTATTATCATCTATAAAATCAATAGTGATATAATTTACTCTTTGCACCTTCTGGGAATGAAGATATTAAGCTCTGGAAACTAAACTAGAACAGTAATTCCTTCGATGTAAAGAGTACATACCATACTCTTCGTCCTTCCACCCCCGTGCGATTTGGGCTAACCTTATCTAGAATAAGTATAACATTCATAGACATTCTTTTATTACTTTATTTGTCGTTTAGGGTAAGCTCGCCACTAGAGACAAACTTCTCTCTTAGGGTTACCCCACTAGGCCAAACCATGCCTTTTGCAACAACTCTTCAAAGACAATTAACCATGCATTCATCCATTTCATGTGGGAGACCTCATGTGCAAAGCTCTACTCTCCCCTCCTCCATCCATATTGGGGATTCGTCAAGCTGGCTCTCCCCTCCTCCATCCATATTGGGGATTCGAGACCTCATGTGCTAAGCTCTACTCTCCCCTCCTCCATCCATATTGGGGATTCGTCAAGCTGGCCAAATATTGTCAGCCTCTGATCCCCTCTCTCTCTCCTCCGACCTTAACCATCTTCGGCGCTCAAGTTTTTGTTTGGTAGTCTACAATATGTGCAAAAGAGAAATGCTAGGATTTTCATGAACACTCGTTCTACTGATTATTAGGCTCTAAAATCCTTTGGCATGTTAATCTATTCTTAATCCCCTATTTTGTTTTCCATGTTATAGGTTATATGTTTGCAGTTGATGCTACTCACTTTTTTTTCAAATGTTTTGTTTAGTGTTAGATATATGTTGTTTTTTATGTGGGTGTCTTTTTACATACATGTATGATTTTTAGTTCTAAACTAAAATTGATATGTAAATATTTATTTTATTTTTAATTTAATATCTCTTTTTATATATTACTTATTTGTACTGGATCTTTAAAATTATATGTTCAAGCTTGGTTGTTTATAAAAGAAGAGTTAGACACCAATTGTTGATTAGGAAAATAAATTGGTGTAGTAGTTAAAAATTTGACAGGTTACTACACCATCGTAACTAATTTCAACATAATAGTGGTAATTAGTAAAATATAATATATATTTATATCACCCACTCCAAGTACATTAATTATGATGAAAATAAAATATAAATAAACTAAAACAATATAAAATCAAATTATAAAGCAATTACATAAAAATATAATATTGTTTTATAAAAGAAATACTATCAAGGATCATACAACTTATCACCGCACTTGCACATCCAGCGTTGAGGATAATAACCATCGGATTCACCTCCGCCTCCATTCACGGTGGCAAGTACATGCACACACGGCTTACAGCTTAAGCACTTGTTCACACAATTTGGTGGTTGACTTCGCATCCTTGCTCCATAACCTACGCTCCAATAAAAAACTTGCATAAAAAATCCATTAAAAAACAAGAAATCTTTTGCTTCTTTATTTTCATAAAAGTTAAAATCTAGATCTTAAAGTCAGAGTTATATATAAAATCGGAACTATAAAAATATATATAATCCTTACTTGATTGAGGATGGAGAAAAAGCAGTGACAACAGGAGAATCAAAGTAAAAACATGTTTGTTCATATTTTTCTAGTCTAAAAAACACTAACGCTAATTCTTGAAAGAATAAAAAGATATGTAGAAAAGAGAAGACTTTCTAGCGTAAAAAACAATAATACTTTGTCGAGTATATATATAAATAAAAAAGAAAATCTAACAAAATCATATAATTAGGATCAATTAATATATTATCTATTTTCAAATTATGTAATTTTTTATTTTTATCTTTTAACTACATTATTTATTTTTTGAGACGGCTAGAAATCACTCTATTATGTATATAATATATTTAATATTAGAATAAGTAGATTTTAGTTTATTAAAATATATCAAATCCCAGGTCACGTGAAAAAATATAATTATATTTAATAATTTTAGTATATAATTGAATCAAAAAATTTAGTATAATTATATTTTAATCAGTATAATATAAAAGAGAAGACTTCCTAAAAAAACATCAACACTTTGTCAAGTATATATATAAATAAAAAGGGAAATCTAACAAAATCATATAATTAGGATCAATTAATATATTATCTACTATCAATTTATGTAATTTTTTATTTTTTTTATTTTTTAATTATATTTTTTTATTTTTTTCGTGGGAAAACCAGAAACCACTCTTTTGTATATAATATATTTAGTATTAAAATTAAGAAACGATTTTAGATTATTATAATTCAGCCAATCTCACATGTGAAAATATAATTATATTTAATAAATTCGGACACAATCGCATAAAGTCAATTTGTTTTAGTATAATTATATTTTAATTAGTATAAATATGAAAACAATATATATATATATATATATATATTATAATTTAACTAAATTTTTTATACATGATATTTTATATATGAAAACAATAAATTCATGACACAATTACATCAAATTATATATGAACATAAATATAAAAACCAAATATTATATTTTGACTTAATTTTTGGTACATACAGTTTTCAATTAATCCAGGAGACAAGTACATCAATATTTAAATTAGTATAAATATAGAAACCAAATATAATACTTTGATTAAACTTTTGTATATATCATTAGTTTTAGTATTATATTTTGATTAAATTTTTATTGTATACGATAAGTCTTAGTATTATAGTTTGAATAAATGTTTATTATATACGGTCAATTTTTAACTTATGACATAAATATTATTATTTTTTATAAATTTTGTATATAAAAAATATAGAGTCAAATGTCACTAAAACATATGAAGTGGTCATTTTTTAACTATTTATTAGGAATATCATTATCTATTGCGTTATTAATTTTGCTATTTGAAGACTCATTATTATTCTTTTGAGTTTTTAGACAAAATAAAGATTCATTCAACAAGTGTTCAATCAATTATAAGATATGTTCCTCAGAATAAACAAAATATAATAATATTCGTAAATCACTATAGAAAAATAACTATAAATATTCTTAAGTTATAATTCATTGTTTTAACTTTTATAATTTAAATATACAAAAGTTATAAATTAAATATAATTTAGATATTCAAAATTCTATAATCTAAATTTTAAATACATTCTGAATTGGGTTATTAGTTCTCAAAATTTTAATTATGTTCCATATCTTATTTTATATTTCATCTATATTTTTTAAGATAGATAGTTGTATAGTTTAATTTCAAAGTAAATAGATATGCTTAAATCATAATGTTTATTTTATTTAGCATTGTTAAGTTGGAATTTTATTGTTATTAAGTTTTTACTGTTTATCAATAGATATTTTAAAACAACTCCTACATATAAATGAACAAATCCAATTATCTAGAGTTTAATCATTGAAGTTATCCCTAGAAAAACAAAAGATTAAATTATTGTTCGAGAAACATATATTTGGATGGTCAATAATCCACAACCTCAAATCTAGGACACAATGACATTTGGTCATGGCTATACCATTTATCATGATATATTACCAATAGAAAATAAATATATAATAAAATATATAAAATAAAAAATATATTAAAAACGAATAAAACTTAATATATTATCCTTATCAATTAGGGTCTAATTTTATAAGAGACGCTTTCTAAAACTTATTCTTTTTTTAAGCAAGTAAATCTATGCTAATAACAAAGGGTATCTTAGAAAGGATTACAAATGAAAGGCACCTAATCAAACCTTTTTTTTTAAATTAGGGCTTCTAAAGAAATAAAACAAAATACATATAAGAAGCGCCGAAATCCTTTTTGTTCTCGCTCAGAAATTCAACTCCAAATAGCAGAAAATGAAAGCGAAAATCCATGACCCTTCAACTCCAAAACTGCAAACTTTCAGCGACTAAACCTTAAACTTCAATCTTCAAATAAACTAAGATGCAGCTCAGTTGGAAACCAAATGCGACCAATACCAAGGGAAAACAATCTTGAACTTTTCCATAACCGAAACTAGAGAAACAAATTCGAATTCATGTTTACATAGCCTATACCCACACTTTCTAACAACACAATTTCCATCAATTCGTTGGGAGCATTAAGCCTATGAAATATTTGATTTTGGTTGTTGTTCAGAGCCCACTTCGCCAGCGAGTCAGAGGTCTGATTCTTGACTCTGGAGATGTGTCTTATGGAAATTTTAGAGTGAATGAGATTTCTACACAAAACGATAATTGGGTACAGATACGAAAATGCATTTCCCTCAGCTATAAGGTTGATAAGATCCAGACTGTCGGATTCAATGTCGACTTTAGTCCAATTTTTCTGTCTGCAGATGATCAGACCTTCCAACAAGACTCTGGTTTCAGTAATCAGCGGGTTCAATTTGCCAAACAAAACTTCAGATCCTAATACGATGTCTCCTTCCCAGTTTCTGAAAACAAAACGCCTCCATTGGACTCTCCATTGAAAATACAAGCACCATCTATGTTCATCTTCAGTCTATCAGGTTTAAGAGCTATCCATTGAAGGTAACATGGAATTTTTCTTCTGATTTCGATCGATTTGCATCCCATAACAATTCATGTATTGATAGCTTTAAACCAATGTGTGTTGGAAATCTTATTAGACATATTAATATCAACTATAGTTCTTATTATCATATCAATAACACACTTGACAGAATCATGATTTCTTTTATATTTAGAGTTGTCTATGTTTTTCTGTATTACCCAACAGATGATTTGAAGAGGTGTATTGAATATCATCTAAAATTTTGATGTTCAACCCATCTTCCTCAAAAGGTTTACAAAGATAATCCCAGGAGGTGTATTGAATAGTTTTCTCATTATAGTTTGACCTCCATCAGAATTTGTTGAAGATTAACACAATTGTTTTTAGAAATGGTTTTAGGAATGAGGCTATTATGCATCCCATAGTATGTAATAGGAATCAATACAGACTAAATACGAGTCATTCTTCCACCAAAAGACAGGTGATTCGAATCCCACTCACATATCTTGTTATGAATTCTATCTAGAAGAGGTTTAAAGGTCTTCCCTTTATAGTTTCCACTCAGAGTGATTCCAAGGTAACTTGCAGGAAGAGTTTCAATGTTGAAAATAATCATGAGCTTAAGGTTGATGATCTTAGCTTGTTGAGCTCTCGTTGAGGTAATTAGCTTTTGTCTTTTCTTTATTGATTGCTTGTCCAGAAACTAGCTAATAGGTGTCTAAAAATCTGCTTAATTTGTCAACTAAAGATGTGAGAATATTGGTAAACACCAGGATATCATCTGCAAACGCAAGGAAGGGCACCATGTAATTTTTGACAAAAGACCCATGTAGGATTAACACTCTTAGGGACTAGACAAATTCATGTAGGAAATACACCATTAAGAATTCTGTTGCCAAGGAGATAAGAGTTCAATGCATTGTATAGATCTACATGAATAGTTTTCCAGGAAGTTTTAAAAAAGAAAATTTTGAACCCGTCAATTTCTTCAACACATTATTGCTCATACTGTTGATGATTTTCCAAACTTCATCCTTGTTAATAGGAGTAAGAAGGGAAGCATTATCCTCTTTAGAGACAATCTTGGGAATGTTAGCGAAGATATTGTCCTGCATCAATCTCTCTTCTTTTTTCATGTTTTCATAAGCATTAGAAGCTAAAGAGTTTTTAAAGAAATTCTTAGCAGAGATACCGATTTCTGCAGTGATCTCGATCCAAATACAATTATCTTTAATTCTTTTAATAACATTTCCTTTTCTTTTCTTAGAGACACAACATGATAGAGCTTGGTGTTGCCATCTCCATCTTTTAGCCAGTTGTTGTAGCATTTTTGCCTCCAGAAACTCTCCTCATTCCTAAGAGCTTGGATGTAAAGAGTGTTGGCATTAGAAAGATTATCTTTAGA
Source organism: Limnanthes douglasii subsp. nivea (assembly GCA_036936605.1). NCBI lineage: Eukaryota > Viridiplantae > Streptophyta > Magnoliopsida > Brassicales > Limnanthaceae > Limnanthes > Limnanthes douglasii. The sequence continues at coordinate 182,362,076 of JAUPFV010000003.1, forward strand.
GCTTTGATTATTATTGATGTAATGCTGGATCTCCATCTACTTAACATCATCTGCAGTAGTGACGCAGTCGGATGCACTAAGACAACAAACGTTGGTCTTAGAATTGAAGGTTCAAGTTCGCGGGTGTCAAACTTGAAGAAAAAACTCTGGAATCCACCAGAAAACAAATCTCGAAAACTCGAAGACTTTGATTAATAATGATGATAAAAAGTTCCTTAAAACATAGCACCTAAGGTTCTTTATATAGAGAAACCCTAAAGCATATAAAGAAACCCTAAAGCATAAAATAGGAAGTTCCTAGAAATAAGGAAAATTACTAGAATCGAAATAAGGAAAATTACTAGAATTTTAACTAGAAAAGGAAAACAAAAAAAAGAAATATCTAAAAATAACTTGAAAGCTAGAATAGATTAGGTATTGTAACCGTCTCCTGCATCAGTCTCCTCCACCTCCAAAGAACTCGTCCCCGAGTTCTTATCTGGATAAAGAACACCATCGGCATGATACTCATAGATGTCCGCTACATTGAACGTATGAGAGATGCTCATGTCGTCTGGTAGATCCACCACATAAGCATTGTCATTAAGCTTTCGTAAAATCTTGAATGGACCCTACTTGCGAGGCTGAAGCTTACTATAAGTACCAACTGGAAACCTTTCTTTCTTGAGAAACACCATTACTTCATCACCTTCGTTGAAAACCTTGAACCTCCGTTTTTTATCTGCTGCCCTTTCGTTTTTTGCCCAGTTGCTTCCAATCTAGCTCGGACTGCTTCTTTAGTGTCCAAAATGTCTTTAGCCATAGTTTTAGCTGATGCACTAACTCCATGATATTTTGGTAGTTGAACTAAATCAACCACATGCTTCCGGACAGAGGTATATACCAACGTAAATGGTGATTTACCTATTGCCGAATGTACGGCACTATTGTAAGCGAACTCGACCTGCGGTAGAGCTAAATCCCACTATTTTGGTTTATCACCACAAATACTTCTAATCATGTTACCCAGCATCCTGTTTGTGACTTCGGTTTGCCCATCACTCTGGGGATGAGTTGTAGAGCTTCGTTTTAAACTTGTTCCAAATATTCTCCATAATGTAATCCAGAAGTGACTGAGAAACTTAGTATCCCTGTCGGAAACTATTGACTTTGGAACCCTATGGAGACGCACAACTTCCCAAAAAAACAATTTGGCTATGTTGGTTGCATCTGCGGTCTTTCTGCAAGCAATGAAGTGTGTCATTTTGGAAAACCTGTCGACAACAACAAACACAGAATCCACACCTCGTTGCGTCCTCGGCAACCCCAACACAAAATCCATAGATAGGTCCTGCCAGATATCCTCAGGAACAGATAACGGCATGTAAAGACCCGTGTTATGAGATTGTCCCTTAGAAACCTGACAAACAAAACACCTCCGAACAATAGCTCCAGCGTCTTTCCTAAGGTGCGACCAATAGTACCTTTCCTCCAAGCTTGCAATGGTCTTATCCCGTTCCAAATGACCACTAAGACCACCACTGTGTAATTCTCGGATCAGATTCTCTCGTAACGACGAGCAAGGAATGCACAGTCTGTCTCTTTTAAAAAGATAGTCATCGCGAATATGGAAGTCTGCAGAAGGATGCTTACCGTTGCACTTGTCCCATAATTCCTTGAATTCAGCATCACTTTCATATAACTCTTTCAAAAATTCGAAACCCACAATCTCATGTGCTAAGGTAGTTAGCAAGGAAGCCCTTCTACTCAAAGCATCAGCTACCTTGTTAAGAGCTCCGGACTTATGCTGAATAATGAAAGGAAATTTTTGCAGAAAACTTACCCAACGAGCATGCATCTTATTTATCACTTTCTGGCTGTGAAGAAACTTTAGAGCTTGGTGGTCAGTGAACAGAATAAACTCTCGATGAATCAGATAATACTCCCATTATCGAAGAGCTCGAAATACCGCATAGAACTCTTGATCATAAGTACTCCATTTCTGCCGTGCTTCGCTTAGCTTTTCACTAAAAAAATTTATTGGTCTTTTCTCCTGAGATAACACATCACCAATTCCTACACCACTAGCATCACATTCCACTTGAAATATCTTATCAAAATTCGGCAATGATAACACAGGAGCATTACAAAGCTTCTCCTTAATCAATACAAAACTCTCGTCTTGTTCTGGTCCCCAATGAAACTTCCCTTTCTTCAAGCATTCGGTAATAGGTGCAGTAAGAGTTATGAAGTCTCTTATAAATCTCAGGTAGAAAGTAGCCAAACCATGAAAACTGCGTACCTCAGTTACGGTTTTGGGAACGGGCCAGTCTTTTATTGCACGCACTTTGGCTTCGTCTACTTGAATCCCATCTTCACCAACGACAAACCCCAAAAACAACAGCTGTCTTGTGCAGAATGTGCATTTCTTTAAATTCACGTACAGCTGATTTTCTTGGAGGACTTATAACACCTGCCGTACATGCTCTAAATGGTCGTCTTTGGCTTTGGTATAGATCAAAATATCATTGAAGTAAACTACTACAAAGGACCCAATAAAAGGACGGAGAACCTGATTCATCAATCTCATGAAAGTACTAGATGCGTTTGACAAGCCGAAATACATCACTAACCACTCGTACAATTCGTCTTTACTCTTAAAAGAAGTCTTTCATTCATCTCCAGGCCTGATTCGAATCTGATGGTACCCACTTCGAAGATCTATTTTGGAAAACACCTTTGATCCATTCAACTCATCAAGCATATCTTCCAACCGAGGGATAGGAAACCGGTATTTGATTGTGATCTTGTTGATGGCTCTAGAATCAACACACATTCGCCACTGATTACCTTTCTTTGGAACGAGAGGAACTGGTACAGCACAAGGGCTCATGCTCTCGCGTATTAACCCTTTCTTCAGCAAATCTTCAATCTGTTCCCGTATAATTTCATTCTCTTTAGGGCTCATTCGATAGCGGGGAAGATTAGGTAGACTAGAACCCGGGATCAAGTCAATGTGATGCTGTATATCACGCATATGAGGCAGGTTGTCAGGTAGTTCCTCAGCAACTAACTCCTTGTAATCTTCCAAAATTTCTAACACCTCACGTGGAGTTGTTGTCTCCTCCGTCACGGCACTTATCAACCCCTTGACCACAACCGGATAAAAACACTGTGATTCCTTAACAGCCTTGTCAAGTTCTTTATCATCATGCGACATGACGAGGAAGCTTGACTTCTTCTCTGTTGCAATGCTACCAAAATATTTGACAGGAGCCATTGCAATCTTATGATTCCCCCCCTGTAAACATGACCACATTGTCTTGTCCTCGGTACGTAATGTGGTTATCGTACTGCCATGGTCGCCCAAGGAGAATATGGCAAACATCCATATCCAAAACATCACAAATTATCTCCTCTTTGTAATGCTTACCAATTGATAGAGGAATTATGCAAGTTTCACTAACCGCTACTGTAGATCCTTTCTTCACCCATCCGAGACCATACGGTTTCTCATGACGAGTCGTGGGTAGTTTCAAATATGCCACCAATTTTTGAGAAACTAAATTCTCGGAGCTCCCATTGTCAACAATCACATTCCACGCCTTATTTTGAATAGGACAATGCGTTCTAAACAGATTCTTGCGTTGCCCCTCTTCTTTGGATGATAACAACAGTCGTTGTAAAACAATGCTGATTCTGTCCTCAGATTCCTCTTCCGCAAATTCAACTCCCTCATACTCCTCATTCTCCATAAAGTCGTTTTCCTCTTCTTCTAGCAATGCAACCGTCTTCCTACTGGGACAAAGATGTAACCTGTGACCTTTTCCTTGACAACGGAAACACTTGTCGGCGGTTGGTCTAGCATAAGGATTGTTATGTTTCGGAGTGGGTGCTTTGTCCTTCTGAATGCCACTAATGGAGCTACTTGCTACTTTGTTGTTAGAGTTGGAATCTCTGTTAACCATGTCGTTGTCCATTTCTCCGGCTGGTTCGACGTTGTTCTGGATCGAGGGTCTCCTGAAATTTTTGAAACCCCGAGATGCTTTCTCCATCAATTTCGTTTTCAAGGCTAGACTGGATGCTTCTTGAACTGTCCACACAGTCTGTAACCCTATTTTCCCTTGAAGAGAGCCCTTTAAACCACTGATGTATCTAGCCATCTTCTTATTCTCTATTTCATTTAAGTCACTACGTTCAGAGAAACGAAAGAACTCTACTGTATAATCAGTCACGGTCTTGCTTCCTTGTAGACAATCAATGTACATCTTGTAAAGAATCTGCTCGTAGTCCTCCGGTAAGAACCGCTCAGTCATTAGCTGCTTCATTCGGCGCCATGTTCTAAATGGAGCCTTCCTCTGTCTTTGCCTTTGAATAACCAATTTTTCCCACTAAACAGCTGCAGTCTTCTTTAACCGGATAGCCACCATCTTAACCTGTTTACTCTCCGGGACTTCCATAACATCAAAGAACCGATCAACATCAACTTTCCAATCGAGAAAGTCCTCGACACTCATAGTACCATAGAACAATGGAATATCAGCTTTCACTATGTAATCCTGATTATTTTATTTCCCTTGTTCTGCCTCTGCCTCTTCCTCTTCCAATTCCTCTTCCGAGCTAGAATCATCAACAGCGACACGGTTATGCCTGCCTTGTTCTTGATTGTTTCTAAGAGGCAGTCGATTGTTTCCACCATGTCGGACTCGGGGTGGCTCCTCAACAACTGGTATGTGTCTGCCTTGTCGATTCTGATTTCGTCCCATTCCTTCTTCTTCTCCTTGTCCTGCGTTAGCAATCTGATTGGTTAATGCTGCAATCTGATTGGTTAACGCTGCCACCAGATTTGCCAGGTTCGTGGTTGATTCGTTCAAACTCGCTGTGAAACCCTCCATGTCGGCCCTGGTAACTGGTTGATCACCCATAGCTGTTCAAGATTTGAAAAGAGAAGGAGATTGCCTGCTCTGATACCACTTGACGCAGTCGGATGCACTAAGACAACAAACGTTGGTCTTAGAATTGAAGGTTTAAGTTCGCGGGTGTCAAACTTGAAGAAAAAACTCTGGAATCCACCAGAAAACAAATCTCGAAAACTCGAAGACTTTGATTAATAATGATGATAAAAAGTTCTTTAAAACATAGCACCTAAGGTTCTTTATATAGAGAAACCCTAAAGCATATAGAGAAACCTTAAAGCATAAAATAGGAAGTTCCTAGAAATAAGGAAAATTACTAGAATCGAAATAAGGAAAATTACTAGAATCTTAACTAAAAAAGGAAAACACACAAAAAAAATCTAAAAATAACTTGCAAGCTAGAATAGATTAGGTATTGTAACCGTCTCCTGCATCAAGTAGCCTTGACTTTGTTAAAGATGTTGCAAAATTTGTTGATGTTACATTCCTTAATACTTACCTTAAGTCTTCTGAGCTTGAACCATAAGATTTGATTGTGACCCCCATTGCAGTGAAGCTTCCAATTATGTTCTACAATTCTTAAGAAATTATTATCATTAGTCCAATCATTTAAGAATTTAAAACTTTTCTTATTATGGTTAGAGAGGTTATCAGAATTATATTTTGAAGAGATTAAAAAAGGGGCATGGTCAAAACAAGTTCTTACCATGTGAAAGACTCGAGTCTATTTAAAGATAGAGAACCAATTTCCATTGACCATTGCTCTGTCAAGTGTTTTCCAACATGAGTTTCTGTTCCAGGTGTATCTCGATCCCACATAGCCAGCGTCTTCTAGGTTGTAGGTTCTAATGGCATCATTGAAGTTGTCAATGATGTTTTGACCATTAGAGGTACAACCCAACTAGTCATCAGAAGAGGTAATAGCATTGCAATCACCAATAGTGATTCAAGGCTTGTCACAATTAACAAGAGTTTATCCCAAAGATCCATTCTAAACAGCCTTTGACTTTTGGCATAGACAGAGGTAAAACTGAAGCCATCCTCTAAACCTGGGTACTGAACATCCATGTGCAGGAACTGATCATGGTCACTGTCAACTCTTATCTTAACATCATCACTCCAGAAAACCCAAACCTTATTATAACAATTAGTAGCATAGTTCTTATAGCCAATGATAATAGCAATACTTTCAACCTTATCAACATTTTCCATAGGCTCTTGAATAGCCAAAATTTTAATCCTTTGAGTTTTGATTATAGATAAAAGTTGACGCAAAGTAGGCTTGTTGTTGATTCCACGAGCATTCCAACTAATTATCCTTATCATTATCTAGAAAAGGATTTATGTTGTTTTTTCTCCTTTCTGGTTCAGAGAATTAATCATAAATTTGTTGCATTTTCTACCTTTCTTAGCAGCTTTCAATTTTCAGCTGATAATGGTGCTGAATTCAGCATGAGAAGTGTTTCTTGGTGAGACATTACTGCTTCCAATGTTGTCATACTCATGAGTCATATTATCATGGTCCTCTTGAAGATTTCTCTAGACATATCCGTCATCAAGCTTGTGTAGAGCTTCTATATCTTCATTGTCCTCTTTAGCTACATAATCTTTACTCATATCATTATAATTTTTCTGTTTAAGGTGACCTTGACATTGGCTGTTTTGATCTTGATAGGATTGATAATGGTTGTCAGCATTCTTGATTTCTTTTTCTTGATCTTTTTGTGTCACAATGGATTTTAATTTCCTTCTGTAAACTTTACAAAAGGTTTAATATTGACTCGGCCTCAACTCAATATTCTAATTAATGGTCTTGTTGATGTTACTGGAAGTATTTTGAGACAAAGTTTGAATTTCATTTATCTGACCATCAACTCTGAGATTTTGTATGTTGTCATCTACTTTGTCATCTTCTTCTTCTTCTTCTTTTGAATCCATCTTTTACATTTTCTTAAATTTAGAATCTTTGTGACCGATATGGAAGCATACTTCACAGTAAGAAGGCACATTTTTGTAACTTAAATTAATTCAAAAGCCATAATTGGATCTAAATCCTATCAACATTATATGGTTTTTCCTAGAAATATCGATTTTAATTTGAGCAAAGCAAGCATTTCTGGAGGCTATGTTTGTTTCTGGAACTATAATTTTGAAAGGGGTTCATATAGATGAGGCTAAGTCATTTATAATAGAGTAGTTATACAAGAACTCATGAATTTTTTTAAATCAAACTCAAATAAGAGACATTGGATTCTCATATTTCTTGTTGAATTCTGGTTTCCTTCTAAGGATTCTCATGGTCATACCATCTAAAGTCCAACATTTTTAGACCAAATGAGCCTGGCATCTTCTTTCAAGCAGAAATCCATAAGAACGTGCCTAGAATCCAGGATTTCAAAGCTGAAAACCCCCTTAAATTTAATGAATTCAAAAAGCTGTTCATGACAGTTCTTTTGGGTATTCCATTACTAAATTTTCCAACAAGTGTGGTTCTTGATTGCTGGATAAGAAAATCTTTAGTTTTTTTAACATATTGTATAGAAAAGTGACCCTAACCTTCTTTGATGAACTCATGTTTAATCTCCATTTGCATAGTATTGGTTCTAGGCTTAACTAAATCTGCAAACGACTTTTTGATCTGATTTTGGTGAACATCTTCTCTACCGATGATTTTTTATGGCATAGCTGGGTACTCTTCATCATCATTGAGATTGTTTATGAGAGATTTAACGGTAAGGAACCATAAAATCAAGGGAATATATCAGAGAAATGTTAATTACTGAAGAACAAATGATGGATACAGATGGTTTCTTTGAGTTTTTTTATCTTCTGCTCTCCCACAAGAATCATTATCCTCTTGATTTACACTTCTAGGAATGTTATAGAATATAGTGTCCTGCAATAAAGAATATTTTTCTTCCCTGCTAAGAGAGTTAGCTAGAGAATTTTTAAAGAAGTTTTCAGCAGAGGTACCAATATCATTAATACTATGAATCGAGTTTCTATTTTCTTTAATGCCTTTAATAGTGTTGTTTTTCCTTTTTTTGAAACATAAGCATGTTACAACTTTGTATTTCCATCGCCTTGTATTTCCATCGCCATCATTGAGCTAGTTATTATAGCACATTTGCTTCTAGTAGCTTTCTTCATTTTTGAGAGCTTTAACGTGCATGTTGTTAGCCTTGGAGAGACTAGATTCAGAGCTTTGATTGTTATTCATATAATGAAGAATCTTTATACTCTTAACCTCCTCAACAGTAGGCTTGACCTTATTAAATAAATTTCCTAAGGTATTGATGTTCCATTCTTTAAGACAAGCTTTAAGACGTCTTAGCTTGTACCAAAAGACCAGATTATGACTCCCTTTGCATTTATTATGATCAATGGAAATACAATTTGAGGTGATGAGGAGAAGAGCTTGTTCTGATCATGTGGAAAACCTGGATATCCTTAAAAGTACTGAACCACTCATCATTAACCAAAGATCTGTCGAGTCTTTTCCAACGCTTGTTTCTGTACCATGTGTATCTAGAACATATATAGCAAACATCCTCAAGGTTGCAGCTCCTAATAGTATCATTGAAATTCTCACTGCAGCAGAAATCTAGTCTATTAGGATTAGAGAGAGATCCATTCTTTGAAACCTAAGATTTTTAGCATAAACATGAAATTGAAACTATTCTTTAAACCAGGGTAGGTAACAATCATGTTTTGACTATTACACTGGCTGTTTTGGTCTTAAAAGGATTGAGTTTGTATTTGAGTGATCTTGTTTTCATTGTCTTATCTTTTTTAGTAATTATAAATTTCATTTTCGTTCTGTACACTTTAGTGAAAATTTGAAATTGGTTTTCCTTAGTATCAAGTTTTCCTTAGTATCAAGTTTTCTGTTGACGCAAAGCAACCTGTAAATTTTCAGAACTTGTATTTTTGTCCATTTGTGTTAAAAAAATAAGAGTTAAACACCAATTGTTTATTAAGAAATTAAATTGTTGGGGTAATTAAAAATTTAACAAGATACAAAACCATCGAAATTAATTTTAAACATAATACTGGTAATTAGTAAAATATAATATATATATTTATATCACCCACTCCAAGTACATTAATTATGATAGAAAATAAAATATAAATAAACTAATATAAAACCAAATTATAAAGCAATTACATAAAAATAAAAAAGGGCCAGGCTAGAAATAATACACATTTTTATAGATTTAAAACCGCTAGATCTTATACCTAAACGATACGAACATCATGGTGTTATTTGTTTTTGATTTCATTCGGTATAAACTGTCGAATCTAGGTTTTTTAGTTTTTGTGGTTTCGATTTCAAAAGTTGGATTTTTTTATGATTTTAGGTGTTGTTTTGTTAGATTAGTGTTATATTGTTGTTAGTACTGGTAGGATCTACGTTTTGGTGCTTGGTTTTGTTAGAAATGAGGCTGTTTTGGGGTTGTAGCCATAAGGGTTTCGACATTGCTGTTGGGCCTCGTCGCACTCTTCATCGCACGAACGGCATGCGACGAGGCCCAACAGCAGTCTCATTTTGGGCCTGCGACCAGGCCCAAATGAGGTCTCATTTTGGGCCTGCGACCAGGCCCAAATGAGGTCTCATATTGAGCCTGCGACCAGGCCCAAATGAGGTCTCAAGGTTGCAGCTCCTAATAGTATCATTGAAATTCTCACTGCAGCAGAAATCTAGTCTATTAGGATTAGAGAGAGATCCATTCTTTGAAACCTAAGATTTTTAGCATAAACATGAAATTGAAACTATTCTTTAAACCAGGGTAGGTAACAATCATGTTTTGACTATTACACTGGCTGTTTTGGTCTTAAAAGGATTGAGTTTGTATTTGAGTGATCTTGTTTTCATTGTCTTATCTTTTTTAGTAATTATAAATTTCATTTTCGTTCAGTACACTTTAGTGAAAATTTGAAATTGGTTTTCCTTAGTATCAGTTTTCTGTTGACGCAAAGCAACCTGTAAATTTTCAGAACTTGTATTTTTGTCAAAATTTTTATCTTGTGATTCATTTGTGTTAAAAAAATAAGAGTTAAACACCAATTGTTTATTAAGAAATTAAATTGTTGGGGTAATTAAAAATTTAACAAGATACAAAACCATCGAAATTAATTTTAAACATAATACTGGTAATTAGTAAAATATAATATATATATTTATATCACCCACTCCAAGTACATTAATTATGATAGAAAATAAAATATAAATAAACTAATATAAAACCAAATTATAAAGCAATTACATAAAAATAAAAAAATATAATATTGTTTTAGAAAAGAAATACTATCAAGGATCATACAACTGATCACCGCACTTGCACATCCAGTGTTGAGGATAATAACCATCGGATTCACCTCCACCTCCATTCACGGTGGCAAGTACACGCACACAGGGCTTACAGCTTAAGCACTTGTTCACACATCTTGGTGGTTGACTTCCCATCCTAGCTCCATAACCTACGCTCCAATAAAAAATCGCATAAAAAATCGCTTAAAAGACAAGAAATCTTTTGCTTTTTAATTTCTTTTTATTTCAATAAAAGTTAAAATCTAGATCTTAAAGTCAAGAGTTATATATAAAATCGGAACTATAAAAATATATATAGTCCTTACTTGATTGAGGATGGAGAAAAAGCACTGATAACAGGAGAATTAAAGTAAAAACATGCTAATTCCAAATTAAGCATTCCAAAAAACGGCTAGTTTTTCTAGAGAGAGAAACTCTCTAGAAACATAACCCAAACCTTCTTCTTCCTTGTAAATCCTAAGGCTGATCTTCATAATTAATCGGTTTCCTTCCCCACTACAAGCCTTTTGGCTTGCAGATGGGGCAGAAAGCATCTCTCTCTTCACTTCTCAAGAAATAGGATCCCAAATAGCTTCTCCCTCTCCTTTTCAAGCTCCATTAATGGAGTATTTAAACTCCATAAAGAAATTTCAGACACCAATGACAAGAAAGCAAGCCCAAAGCACGCTTGTCAACTGGCGAATTAATGATTGCGTGAAACCCTTTCACATCCTCTGTCAACAAGTGGGTAGAGGGGCATTAAACATACTCCCCACTCCTCTCCATACACCATTAATGGAGGTTACCACCCCTCCATTAATGCCAGAAACAGCGGCATTATTCCACCAGGAGGCCACCCTCACGCCCAGCCTCCACATCGTTCGGGTTCCCAAGGTTGCTTCATTGAATGCGACACACGGCGTCTTCTCTCTCCTTTGTGACGCACTGGCCAAGACTCCAAACTCGAGACAACCCACCCTCCAAGGCTTTCCTCGAAAAAACCCGCCTGAATCAACCTATCGCAAACCTCACAACCTTGATTCAAATTCTGTTTGTAGGCTCTGTCTCTCTCCTCAACTGACCAATCGAGAGAGCAAAGCATGCACAGCTTCATTTAATGCTCTTCACCCTCTCTCCTCTCCTCTCTCTTCATTTAATGTTATACTATCGTACAAGCCAAACCCTACCTCTCACCTTAAGCTCCCTCTATCCCCTCGCCTACCAGGTACCTCTTCCACTCCCTCTCCCTTAAAAACTCACCCACTCTTTCACTCCACCATCGTCATCATACCGCATAACCACTCTCTGCAAAACTGTAAAACCTCCAAACAGTTACGCCCCAAATCCAAAACCTTTAACCTGACCCTTACTCCCACTCCTTTTCCCTTCCCTACAGAAAACCGTTCCCCCAAACCGCTCTCTCTCCTCCTTCGCAAATCGGAATCTGTTCACCAACCGTTCCATTCTCTCTTCCTCACCATCCCTGAAACCGACCTCACCCCTGTCCCCACTCCCACTCAACCTATTTCAAAAACCTTTCCCCCACTGTCTATTCATCACCACTCCTTTCCATCTTTACCTTCACCACCAGTACCCTACTCCCCTTCACTCGACCTCACAAAAAGCCGACTCTCCCATCACCTCCATCACACCACGCGCTCCCCCTCACCAAAAATGGTGGAAACTAGAAGGAGTTCTTCCTCCAGACGCCCCAACCGCAAGATCACCCCCCGTTTCAGCGAGAAACATGCCCCTCCACCGACCACTTCTTCAAGACCCTCCAGCCCAAGCACTTCACTGTCCTTGGAGACCCGGTCTTCATCCCCCTCTTCCACCTCTCCCCCAAAATCTGCCGGCATGCATGGACTACCTCTGTCCGTGCATGGATCACCCCCACCAAGCTCTCCCAACCGCAAGCTTCAGCCTAAGCAGACCACTGACTCAGACATGCCGGACAGGGCTCCATCCCCACTGTCCCTATCCCCTCCGGGAACCAAATCTATCGCCATCGAAAGCTCGGAGGAAGAAGACCCATCGGAGATCGACCCTTCATCATCTCCGACAACGGATCAGCAACTCCAAGCAATCTTCGACAGCAACGAAAGACTTCTCAAAGCCATATCAGACCTTGAAGACAACCCGCGACCCAATATCATCACTCCAGAATCCCTCTCGAAATCGGGCCAGCATGGAAGCGATAAGGCCTCTATCCCTGGACTGACCTGGTCCTCACCAGTCAACCCGCTAAACCCGCAACCAACCCCTCCTCCCTTGTCTCAAACTTCCCAGCTGACACAACCGCCCTCAACTCACTCCAACAACTCTGCCTCGTCCTCATACCCAAAACCTCCAACCCTAGCCTCATGCATGCAAACCCCCATGCATGTAAACCAAAACCCTATATGCATGCATGACCCAACCCTAGCAAACCTTCTATCGCTAGCCCCCCCCCCCCCCCCCATCGATAGTTGAAACCACTACCGTTACCAGCCGTTACTTGTTCAACAAAGACCATCCGACAACACTCCTCACCCAAACAAACACTCTTCCACCTCAAACCAGTGTTCTTTCCACTGCTGTCCTCACCCTCCAACAAGCTATTCAAGCCAGTAAAGCCATTACACCCTCCCCCAGAATCCAGGTCCAACCTTCCACCATCATCCACTCAACCGCCCCTCTACCATCCCAAACCCCTAAGCTAAACCCGATTCCATCTCCTGCGACTTTTCCAGAATCATACCCGGGTCGCAACAGCAAAGGATACGCCTTCTCCAGACCCTCGAAAGCCCACCGCCCTCTAGGAATTCGACCAGACCATTCCGGTCCTTGGAAGCAAAACAGCGCCTTCCGACATGTCCGGGGAAACAGCAACACTATCCCTCCTCAACTTATAGCCGAATCAGCCCCAATGCTCAATATCCACCACGCCGGAGCACCAACCAGATCCTGGGCTCACATCGTAGCACAACCAGACCCTCGCTCCCCCATGAAAATTCAAAAAACAGAGGACCTCCTTATAGATCAAGGCACCCTTGTTTTCCCGGATGATGCGATATCGGGTGACAAAGAGGAATGGGCAAAATGCCTCTCAGGATACTTCCTTTCCAAGAAAAGAGCCGTATCTCACGTACAAACCCTAGCAAACCAAATATGGAGTACCTACGGCCTCCAAGAATGCAAACCTACCCCATCCGGACACTACTTCTTCAAATTTTCCACAGCCGACAACGCTACCGAAGTACTAGAAAAATCCCCCTGGTTTTTCAGTAGCCACCCGGTCTTCCTAAAGAGATGGGAGCCAATGGAAACCTTAACAAGAGAAGCCCTAAAAGCAATCCCTCTCTGGGTCAAGTTTCATGGTATGCCCCATGAACTTTGGACGGAAAAAGGATTGGGCATCTTGGGGAGCTACTTAGGAACCCCCATCTACGTTGACAGCCAAACGGCAGACAGAACCCGACTAAGCTATGCCAGGATCTGCATCATAATGCAAGCCACTTCAAACTTCCCCTCCACCATCACCATAAGATGCCTGGGCAGAAACCACGTCATTCAAGTAGAATTCCAAGGCCTCCCCACCATATGCAACCGATGCCTCTCTTTCGGTCACGCGGCCGCTGCATGCCATTTAATCGCGGATCCTGCCCCTACAACAAGCCTCAATTCTCATCGCCCCGGAAAAGAGCCAATGATCAACCCACCCCACATCACACTTTCAGACTCAAGTAACAGCGAAGCCCCCACCCCGGAAACGTTAAGACAAGCGACCATTCAAGCCAGTTGGACCAAGAGTTTCATCGTAGCAAGCAATACCCCTGCAGCAGCCCAGATAGGACTCGAAGAAGGCGAACCTTCCTCTACAGAGATCACCTCCCCAAGACCTAAAGCAGCAAATAAGGCTACCTTCTCAAGTATGTATGGGGATAACCCCAATCTGTATTAGCTTTTCTTTAATCCTCCTGTTAATTTGTTTTAATGAAACTTGCATGTTGGAACGTTAGAGGGTTAAACGACCCAGTACGTCAAAAGGACGTTCGTTACTTAGTTTTTAAGAATAGCATTAACATAGTATGCCTCCTAGAAACTAAAGTCAAAGTCCATAATACTGAATCCATAATGCGAACCATGCTGCCATTCTGGCACTACCACACTAACCATGCCTCCCACCTACTGGGAAGAATTTGGATAGCTTGGAACCCTAGTGTATGCAGCCTATCTATTTTAGAATCCACGGCCCAGACCATGCATTGCGCGATCATTTGGACCGCCAGGAAAACTCGCTTCAATTTGACTGCTGTCTATGGCTTTAATGACCATATTAATCGCTTTCCCCTTTGGAGCAAACTCCAATCCATAGCCTTAAACAACACCAACTCCCCTTGGATCGTGCTCGGGGATTTTAATGCCATTAGAAGCCCCCATGAGAAAACCAGTCTTGACCCTCAATGGAACAGCTCAATTGAAACGTTCAATGACTGCTGTAGAAACTGTAACCTCGAAGACCTCCGATCCTCGGGTTTTCAATTCTCTTGGTTCAACAAGCAAGAGTCTAACCCAATTTCGTCTAGAATCGATCGCACCTTGATCAACGCCACTTGGGATGATTATTTCCCGAACTCTTTTGCTCATTATGACATCCCACTCACCTCTGACCACACCCCGATGATCATCCACCTTTCGACCCCCTACTCAGTCACACCCCACTCCTTCAAATACTTTAACATGTGGAAGCTCCATCCGAGCTTCCAGGACCTGGTCATCAACAGCTGGTACCCCCCCACGCATCAGAACCCTATGGAAAATCTAATCACAAAGCTCACACGACTCGCCCCCTCCCTATCCTCACTAAACAAAACAGCCTTTAGTGACATTAGCGACCGTGTGGAAAAGGCCAGAAACTCCCTTGCCCAAGCCCAAGAAAACCTTCTCAACTCCCCCTCAAACCAGATGCTAATCTCCCTTGAAAAAGAGGCCTCAGACTCCTACATCTTCTACAGCAGAGCAGAGGAATCTTTCCTCAAACAGAAATCCAGAGAAACCTGGCTCAAGCTTGGGGACAAAAACTCCAAATTCTTCCATAACAGTATTCGAGCTCGTAGAGCAAGGAACAAAATCCTCTCCCTCATGAAAGAAGATGGCTCCATAACTTCTAATCCCCATGCAATCAGAACCACCTTCAACAATTTCTTCCTTAACCAGCTAGGATCCCCTAGCTCAAAAGACTACCCTGGCCCAAATCGAATCCGAAACCTTATCAACAGCACGGTTCCCATGGACCTTATCCCTGACATGGTCAAACCTATCACTAGCGAGGAAATTAAGCAAGCCCTCTTCGCTATCAATAGTGATAAGGCTCCGGGCCCAGATGGTTTCAGCGCAGATTTTTTCAAAACCTGCTGGACAACAGTAGGCCATGATGTCTGCGAGGGTATCAAATCCTTCTTCTCAAAAGGAAAAATGGACCCCAACTGGAACAAGTCCCTTATAGCCCTCATCCCCAAAACGGACTCACCCACTCATCCATCTGACTTTAGACCAATTGCGTGCTGCAACGTGATTTACAAAACTATCTCCAAAATCATCGTAAATCGCATTAAGCCCGCTCTCCCAACCCTAATAGACCCTTCCCAATCTGCCTTCATCCCAGGCAGATCTATAGTAGACAACATCCTCCTCTCCCAAAACCTCCTGCACGGTTATCACGCAAACCGCAAAGGCCCCAGATGCACCCTTAAAATAGACCTTAGGAAAGCCTTCGACAATGTTAGATGGGAACTCGTGCTTGATATTCTTCTCGCCATGAACTTCCCAATTAACATGATAAACTGGATCATCCAATGCATCACCTCCCCCTCCTATGCCGTTTGCATAAACGGCAAAATATCCAGTTACTTCCCTGGCGCCAAAGGCCTCAGGCAAGGAGACCCCCTCTCCCCGTATATCTTCGTTCTAGTAATGCAGGTACTCTCCAGCATCCTCCAGGAAAAGAGCAGACACCCTTCCTTCGGCTTCCATTGGAAATGTCAAAAGCTCCGTATCATCAACCTTTGTTTCGCCGACGATCTCCTCATACTCTGCAGAGCAAACTCCCCCTCCATAAAACTCATCCTCGAAGGTCTTCATGAATTTGAAGCTCTATCAGGGCTTCAACTAAATCCCGCCAAAAGTCAAGTCTTCTTCTCAGGGACCTCCCCGGGCATCAAACGAGAAATCCTCTCCCTTCTTAACTTCGTGGAAGGATCCCTACCAGTACGGTACCTGGGAGTCCCCCTCATCTCTTCTCGACTCACCTATAACGACTGCAGACCCCTATTCATCAAAATCACTAATCGGATCAACTCCTGGACTTCGAAGCAACTCTCTTACGCTGGCCGCCTTCAGCTGATCACCTCAGTCCTCTTCTCTACCCAAGTTTACTGGTCCTCAATATTCATCCTCCCAATCAGAGTCCTCAAAGAGCTCTCACAACTCCTTCGAAGATTCCTCTGGTCTGGCTCAGAAATGAAGATAACAGGATCAAAAATCGCCTGGGAAAGGATAGTCGTGTCCAAAGAAGAGGGTGGCCTTGGGATACCAGATCTAAAAATCTGGAATCAGGCGGCCACCCTTAAACTCCTCTGGTCCATTCTCACAAAAAATGAGAACTCTCTCTGGACTAAATGGATCCTAACGGAGAAAATAAAAAACAAATGTTTCTGGACGTTACCCATTCCCCCTAACGAGAGCTGGAGCTGGCGAAAAATCCTCAACCTCCGCTCAGTAGCCGCCAACCTCTACAGAGTTGAAATCGGCAACGGAAAAGACACTTCCATATGGCATGACCCGTGGCTATTCCCCTCCTCTTTGATTGACCGATACGGACCCACTATCCAATCCCTCTCTCGCCTCCGAAACTTAACAATGGTGAAAGACCTCAACCAAAGCGGCCGCTGGAGTTGGCCCCCTCAAGCTAGATCCCCCAGCAGAATTCTCAACACCTCCCTTTTGGAAATAGCATCAGCCATCCAAAATCTCCCCCCCCCCCCTTCATTGACAAAGGACACATTCTTATGGCTTCCCAACAAACATAGTCTATCCTTCTCCATAAGTAGCACCTACAACTACCTCAGACCAAGCAGGAACAAGATCCCATGGTTTTCTCTAGTCTGGCACAAATATTCAATACCCAGACATTCCTTCATCACTTGGCTTGCCATCCAAAACAAGCTCACTACTCGAGATAAACTCATCTCGTGGGGATTAGACTCCCCCCCAAGCTGCGTCCTATGTGAAACCTCAAATGAAACCACGAATCACATCTTAGCCCAATGCCAATACTCCAGCGCAATATGGGAATCTCTAGCTCAAAAGCTACATTATCCTCCTCCCCCTCTCTCCTGGCCCCTATGGCTTGACCAAGCATGCAACTGGAACAACACAACAGACGACACAACTCATTGGAAAACGGCTTTCTGTGCCACAGTCTACTACATTTGGAGGGAAAGGAATGACAGAATCTTCAACAATAAACAATCCCCTTTCACAAGCATAACCCACCATGTACTATCCGATCTCAGATATCGATTCAAAGGAACGAAAGCCAGGTTCACCGGATAGCAAACCACCCACTAAACCTCGCCACTACCACAATTGTAATTTATTTTATTTTACTCTAATATACTCAACCCAATCCGGATGAGTACCTGTAATGAGGCAACTGCCTCCCGAACTCATGTACAACTTTTATTATTAATTTAACGCATTTTTATACCAAAAAAAAAAGTAAAAACATGCTTGTTCATATTTTTCTAGTCTAAAAAACACTAACGCTCTTTCTTGAAAGAAAAAAAATATATGTAGAAAAAAGAAGACTATTTATCGTAAAAAACATCAACCCTTTGTCAAGTATATATATAAATAAAAAAGGAAATCTAACAAAATCATATAATTAGGATCAATTAATATATTATCTACTATCAAATTATGTAATTTTTTATTTTTATTTTTTAATTATATTATTTTATGTTGTTCGTGGGAGGGTCAAAAACCACTTTTCTTTTTTTTTGGCATATAATATATTTAGTATTAAAATTAAGAAAGGGTTTTAGTTTATTAGAATACAACAAATCTCACATCATGTGAAAATATAATTATATTTAATAAATTGAGGACACAATTGGATATAATCATATTTTTTAATATAATTATATTTTAATAAGTATAAATATGAAAACAATATATATTATAATTTAACAAAATTTTTGATACATGATATTTTATATATGAAAACAATAAATTCATGACACGTCAAATTATATATGAACATAAATATAAAAACCAAATATTATATTTTGACTAAATTTTTGGTACATATTATATTTTGATTTAACTGAATTTTTGGTATACAGATTCAATTAATCCAGGACAGAGTTATATCAATAATATTTAAATTAATATAAATATAGAAACCAAATATTATACTTTGATTAAATTTTTGTACATAGTTTTAATATTATATTTTGATTAAATTTTTATTGTATACCATAAGTCTTAGTATTATAGTTTGAATAAATTTTTATTATATACGGTGAATTTTTAACTTATAACGTAAATATATTTTCTTTTATAAATTTTGTATATAAAAAATATAGAGTCAAATGTTAGTAAAAATATATGAAATGGTCACTTTTTAACTATTTATTTATAGATAAAATAATGCTTCATTCAACAAGTGTTAAATAATTATAAGATATGTTCCTCTGAATAAACAAAATATAATAGATATTCTTAAGTCACTATAGGAAAATAACTATAAATATTCTTAAGTTATAATTCTTGTTTTAACTTTTATAATTTAAATATACAAAAGTTATAAATTAAATATAATTTAGATATTCAAAATTTTATAATCTAAAATTTAAATATATTTTGGGTTATTAGTTCTCAAATTTTAATTATGTTCTATATCTTATTTTATTGTTCATCTATATTTTTTTAAAGATAAATCATAATGTTTATTTTATTTAGCATTGTTAAGTTGGAATTTTATTGTTATTGAGTTTTTACTGTTTATCAATAGATATTTTTAAACAACTCCTACATATAAATTAACAAATCCAAATATCTGGAGTTTAATCATTGAAGTTATCCCAAGAAAAACAGAAGATGAAATTATTGTCCTAGAAACATATGTTTCAATGGTCAATAATCCACAACCTCAATTCTAAGACACAATGACATTTGGCTACACCATTTATCATGATGTATTACCAATATGAAATAAAAATATAATAAAATATATAAAATATAAAATAAAAAATATATTAAAAAAGAACAAAACTTAATATATTATCCCATGTCATCATAATAATAATATATTTCCTTTTCTAGCATAAGTATTTAGACTATATTGAAATTCTTATCCTAAAAAAAATATTTCTAAATATCAATTATCAATAAGGGTCTAATTTTATAAGAGACGCTTTCCAAAACTTATTCTTTTTTAAGCAAGTAGATTTATATTAATAACAAAGGGTCTCTTAGAAAGGATTACAAATGAAAGGCACCTAATCAAACATTTTTTTAAAAATTAGGGCTTCGAAAGAAATAAAACAAAATACAAATAAGAAGCGCCCAAATCCTTTTTGTTCCCGCTCAGAAATTCAACTCCAAATAGGAAAGAAACAAGCAAAAATCCATGATCATTCAACTCTGAAACTGCAAACTTTAAGCGACTAAACCTTAAACTTCAATCTTTAAAGAAACTAAGATGCATCTAAGCTTAAAAAAAATGTGACCAATACCAAGGGAAAACATCTTGAACGTTTCCAGAACCAAAACTACAGAACCAAAGTCTAATTCATGTTGACGTAACCTATGCCTGATTCTAGACTCTCGAGATGTATCTTATGGACATTTTGTAGTGAATAAGATTTCGACACAAAAACATAATTGAGTACAGATACGAAACTGCATTTCCCTCAGCTATAAGGTTGATAAGATCCAAACTGTCAGATTCAATGTCAATTTTAGTCCAATTGTTTTGCCCGCAGATGATCAGACCTTCCGATAGGACTCTGGTTTTAGCAATCAGCGGGTTCAATCTGCCAAACAAAACTTTAGATCCTAATACGATGTCTCCTCCCCAGTTTCTGAACAAAAGTCTCCACTGGACTCTCCATTAAAAATGCAAGCACCATCTATGTTCATCTTCAATCTATCAGGTTTAGGAGCTATCCATTGAAGGTAACATGGATTTTTTCTTCTGATTTCGATTGATTTGCATCCCATAACAGTTCATGCATTGATAGCTTTAGACCAATGTTTGTTGGAAATCTTATTAGACATATTAATACCAAATATAGTTCTTATTATCATATCAATAGCACACTTGATAGAATCATGATTTCTTTTATATTTAGAGTTGTTTATGTTTTTCTATATTACCCAACAGATGATTTGAGGAATAATATGAGCTATATGAAATTTGTTTTTGGAAAACTAGAACCATGATCTTATCATATGAGTTAATATCATGTGACGACCAATTTTGATCTTGAAAAGGCATCCAAAATAGTTCCAATTGGTCCAGGAAAAGCTGCAACTAACGAAGAGATGGTTTTTCTCTTCGTAATTGTTGTAGAACTGGCATTTGGAGACTATATTTAGATATCTTTTCATTAAGATGTTATCAATAGGAATAAAGTTGTTAATTAGCTTCCAGCAGAGGAAAAAAAACATTATAGGAATGTTTGGGCTCCAAATCTTGCCAAACAGACTGGATTTGTTATGCTTGGTCATAATACTGTCCCAAGTTAGATTAGTGTTGAAACTGAGATTGTTTGAGAGCTTCCACACCATCAATTATTTTTTATCAAGGATGATCTTATACTTATTGATATGAGTGGTTCTGTCTTTAGATAGAAAGGATTCAAGGGTGTTGATATCCCAAACATTGCTTTTCTATAAATAATTAACCTTAGCATTTAAGAACCAACTGTTAGAATCAAAGAGATTATGAGAGATCAGAGAGAGAAGAGTGTGCCAATCTTCAAGCCAAAAGTTCATGTTTCCTTGTCCAAGGATCCACGAGATGTTAACTTCAGCAAGAAATTTAATACCTGAAAGTCTCTTACAAATCAAAGAAACAACTTTGTTACATGTAGATTTTAAAGGATGAACATTTGAGCAGTATATATTGTGCATTATACTAGCCCATAAACAATTATTTTTCCTGAAAAAAGACCAAAACTTATGGGAGAAGTTAAGATTAATATCATCTAACATTTTGATGTTCAACCCTTCTTCCTCTAAAGGTTTACAAAGATAATCCCAGGAGGTCTAGTGAATAGCTTTCTCATTTTAGTGTCAATTCTTATCTTAACATCATCACTCCAAAAAACCCAAACCTTATTAGAAAAATTAGTAGCATAGTTCTTATAGCTAATGATAATAGGAATGCTTTCGACCTTATCAACATTTTCCATAGGCTCTTGAATAGCCAAAATTTTAATCCTTTCAGTTTTGATCATAGATAGAAGTCTACGCAAAGTAGGCTTGTTGTTGATTCCACGAGCATTCCAATTAAGTATCCTTGTCATTATCAGATAATGATTTTTGTTGTTTTTTTCTCCTTTCTGGTTCAGAGAATTAATAATAAGTTTGTTGCATTTTCTATCTTTCTTAGCAGCTTTCAATTTTCTACTGATAATGGTGCTGAAGTCAGGATCATGAGAAGTGTTTCTTGGTGAGACATTACTGCTTCCAATGTTGTCATACTCAAGAGTCATATTATCATTGTCGTCTTGAAGATTGCTCTGGACATATCCGTCATCAAGCTTGTGTAGAGCCTTTATACCTTCATTGTCCTCGTTAGCTACATAACCTTTACTCATGTCATTATAATTGTTCTGTTTAAAGTGACCTTGACATTGGCTGTTTTGATCTTAATAGGATTGATAATGGTTGTCAGCATTCTTGATTTCTTTTTCTTGATCTTTTTGTGTCACAATGGATTTTAATTTCCTTCTGTAAACTTTACTGAAAGTTTGAGATTGGCTTGGCCTCCACTCAATATTCTGATTAATGGTCTTGTTGATGTTAGTGGAAGTATTTTGAGACAAAGTTTGAATTTCATTTATCTAACCATCAACTCTGAGATTTTGTATGTTGTCATCTACTTTGTCATATTCTTCTTCTTTTGAATCCATCTTTTGTGTTTTCTTACATTAGAATCTCTGTGACCGATATGGAGCATACTTCACAGTAAGAAGACACATTTTTGTAATTTAAATGAATCCAACCGCCATTATTGGATCCAAATCATATCCATGTTATATGCTTTAATTTCCTACCGATGATTTTTTTATGGCAGAGCTGGGTACTCTTCATCATTATTGAGATTGTTTATGAGAGATTTAATGGTAAAGAACCAGAAAATCGAGGGAAAAATGTTAGAGAAATATTAATTTCTAAAGAACAAAGAATAGATACAGATGGTTTCTTAGAGTTTTTTCATCTTCTCCTCTTTTGGCTCTTTTTAGACACATTTTTGTTTCCAAAAACCTGATTTCGTAAGTTTAAACAACAACAACAACAACAACAAAAATTCCAAAACTTATTCTTTAAAACTAATTTTTATTTCACAAATACTCCTTAAATAATTATTGTATTTATATTATGTTTTAATATATATATTAATTAGGGTTCTTACTTTAACCAATGATACCGAATTCAATATTTGGTACATATTTAGATAACTATTTTTTAATAAATATCTCCATTAACTTTTATCTTTATTAAATATCATATATTTAAAAAGAATCCTAAACTATCCCTAATTCTCAAGTATCGTTTCGGCCAGTACCGATCGATCGATCCGTTCCAGCATATCAGTTCCAGGTTTCGATACGTGGAGACTCATCGGCATGTCGAGGTTCGGCGGTTCGTCAGCGATGGTGGTGGAGCACCACTTGTTCGATTTCACAGCCTTAACAGAACAGTCAAGGGTTCGATTCGCGCCCTTTCCAGGAGCAGATCGCGTGCGAGTTTAAGGAGGAATGGGCTAAGGTCGGGGTTGTCCAATGACGAATCGTCTAGTTTGATTGTTAAGTAATTTTTTTGACAGGTCGAAATGTAGAATGTTTGGATGGGAAAGGGGCAATGGAGGATAGTTTGGTTCGAAGCGATGTTTGGGTGGTGTTCCCAGATTTAGTGTTAGCGAGGGACTCTCCGGTGTGGGGTATTGATCGGCATGATACCATGTTTCTCGTGTTTCAAGTTCTTGGGGCCTAAAGAGGAACCTTCATGTTGTGGATGTTTCTCGTCTCAAGAAGTTTTTAACTTTTAATTTGTCACCAATTTCTTTGCGAGAGATGACATATACACTTAGATGCAGCCTTTAATATTTGCACCAGAAATGAGTGCCTAATTTTTTTTATGTTGGTTTATATTTAATTCAGTTGTTATAATTTTCAATCCTATAACGAGAGAAGTAAATTATGTGAGTTGTTTGAATACCTTTGACATGTGGATGCAATTTTCAATCCTACTAATGGGAGAACAATTTTCGATCCTTAATGATACTCTTGTCGGGATATATTATTATCATTATTTAATGAAATACGTTATCTTATTTTATTTTTTTAGTAAAGGAAATTTGAATTAAAAATGAATAAAGTTTGAAACACTAAAAGCCTCAAAGCCAAATAAAAAGCGCTAAAACTGAAATAAAAATAAATTACAAAGACTCCATCTTCTACTTTCAATCTTTTTATTCAGATTCTTTCTTGAGCTACCTTCATATATTTCTGAATAACAATTCACATCAAATTTAAAGAATGAAGAATTCTATTTCTTGCAAGAGTGAAAGATGATGATCTCAGTCTTGAAGTGGATGTTCTCTTCTATAAAGAAACCTTCTTCTTTGGACTAGAATCTTATCGAGATGCAACTCTAGTGAAGCTTAAATCCTATATTAATAATTTCTACCAAATTTTGAAATCATTCCAGCATGATTAGAAGAACAACTAAACTGAATTATAGTAAATGAGCATTAGTAATATATGCTAGCCCAAGACTCTTCAGAATTAATATTGGTTTGAGGTTTGCTGGAGTTAATTTGAATTGAAATTCTTGTTTCATTTTACACTTCAAAATCGAGCGTACAAGCCAGTCTGTTGCTTGATTATGGTCTCATAAAGTTTGATTTAATACCATTGATGGTGCAATTAGTCTTCTGTTGCAACTTAGAATGGAATCTAATGCCCACAGGTATATACCATGGCTAATAAAATTTACCAGTAACATAGAATCAATTTCTATATCAATCTTATTCCATCCTCTATCTTTTGCAGATTTTGATTCCATCAAGTAAGACTCTTGCTTCAGCCATTACGGGAGTGAGTTTACCATATAGGAAGCCAACTCGAAGAAGTAAGTTACCCTCACTGTCTTTAACAATTATACCTCCGCTTGTTTCGCCTTTTGATTGACAAGATCCGTTTGTGTTTAGTTCCAATTTTCTAATAGCAGGGTGATTCCATTTAAGAACAGTAGACCTCATCTTAGTTTCTTAAATATGATTGAGGCAACCTAAATATTTAGTTGTATTAAGATCATTAAACCAATGTTTAGCTTTAAGAGAGTTACAATAGTCAAGACTAGTTAGAATCTTAATAACATCAAATATATCCTTTCGATGAGATGAAACTTTGTCGTTAAACTTAACTTAATTTCTGTATTTCCAAATAATGCTATAAATTATAGAAGGGATTATATGCCTTACATAAATTTCCTTGTTTGTGGACCAGAATTATGTCATAGACATGTGAATTATAGTCATCTGTCTGCAAATTTATAAATTGAAAATTTCTGGAAAATGATTCCATATAATCCAAACAAAATCCTAAACAATAAATAAGTGGTTGGGGATTCATAGTTGGCATTTGGAAGCAAGATTCATATGCTTCTTCTGCATCATAGTGTCAATAGGGATGCAATTATGATCAACTTCGAGTGTGAGAATAAGTGCTTTCTAGGAGTAAGAGAGTTCCAATACAAAAAAATAGATTTATTGTTGTGATGTCTAATGTGTTCCCATGCATCATTTAATGTAAATTTACCACATTTAGATAGGTTACAAATTAAGATACCATCACAATCCGTCCTAATTAGTACATGTAGTGATTCTATGCATGTCACTAGGAGATAACAATATTTAATACGATGAAGGTTCCACTGATTACTAGACCAATATATATTACCCATTTCAGATTTAAACAATCTATTATCATTCTTATCATCAAGAATTAACAACGGTTTATGGTTAGACCATTTGTCTAGCTAAAAGTCAGTCATACCTGAGCCAAGTTTCCAGCTGATATGGGGCTCTGCATACTGTTTCATATTTTTCCAAACCATAAAGCCAGGTTTATTGTAAGATACCTATAAGGGATGAAGTTTTTTATAGTATATATTATGCATTAGATTAGCCCAAGTAGATTTGTTATTCCAGAAGTTGATCCACATTTTGTAAGATCATGAGTCTTGAATATCATAAAGTTTTGTGATATTGAGACCTCCTTCCTTGAAGGGTTTACAAGCATAATTCCATCTACACCAGTTTCTTCGATTTTCTCTATTACACAAATTGGGTATTACATTGCTTTGCATCCACTAAAGAGTAATACGCATAAGAACAGATGTTATAAGAGTTAACCTCCCTGCAAATGAAAGGTGAGTAGATTCTCAGTCTTTGATCTTGTTATTTATTTTGCTGAGAAGGTTAGAGTAATTACTTGCTTTGTTATTAGTGTTGATGGTAATACCAGATATTCAGTAGCTAAAGTACTAGTATTGAAACCATTCTTTGTAGTAATGACATTAATTTTAAAAAGATTCATCCTCGAAGCAGTGATAACTTTCGTTTTGTCTTTGTTGATCACTTGGCCTGACACATCTTGATAAATCGGGAGAAAATTGCTAAGGAAAACTAAAGTAGATTCCTTGTTGTTAGTGAAAAGAAGTATATCATCTGCAAAAGCTAGCCTATGAATGGGCATGCTAGATCTGTTTCTATATTTCATGTTTTTATTAAATTCAAAAAGTTTATTAAGTCCTCTTAATTAGAATTATTCTGCAATGATAAAGAGGCTTGGTGAGAGAAGATCACCTTGCCTCAGCCCCTTAAGAGTTTTGAAAATACATATGGCCTCTCCATTGACATTTATATAGACATTAATAGAAGATATCATCTAATTAATGAGATTAATGAACATTATTTTGAAACCAAATTTTCTAAGAACCTTAATGATGAAATAGTGAGTTATTTTTTCAAAAGCGTTACACATATCAAGCTGGCTTAGAACATTCTTGTCTTTGACAGTTCTGTTTAAATCATGTAAAAGTTCATTGGAAATTAATATGTTATTTTGAATACTATTTAGAGGCATAAATCCACCATGAGTATTAGAAATGATTATGGGAAGAATTCTAGTAAGCCTATTAATGCAATTTTTATTTTTTTTCTTTGTGACATAGGTGTGAAACAACTTAGTGCTTTTATCTCCATCAACAGTCCAATTAGTATAACAATTTTGAAGCCAATATAACTCTTCCATTTTGTGAGCTTGAAAAAGAAGAGCATTGGTTTTAGAAAGTGCAGTCCTTGTATTAATGTTGTTTTGTTCTTGATGCTTGATTTCTAACATTTGAACCTCCACCTCGAGAGCCTGCACTTTATTGAATATATTACCAAAATGCAGATTGTCCCAAGTTTTTAAACCTACCTCGAGCCTTATTAATTTATACCCGAAATTGTTCAAGGGGTCTCCTTCTGTGTCTTGGTTCCAATTGTTTTCAAAAAAAGGAATAAAATCATTATCTAATTACCACATATTTAGGAATCTAAAAATGTTAGGACTAGGATTATCTTTAGATATAGTGATAAGAAGGGGAATATGATCTGAGCAAGTTCTAGCTTTGTGAATAACTTTAGTTTCACTAAAGAAATCAGACCATTTGTTGTTGATGAAAAACCTGTCCAAACGTTTCCATTTAGATTTGTTAGACCAAGTATATTTAGATCCAGCAAATCCAACATCTTCAGTTCTGCATTCCCTAATCATCTCATTGAAATCATCAGTACTATTCTGACAAAAAGAAGAACAACCGAGTTTATCACCAATAGTAGTAACAACATTGAAATCACCAAATAACATCCATTCTAAGTTAGTAGAAGATATCGTTTTCAGAGTGTTCCAGAGATCAACTCTTTTGAGTCTCTGATATTTTGTAGAAACCACGTTTATAAGAAAACAATGATTAAGAGAAGAGTTCCTAAATTCAAAGTGAATACATTGATTATGGTCTATTATGACATTGATAGTGATATCATCATGCCAGAATAGCCAAATTTTATTTGAAATGATGGATTCAAATTGTTTGAAGCCAATCTTTTTAGCAATACATTCAATATTTTCACCACCAACCAGAGGTTCTTGAATGGTAACAAATTTGATATTATTTTTGTTAATTAAGTATTTAGGACTTCTAAGAGAATATTTATCTCTTATATCTCTCATATTCCATATTACACGGTTTGAATTGCTTCCATATTTCCCCTTGTTCTGGTTTTTAAACACTTTTTTGTCTTGTTTAGGAATGTTTCCTTGAATGTCACTTTTCTTGGCTTGTTTGCTCTTCTTCTCTTGTTCTGCATGAATATGGCTCTCATTTGGTATGATTATGACTGATTTTATCTGCTTCATAGTCTAGTCTTTAGTAATCTCTCTTTTTCTCTGTTGTATAAAAGGATCAGTTTCTTGTGTTTCATTTCCAAGATTTTTCTCAATATTTGGTTGAAGTTCTGTATTGTTTTTCTTGCATTGTTGAATGTTGTGTCCCATAGGATTACAGTTCTTGCAATACTGGAGGATGTTTAAGTAACTAATTTTAGCACACCATCCGTGATTTGATCCACGGCCAATCCAAACATTATTTTGATTTTTTTTCTTACATCCATCTCGATCCAGGCTAGGCAAGAATTGTGAGAAGCTCTGTTTTTATCTGGAACTTTAATGATAAGAGGATCACCTATAGATGAGAAAATATTTTTGATTATACTCTCGTTGAATAGGTGTTCATGAAGGTTTTCAATCCTGATCTAGACTGGTGTGGTCGAGAATTCTTGATTGACATTGAATTTTGTACTCCATTTCAATAAACGCATCATTGTGTTGCCAACAGTCCAAACAAACATGTTCTATATTTTGCATAAATCTGTTTTTGAGTCAAATTCAATCAATATATGTCTTGAGTCCCAAATCATGTATCTATAGTCTGCTTCAAATTTTATGGATTGAAAGAATTTGATGAGCAGATTTTATATTGGCAGCCCCTAGGAAAAATTTCATACTATTGTGAATTTTGATATAGATTTCAGTTGATCTTGGACTTTTTTCCCATATTGAATCGAGATACGGTTGGTATATGGTTCAAAGGATTGATATTGACTCTGTTTTTTGCTCTTGAGAGCTTCATCATACGTCTTATTTTGATGTTCCTTATATGTTGTAAAGTTTTGCTGACTTTCTTTGATATGTATGGTTTTGCAGGTTGTGTCTTGAAGAGTTGGAAATGACTCCATTTCTTCTTTTGGATGAGATTAAAAAGACTAATTCTCGTGAAGGTTGTATAACACTAGTGAAGGGGGAGAATAGCGGATGAAGGAAAATGATTTTCTTGATGAAGAAGGAATTGTCTTTCTTGTCAAAGTATCAATATAATTTGAAACTAATGTTGGAATTTTTATGGAAATCACCCTATATTATGTTACTTTAAAATGCTAGTATCAAATATCTCCTATAATTATATTTATATTTATGAATACTATTGTAATTTCTAGTGATGAATTTAAGAGTATTAATTTAATTTGTTTAATAGTTCATTTTTTACTATTAATTAACCGTAGAAAGGGTATTAATTTAATTTTTATAACAGTTTAATTTTTTTTCCAAAACATATTATACAGACCACTTGATTAGTCTGGTAAATATAAATACAATTATGGTTTTGGTTTTATTTTTGGAATTATAACTCAAAAGATATGTTTTTTAAAAAACAATCTAATTTTTTTTTAGAATTTAAAATACAATATTAAAAAGAGTCTATTAGGATGTTTACTTATATAGTTTGTATCAAGTATAGAAAATGATCTTATTTCGTGTAAATTCTGATTTGAATTAATGTTGGGATTTTTATGAAAATCACCCAATATTATATTATTTAAAAACAATGCTAATATCACATATATTTATATTTATATTTGTGTTTATAATCTTATTATTTTTATCTAATTTTAATATTTTAAGATTTTAAAATTCAAAAAATATCAAATAACATTTTACAATGCTTGTATAAGTATTTAATTGTTTCAAAAATAATTTTTATTTATAAATAAAATAAGATGGTTTGAATATCGTTAATTATATTATATTATAACTTATATGTAATATTTGTATTTCCTTATAACTGGTTATTTCCTTATTTTCAGTTTATTATCAAATACTCGGCTCCCATGTGTATAAATTAAGTTGGCGAAACCTATAAAAGACTATGTTTTCTTCAAAAGATAAAAAATAAAAAAATAAAAAATAAAATATGATCATTTGTAATTAAAGAGTATAATCATTTGTAATTTTCAAAGGTTCGGGTACAATACCTTTCTTATAAATTTTTACCATTTAAATTATCGTTTTAATTCTTATTTAAATAAAAAATTATAAAATATTTTTTTATATGAGGGGAGTGGGTGGAGTAAGACATGCTTGTGAACAAAGGTCATGCGCTCGAATCCTTTTACAGACGTTTTCAAGTCTATCACCTTGTGTGGTTTTGCCTTCTGGCATTGGTTTGTAAGGTATTGTCAGACTGAGGGTTTATGCGTACTCGTTGAGTAGCGGCTGCGGGTTCCCTTCGAAAAAATAATAATAAAAATATAAAATAAAAGTACTCGATTTTTTTATTTTAATAGTTTTTATTATAAAAATATATACTTATCTATGAATATGAATAAACTATTTAAACAATATTAGGATATTAGTCCTTAAAAATAAAGTAAAAGTTATTTTCATACAAATCTTAAAGACATACCTTCGCAAGTAAATTATAATAAAAAAAAATCAACAGAAAAATCAGATACAACGAGCAAACACAGACCAAGTCGTCCGAATACGTTCTGACGTGACCCATAAAACCGTCTAAGATGAAGACATGCAAGTAAAATACGTAAAAAAAAAATAGAATTGCACGTCATGATATCCAAATATCGTGGAATCTGTAGCATATGTGTGAGAGGATCTTGTGGGATAATGCGGATCCCAACCAAAATAGAATCCCTGAAAATTCTGAATTTCTTATTAGTAAACCGGCACCAACGATGGCCACGACCGGAAGAAGAGTAGGAATAAGCACTGATAGTAGCTAGGTCAATTGGTGGGAATATAACAGAATGCAAGTTTACGAGGGCACACTTCCCAAACTAGTTAAGAGAGACGACACTTTATCATAATACGATCGAAGGATTCAAAGGAGCTATTACAAATGATGCAAGTAAGAGGGGTTAAGAATTAAGGAGGTGTTAGCACGACAAAAAATCATCAAGTCATCTACAAACAAGAGGTTAGCGATTTTAAACTTATATAATTTCTAGTGGAAACCAAATGAGAAGTGTTGACTTTTTTCCTTAAGGATACTTGAGAGAACCTGAATGATGAGGACAAAAAATGAAGAAAAGAAGATTCCATTGTATAAGTCCATTTTTCCAAGAAATAAACCGAATGAATTTCCATTGAGGTTAATCAACTAAGAAGTAATAAAGATAAAATATATAATCCATTGAATCATTCGATTAAGAAATTCCAATACAAAGAGGATGTCTAGGAAGAGACGTCAACGAACATTGTCGAACAGTTTCATAAGATCAACCTTAAGAGCCACACGCAATCCTTTAAGATTGGTATGATACACGTGGAGCATATCTTAGGAAAGAATGATATTATCTTGTATATGCCGACCATGAATGAAGGCCTATTGAGAAGGGTCAATGAGGGACGACAAAGACTCTTTGATCCTGTTAGTGAGAATCTTAAAAATAACATTGAACATAACAATGTAACATGCCATAGGTCTAAACTAAGTAAGGGTGAAAAGTTTATCCAAATTTAGGAATGAAGGTGATGAGTG
Source organism: Limnanthes douglasii subsp. nivea (assembly GCA_036936605.1). Lineage (NCBI taxonomy): Eukaryota > Viridiplantae > Streptophyta > Magnoliopsida > Brassicales > Limnanthaceae > Limnanthes > Limnanthes douglasii. Next base: position 182,393,504 of record JAUPFV010000003.1, read on the forward strand.
TCTTATTCCAGCAAAAATCCATACAATTGAAACATAATAAATGGAAGAGTGCGTTATTGAAATCCAAGGAAAATATATTCTACGACGATTTGAAAAAATCAATACTAAACCCATCAAATGTGGGTTCATTGTTACTATCAATAATTAAGAGGGTTGTTTTGATCTCATCATTAGTGACTGGACGGATCATGTAGGTTTCGTTAGTTGAACTAAGATTGGAGGGGATAAAGTCATTATATCTATTATGGACTGGGTAAGTCGAAGATCTCTTAACATATAGAAGACTAGATAAATGGTTGACGAATATGTTAGTTACTCCCTTAGGATTGGAGCAAGGGAGTCGATGATGGTTATTGATCGATATAATCTTGTTCTTAGTGATTCAGGTGTGAATACTATTATATAAAAAATGGAGTTTCAATCACCTACTTTAAACGAGTTTTGCTTAGAATTCTACTTGAAAACAAACTATTCGAACGTACTAAAAAGATATAGTAGCTATAATCTCAACCTTAATAAGAGAATGATTGATGGGTTCATTAGCCACAACCTACTAGGCATGGATGAGGAGGTTATTAGTGTTGGTAACATGTTCATAAATATCAGTAAGCTCATTTTTGTAGAGACAAGAGTGAGCACTTTAAAGACGCTTTAATTTTAAAGGGATAATAGACACAATTAGATCATCGATAGGGAGATTCCAGTTTTCGAAACGATGAAAGAGTAATCTGGTTGAGACTGTCACATGTTGAAGTATCCAAAAGGCTTTTTAGAAAACTGACTTGGGATACTAAGTTAGAGGGAGATGGTTGTGCGATCAAAGGTACGAAGAAAGTCATAATGGGGGACTGAGTTGGGTAAAAGAGAATCCTAACAGTTGTTGAAAAGGACTCAATAAATTCTAGAGGAAATGGGGTCACTAGCCTGTTTGTTAGACCATGAGAATGAAAAACTAGTTGAACATAGATCATAAAGCTCACTTTAGAAGCATAAGTTGTTAAAGTCATTGACTGACGTGGTCCAAAGGTCCGAAATTTTGGTTCATTCCTATCGTTTATGAATGGTGTTAAAGTCGCCAAAAGCAACCCATGAGGTGTTTTAGAGGCGATGACGAGATGAAAATAATATCGTGCCAAATGGGGCCACGTTTAGAAAGGTCATTTAACCTATGGAAAAACGTTAGGGAGAAGATGGAGTTCTCGGTTATATAACTAATGTTTCAATCCATTACTTGAGGAGACATGTATTTTAGGGATACTCTATAGACACTATGATTCCATGCAATACATATTTTATCTAAATGATGATGATTATGATTGATTTATATTGTCAATAAGGAAACATAGAACTCATAATACCATCTGTTTTATCTTCTTTTACTTTAGTCTCTAATAAAAATAAAAATTATATGACTCAGACATACTCAGTAACATCCTTTTGACAGACTTGGTCCATCTTCTTTCCCAGGAAATAACCCGATAAGCACTTGGTAGAATTAGTTTTGTCACCATTAATAACATGAGTATGATGGACCATCACTTCATCCTTAACATACAAATGTTGAACGTTTTCCATAATCATAATAGGACGGGTTATCTTGTGGGGTTACCACAATGCTGGCGTAATTCTGAATGGTGTGAAAAAAAAACAAACAAGTAGGTATGTTCAACTATATATTATATTAATTTTAGAAAAATTATTGGTGGCAAATTACTTATCATTATAGCTGTATTTGTATTCATAGTTTTTTTTATTATCAAATGTCAAAATTTTAAAATTAAAAATCTATCAAGTAATATTTTAAAATACTCATTTAAGTGTTTTTTTCATCTCTACTTTTTAAAAATATTGTATATTATAAATAAACTAACGCAACTAGTATATAGATCGATAATAGTATGGTTTGTCATACTATATTACTTTGTAATTTATATTCATTTCCTTATAATAAAGTATGCATATATTAGAATATTTTACCAAGAAGTAACTAGTTATTTAAGTTATTTAATTTTATTATCAAATATTCAGTTTCATTTAAGTGGGTAAAATTTATAAAAATAATTATATTTAAAATATTGTTAAGAATAAAATCTTTATTAAAATGGTGATTTTCAAATCATTATCGTATATAATCTAATATTTAATATAAAATAATAATATTATTTATATTTGGTATCAAATAAGATTATAAAAATTAATACTTTTTGGAAAATATTGTGTGAGTTTTTTTTGGTATATTTTTAGTTATAATTAAAAAATAACCAAAACTACCGTTATGCTTATTTGTATGAGTAAAATCAAACAAGAATAAAAATGATGTGTTTATAATAGTATTAAAATGAAAAAATATAATTGTGAACAATGGTAAAAATGGTTCAATTAAATTCAAAGTTTTAACTTCAATTTATAGAAGTTACATATGAATCTTCTTATTTCTCCGTATTTATCTCTATCCATTGTATATTTTAAGTAATTAATATGTAGAACGAAAATGCTTTTCCATAATATTTTGGAAGAAATATGTTTCTGTGCCTTTGGTATTTGTCTCAAACCTTAGAATTTTTTTATAATTTTTTTTTTGTAAAAACTTTGTTATATGCAAGGTATGATCACTTTATACCTTAATATAAATGCAAACGTTAAATTTCTATTTTTTATCCATCTCATTTTTAATTTTAAAATAATAACAAATATTAAATAACTTTATTCTCATTTGTGGTAATAAAATAGATGAATTAATGATATTTCATGTTAGCTATAGCCTAAAATCAACTCGAGAAAAAAATTATTACATGTGGTTGAAGATGGATCACTGAAGACATTTACTAGAATAAAAATTGTTTGAATCTCTCTGTCAGAAGAGACAAGAGGAACAATTAGCCATTGCAAGCCTCTTATCATGGCTTTAAACAGTAACTCGTCCCTGGACTATCGCACTTGGTGACAGATAGTCCCTGGACTTTCAAAAGTCCGTTCGTAGTCCCTCGACTATCCAGTTTGGATAAAGTTAATCCCCTTGCAGGTGTTGACTATCAATTTTCGTGACAGATAGTCCTTCAACTATTCATTTTCAATAAATTTAGTCCTTTGACTTTATATTTTTGATAAAGTTATTCCACTTAATAAACATGCGCATGGGACTAACTTTATCCAAACTGGATAGTCGAGGGACTACCAACGGACTTTTGAAAGTCCAGGGACTATATCTCACCAAACTGGATAGTTCAGGGACTACCAACGGACTTTTGAAAGTCTAGGGACTATCTGTCACCAAAGTCGATAGTCCAGGGACGAGTTGCTGTTCAAAACCTTGTTATCACATATATGTTAATACTGCTTTTATCTCATGTGTTGGCTAGTCTGACAAAAATATGCAATCGGTTGTCAGGCACTATTATGAGTTGAACATAGTATTTTTCATATTTGAACCTCTATAAATAATGAGTGCTAAAATATTGAATCTATAATTGGATTATTAGATGAGAGAAACACTTGTGCAATTTGAAAAACAAAGCCAAAAGCTTTCGACTAAATTCGATGTATCGGGTTAACACTTGAATATACACTCTTAAATCAATAATTCATTGGTAATATGAGAGTTATTTGTAACAAATATGAGTTGTTGAGTGTTTAGTGTTTAAAGAATCCTTTTGTAACCTCATATATATAAAATCGTGTGTCTGTTTCCCGTTGATATAGGATTGTTTTACAACCCGAAAAATGTTAAATCATTTCTATGTTTGTACTCAAGTTTAATTTTTTTGTTGCTTGATTGCTTTGTTGTTTTAACGGTTCACAACTAGGTTTTTAGTATCAGCTGAAACTGTGTAGCTCTGTTTGTTCTTGTTGAAGATTCAATATTATCAATAAATTGGTTTCAGCTGAAACAGCTGCGCTCCGACTAATGTTTTCTGAAGTTTAGTTGTTGTTGGGGTCTCAATGTTGTTGATTAGTGCAAAGCATATATAATCCCTACAAAGATTTACCTAAGAATTGGTGCAGTGAGTTTGAACATTCTAGAGCAAAACCACATATAGTATCAGAGAGAAGGTTCTCACCGAGAAACTAAAAATAGCCTTCAAGATGAGTTCGACGAATTTTAACCTAGAAAGATTCAATGAGATAATGATTTCAATATCTAGAGAATTAAGATTTGAGTATTCCTAGTAAAGAATGGAGTGGTTGTTTCCATTGATGAGAAATCTGTGGATAAAGTTGACACCGAAGTTTTGTCTAAAGCTCATAGTGCCCTCATGCAAAACAAAATCATTAACCAAACAAATTAAAAATGATATAAATAATTATATTTAACAAATATTAAAAGTATGCATTATAACTTGTGTTACATTTGTCTCAGTGGCTTAACATAATTATCATTTTGTTTGGAACGACTATTATAATTTACCTGACCAACATCCTACCTCGATATGAAAGGTAGTGCGGTCGTATAATTAGACAAAAAAATAAAAATAGTCTATTATTCAAGTATCGAGCATCACTATAAAACCGAAAATACTCTTGATCTCGTGTTATGCAGCTTTTAGAGGTGATGAGTAACACATACTTAATGTTAATGCAAATGTTATTTTTGCCATCAAATATTATGCATTGGAACATGTATATCAAACAAACAAGTGTTATTTGAGTCGTCGGATCCTCTATTAGTGAATGATGACTTGGCGCAGTATATGCTTAAAAGTCTGCTAGCATTAGCATGCATCATATCTTTTTAATAAGGCGGAAATCGTACAATTATATAGTGAATCATGTAGATATTGTCAATGGTGATGGTTATCTCACCAAATTTGAAATGGAAACTGTTAGTTCATGGATGTCACGGCTCTATCTTTGTAATTAATGAGTTAAGATTCAAATTAGAAAATAGATCGATCAATCTCTCCAATAGTTGTCATTCTAAACCATAAGAACCCGACACTTGGATCTCAAACTTCAAGCTCTAAGGTTTGTCGAATGTGCGTGTAAACGTATAACCCTCTCATACAACATAAATATTTTCATGGTAAGAATAAAACGACCCAATATAAAAAAATTATGGGAGTTATTTATAAACCTAATATATCTTTAAATAATAAAAAATCTAAACTTACTTTTTCAGATTGAAAAATAATTAATTTTAATTATACGGACTCCGCCCCAATGTTTATACAGAGTCCGTCCATTCTACTTAACTTCATGAAAAACATTACATACTTCATCATGTTCATTTCCTCTCTTTCATTGTTTTATTATCAAAGTTCTAAACACTTCGACATCAAAAAATTCAAAGTTTATACGTAGCTCGTCCATTCTACTTAACCTCATTATCCAAAACTTTAACCCATCAAACGAGTTAAAACAATTAATTTACTCTACACAACCAAAACCTTTTGCTTTATCTACAAAATGGTATTAAAAAAATTTAAGATTTTCTCCCAAAACACAAAAATTTGTCTCTAAAGGCATAACCGGTTTATCTATCGGGCAGAAGTTGTCCTAGCCGTTGACGAGTTGTTTTTCCCCAAATTAGAGTCACCGAAGGTGTTGGGTATTAAAGTCACGACACTTACAAAAATTATACCACTTGGGTTAAATATTTTTGTATCCTTTTCCATTATAAAATTCTGAGAGATACTATGAATGTGTTGGTCGTGATGACTAATGAGAACAATGTAAAATTGTTTGTTGTTTTATCTTATTATACCATTTTTGATATCATTTTAATTTCTTAAGTTATTATTATTTTGAAGTTTTTGAATCTTTTTAACCTCCTAATAATAACTACAACATGTTTTCAATGGCCCTTGATGAAAATAGAGTTTACTAGCCACCAAGAGATAACTTTGTGATTATTTAGGCCAACAACAACAGTTCAACTGAATCTAATATTGATATAGTTGATGATAACATGATCCTCAATCAGTAAATATCATGTAAGTCCCTTAACCATTTATCTTCTTATGAATATTACCACTTGTAATATATGCAGTCTCAATAATGTGTCTGAACTAGTATTTAGCAATCATATAACACTTATCTAACTTGTTGAGAACAAAGTTAAATAGACCAATTTTGAGCGTATAATGCATTCATTGCTACCCATTTAGCACTTAAAAACCAACCATCTCGTCCACCCTTTAGACAGAATTTGTATTGCTTAGAACTAAACTTTCTTCAAGTTCGAACTAGGAAATATATCCCCTTAATGCATAGGTTGTAGTATAATGCATATTTCCACCAGCATTAGTTTCGGCCTCTCTGCCATGTATGGCTTCAGTGAGGCATCTGAACGACATGACCTCCGGTATGACCTTACCTTTATCTCTTTCCTCCATTCTATTAACATGTATGTTGTTTTAATTGCATTAAATACCATTCGTAAACCTGATGAACAAACTAGGAACTCAGATATTTGAAACTCATCAATCACAAACTTTAACAATTTTTATTACTCATGTGTCCTTAATCACCTTCGTCCCACGGGATTACAATAATCTTTGTAAAATAAAGAAGTCCGACCATCCTATGTCATATGTAGATTGATAGAGTACTAATAAATAACCTTTAGTAAAAACAATTCCCAAACTCATGTTAACACTATAGTAACCCTAGTACCTCAGATCATACCCCGATCATTCTTTCCTTAACCTCTCCTAGATATTTCGCCGAAAAACCATTCATATTTTTTAACATGCTAAAAACATGTCCCGAGTACTACTCGTTTGTCATTGAAATCTAGAACTTTTAAGTTTTCTGGTCTAGTATGTCAACCTTAGCTACAAAGATAAGCCAACTTCAACCCATCATCTCTTTTATTAATAAAAGAGAGTTCAGTAACATTAGTGAGAGAGTAGCTCTTGCTCAAAATCTTCTTCACCAAGCCGTTTAAAACCTTCCCAATAACCTTACTAACCTCTGCTTAGTTTAAGCTAAAACATATGTTTCAGAAAGTTTCATTTTCTTTAGCAACGCTAAAGAATCATTTTTCGAGAAAAAATCTTGCAAACACTAGCTAAATCTTGGGGACCACAATTTTTAAAATTTTCTATATTAGTATTAAGTCCTGCATATCCCGTAATAAAATTATCTTAATCCATAATCAGTAACCCTAACAGAAATATTTATTTCCACCCTCGAGAGGTTGTAAACATCTTTATCAACCACTTTACCAATCTCATAGATGAGAAATAACCTCCCTACTATAATGGGCTTAATAATATAAATAGTCTAATCACCTCTAAGCTTAATCCCACCAATAAACCCCGCCGATAATATCACATGATCTGCCTCATCACCAATGATGAAATTACAAAAGTTCTTTTTATCATTAATAATAACAAAGCCCCAAACTCGGACGACTATAACTCGTGTTTCTTCAAATCCTCGTGGTCTATGACAAGTAATGACCTTTGTTAGGAAGTTCATCACTTCTTTCTCCACAACTAAATGAACCATTCATGTAATAAAACTCTTATCATTCTAGTCCTAAAAATTGAAAACCCATATTCCCCTTTTAATTTTTGTACTATATCTAGTTGCAATATAATCTACAAGATCATCTAAAAAGTCATGGACGATAGAATAAAAGAATATATCCTCTTCTTCTTGGTTGGCTCGTCCCAGTCGACCTTCATTTCCAACCATAGTATATTGCACGATATCCTCCCTACATAGAAACTTTTTCATGGTATAGTACCAATATGAAAAGTCCTAAGACCTCCTAGAAGATTGACCTTATAAAGGCATTTTATAAAGGTTGTTGACGTCTCCTCATTGATATCTTTACACCATGAACTTCCCAAGTAAAATGACCTCATAAATCATTATGTGTATACACATGAACTCTTACTAAGTGAACATTAATGCCAACATGTTCGAATATTTCAATGATAAGAGAGGTCTATGATATAGAGACTCTATAACCCCTTTCATTTTTGTCCTCATTATGCAAGTCGTTTAGTCGTCCCAAAGAGAAAGGTTGTGACCATGGTTTTCGATTCCATTTTAAAGTTTTTCAATCTCAAAATCATCAACCTCTGGTTTGCATATGATCTCATGACAATAGTTCTATTAGTCTCATCAAAGATGGTCTTATAGAATTTTCTTCCTTATTGGGCATACGTTATAACCCTTTTAAAAGCCACATTTTTCTTTTCCGTATTAGCGAAACCGTCTGCCAATCCATCATTTGAATCCTCGACTTTGACCTAAGATCCCTTCATGTCCATTATCTTGCGGGTTCCTCTAACAATCCCAAGATTGTCTTATACGAATGTAGACCTATTTTTAATAAAATAAGCTCACACGTCAATTCTTAAACGTCGAAGCACCTTGCATACGAGGGAAAACTCCACTTAATTATTGTTGTTCTTTTTGCAAGACATATCTATTGGTACTCAATATACATTCTCCCTATAAGAGTCCTTAATAAGTCATACTAGTTATTATAATATTTCTTCTGGTCTAGCCCAAACATAAAACTCACAAATGCCAAAGTTGTATGGTATAAAGTTACATTACCATCGTTTGAGGGTGACCTTGTGATATTGGACCTTAAGGTCTGGAATGAGGTGGCCGCCCCAAAATACCTCTGGTCCACTCTCTCTAACAAATCTAGTTATATTTTGTGTGAGTAGATCAAGTATGAGAAAGTAAAAGGTGCACCAAACGTCCCTACTGGCTCTACCTCTAACTGCGGTTGGAGGAAATTCTTCAATTGAGCAATCATCGTTAATCTTTATGAATCAGAAGTAGGTAAAAATAAATCCACCTCCTTCTGGTATGATCCTCTGTAATACTTTTCTAAGAGTAAAGTGGCTGAAATCATCTCCGACGTTGTTTGGAATCAGCCTTTACAAATACGTTCATGCAACATAATCATTATTATCATCTATAAAATCAATAGCACTATAATTTACTCATTGCACCTTCTGGAAAGGAAGATATTAAGCTCGGGAAACTAAACGAGAAAAGTAATTCATTCACTGTAAATAGTACATACCATACTCTCCGTCCTTCCACCCTCGTGCCATTCGTTTATTACTTTGCTTGTCGTTTAGGGTAAGCTCTCCACTAGAGACAAACTTCTCTCTTAGGGCTACCCCACTAGACCAAACTATGTCTTTTGCAACGACTCTTCAAAGACAATTAACCATCTTATGGCTTAGTGCCTTCACCCATTTCATGTGGGAGACCTCATGTGCTAATCTCTACTCTCCCCTCCACCCATCTTGGGTATTGGTCAAGCTAGCCATATATTGCCAGCCTCTGATCCTCCCTCTACCTCCGACCTCAACCATCTTCGGCGCTCAACTTTGGTCTACAACATGTGCAAAAGAGAAATGCTAGGATTTTCATGAACACTCATTCTACTGATTATTAGGCTCTAACTTTTTTTTTCATCTATATTATTAGGCTCATGTTCAACCACTTCATATGTCTTTAGTGACATTTGAAATTATATAAATGTTTTGTTTAGTGTTAGATAGATGTTATTTTTTATGTGGGTGTCTTTTTACATACATGATTTTATGTAAATATTTATTTTATTTTTAATTTAATATTTCTTAATAAAAAGGACTATAATTAAAAAGCAAAATTATATATTATATATTACTTATACTAATGGTTTAAAAACAAAACTCAGCATATATTACTTATCTGTATTGGATCTTTAAAATTATACACATGTTCAAGCTTGGTTGTTTATAAAAGAAGAGTTAGACACCAATTGTTGATTAGGAAAATAAATTGGTGTAGTAGTTAAAAATTTGACAGGTTCTACTACACCGTAACTAATTTCAACATAATAGTGGTAATTAGTAAAATATAATATGTATATTTATATCACCCACTCCAAGTACATCAATTATGATGGAAATAAAATATAAATAAACTAAAACTATATAAAATCAAATTATAAAGCAATTACATAAAAAAAATATTGTTTTATAAAAGAAATACTATCAAGGATCATACAACTTATCACCGCACTTGCACATCCAGCGTTGAGGATAATAACCATCGGATTCACCTCCGCCTCCATTCACGGTGGCAAGTACATGCACACACGGCTTACAGCTTAAGCACTTGTTCACACATTTTGGTGGTTGACTTCGCATCCTTGCTCCATAACCTACGCTCCAATAAAAAACTTGCATAAAAAATCCATTAAAAAACAAGAAATCTTTTGCTTCTTTATTTTCATAAAAGTTAAAATCTAGATCTTAAAGTCAGAGTTATATATAAAATCGGAACTATAAAAATATATATAATCCTTACTTGATTGAGGATGGAGAAAAAGCACTGACAACATGAGAATCAAAGTAAAAACCTGTTTGTTCATATTTTTCTAGTCTAAAAAACACTAACGCTAATTCTTGAAAGAAAAAAAAGATATGTAGAAAAGAGAAGACTTTCTAGCGTAAAAAACAATAATACTTTGTCGAGTATATATATAAATAAAAAAGAAAATCTAACAAAATCATATAATTAGGATCAATTAATATATTATCTATTTTCAAATTATGTAATTTTTTATTTTTATCTTTTAACTACATTATTTATTTTTTGAGACGGCTAGAAATCACTCTATTATGTATATAATATATTTAATATTAGAATAAGTAGATTTTAGTTTATTAAAATATATCAAATCCCAGGTCACGTGAAAAAATATAATTATATTTAATAATTTTAGTATATAATTGCACCAAATCAAAAAAATTAGTATAATTATATTTTAATCAGTATAAATATAAAAAAATATATATATTTTAATTTAACTAGATTTTTTATACATGATAATTATATTCAATAAATTCATGAGACAATTATATCAAATTATATACGAACATAAATATAGAAACCAAATATTATGCTTTGAATAAATTCTTGGCATATATGATAGTTTTAATATTATAGGATAGCTTTAATATTATATTTTGATTTAACTGATTTTTTTGGTATACCATAGTTGTATTTAATAAATTAAGGATACAATTACATCAATTATATTTAAATTAATATAAATATAGAAACCAAATATTATACTTTGACTAATCATTAGTTTTTTTATTATATTTTGATTAAATCTTTATTGTATACTATAAGTCTTAGTATTATTATGTAAATATGTTTTTTATTATTATATAAATTTTGTATATAGAAAATATAGATTCAAATGTCACTAAAGACATAGGAAGTGGTTGAACACAAATATCGAAATAGAAAGATAAAACATAATTTTGTCAAATTTTTAACTATTTATTAAAACCGACAATTAGAAGGAATCACGTTATTCATTCGGCTATTTAAAGAATGATTACTATTCTTTTAGGTTTTTAGACAAAGTAATGTTTTATTCTACAAGTGTTAAATCAATTATAAGATATGTTCCTCTGAATAAACAAAATAGAATAGATATTCTTAAGTCGTAATTTATTGTTTTAACTTTTATAATTTAAATAAACAAAAATTATAAATTAAATATATTTCGATGGTCAATAATCCACAACCTCAAATCTATGACACAATGATATTTTGGTCATGGCTATACCATTTATCATGATATATTACTAATACGAAATAAAATTATAGTAAAATATATAAAATAAAAAATAAAAATTTATTAAAAAAGAACAAAATTAATATATTATGCCCATGTGATCGTAATAATAATATATTTCCTTTTTTAGAATAAGTATATAGGCTAGATTGAAGTTCTGATCCTAAAAAAACATATATTTCTAAATATCAGTTATCAATTAGGGTCTTGTTCTATACTAGATGCTTTCCGAAACTTATTCTTGAAAACTAGATTTTATTTGGGTGAGTTCTTAAGAGGTACATCAAATATATCAAAAAATTTGTTACATACAAAATATTTTCATAATTCCAATAAGTGTATAATATTTTTGATACTAACAGTATATCTAATATTCTAGATACATAGAATTAACCAAACTAAGGCCCACTAAACAATTTTTTTAAATTATTCTATATATCTTATTGGAAATAACCCATTTTATTTCCCAAATACTCTTTAGAAATTTTTTTTATTCATATATATATATATATAAGAAAATAAATCTTTGTTGATATAGAATGGTGGAAAATATGATAATTACATAAGAGAGGTCCCGAATTATACTAAAAATCGGGGCCTTGAAAGAAATAAACATTAAATTTAAAATTTAAAACAAATTTAAAGACTAACAGTATACAACGCCATTTCAACGCAAAATCAACGACCCTTCGACCATGCGAGAAGAATTAACTCAGAAAATCAGCAACAAGTCTAACTTATTTCCAAAGACAACCATATATATCTTAATCCATCATGATGTAACCCAGACCTATGCCTTTCAACTGTACAATCGCCATCAATTCATTAGGAGTATTGAGGTCTATAAATCTTTTATTTTGTTTGCTATTGAGAGTCCACTTCGCTATCCAGTCAAAGGCTTGATTTTGAGTTCTAGAGATATGGCGAATTGTCATCTTGGAATGAATAAGTTTCCTACACAGAGATTGTGGATTCAAGGTACCAAACAACATTTCCCTCAATAAGAAGATTGATGGGAACCAAGCTATCAGATTCAATATTGACTTCACTCCAAACAAAACACCTCCACTGGCCTCTCCGTTGGAAATACAAGCTCCGTCAACGTTCATTTCCAGTCTGCCAGGATCTGGAGCTAACCATTTGAGGTAACGAGGATTCATTTTTCTGTTTTCAGTTGTTTTGCATCCGAAAGTTATTCTTGCGTTAATGGCTTTAGATCAATGCTTTCTAAAAAACTTGTTAGACATATCGATTATAACATTAATCACTCTTTCAATAGCACATTTAATAGAATCATGGTTTCCTTTATTTCTAGATTTATTTTTGTTTTTCCATATTACCCAACATATGATTTGTGGGATAATATGTGTACCATGAAATTTTCTTTTGGAAAACCAGAACCACGATCTTATCATATGAGAAAGCATAATGAAACGACCTATTTTAATTTTGAAAAGAAATCCGAAATAGTTCCAAATATTTTAATATATATATATATATATATATTAGGGTTTTCAATGATACCAAAATCAATATTTCGTAATATTTGGTCCATGTTTAGATAACTATGCTTCAATAAATATCTACATTAACTTTTTCAGTATATCAGCTCCAGGTTTCGATATGTGGAGACTCATGGCATGTCGAGGTTCGGCGGTTCGTCAGCGATGGTGGTGGAGCACCATTTGTTCGATTTCCCAGCCTTGACAGCATAGTAGTTAGAACTTGCAGCTATGGAGGAAGAAGAAGAGAGAGAGCTTGTAACAAATTTTATTCTTTTTGTTTTTCTTTTTGATAATTGTACCTTCACAACACTACCATATATATAGGTAGTTGGTACAGGTTGTGAAGGAATCTTTATTGTTACAGTGGTAAACTTTGTAAATAAGAGAGTAATGTTAGATGCTGAATTTTGTACAAGAGTGTCACTAGGACCAGCATGACTTAATTACGCGTGATATATTAGAGAGAGTCATCAGCAGTGGGTCATGGGCCTTGTCTAGTGAGTGGCCCGATGGACCCTTGAGTTCAGCCCAAACGACAACTCACAAGTGAAGAGAAGTCAGTTCACTTAGGGACTCAGAACCCTAGCTGACTTCTCTTCTTCTTCTTCGTTCTTCTTCTACTGCCGGTGTGGCTGTCACCAGAGCGCCGGCAGCACCCTTAATAGATCGTTGAGGTGTATCCTTAACATCCCCCCGCAAACGAAGGGGCGAATCCGAGAGACCGAGTTTTTCTCGCAAGAAGAGAAAGCGTGCATGAGTGAGAGGCTTAGTCAGACAGTCGGCGAGTTGATCGTGGGAAGGAATATAGCGGACCTGAAGGTGACCCTGGAGAACTTGATCACGAACGAAGTGCACATCCAGCTCGATGTGCTTCGTCCGTGCATGAAACACCGGATTGGAGGCAAGGGAACTTGCCCCGAGATTATCGCACTAGAGGATCGACGGTGAAGACGGTGGAAGTTTGATCTCTGAAAGTACCGATCGCAACGACAGCAGCTCAGACGATAGATTTGCAAGAGCCCTATACTCCGATTCTGTTGACGAACGAGCCACAACATTTTGTTTCTTCGAAGACCAGGAAATTAAAGACTCGCCCAAGTAGACACAGTAGGCACCAACGCTACGTCTGTCATCTGGAGAGGAAACCCAGTCGGCATCAGAGAAACCATGGAGCTGGAGATGACTAGAAGGCTTAATGTGAAGGCCAAGCCACCTGGAGCCAGATAAGTACCTCAAAACTCTCTTTAGAGATTGCGAGTGAATTGTGTGTGGATTATGTTGATACTGACTTAACTTGTTCACTACAAAGGAAATGTTAGGCCTTGTGTGGGTGAGGTACTGAAGCGCTCCTAACAGGATTCTGTATTGTGTAGGATCGGTGAGAGGAGTGCCAGAGGAGCTAGATAGATAGACACTAGCAGCCATGGGTGTAGGACAGGGCTTGGAGAAGGACAACCCTTGAGCAGCAAGTAAGTTTACTATATATTGATGTTGAGTTAGGAAGATTCCAGTGGGGTCACGATACACCTCGATGCCTAAGAAGAGGTGAAGTGGCCTCATATCCTTGAGGGAAAATAGAGCATTAAGCTTGTGAATGAACTGTGTCAGACAGTCTGTCTGTGACCTTGTGACCAAAATGTCGTCAACGTAGACTAGAATGAGAACAATGATGGTCTTGGACACATAGTAAAATAGCGAGCAGTCAGACCTAGAGTTGGTAAAGACCCAACTCAGAAGAGTGTCTCTAAGCCTAGAGTACCATGCCCTTGGTGCCTGCTTCAGCCCATACAGGGTTTTGTGCAATTTACACACATCTGTGGGGTGCACAGAGTCTTGAAAGCCCTCAGGTTGAGTCATGTAGACATCCTCAGTCAGAAACCCATTAAGAAAGGCATTATTAATGTCAAGTTGACGTACCTGCCAGTCTTTAGATACAGCAAGAGCCAAAACAAGTCTGACAGTAGAAGGTTTTATGACTGAAGTGAATGTTTCAGAAAAATCAATGCCAGGGGTTTGATGAAACCCTTTGGCTACCAACCAGGCCTTATGCCTTTGAACAGACCCATCCAAATTATGCGTCAACTTGAAAACCCATTTGCACCCCTACAATGTTTAGATCAGGAGACCTTGGAACCAAAGACCAGGTCTTGTTAGCCATAAAAGCTTTGTATTCATTATGCATAGCAGATACCCATTCAGGATTAGAGACAGCTTCAGAGTACCTGGTAGGTTCAAGAGTAGACATAGCAGTAGTGGTTAAGTGTCCAACATAAGGGGTTTGAGGTTTGAGTGTACCATCCTGAGACCTAGTGTTCATGGTGTGAGTTTTGTGTTTGAGAGGAAAGGACTGTGTAGGTGTAGTATATGAAATGGGTAGGCAGACAGATAGATTAGGGTTAAGGTACTGATATGTATGTGGGATCTTACTATTGTCAGGATGATCAGTAGAAGGGGAATGAGTCATTTGTTGGTTGGTCAATGTATGATAATAAGTAGACTTTAAATTTGACTGACTAGGTGAGAAAGATTGTAAATATGTAGTATTAGTTTGGTTAGTTGGAGAGAGAGGGTTACCTTGAGTAGGATGAGGGGACAGTGGAGTTGTCTGACCAGAGAGAGCACCTGATGTAGTTGTAGGTAGAGAGTCACCATTAGTTGCAAGCAAACTTGGCAAACTGGGAAGCCAAGAATCATAAGAGTAATTGGGAACAGATTCAGTCTGTTGACCATAAGGGAAACCCTGTTTCATTAAAGACTACACTCCTAGAGATGTATGTCCTCCCATTTGAACCTAAACAAACATACCCCTTGTGATAATGACTGTATCCAAGGAAGACACATTTAGCTGAATGGAATTGGAATTTATGTGACTGGTATGGCCTTAGACATGGATAGCAAGCACATGCAAAAGTTTTGAGAGTAAGATAGTTAGGTGTTTTATGAAACATAACTTCATAGGGAGACTTGTTGGATAGAACAGGGGTAGGTAGTCTGTTGATCAAATAGGTAGCAGTGTCAAAGGAGTGAGACCAGTATTTGTAGGGTAAAGAGGATTGAGCTAGCAATGTCAACCCAGTCTCAACTAGGTGTCTGTGCTTGCGCTCAGCCCTTCCATTTTGGGCTGATGTGTAAGGGCATGACTTCCTAAGAATGAAACCCTGTTCTTGGGAAAAACAGAGAAGTGGTCTAAACTCCCCACCCCAATCACTTTGTACTACCTTGATAGACCTTTCAAATTGCTTTTCAACAAGTTTTTTGAAGTTTTGAAAGACAGTAAAGACCTGACTTTTAGTTTTGATAGGATAGAACCAGGTATATCTTGAGTGGTCATCAAGAAAAATGACATAGAATCTATAACCCTCTGTAGATCGGACAGGAGAAGGACCCCATACATCAGTGTGTATGAGGTCTAAGATGTTACTAGCATGATAATTGGATAAAGAAAAGGGTAAACTGTGAGACTTGCCCAACTGACAAGCCTCACAAAAACTCAATGTATTTTTCTCAATGTTTTTCAGATTACAAGTTTTCAGCACATGATCTAGAGTGTTTAGTGATGGATGGCCAAGCTTCATATGCCATCCATCCTTTAGAGAATTAGAAATAACAGACTGAGACTCAGTAACATAGACTAGTGGGGAACCATGTAGAGCCTTGTTTGCTTGTAACTTAGGGTAGCTTTCCAACCTATAGAGCCCATTCTCAGATGTCCCTCTGAGAAGAGTAGTCCATGTTCCCTTGTCCTTCACAAAGCAAACACCATCATGAAATTCAACAAAAACATTATTGCTATTAGTAAGTTGAGAAACAGAAACTAGATTCTTGTTTATTAAAGGAACATGTAGGACATTAGATAAGGAAATAGGTGTTTTGGTTAGTGATTGTAGATTGGCACTCCCAATATGTTTAATAGACAACCTTTGACCACTACCAACTAGCACTCCCTTATTACCTGAATACTCAGACTTTTGAGTCAGCAAACCTGAGTTGCCTGTGACATGATGGTTTGCTCCACTGTACCAGAGCAACTACCTCTGGGCTCATGGTTGAATAAAGCCAGCCCAAGAGTAGCTGATCTTTAGCAACCCAGTCCTCATAATCAGGGCTTTCAACTGCATTTCCTTTTGAGGCAGTGATGAACCTGACTGGACAGGATTTGTCTCTTGTAATGTAGCCTCCAAGTTTGTTTCCTTTGACTATAGGTAATACCATAGTCCTCCAAAGCAGATAGTTGTTTCTATCCAATCTGATGTTGTGATTGTTGTTGTTGTTCATTGTGTGTAGGTTCAGGTTCTTGTGGCTGCTGGAGAAGTTGATGGGGAGAACTGACCCAAGTGAGTCACTGCTCAAGGGTGGTGAATCAATGTTGGCCATTGAAGGCTTGGATAGCTCTGATACCAAGTTAGAACTTGCAGCTATGGAGGAAGAGGAAGAGAGAGAGCTTGTAACAAATTTTATTCTTTCTGTTTTTCTTTTTGATAATCGTACCTTCACAGCACTACCATATATATAGGTAGTTGGTACAGGCTGTGAAGGAATCTTTATTGTTACAGTGGTAAACTTTATAAATAAGAGAGTAATGTTAGATGCTGAATTTTGTACAAGAGTGTCACTAAGACCCGCATGACTTAATTACGTGTGATATATTAAAGAGAGTCACCAGCAGTGGGTCATGGGCCTTGTCCAATGAGTGGCCCGATGGACCCTTGAGTTCAGCCCAAACGACAACTCACAAGTGAAAAGAAGTCAGTTCACTTAGGGACTCAGAACCCTAGCTGACTTCTCTTCTTCTTCGTTCTTCTTCTACTGCCGGTGTGGCTGTCACCAGAGTACCGACAGCACCCTTAATAGATCGTTGAGGTGTATCCTTAACAATAGTCAAGGGCTCGATTTGCGCCCTCTCCAGGAGCAGATCGTGTGCGATTTTAAGGAGGAATGGACTAAGGTCGGGGTTATCCAATGACGAATCATCTGGTTTGATCGTTAAGTCATTTTTTGGCAGGTCTGAACGGAGAATGTTTGGATCGGAAAGGGGCAATGGAGGATAGTTTGGTTATAATTTTCAATCCTTATAACGAGAGAAGTAAATTATGTGAGTTGTTTGAATACCTCTGACATTTGTCTGTAATTTTTAATCTTACTAATGGGGAGAACAATTTTCGATCCTTAATGATACTCTTTTCGTAATATATTATTATCATTATTTAATAAAATACGTTATCTTAATTTATTTTTTAGTAAAGGAAATTTGAATTAAAAAATGAATAAAGTTTGAAACACTAGAGGCGCCAAAACCAATAAAAAGTGCTAAACTGAAAAAACAAAATTACAAAGACTTCATTTTCTACTTTCTTTCCTTTCTTTCAGATTCTTTCTTAAGCTAACTTCATAGATTTCCGAATAACAATTCATAACAAATTTAAAGAATGGAGAATTCTATTTCTTGCAAGGGTGAAAGACGGTGATCTGAGTCTTGAAGTGGATGCTCTGTTGAAGGTTTCCATAAAGAAACCTTCTCCTTAGGACTAGAATCCTATCGAGATGCAACTCTAGTAAAGCTTAAATCCTATATTAATAATTTCTTCCAAATTTTGAAGTCATACAAGCCTGCTTAGGAGAACAACTAAACTGAAATTATAGTAAATGAGCATTAGTAATATATGCTAGTCCAAGACTCTTCAGAATTAATATGATTTGAGGTTTGCTGGAGTTAAGTTGAATTGAAATTTTTGTCTCATTTTACACTTCAGAATCCAGCGTGCAAGCCAGTCGGTTGCTTGATTCTGGTCTTTGAGTGTGATTTAAAACCATCAATGGAGTAATTAGTCTTCTGCTGCAACTTAGAATGGAATCTAATACCCACGGGTATTTACCATGGCTAATAAAATTTACCAATAACATAGAATCAATTTATATATATCAATCTGATTCCAACTTCTATCTTTGTAGATTTTGAGACCACCAAGTAAGGCTCTTGCTTCAGCCATTAGGAGAGTGAGTTTACCATATAGGAAGCCAGCTCCAAGAAGTAAGTTACCCTTACTGTCTCTAACAATTATACCTCCGTTTGTTTCCTCATTTGATTGACAAGATGCGTTTGTGTTTAGTTTCAATCTGCCAATAGCAGGGTGATTCCATTTAAGAATAGTAGAACTCACCTTAGTTTCTATAATATGATTGAAGCAACCTAAATCTTTAGCTGTATTAAGATGTTTAAACCAATGCTTAGCTTTAAGAGAGTTACAATAGTCAAGACTAGTTAGAATCTTAATAACATCAAATATTGCCTTTTGATGAGAGACAACTTTTCCTTTAAACTTAGCTTGATTTCTGTATTTCCAAATAATGCTATAAATTATAAAAGGGATTATATGTCTTACATGATTTTTCTTGTTTGTGGACCAGAATCATATCCTAGACATGTGAATTATAGTCAGATATCTGCAAATTCGTAACTTGAAAATTTCTGCAAAATGATTCCATATAGTCCAAACAAAATCCCAAACAATAAATAAGTGGTTGGGAGATTCCTAATTCTTACAGAATTGGTATTTGGAAGCAAGAGTCATATTCTTCTTCTGCATAATAGTGTCAATACGGATTAAATTATGAATCAACTTCCAGTTTGAGAATGAGTGCTTTCTAGAAGTAAGAGAGTTCCAAATTTTACCAAAAAATTAGATTTATTGTTGTGATGTCTAATGTGTTCCCATATATCATTTAATATAAATTTACCACATTTAGAGAAGTTCCAAATAAAGATATCATCACAGTCAGTCTTAATAGTACAAGTAGTGATTCCATTCATGTCACTGGGAGATAACAATATTTAATATGATGAAGGTTCCACTGATTATTAGACCAATATGTATTAACCATTTCAGATTTGAACCATTTGTTATCATTCTTATCATCAAGAATTAACAGAGGTTTATGGTTAGACCAATTGTCTAACCAAAAGTCAGTTATACCTGAGCTAATTTTCTAGCTGATATGGGGCTCTGCATACTGTTTAATATTGTTCCAAACCATAGAGGTAGGTTTATTGTAAAATACTTGTAAGAGATGAATATTTTTTATAGTATATATTATGCATCAGATTAGCCCAAGTAGATTTTTTATTCCTGAAGTTGATCCACATTTTGTAAGATAATGAGTCTTCAATATCATAAATTTTTCTGATATTGAGACCTCCTTCCTTGAAGGGTTTACAAGCATAGCTCCATATACACCAGTGAATGTTTTGATCAGTACTGGTAGAACCCCCAAAAAATCTGTTGAAAGTTTCTTAGATTTTGTCTATTATACATATAGGAATTACATTTCTTTGCATCCACTAAATAATAATACGCATAAGAACAGATGTTATAAGAGTTAACCGCCTTGCAAATGAGAGGTGAGTAAATTCTCAGTCTTTGATCTTGTTGTTTATTTTGCTATGAAGGTTAAAGTAATTACTTGCTTTGTTATTAGTTTTGATGGTAATACCAGCTATTCAGTAGCTAAAGTACTAGTACTAGAACCAGTCTTTGCAGCAATGACACTAATTTTAAAAGGATTCATCCTAGAAGTAGTGATAACTTTCGTTTTGTCTTTGTTGATCACTTGTCCTGACACATCTTGATAAATCAAGAGAAAATTGTTAAGGGAAACTAAAGTAGATTCCTTGTTGTTAATGAAAACAAGTATAGCATCCGCAAAAGCTAGGCTATAAATGAGCATGCTAGTTCTATTTCTATATTTCATGTTTTTATTAGATTCAAAATTTTTATTAAGTCCTCTTAATAAGACTTCTTCTGCAATGATAAAGAGGCTTGGTGAGAGAGGATCACCTTGCCTCGGCCCCTTAAGAGTTTTGAAAAAACCTATGCCCTCTCAATTGACAATTATAGAGACATTAACAGAAGATATCATCTTATTAATGAGATTAATGAACCTTTTTTAGAAACCAAATTTGCTAAGACATTTAATGATGAAACAGTGAGTTATTCTGTCAAAAGCCTTACACATATCAAGCTGGATTAGAATATTCTTGTCTTTGACATTTCTATTTAAATCATGTAAAAGTTCATTGACAATCAATATGTTCTTTTAAATACAATTTCCAGGCATAAATCCACCCTGAGTATTGGAAATGATTCTAGGAAGAATTCTAGTAAGCCTATTAATGCAATTTTTCTTTTTTTTCTTTGTGATATAGTTGTGAAACAAGTTAGTGCTTCTATCTCCATCAACCGTCCAATTAGAATAGCATTTCTGAAGCCAATATAACTCTTTCATTTTGTGAACTTGAAGAAGAAGGAAATTAGTTTTAGAAAGCTCAGTCCTTGTATTAATGTTGTTTTGTTCTTGATGCTGGATTTCTAACATTTGAACCTCATCCTCGAGAGCCTGTACTTTATTGAATATATTACCAAAATACAGATGGTTCTAAGTTTTTAAACCTACCTTGAGCCTTTTTTAATTTATGTCAGAACTTCTTCAAGGAATCTCCTTCTATGTTTTGGTTCCAATTCTTTTCAACAAAATGAATAAAATCATTATCTAAAGACTCCATATTTAGGAATCTAAACTTTTTAGGACTAGGAATATCTTTAGATATAGTGATAAGAAGAGGCATGTGGTCTGAACAAGTTCTAGCTTTGTGAATAACTTTAGTTTTACTAAATAAATCAGATCATTTGTTGTTGATGAAAACCCTATCCAAACATTTCCACTTAGATTTGTTAGACCAAGTATATTTAGATCCAGCAAATCTTGCATCTTCAGTTCTGCATTCCCTAATCATCTCAATGAAATCATCAGTACTATTCTGACAAATAGAAGAACAACCCAGTTTATCATCGATAGTAGTAACAGCATTGAAATCACCAAATATCATCCATTCTAAGTTAGTAGAAGATATAGTTTTCAGAGTGTTCCATAGATCAACTCTTTTGAGTCTCTGACATTTTGTATAAACCACGGTTATAAGGAAACAATGAGTAAGACAAGAGTTCCTAACTTTAAAGTGAATACATTCATTATGGTCTATTATGACACTGGTAGTGATATCATCATGCCATAATAGCCAAATTTTATTTGAAATGTTGGGTTTAAATTGTTTGAAGCCAATTTTTTTAGCAATACATTCAATATTTTCACTACCAATAAAAGGTTCTTGAATAGCAAAACATTTGATATTGTTTTTGTTAATTAAGTACTTGGGCCTTCTAAGAGAATATTTATCTCTTATACCTCTGTTATTCCAGTTAAGAACACTAATCATTAATAAAGAGAGATGGTTTAGATTTACTTGTTCATGTGAATTGAAGTGCCCTGATGATCTTACTTTTAGTTTTCTTCTTGCCTATAGAATCGTTTATTTTCTTGTCAAATATTTCTTTGAAACTTGTGTCTTCATCTTCACTGTTGAATCCATATTCCACGGTTTAGGTTAGTGGCAACATTATATCCATATTCCACGGCTTAAATTGCTTCTATGATTTTCTATTTTTCTGGTGTTTTAAACCCTTTTTGTCTTGTTTAGGAATATTTCCTTGAATATCACTTTCTTTGGCTTCATTGCTCTTCTTTTTTTGTTCTGCATGAATATGGCTCTCATTTGGTATGATTAAGAATGATTTGATCTGCTTCATATTCTGATCTTTAGTAATCTCTCTTTTTCTCTGTTGTATACTAGGATCAGTTTCTTGTGTTTCAGTTCTAAGATTTTTCTGAGTATTTGGCTGAAGTTCTGTATTATTATTTTTGCATTGTTGAATGTTGTGTCCCAAAGGATTACAGTTCTTCCAATACTATGGAATTTTTAAGTAACTAAATTTAGCCTATCATCCTTGATTTGATCTGAAGCTAATCCAAACATCATTCTGAATATTTTTTGTTACATCGATCTCGATCCAGGCTAGGCAAGAATTATGAAAAGCTCTGTTTTTATCTAGCACTTTAATAATCAGAAGATCACCTATAGATGAGGCAATAGTTTTGATTATACTCTCGTTGAATAGGTGTTCATGAAGTTTTTCAATCCTGATTCAGACTGGTGTGATCGAGCATTCTTGATTGACATTGAATTTTTTAGTCCATTTCAATAAACGCATCATTGTGTTGCCAACAGTCCAGACAAACATGTGCCATATTTTGCATAAA
Organism: Limnanthes douglasii subsp. nivea; assembly: GCA_036936605.1. Lineage (NCBI taxonomy): Eukaryota > Viridiplantae > Streptophyta > Magnoliopsida > Brassicales > Limnanthaceae > Limnanthes > Limnanthes douglasii. The sequence continues at coordinate 182,416,721 of JAUPFV010000003.1, forward strand.
TCTTTTTTGAGTCAAATTCAATCAGTATATGCCTTGAGTCCCAAATCGTGTATGATGTAGCGAAGACTGCGAACAAACTGGTTTCTCGTCCAGGTGTCAGAATTTGGTCAAACAGGTACTCAAAGCGATGATTTCAACGAGCCCGTTAAAATTCAAAACTATGGCTTTGTCACAAAGTTTGATACCCATATTCTACCTGTAAAACCTTCGAAAATAATTTTAATATTTTGGCGTTAATTTTATTTTAAAACATTTATATAATTTCTCTTATTTGGAATTAGGGTTTTGGGTAGTGCTATATAAAGCATCATATACCCTATTTTGTTGTCAGATTTTGATTAATTAAATTTTAAGAATTATTTCTCTGAGTCTCTTTATTTCTCGAACCTAGGGTTAGGTTTTTATTGTTGCTTTATCTGCTAATATTCCGTCACACCATCAGTTGGTATCAAAGCCCAATAATTCCTGTTACGCAAATACAAGAGTCATGTTCCGGGTATCTCTTAATTTGAAGGCTATAATAGAGAACGACATCTTCCAGTCTACCTGCATAATTGGAGGAAGAATTTGCAAGTTTGTAATTGATTCAAATATCTATGAGAATCTGATTTCAGAGGATGTTGTTCAGAAACTGGCATTGAAGACTGAAGCTCTTCCATACCCGTACATACTGTCAGGATTGATAGATTACACCGAGGTAATAGTTTCTAAACACTGTCAAATTGTATTTTTTGTTGGTAATTACAAAGATATAGCATGGTGTGACGTAGTTCCTATGGACGTTTTCCATCTAGTTTTAAAACATTCATGGCGATTTAAGAGAAATTCTACTTATGATAGTAGAACAAATCGATACAGTTTTGTGAAAGATGGTATCAAGTTTATATTAGTGCCATCTAGAGTAGTGTCTCCAAAACCACCACGAGTTAAGGAGTTTCATGCTCAAATTGCACCATCTGCCGATCTTAGCTGTGATGCTAAAACTGTGTCTGAATCCGTGTTTGACAAGCCAGTCTATGATAAAAATATTTTTGAAGATGTATCTGGGTCGGTATTTGACAAACCATTCTACAATGAGTATGATGATGACTGGGATGATGAAGATCTAATTAATGTTGAGGAGAAACTTGTAGATCGAGATATTATCTCAGGCTTCAGTACACTAGACTACATCGCTTTAGAAGTTCTATTGAAGAAAGACTACAAAGTAGCAGCTTTTATTGTGGATATGTTAAAAAAGTTGACATGGAACAAGTAGGTGGAGTATGTCTTGTTACCCTTGAGTACAGTAATGCTGATGACATGGTAAAGAGGGATAAAATTGAGAAACTACTTCTTGACAAGAGCTGCAACATTCAGATTCTCACCTCTTACACCCTTATGCTGGTACCAGTTGAAATCCATGGTGAACACACCAATGTTTTTGCAGTTCTGTCAATGTTTAAACGTTCCGAATTTGAGGTCGAATTCTTCTCAACCGGGGAAGGATGATGTAGCAAAGACTACGAACAGACTGGTTTCTCGTTCAGGTATCAGAATTTGGTCAAACAGGTACTTAAATCGAAGATTTTGACGAGCCCGTAAGATTACACAAATGTGACTAGGTCACAAAGTTTGATACCTAGATTCGACCTGTAAAGACTTCGAAAATTAGTTTAAATATTTTAGTGTTAATTTTATTTATTTATTTTATTTTAAAACATGTATGTAATTTTGCTTATTTGGACTTAGAGTTTTGGTTAGTGCTATATAAATCATCTTATACCCTATTTTACCGCAAGACTTTGAATAATTAAATTTTGAGAATTATTTCTCTGAGTCTCCTTATTTCTTTAACCTAGGGTTATAGTTTTATCGTTGATTTCTCCTCTAATCTTCCGCCACACCATTAGTGTATCTATAGTCTGCTTAAAATTTTAAGGATCGAAAGAATTTGATGAGCAAATTTCGTATTGGTAGCCCTTAGGAAAATTTTCTTACTATTATGAATTTGGATATAGATTCCAGTTGATCTTGGACTTCTTTCCTATATTGAATCGAGATATAGTTTTGTTTTTCCATGATGCTATCTGGTGCAAAGGATTGATCTTGATTCTGTTTTTTGTTCTTTAGAGCTTCAATATACGTCTTGTTTTGATGTTCCTTATCTGTTGTAATTTTTTGCTGACTTTCTTTGGTATGTATCGTTTTGCACGTTGTGTCTTGAAGAGTTGGAAATGAATCCATTTGTTTTTTTGGATGAGATCTAAAGAGACTAATTCTGGTGAAGGTTGTATAGAGCTGGTGAAGGAGGAAGATAACAGATGAATGAAAAGGATTTCCTTGATGAAGAAGCAACTGTCTTTCTTTTAACAATATTAATTTAATTTGAAACTAATGTTGAAATTTTTATGGCAATCACCCTATATTATATTATTTTAAAATGCTAGTATCAAATATGTAATATAATTATATTTATATTTATGAATACTATTGAAACTTATGGCGATGAATTTAACCGGATTAATTTAATTTGTAATTTGTTTAATAGTTTTTTTTACTATTAATTAACCGTATTAAGGGTATTAATTTAATTTTTTAACAATTTAATTTTTGTCCAAAACATATTATATAGAAAACTTGTTTGATTAGTCTCGTCTATATAAATACAAGATTTTGGTTTTATTTTTGAAACTATAACTCAAAAGATACGTTTTATTTTTTAAAAAAAAATCTTATTTTTTTTAGATATTAATATACAATATTACAAAGAGGATATTAGGGTATTTACTTAAATAGTTTGTATCAAATATAGAAAATCATATTATTTCGTATAGATGCTGATTTATAACTGATGTTGAGATTTTTGTGGAAATCACCAAATATTATATTAGTTAAAAAAATTGCTACTATCAAATATCTCATATAATTATATTTATATTCGTGTTTATAATTTATTATTTTTTATCAAATTTTAATATTTTAAGATTTTAAAATTCGAAAGATATCAAATAACATTTTACAATGCTTGTATATTATTTGTTTCAAAAATAAATTTTATTTATATATAAAATAACATGGTTTTCATTAATTATATTATTTTATAACTTATATGTAATATTTCTATTTCCTTATAACTGGTTATTTACTTATTTTTCAATTTATTATCAAATATTCGGCTAAAATGTGTATAAATTAATTTGGTGAAACGTATAAAAAAGTATGTTTTCTTAAAAAAAGAAAAAAAGAAAAAATAATATATGATCATTTCATTTGTAATTTTCAAAGGTTCGGTTACCAATACCTTCCTGCTATCTTTTACCATTTAAATTATTGTTGTAATTTTTATCTTTGTAATTAATATTAAATGAAAAAATAATAAAATATTTTTTTATATGAGCCGAGCTGGTGGAGTAAAGCATGTTCGTGATCAAAGGTCATGCGTTCGAACCCCTCTACAAACGCTTTCTTAGTTTGAATCTGTTACCTTGTGTGATTTACCTTCTGGCTTTTGTTTACAGGTTATTGTCAATCTGAGGGTTTACCCGTGACTTTTTCTATTTTAGTAGTTTTCATTATAAAAAAATATTTTTTTCTATTTTGGTAGTTTTCATTATAAAAATATATATTTACTCAAACGGTTTTAGCCATATTTTTTGTCCATATTTTTTGTGTGTAAACGATAATATATAAATATGAATAAACTGTTTAAGGATATTATTCTGTAAAAATAAAATAATATTTTCATACAAATCTTAACGGCATACATTCGCAAGTAAATAAATAAAATAAAAATATCAACAGAAAATCAGATACAGCGAGCAAACAGTGACCAAGTCGTCTGAATACGTTCTGACGGGAGCTATAAAATCGTCTAAGACGGAGACCTGCAAGTAAAAGATGTAAACAAAAAAAAATTGAATTGCACGTCAGTATATCCAAATCTCATGGAATTTGTAGCATATGTCTGAGCGGATGCAGTGGGATAATGCGGATCCCAACGAAATGGAATCCCTGGAAATTCTGAATTTTTTATTAGTAAACGGCCACCAAAGATGGCCAATACCGGAAGAAGAGGAGGAATGAGCACTGATAGTATCTGGGTCAATTGGTGGGAATATAAGGGAATAAAAGTTTACGAGGGCATGCTTCCCAAACAAGTTAAGAGAGACGACATTCCATCATAATACGATTGAAGGATTCAAGGGAGCTATTATAAATGATGCAAGTAGGAGGGGTTAAGAATTAAGGAGGTGTTAGCACGACAAAAAAATCATCAAGTCATCTACAAACCATAGGTTAACGATTTTAAGCTTGTGGCATTTCCGGTGGAAACCAAATGAGAGGTGTTGACTTTTTTTCTTAAGGAGACTTGAGAGAACCTGAATGATGAGGATAAAAAAAAGGAGAGAGGATTCCCTTGTATAAGTCCCTTTTTCTAAGAAAAAAACCAATTGAATTTCCATTGAGGTTAATCAACTAAGAGGGAATAGAGATACAATATATAATCCAGTCAATCATTTGATTAAGAAATTCCAATACAAAGAGTATGTCCAAGAAAGAGACGTCAACAAACATTGTCGAACGGTTTCATAAGATTGACCTTAAGAGCCACACCCAGTCCTTTAAGATTGGTATGATACACGTGGAGCATATCTTAGGAAATAATGATTTTATCTTGTATATGTCGGCCATGAATGAAGGCCTATTGAGAGAGGTCAATGAGGGAGGGTAGAGACCCCTTGATCCTGTTAGTGAGAATCTTAAAAATGACGTTGTAGATCACAATGCAATATGCCATAGGTCTAAACTATGTAGGGGTGAAAGGTTTATCCAATTTTTCGAACGAAGATGATAAGTGTCTATTTCCAGCAAAAATCCATACGATTGAAACATAATAAATGGTGGAGTGCGTTATTGAAATCCAGGGCAATTACATTTTGATGACAATTTGAAAAAACCAATATTAAACCCATCAAATGCGGGTTCATTGTTACTATCAATACTGAAGAGGTTTGATTTGCTCTCATCATTAGTGACTGGACGGATCATGTGGGTTTTGTTAGTTGAACTAAGATTGGAGGGGATAAAGTCATTGATTCCATTATGGGCTGGGTGAGTTGAAGATCTGTTAACATCTAGAATACTAGATAAATGGTTAGCGAATATGTTAGTTACTCCCTTAGGATTGGAGCAAGGGAGTCGATGATGGTCATTGATCGATATAATATTGTTCTTAATGATGCAGGTCTTAATACTGTTATAAAAAAAATTAGAGTTTCAGTCACCTAGTTTAAGTGAGTTTTGCTTAGAATTCTACTTGAAAACAAACTATATGAACCTACTAAAAACATATACTTCTTAGTAGCTATAATCTCAGCCTTAATAAGATAAGGATTGATGGGGTCATTAGACACAACATGTTAGGCATGAAGGAGGAGGTTATTAGCGTTGGTAACATATTCATAAATATTAGTAAACTCATTTTGTTGAGGCAACAACGAGTAATTTGAAGACGCTTTAATTTTAAAGGGCTAATAGACACAATTCGACCATCGATACGGAGATTCCAGTTGTGAAACAATGAAAAAGTAATCTGCTTGAGACTGCCATATGTTGAAGTATCTAAAATGATTTTTGGAAAATTGAATTAGGATACTAAGTTGGAGGAAGATTGGTGTGTGATCAAAGGTAGGAAAAAGTCACAATGGGGGACTGAGTTGCGGAAAATAGAATCCTAACAGTTGTTGAAAATGACTCATTAAATTCTAGAGGAAATGGGGTCACTAGCATGTTTCTTAGACCATAAGAATGGAAAACTAGTTGCACAGAGATCATTAAGCTCACTTTAAAAGCATAAGTTGTTAAAGTTATTGATTGACGTTGTCTAAAGATCCGAAATTTTGGTTCATTCCTATGGTTTATGAATGGTGTTAAAGTCTCCAAAAGAAACCCATGAGATGTTGGCGAAATGAAAATAATATCATGCCAGAGGGGGCTACGATTAAAAAGGTCATTGAACCTATAGAAAACCGTTATGGAGAATATGGAGTTCTCGGTTATATAACTAATGTTGCAATCCATTATTTGAGGAGACATGTATTTTAAGGATACTCTATAGACACTATGATTCCATGAAATACAGATTTTATCTAAATGATGATGATTATGATTGGTTTTATATTGCCAAAGGAAACATACAACTCATAATACCCTCTGTTTTATCTTCTTTTACTTTAGTCTCTAGTAAAAATTAAAATTATATGGCTCAAACATACTCAATAACATCCTTTTGAAAAACTTGGTCCATCTTCTTTCTCATAAATAACCCGATAGACACTTGTATAATCAGCTTTGTCACCATTAATAATATGAATATGATGGACCAACACTTCATCCTTAACATACAGATGTTGAACATTTTCCATAATCATAGTAGGACGGGTTATCTTATGGGGTTACCACAATGCTAGCGTAATTCTGAATGGTGTAAACAAAATAACAAACGGGTATATTATATTAATTTTAGAAAAATAACAAATGGGTGACATTTTTTTTGGTGAAAAAAGACTTTAAATAAATGAAAGCGTTCATACAATTTCCTAGGGCATACCCCGATGTAATACAACAACAAAAGAGATAACAATGTCATAGACTGGAGATATGGCATAATAGAAAAAAACGTAAGCAACTCAAATATCATGCTTTGATGACTAGGTGGATGTAAGGTGACTCCAATATCAGAATGAGGAATCGAAGCTCAACGCTCTACGCCATACTGGAAAGACAATGAATCATCCGCCATACTCGAGGACAATACCTGTTTGCCTTTGACTTTGGTTACATCCGTGCAAGACCTTTTGGGTGGGGATTCCACTTCCTCGCCAAGATCCACCTCCGAGTCTTCGTTTATAGATGGAAGTCGAGATCCAATTTCCAACTCAGGAGCTATCTCAGAAGGATCTTCCTCAGAAGACGATGTCACCAAGGGAAAAGGGGAGAGTTTGATAGGGCCTTCGATGCATTGACGGGTAAGGTGCCCGAAAACCTTACAATTAGCACATTGGGGAGAGAGACCCTGATATTCAAATGCTACTGTTATGGATTTTCCTCTTATCTTGAAAGTGAGATCAGAGAGAATTGAAGGCCCTGCTTTAATCATGATACAAATGCGGGCAAAGAGAAGTTTTTTCTTTCTCTCCGTTTGGCGATCTATATACAATGGGGATCCAATGACCGATCCAATTTTGTTGAACCCCTCCGCAGTCCATAACTCATAAGGTAGATTAGATACTTTAACCCAAATTGGAATTTCCGTGAGAGGATCCTTGATAAGGGATGTTAGAGGTTCCCATAATTTCAAAATCATTAAATTGCCATCGAAATGCCAGGGGGCTTCCTCCAAAACGTTTTTAGTCCTCGCTTCATATCCAAATGTAAAGAGAAAATAACCCTCAAGAAGGGGTTTGAATTCCAAAAGCCCATATTTTTTCCAAATTGATTCCACATTTGCTTTAAGAAAAGTCAGATTGGAAGGTTTGTTGAGAAAATAACCCAAAAAACAAGCCTTCCAAGAATCCGGAGATCCTAGAGCCGAGTCATTTATAATGAATTTGTTACCCACCTTTTCCATATGACTAATTCCAATTGCCAAAGGGGAGCGGTTATCACTACGGCCCGCAACTATGCTTGCATAAGAGGAGAGAGGAGCGGATTTAGGAATCGAGTTCGAACTAGACAAACCCTTTGATACCTCCTTTTAAATTTGAGGGATATAAGGCTTAGCATGGGCCAGCTTGTATTTTCTCTCTTTTGGGCCTTTACCCACATTCCCGAAATTCTGGATTAGAGGGTGATAGCCATAGGAAGCACCACGTCCCAAAATACCCTTCCCTTTGTTTTAAGAGAACTTTCAATAGATAAAGCCCGAGTGGTCCCTATGTTAGATAAGCGTCGGCCCAAAGGTGAGGGATCCGCTGATTGGATTGATTTGGAACAAGAAAGGCCCAGATTTTATTCAATGAGACTTGGCCCATGACCGGTCTTGGATCTCTGAGCCGAAAAACCCAATTCGATAGCCAATCGCCCTGATGACAAACTAGGAAACCCTAGATTGTTGAACTGGTCTTCATCCTCTGCCAGAAACCCTGATTTTACCCCATCCATTGATCTTGGCAGAGACGAAGAAGAATCCCTAGATGGTATAGTCTGGTCTGTCATTGTCGATGATTTCTCAAATGATACTCCACCATTGGAGCGAAACAGGGTAGAGTAGATTGAGATTGGCTCCAAAGAGCTGGTGGAAGAGGCTGATTTGTTCGACGACGGTGATGCATACGCTATGATGGGAGAGCTGTCCATCATTTCAAAATAGTAAATCGAAGATAGAACATTGGAAGAGAGGGCTGGGCGAAGGGCGATGGAGTGAGGGGTATTTTGACCGAGCGCATTAGATAGAGAGATGGTGGCCGGCAGAGTGGGGTAGGGCAGTTCATTTATCGCTGCCACCAGATTTTCGTAAAAACTTAAATCAGTAGGAGGAGGGCTTCTGGTCCAGGGAGAGGAGGGGTTGAATAGAGGTGGAGAGCCCAGCATAGAGGAGGTTATTGTGAAAATGATTTGGGGGAGATTAGCATCGGCGACTTCAAGTTGAGGTAAGTAATTACTTAAATCACAGAGGGAATCATCCTAAAATATGATTGGCCCTTGGCCAGATTTCATGTGGTGTTTGGCCAAGGCTAATGCTTGTTTAACATAACTTTCATGATGAGCATAAATTCGATGAGAGGAGGAGGAGGGAGAACGGATGGATGCAGAAATGTGGTGAGTGGAGGAGGAAGGAGCAGGGATGGACATCAGGGCTAAATGGAGTATGGTTGAAGGCACTTCAGACTCAGTAGAGCAGGGGAACAAGGAAAAGGAGGAGGAGAAATTATGTGTTCTTATGGGGGAGTAAGAGGCAGTGAGTTCCAGGGGCTTGGATGGTCTCGAAGAATCACAGAGGTCCATTAGGTAAGGAGAGTAGGATATTTTGGTTTTAGAATTTGATTTGATTTCGATGGATACGAGAAGAGTATAGATAGAGGGAATAAGAAGTAGGTTCTTATAGGCTACTGGTGAGAGAGAGAAAGGAAGAGAAGAAAGACTGAGGGCTTCTGGATTTGAGGTAGCTTCCAAAATTTTCTAAGGAGGTTCAGGTTAGGTGTATCTAGGAGCAGACATAAATGTAATCCTAGAATAAAGGAGTCAAAAAGTGGAGGTTGAGACTAGGCTTAGCTGATGCAGAGAGCCAGTAGAGCTGGGAAAGGGTAAGTTTTACAATGAGAGTGGGAAAGAGAGGGAAAGAAGAACTGGGTTTAGCCAAAAGTAGGAGTGTGATGCTACCCGGGGGTTGAGAGGTCAAAAGGGTGGTTTTTGGATGGAAGTAATTACGAGGATAGACATTTCGGTTAGGGTAACTAGATGGCTGAAGAGAGCTAACTAGAAACCTTCTAGTTTTGTTAGGATAACTAAAATTGAAACTAAATCTCCTATTATGGCTTCCACGACACAACAAGAGATGAGGACCAGTCAAAAAAGAGAAGTGGAGGACATGGAAGCTTAATTTGTGACCTATACAAGGATGGATTATTGAGCATAGCAAAGGGAGGTGGAGAAAACCATTAGTCCAATGGATAAAGAAGATGGGAGAGCAGACGGGGGGCTTTTTTTTGGATGGAAACTGAATGTTGAAGGCTTGAAAGGTAGATGAGAGGAGAGCCAATGGGGATTGACAAGAAGTAGGTCTCATAACAGACGTTTGAACCTATTCCTCCATGGGTTTTGAGATGAAGTCTTGGAAGTTTTCTTGGGACCAGAGGGTTGATGCTTGAGAAGACCATCATTCTTGTCTCAATTGGAACCCAGGATGCAGAAAAGAGGTAGACATCTAGCTTGGAGAGAGTATATGATGGATAGGTGCTGATTGTGGAATGATCCACCAGGCAAGGGGAGCATCTTACGATATGCAGGGAAGAAGAGGATAAAATGCTTGAAGAACCCATTAATCAAATGGATCTTTATCCATTGATTTTAGGACTCACTAGATTACTTAGATGAACAAGTTACCGTTAGGATAGTGAGGAGAGAGGGGATAGCTTTTTTCCTTGATGAATATTTTTTTTTGGCTTGGACGTTTTTTTGGTGACATTACTTATATCATTATAACTATATTTGTATCCATAATTTTCTTTATTTTTATCAAATTTTAAATTTTTAAAATTCAAAAGCTATCAAGTAATATTTTAAAATACTCATTTAAATATTTTTTTACTTCTATTTTTAAAAATATTTTATAATATAAATAAACTAACGCAGCTAAGCTAGTATCTAGATTGATAATTTATACATAGTATATTATTTTGTAATTTATATTGAATATTTTTATTTCCTTATAATAAAGTATGCGTATATTAAATAATTTACCAAGTTATTGGTTATGTAAGTTATTTAATATTATTATCAAATATTCGGTTCCAGAATGTATAATTTAAGCCGGTAAAATTTATAAAAAAATTTATATTTCAGATATTGTTAAGAATAATTTTTTTATTAAAATGGTAATTTTCAAATCATTATCGTATAAAATCTAATATTTAATATCAAATAAGATTATTATTTATATTTGGTATCAATCAAGATTTAAAAAAATTAATACTTTTTGGAAAATATTGTGTATACTTTAGTAGTAATTGGATTTTTTTTCAAAGTCCTTATTTTTTTTAGTTATAATTAAAAAGTAACCAAAACTACCATTGTATTTATTTTTATGATAATCAAACAACAGTAAAGATGATATGTTTCTTATGGTATTAAAATAAAAATATATAATTGTGAATAATGGTATTTCTGTGTTACCATCAGAGTTTTAACTCCTATTTATAGAAGTTCCATATAACATTTCTTCAATCGCCGTATTTGTTTATATCCATTTTATATTTTAAGTAATTAATATGTAGAACGTTTCTTATTCTAAATCTATTACAAATATGTTCATTGTATATTATCACTATTTAGATATTATAGGACTTAAGTTGGAGTATAATCAAACTTAAGGATTATATAATAGTCGAATATAATATTTGTATAATGTAATCTGCGAGTCCTTCGTTGTCCATGTCTTTAGGATACCCATTATCTTTTGTGGAAGTGTGTACTTTTGAATTTCTCGATTTTCGTAGTTATGTTTTCATTTATATTTGTACCAAGGCTCTGTTTTTCATGCTGAAGTAACAATTCCAACCATGTCGGCTAGACTCTTAAAAATCTTAAAGTTTGGTTAGTTTGATTTTCCTAGTTGAACTATTATCAAACACGTCTCCAACTTAGTTTGTTTGACTTTTCCTGCCTCATTACAACCTTTTGTTGACTATAACCTCCCTTGAGAATAAAAGCTTTATTTTTTCAAAGGGAAAGAGTACATCTAACAATTAGTAGGCTGCTAGGGTGTAACCTATTTCTTCGACATATTTTTATATTTTGGTGGATATGGATGAGTAGCCCCCCTAGTCTTTGATGAAGGATAAAGTAAAGACTATCTTTAGCTTTGTCATCTAGTTACCTTCCTTGTTTTAGATTCGTACTTGAAGTTATCATGTTTCATGTCGTTAGATTCTAAGTCGTCATGTTTCAAGTCAGCATACTCTAGTTCATCATTTCTTAGGTCGGCATGCTTCAGGTCATCATGCTTCGTCTAATATCTCTGAAGTTGCTTGCCATCACTGGTGATACTGAAGGAGATTCTTGATTTGAACAAATTATTTCGTCCTAACTTTGTTTGTTATCTTGGGAGCATACTTCTTTTTGCGAAATATTATGAGGAAAACGTATTTACATCATTTCATGTTGTAGATGGGTGTACGCAAATTAGGGAAATACAGTTACTTAGGCAACATAGTTGTATTGTCTTTCTCATTGTGCGGTTTGTACATATTTGATTAGTTTTGTTAATTGCATATCGTGATGGTGTCTCCACCTCAGGGTTTGTATGGTTAACCAATGTTGTGACTTGTCTCGTTGACCAGGGCACAATATGTCTACTTTAATATCCTGATGATTATTTTACCTTAGGGTTGGTTTGGGTGCCCAATGTTTTGATATAAACCGTAAGCCAGGGCATAGTATAGGTACTTATATATCATGATGGTATTTCAACCTAAGGGTTGGTTTGGGTGCCCAACATTTCAATTTGACCTATATGTTATGGCATAATATAACTACTTACTTATCCAATGGTGTTTCCCCATTAGGTATGGGCTTTTACCAATTCATTAATTTGACCTGTAGGTCAGGGCCTCATAGGGATACTTGATATCCTGTCGGTCTAGAAACTGTGTGCATGGTTACGAAACCCTATTTTTTATCTAATCAATGTAGGCTATCTCTATCGTTATTTACATGGAGATCACTTAGTTTAAGGCCTTTATATAATGGAGATATGTTGGCATTCTATCGTGGAGATCACTTTGCGCATATCATGGAGGTCACTTGGCTTAAAACCTTTCTGTCATAGAGATGTAGATGATTTGGCTTATAGTATTTTCAGTCATCGAGATGAAGATCATTTGTCTTATAGTCTATTTTATCATGGAGATGAGTTGGCATTCTATTATGGAGATCACTTGGCGCATATCATGGAGAATAATGGCTTAAAGCCTTTCTGGCATGGAGATGAAGATTATATGGCTTATAGCATTTTTTATCATGAAAATGAAGATCACTTGGCTTATAGTATTTTCCTATCGTGGAGATGGAGATCATTCATCTTATAGCATTTTCTATCATAGAGATGGGTTGGCGTTATATTATGGAGATCACTTGCCGCATATCATGGAGATAATTTGGCTTAAAGTCTTTCGATAGTGGAGATTTAGATTATTTGGCTTATAGTATTTTGTATCATGAAGATGAAGATCGCTTGGCTTATAGCCTTTTCTGTCATAGAGATGGAGATCACTTGACTTATAGCCTTTTCTATTATGGAGATAACGATCATTTAGCTAATAGCCTTTTCAATCATAGAAATAGAGACCAGTTGGCGTATAGCTCTATTTATCATAGAGATGGGTTAAAATTTTCATTTTTTAGGGTTTATTGCATGATATTTTTTTTATCGATGACGAACTGTTGCTTATAGCCTCATATAAAATTATGCACAATCTATGTTTGTAATTACAAAAGATATTAAAGCTCTAAATATATGCAAAACAAAGAATTCTTTCTAAATGTATGCAAAGCTGATTTAAAATAGCTTTGGTGATGTTCTTGTCGTTCGTACTTATGTGTGACATAAATATAATTGTGTGAGTCAAGTATGTCATTTATCTGATGCACGGCATACAAATAATTGTGTGAATAAAGTATGACGACAAAAACACGGTGTGCATGAACATAATAATTGGGTAATATGTCGGAGCTATGCACGTAAAAATATGTTTAAGCTTACATCGACACTTAATATTATATTGGTAATAATAAACAATACTTAATTTTATTTTTATTTTTTTAATTATTAATGAATAAATTGAGTAATATAAATCGATATATTTATATAAAAGACAATAATATAGATTTATATATTGATTTAAAAAACATATAAGTTCCATAATGTTAGTAAGTAATAACTAAGATAATTATTATTATCATTATTACTCTGTATTTTTCCAGCCAACTCTCAAAGCCCAAGTTGAGAATTACGATCTAAGTGAATAATATTATTGGATTGAAAAAAAAAATCAAATTAATAAGAGAGAAGTTTAATTAGAACGAATCTATTAGAATAATATACATTTATTATAGGAAACTGAGTATAATATATTAGAAGACTGAATATAATTACATATTATTAAAGTCGACGAATAAAATAATTAATAATATTATATTAAATGAAATTATTAAAATATTATATGTTTTTGGCCATTGTAAACACAACTTCAGAATTCAATAGATCACTTTGCAAATATATTTTTTTAATTAAAATCATAACACAATTTCTTTTCCTATAAGAATCATAAACATTCTTCTATGATTGTCACTATATCTCTTATATAACCATGAGTTCCACAACACCGTGGTGTTTTGGTCCTGGCTAATCCACACGGTTCAAGGTTATGTACCTCCACGAATGCATGATTATCGTCTTCATAGATACATGATTTTCAATTTTTGTCAAAGCAAAGGTAGTCATCAAGATTGACATCCAATTCACACGAGACTTAACTTGTATTAATTTATTACATAGAGAATGCTTAGTCAACTATAGTTATGATATTCGAATAAAAATATATGTAACTTTACTTAATATAAGTTAGGATACTAATTGAGTGTATCAATTTAATGCATATGATATTCAAATATATAAATAAATTTTCCTTCAAATAAATTAGGAGATTTGACTGTATCAATTAATGTAGTTATTCTCATTGAATATGAAAAAATATGATTTGAGGGTATTTGAAGTAAATATTTGGATATTGTATTTAATTTTGAGTGGAGGGTAAAGAGATAAACAAGGTGCTAGCTATTAATAAGTAGAGAGAGAATATTCCAACCCATTAAATGTTGTTTCTTAGATTATTTATATGACAATTTCGGATCTATAGGTCAATCGGTTCGGGTTATGCGTATGGGTTAGTCTCATGAGCCCCCATGCCCAATAACATATAAAAGTGGCACACAACTAAGCCACTAGTCACCCAGCTTACTCAACATGGTTTTTGTATGAGTCTAAAATGCCTCATAAGACCAATCCGACCCACTTTTCATTCTTAGCCTCCAATGATATTTGACCTTATCATCTAACCCCCTTAGCTCTATATGAAGCATTTCAAGAGCTAACATATCTGAACAGTTTCTTATGGGTGTATTTAAAAACGATTACTATCCAAAGGTAACAAGTTTTGACTAGTTATTTTTTTGAGACACGTGTCAATTTTTTATTAGACCCACAAACTCGTTTTACCATAGGTAAAACCATCCAATCAAATGAGAGAAACGATTACACTCCTCTATAGCCCCCTAGATACTATTGTCGATTCCCATTCCATAGTAGGGCACTCAAACATTTATTAGCCTTTATATAAACTTCTTTCATTTTTTAATGTTGGTATTTCTAAAGTTAGAAAAAACTTACCTTCTAAAATCTAGATAAAGAAAGTGTTTTGCTTAAACTTTCAGTCTCTTCCAAACGAGATTTCCATTTCCCCTTCCATATTGGCCATCGTAAATCACCTTTTATGACGTTTTTTTGGGTTCTTATGTTTACAGCAAACAACGCTCTAACCAAAGGCGGTTGGCTTAATTTATCTAAATTAGAAAAGGAGAAAAATAAAGCAAGAGTTATTGTTGGGTTACATATATCTTCGGGAATTTGTTTTGTAACTCAGTCTACTGAGTACGGAGGGGCTTATCCTTACAACAAACATCACATTCCTTTTGAACCTACCTCGATTACCTAGTCGTTTATGCCACCCGACCACTCTCCTCGTAGAATTAGATCATCCCAATCCCGCGGGGCCACCAGCTGGCGAAAAGTTTCTACCTTCAAAACCATGGGGCCGGATAGCGATGAGAATACTCCCTGGATAGTTACTAGGATTTCTATAGCCAAAATCAAATCTTCTACAAAAACTGATCCAACAGACCACCCTACACACATTAGTAATCTTTTACCACAAATTCCGATCATGGGGGAAGATACTATTACTTATGAAACCGAGCTCTCATTAAAACACATCATGTGAGAAAAACTAACAACTCTAGCAATTGAATCTTCTCGTCCCAAAGAAGGAAATATTGAGGCTTAACCCACTGGGCCTTTAGAGTCGAGGCCACAGGTCATGGAAGATACCACTACTCTCGCAATTGAGCTCCTATTAGAACCAAATATGGAAGAAAAACTATCAACTCTAACAATTGAATCTTCTCGTCCCGAAGAAGGAAATATTGAGGCTCAACCCACGGGGCCTTCAAAGTCGAGACCACAGGTCATGGAAGAAAATATGAAAGAAAGTGACAGGGATTCCCCTCTTGAGATATCTAGTCAAACTGGGCAAACTCCGAGGCTATCGGAGAAACAGAATCAGAAAGACTCGAAAGATAGTGATGACCATCGCAAAGGCCAAGCCCAAAAATGAGAATCCAAACATTTTCCTTCCTCTCTGGTGGAGCGTGCCAGACCTAACTTTGCCAAGGGTAGTGTTAAATACCTAATATCCTTGCAAAACATTTCCTATGTGTATCTCTATCATTCCAAAATATAGGGAATATTAGCCAAATAGAGGTTTTCAGATTCGGTTAGAGTGAGGCTGCCCCAACCCGAAGAGACTCTGATGAACTATGGGGCTAGAGAGTTAGTACTCTACACCGATGTGCTTAATTGGGGCCTCCGGTTTCCCTTAGAACCTAAGATAGTAAGGTACTTACGCCTGGTCAGGTTGTGTCCAAGCCAAGCTCACCCAAATTTCGGTTCTCTCTAATGGCATGCATTATAACCTCAATACTTTTTAAATTTTCGATGCCCATGAAGTAACTGGCTGCTATAGCAGGTCTATCTCACAATAGTTATATACCTTTTTATTATTTTAATATGAGGAATAATTACAAAGTGGTAGATGGCCTTTTGGAAACAGACAAGATTTAGAAAACCCAATTTTTATTCATCTCTGGTCATTGGAAAAATAGCAGGAAGATCTCGTCTAAATAAAATCCGAGCCAACTTACAAGGCATTGGAAAAGCACACATAAGTCTTCTTGTGCTTATTTTATATTTATATTATTATTTTTGTTATATTTCCTTTGTTTCCAATAAAATTGTTTCTTTATGCCTGCCATTTTGAAGCCCTTCCTGTAACATTTGGATTCTTGAAAAGTGACTTTTACGAAACTGAATCAATGGGTCCATGAAAAATGGTCCGATGAGTTCCAAAATTTATTTACCATTGGCAACTTTGTCAGATATCATCTTTGGAGGACCAACCCCATTTGGGAACAATCTTGGGAGCAATTCACCATTCGTCTTTGAGCTATTGAAATCCTAAATAGACTGAGGCAACTGATGGAAAATTATGCATGTCGGCCAGGAATAGAGTTCTCAACCACAAGAACAAGGACAAAAAAGAATTAGAGGCCATCTCAGTTTGTTGATGTGGTTAGAAGTGATAGGCAGCCATATGAGATAGACATAGACTTTTTGGAGGCCATTGCTGGCATTTCTGAAGAGGTTAAGGTGCCATCAGAATCCCCTGTTCTCAAGAAGAAGAAAAAAGACACAAAATAGGTCAACAAGATAGTGATAAGAGAGAGAAGAAAAATAAGAATACTTCGATTAGGTCAGAGATTATACTTTATCCAGAAGTTCCCCCACCAACCATCTCAGTTGTTGTTCCTCCTCCTATAACTACGGTATCTGATCCCCCTTCTTCATTACTCCCCTAATTTGATATGCCATTTTTTTGGAGATGGTGATCAAATGGAAGACATCGGGAACTTCAATTTTAATGTTTTTTACTCTATCTTTTATGAATCTACCAGAACTGCAACTGTTGTGGTATATGATGAGGTTCATTTCGAAGTTTCAAAGGAGAATGATGAATGCTATTTTGGCTTATGTGAGGCCAATCATTGAATTGGAGAGACAAGTAAGGTCTCAAGTTGAAGAAATCACTTCTCTTTGGAATGAGAACTAGAGTCTAGAGAATTTAGTTGAGGAATAAAAAGGCAAGGTCGAAAGTCTAAACGGAGAGGTGAAGTCCATTAAAGATAAGCTAGTTCAAGTGAAATCCAATCATGGTAATTCAAAATCTGACTATAACGATTTGTAGTCATCTACTTCCGAGGAAATTACTTCATTGGGGAATCATTATTGTGATGACCAAGCTACCATTAAGCGTTTGTCAGATGAAGTTGTGCATGCATATGCGGAAAAAATGAAAGATTCTTTGCAAGAGAGGGATGATTCAGTCAACTGACATGTGGGGACATGTGCCAACTGACCTGCTACCTCACCATGATATGCCGTTAGCTGACTAATTTGGTATTTCTAATGATTCATGGAAATACGGTTCCGAAGAGAAGGACTCTGATGGTGAGAGTCCAGAAGGAAAAGAATAAGGAAATATCGATGGGAACGAGCCTTGAGGCCAATATGATTTAATATTTTTGTTTGAAAGTAAGCCCTTGATGTATGCAAGGCATTTTTTTGTGCAAGTCATTGGCATGGCCAAAGCATCTTGTAATCTCCTCATTAGATTTCGTTGAGCCTTTGGATTAATCAAGACACTTTATATTATCTATCATTTTATCAACTTATTTATTTATTCATACATTTTTACTTATCCGAATACAATTAAATTTAAAGCATTGTTCATCCAAGAGTAATAAAAACATGCACTTAAGTCATTCGAATGTAATCTACTCAAAGGCAATAACAACCTATGATACCCACGCCATTTGAAGGTATTCCATTCGAAGGCAACAAAAAATTAATCCACCTGAGCCATTCGAGGGTAATATATTATGTTAAGGACACCTTCACCAGCTACTAAGATCAGGACAAGTCCAAGCAGAGGGAAATAATGTAAAGATACTAAAGAATATCAAACCAAATCAGTCTTTATGAAATTAAGACGACGCGCAAGTAATATGTCGACGCGTACTCGATGTAGAATAGATAAGGTCAAACCAAGTGGTATAGATATCCTAGGAGGATCACCAACAAACTAGCATACCAGTTCACAAAGAATAACCGAGTTGAGGTGTAATCGAGAAGAGGTAGCGCATGAAGATACAACGAACCGAGCAACTTACTGAATAGATTCGAAAGGAAACCGAGCAAAATCCATAATCAAAGATGAATACAATCAGGCCTTTACCAGGCAAGGATAAAGCTGAGCAGCGGTTATAACCGAGCAGATGTAGCCATCAAGGTGATGTGTAACAGCGAAACCGATCAAGCTCGGTATGAAGACAATCAACTAAGTAAAGGGTTATAACTAAATCAACGATAGTTGACTAGTCAAACCACGTAACACACGAGGACTAGAGTAATGACCATAATTTTAGGCCCATTATCATTAATAATGGTCTAAGTGAATGATTAGTAGAATCACGTAATAAATACCAGTTTAAAACTACTGTGGAAGAGTATAAATAGGCAAACCATCTGTAAAAGATATATCTTTCCTTCCTTGATCAATAAAATTTCTACTTGGCATTATATTTGTTATATTTTTCCATAACAAATTTGGAGCCGTCTATGGTAACTTATAACAAAAAATACAGCAGTGAGATTCTTTAACCATGGTAGTAACGCGATCAGGGATAGAAAATGAAATTTTAGAGCGGAATAAGGCGACAGATCACCGGATAATTGCAGTGGATCAAGTGGATGAGCATATTCGATTTCCTCCTTTCATGATCACAAATCCAGAAATTGTGGAGGTAACCAATATTGAAGTAGGACCCCAAGGTGGTCTATCGCTGGTTTCCATCGAGCCAGAAAACATACCACCCGCATTTGTAAACATTACGGATACCATTTTGCAGGAAGTAGTGGCTAGTAACCCAACGATCAAACCAACAGTCCTACAGCTGGAGCAGCACCTTCAATACCTATAGTCGGAACAACAGAGGGTTGCATACAACTGCGACTCTAGGGAGCAGGAAACAAAAGCTACCATAGCTGAGCTGAATGACGCCCTGCATGCTTTAACTGCCAATTGGGGCATCATTCGGGGTTGATGTCTGCCGCGCTAAATGAGGGGATCGTTATTCCAAACGCGAGGAGAAATGAGAAGGAGAAAGAAGTGGAAAAAGATGGTCCAAGAGACAAGAATCGCGACAAGATATGCAACCACATGCTCCAAAGAAGGCTCGCGAGAATGAGGAAGTGCAGCATGAACAAGTCTGCCCAAGGATGTCCATCTACGTCCTTAAGGAGTCTACGTTCATGCAAACAATCCTTGAATCCCAGCTCCTCATAAAATTCGACATATTCATAATGGAAGCGTATGTCGGTATATGGGATCTGGAGATGCACTTAGAGCAGTTTTACAACATGATGATGGTGTTTAACCCGAACGATGCCATGCTCTGCCGAGCCTTATCCATGACTTTTAAAGGTAACACCACAGATTGGTTTAGTAGTCTACCTAAGGGATCTATTTATGACTTCACATGATTATGGAAAGCCTTACGGGAAAGATTTGTGGGCAATAAAGAACTCTGACGCGAAAAAGACTTTATCATGGACCTCTACTAAAGAAGAGGTGAGTCACTAAAAAATTATATTAAGCGTTTTGTACATACGATGTATGCGTTCTAGATTTAGAGGATAATATGGTTGTCGTATCCCACAAGAGAGGCCTTGACCGATGGGGAGAGCTGTATGCCGACCTAATCAAATTTCTGGTGGAGAAGATGGGAGATTTGGTAGCTCGAGCACATCAATTCATCAGGGTATATGATGCTAAAAAAGGTGATTCTCTAGAAAGACATGTCTCATACCCCAAATGAGGTTTGTACGACTAGAAAAAAATAGATGACGGGCGTTGCCGTGATGGCGTTCATCGCCCAACGCATTATGAAAACCCATCTAGGCTTAAATCAGGAGATAATCCCTTGACCATTCCGTTTTCTTTCATTTAGTGCTTCGAGTTTAAAATCAGCGGTGATTTTAAACTCGAGCGACTAAACAAAAGAAAACGAGATAATGGTGAGCTCATCCAGTTTGTTAAACAGCAAGATCTCCATCGCCAACCCAAGTAGAGGGATGAACTCCTCAACCTATGAGCAGAGACCTTATGAAGATAAACGAATAGATATAAAAAAGAAAAAGTGACTGTTTACCATCACTGGGGGGAAACGTTGCCGAGCAACAACTCTAAGTCTAATAAAAGGGAAAAAACCGACAACGAAGTACAGGCAGTCGAGACCGCATCCTACCACAATTATCGATACCTGGTCACAGATTTTACGTTCAACGATAATGATTTGCCCAGGGTTGTCATACCACATGATGATACATTAACGTTAAATCTGGACATCCGAGAAGTTATGGTTACTAAGGTCTTAATCGATGGAGGCAGCTCAGCTAATATTATCTTCAAAGCCATTTATGATCGCATATAGGAATTTCCACCTTATAAACCCACCCAACTTACTCTGGTATGATATGAAGGCAAGGCGTCTCAATACGTGGGGGTGGTCGAGTTTATGGTCAATGTAGGCTATGGGGCCACTACGAAGGAACTTAAGACGCTATTCATGATCTCTAATCCCCCTAGCTCTTACCACGCGATCATTAGAGATCGTGGTTGCATTGGATGGAGGCCATCCCGCGCACTTTCCGACAATGTATCAAGTACCCAGTTGGGAACGCAGTAGGCATCATAAAAGGCAGCCAACGAACTAGTAGAACTTGTTATGTAGTTACCGTTGATCCAACCAACCTCTATAATAGAAATTAACTGGAAATAGGACGCACGGAGAATAATGCACAACGCTTCCCTCTCCTGATCCTATGGACGACCCAAGAGAAACGAAGCAGCCCAATACAGACCCTATAAATTCAGTTGAAGAGCTGGTGGATGAGGGTTGCACCTTGCGACTAGGTAACAATTTGAATCCCACTTTTAAACAATTGTTAATCGACCTATTAGGAAGAAATTTGGATACTTTTGCTTGGAACGCTAGTGATATCTCAAGGGTAGACTCGTCTATAATTTTCGACGAATTAGCGATTGATGCATATGTCAAGCCCGTCTGACAGAAGCAGCATTCACTTTCTGCTGAAAAACAAGCAGTCATAAGTGTTGAGGTGGACAAGCTATCTCGGCTCGGGCATTTAAGTCGTGCTCGGTTTCCTGTATGGGTCGCAAACCCAATGTTAGTCAAGAAGAAAGAGGGGAAATGGTGCATGTGCGTCGACTTCACATATTTGAATCAGGCTTGCCCCAAGGACGTTTCCCTCTGCCTCGTGTCGATCAGTTGGTAGACTCAGCATCAGGGTGCGAGTTTTTATTATTCATGGATGCGTACTCAGGCTATAATTAGATCTGTCTCAATCCATCTGACGAGGAGCATACAAGATTCCAAACCGAGCGTGACCTCTACTGCTACACTATGATGTCGTTCGGCTTGAAGAACGATAATTCCATATACAAGTATCTTATGAGTCACATAATCAAATATCATCTCAGACAACACATAAAGTTGTATATTGATGATATGGTCGTGAAACATACACGACAAATAAACAGCTCAAGGTACTCCAAACTGTGTTTCACCTCCTACGCCAATTCAATTTAAAGCTCAACCCTTTGAAATGCTCTTTCAGGGTCCGGAGTGGTAAATTTCTGGGATATATAGTGAGTAAGAAGGGCATCGAAACCGACCCTACTCAATTCCAAGCAGTCATCCAAATGGCACCACCGAGGAACCTAAAAGAGATCCAATGTCTAATGGATCACCTACCACCGTTGTCTCATTTCATATCAAGAGCCTTTGACAAAAGTAACCCTTTTTTCGAAGTGCTCTGTGGTGCTAAAATTTTTGCATGGACCGAAGAGTGCAATATGTCTTTCGAGGCATTGAAGAACTACCTCACATCACCAGACATATTGTTTGCTCCTGTGGCAGGTGAGCCATTGTTTTTATAGTTGTATGTTTCATCTTTCTCAGTTAGTGCACTGTTAGTAAGGAAGTCGAATGGTGTACAATGATCCATTTACTACACCAGTAAAATGTTAATCGATACAGAGACTCATTATCTCAACCTGGAGAAGCTCGCACTGGGTCTAATAATTTTCGCTCGGAAGATGCGCCCTTACTTTCAAGGGAATATAATCATTGTCCGCACATCATTCCCCCTAAAAGTATGGTACAAAAATCGGATGCATCTGGCATATTGAATAAGTGAAGCATCGAGTTTGGGGAGTATGACATCAAGTTTGAACCATGTATGGAAATTAAGGGACAATCCGTTGCTGATTTCCTGACAAAATTCTCCTCGCCTCGAGATGTATCTTCTCAAGTTGAGCCATCACCTGCGACTAAGTAGATGGATTTGACACTTAAAACTGATAGGTCATCGTGCACTTGAGGATGATGTGTTGGTGTCATCTTAAAGCTACCTACATGTGAGGAAGTTTGCCAAGCCATCCATTTGACTTCCTGGTAACCAACAACGCATGAAAATATGAGGTCATAATTTTGTGGTATAAAGCTAACATTAATATGTAGGACTCAAATTCTTTGCATCCATTCAGACTCCTAGTTGGTTATCCATTAAGCTAATGGTACCTATGAGATGGGATCCACGGATATCTGATAGTACTCGAGGAATATGAGTCCAAATTCGCAAAAGTGATCTATGATCAAGTGCCTAGCCTGGACAACTATGCAGCCGATGCCTTGGCCAAAACCGCCACCTTAGGAGAACATTCCTTTATCCTTACACGACAACTTTCAACCACTAGAACTTTTACTTAGAGTGATACTGCCTGCACGGTCGAGGACACCATAGATTGAAGACAACCTTATTTGTTATACCTCCAATCAGGCACCCTGCCGGCCGATAAGTCTGTCGCCTGGTCACTCCAACTACTAGCAGCCAAGTACTGCATCTTAGACAATGTCTTGTATCTGAAAACTGGAAAGTGACCGTTTCTCTTCTGCCTCAATCAATCAGAAGCTACCTTAGTTCTGTACGATCTACATAGTAGATATATCGTGGCGTATTGTGGATATTGCAGCCTTATTCATCGTTTTCTTTTAGCCAAATAATACTGGCCGGAATTGGCTAACGATGTTGAACGACTTGTTGAACAATGCCATCAATGTCAGCAATTCTCCAACATTAGTCGTCTTCAAGTGAGCCGATACAAGCCGTCGCAATTCCTTGTCATTTGGATAAATGAGGCATCGATCTAGTCGGTCCACTCCCTATGACAACAAGGAAGCGTCAATATTTGGGTATAGCGGTGGACTACATTACTAAATGGGTAGAGGCAAAAGCTCTTTCCCGCACTCGAGCCAATTAAATTTGAGATTTATTTCACCATCAAATTTTGTCTCAGTTTGAATCCCTCGAATCTTGATGACAGACAATGGCCCCCAGTTCCAAAATATTGTTGTCACAATATTTTGCAAGTATTATGGGATCAACTAACACTTCTCCACACCTTACTACCCCGAGGAAAACAGATAGATAGAAGTCACCAACCGAATCGTGCTAGATGGGATAAAAAAGAAGCTTGAATGATGCAAAGGAAAATGGCCAGATAAACTAACCAAGGTCTTATGGCCTTACCGAACTAGCCCACAAACCACGATAGGAAAAACCCATTTCACTCTCGTTTATGGCATTGAGGTCGTTGTGCCAACAGAAATTACTATCGCAGGCCACCGGATCACCACCTATGATGAAGTTAGTAATATTTTTGACTGAGCGATTAGTATAAACCTTATAAAGGAGTGACGTGATCAAGAATGCATGCGAGCTGAGTATTACCGGATCATAATAAGAGACTACTTCAATGCTCGACTTAAGCCTCGATGTCTGAAAGTAGGGGACACGATTATGCAGAATATTTTCCAAGGGTCAGGCGATAATGCTACCAGTTAAGTAAGCCCAAATTGGGAGGGGCCTTACATTGTCCTCTCTAAGGGAAACAATGCAGCATACTGCATCGCCAATATAGAGGGCAACACCCTAAAATACACTTGGAATATAAACCATTTAAAATTTTATAACTAAGATTTATAATTTAGTATGTGCTCGGCGCAGGAGGGTTTTTTTAATAAAGCATCATACTTAAATTTTATTTCAATGAAATGTCATCGTTTTCGCCAACTCGTGTGTTTGTTTATTATGCTCTCACCATCCTTACAACTGGGAACATGTCAATGACCACGCTTTTAGGCTACGCAAGGGGCCGTACTGAGCCTATACCATTTGAGTCAATACATATGAATGGGCTAATTGGCCACACATACAGGCTACGTAAGGGTCATACGGAGCCAAATACCTTGTACCAGTATTAATAAGCGAACTAATCAAGTATCAAGTCCTCTTTTTTGGGGTCACGCAATTGGTCGAAACGGTTGTGCCGCGAATAAGTTGGGGAGAAAATCTCCCTCAAAGCTATATAATGAGCCATACTGAGCTCGACCTTGTAAGGATCTCCTATAGCATGATATAATTTACAAACACACATATATCCATTAACGTCAAACTCCAATAAGACATGTTTAATAAACACTAAATTTAGTCAACATTGATATCTCCAAAAAATGTACACAACATGAATCACGGTTCACATATGCATCGTATCAAAACCACATCTCCTAAGGGTAAACTATAAAAATTATTTAAAGTAATCCTTACTTACAAACAAAAACACTAAGCATCAAGAATATTAAAAAGGGATTCAACCCTAGTCGTGTCAATACCAACTGGTGGGTTGACCACTAGCCATGGCTTTGAGCCCTCTGCAACTATCTTAGTGGATCCCTCGCCCAATTCTTTCTGCTAAGATACCACCACAGGAAGGACCTTCCCCTTCCACTGGTCCTCGCTTTACAATAGCAACAAATTTCTCCAAAGATCCCAACTTCATGCTCGGATTCAGCTTTAGTAGCTCTACTAATGTTTCATGTTGATTATTTTCCATCATCCCCATGGCCACCTCCATCACCTGCCTTTTATTTTATTTTAAACCCGCCTCCACCTTCCTCAAAAATTCCCTACATTGTTGTTTAATCTTCATCTCCAGATTGCTAACAATTGCCTTCAGCTTTCCATTCTCCAAGGTTAACCCCGCAATGCAATCGACCTACTTTGTCATTCTTTAAGCCTGAGCCATGTTTTGCGCCAGCAGACCAGCATTCTGCGACATCTGATCATCGTTCCTCTTGATATGAAAATTATTATGC
The DNA here is from genome assembly GCA_036936605.1 of Limnanthes douglasii subsp. nivea. Taxonomy (NCBI): domain Eukaryota; kingdom Viridiplantae; phylum Streptophyta; class Magnoliopsida; order Brassicales; family Limnanthaceae; genus Limnanthes; species Limnanthes douglasii. The sequence continues at coordinate 182,442,671 of JAUPFV010000003.1, forward strand.
GACATCAACGTGGCACTACCGGTGGTTAGCTCTTTGCATTTCGCCTCACGAGCATCCTGAGCACCCTTAACAGAGGTTAACTCGAGAAGCATCCCCTTGTTTTCCTAAGCCGCTTTATCATTGCGTGCCTTGGCCGACCCATACGCATTCATAAATTGAGCAAGTTTGGTGGTCAAGCCTTGCACCGACCCAAAAACATAGTGTCAAGTTTTTCTTTCTGCATCACCTAGTAGTCAACGATCGATATACGTCGGTAAGATAGTACGATAGTTATGATGTATCTCCATCCATAAAAAGGTAAGATTTCTGAAAGTTTTCTTTAGAGTAGCACCTTACAAGTTGAACATAAATGTTAGCCCAGTTTACCTTAATCGCAAGCTCTAACTGCCTCTATAATATTTCGCTGATCGATATGTTGTCATAAAACGATAACTCTAGACACCGTTTGAGCTGTTCAAACATAAGCATGGATGGGGGCGGCATCTCAATAGTTAGAGGAGGAAAATCATTAATAAATTTCCCACTTTGAGCAACCTCATGTGATTTTTCTTTTGAGGAGGCAAGCTCTTGCCTCACGATATTCACAAATGAAGACCCCGATCTCGCTCCTTGTACAAAGTTGATGTAGGATGTTTGAATACCTACACCCTTAACAAAGTTCTCCATTCTCCGAGCTATGTCCTTAGGAATTACTTTCAGCTGTTCTGCCACCCTTGTACTTTCTCCATCGGGATTTAACTGGCCCCCCATCTAGGCATCATCCAACAGTATTACCTCAGACGATTTCCTTTTATTTTGATCCACGTCTAGGACAGATGCCTCAATGGTTTTGCTTTTTAATGCATGACCTTCAGGTTGTTCCTCTTCATCCACTAAACTAAGTTTATGTTTCAATAACGGAACAAAATTTACAATAAGACGGTATCTCTTCAAAGGAACATATTCTTCTTCCTTCGTTTCTTCATCCTCATCTCGAGCACGACGAAGACGTTCCTTCACTACTTCATCCTTACATTGTGCAACACTCTCTTCTTTCGGGATGTTATCCCCCAGATCTTGAATGGTAAGTATCTCTCCTTCTTTCTTACCCTACTCTTGAGGGGGCGATGCATCTTCCACATCTTTGGATTTTCGACTTTGGGGTACCACCAACCAGAACCCCGCGCAGTTACGATCCCGATACCTCTGCTCCATCAACACCCGTAATCACTTTGTTGTAGCTAATTCTCCATTCCCAACCATTCTTAACTTCCCGTCTTGTATAATCTCCAACTCAAGAACACGCCAAAGCACCAATCTTAAATAATTTATCTGAGTGAACAAGCGTGCGGCTTCCTGACCTCATGTTGTATATGCTAAAGCTGATAATTTAATCAAATGATTTACAACCTGCTTTGACAGTCCCTCTTTGCACCACTATTGATGCTTCCTTTCATCTGCAAGCATAAAAGTATGCTTTAAGTTTATCTTGGCATTTTCAGTAAAATAACTGAACAAACATTATACAGTTCTTCTTACTTACACTTAGATTTCCACCATCTTTCTAACTAGAGGTTCATCTTGGAACTTTCATGCTCCTAATTTCCTGACACAAACATAAAAGTATGCTTCAAAGAAATTCGACTATTCTACTGGCTTCCGTCTATTGGGTATAAAAAAAGGACTTAGCCAACTTGGCTTCATCCACCACAACCAGTAAGTCTGCCAGTAACACTGAAATACCTAGTAAACGGGAGCTCAGTATTACGCTAAGGAATACCATTCATCCATTTGTAGCTAACTGTGTCGGAAAAATACCTATAAAACAAAAAACAAAATCACGAATCAGAGTGGGTAGTGGAAACGGCAAGCCCCAGTCAAACACGGTGGTAGAAATATATGACTCATTCTCATTTCCCTGATACGGTTGTTCTCCAAAAACTGGTACCTTCACTATTACATCACTAGCTACCCCATACCTAGCCCTAAATTCTTGCAAGCCATATTCGGTAAGATACCCATATTGTAGTGTCAATCGAGCAAAATACTCCTCCAAGAAAGAAAGATCCTCAAATTCTGATCCTATTACTTCACCGGTTACAACGCCTAATTTTTCTTTCTTATTCCCATCCTTTTTTGGCGCCATCACGGTTACTAGAACGGCTGCAATGAGCCAATACGACATATCAGAGCATACAAATCGCAGGACAACTCCGACAAACAATACTACAGTAAATTGGTTTTTTCAAAAACCCAAAGTAAATTAGGGCTAGCGCATCTCCAGCATGCTAGGGTTACCCCAATACAAAGATATTACTAACAATCGTAAGAAATTGATAAGCAATTATCACGAAAACGTACCTTATTACCAGCGATGATTATAGCAGCTAGTAAAGAGCGAAGAGTTCTCGCTTTTGCGAGTGCTCTAATTTCCCCTTACAAGTCTAAATTTAACGTTCCAAATAATGAAAATTTGGCATCAATTAAGAAAACTATTTCTCAATGCAATCGATTGTCTACTACGCACGTGATTGAATATCAGTTGTCTTCCATATTAACTAAGCAAGCACGTTACGCACAAACCAAGCGCCATATTATAACGAAACGACTTCATGTTTCAGAGTTCTCAAATCACGTCCACGTTCTTTTTATTTCCATGTGTCACGTTACCAATGACACCTACTCATTTTCAAGTGAATAATATGGTAATACAAGGTCCACATGGAAAATAATTAAAACGAGACTTTGCACATCTCGTCTACACTGAAAATTGTTATTTCACCGATTAATATCTTCAATATACAATCGATGAACTAGGGAAGATGCCTGATGAGGATGCCTTCACGAGCTACTAAGATCAGGCAAAGTTCAAACACAGGGGAATAATACAAAGATACTAAAGAATATCAAACCAAAAGGAAACTACCAGATAAACTACCAGACCAGTTCACGCAGAATAACTGAGATGATGTGTTATTGAGAAGAGGTAGTACATAAAAATACGACGAATCGAGCAACTTACTGAACATAACCGAAAAGGAAACTGAGCAAGAGCCATCATCAAAGATGAATACAATCAGGCTTTTACCAGGCAAGGATAAAGCCGAGCAGAGGTCATTACCGAGCAAATGTAGCCATCAAGCTGATGCGTAACGGCAAAACCGATCGAGATCGGTTATCAAGACGATCTACTAAGGAAATGTTTATAACTAACTCAATGATCGTTCACTAGTCAACCCATGTATGATACGAGGACTAGAGTAATGGCAATAAATTTAGGGCCATTATCATTAATAGTGGTCTATATGCATGATTAACAATAACATGTAATAAATGGCACTTTGAAATTGATAAATAGACAGATGATATATAAAAGATATATATTTTCTTCCTTGATTAATAAAGTTTCTACTTGGCATTATATTTGTTATATTCTCCCATAACACATTTGAAGAAAATTAAAACTTAATCCACCTGAGTCATTCGAAAGTAATAAAAACTTAATCCACCTGATTCATTCGAAGGTAATCCATTAAAAGGTAATAATATTGGAAACACAAAGGCAAAGACAATATATTAATAATGATTCGGGCACCTCATTAAAACCTCATTGTGCCACCAGGGTAGGAAAGAGTATGCCTCCTTATATTTATATTGAACGAAAACAAAGTAAATATTTACAACATGAGTTTATTCAAAATAGAACCTTAGGTGTTCGACATTCCACGGGTACCTCAAAGGATTTCCTTGATGGTGAACTAGACGATATTTTCCTCTTCAGAATAATTTTAGACCCTAAAAGAAAGAAGAGTACCTTCTACTGGAGTAATTGCATCCATTCCATAAACCAAAGTAAAATGATATTCTTGAGTGGCAGTGTGCAGAGTAGTTTGGTAATACCAGAGTACTTATTGTACATAATTAGGCCATTTACCGGCTGCTCCTTCTAAGTTATTTTTTAAACCCGTTAAAATAGTCTTGTTTGCTACCTCTATTTGTCCATTGGCTTAGGGATGAAAAAGCAAGGATAAACAATGATGAATTCCCATTGATACACAAAATACCTTGATGTCCTTGTTGTCAAACGGGGGGGGGGAGGGGGAGATTGTATGTGGTAATACGTCTAGGAATTCCAAATCTAAAACATAAAATTGGAGAGAATAAATTTCATTATCGTTTTGGAAGTTATTCCGGAAATGGGTGCAGCTTCTACCCACTTGGAAAAGTAATCAATTTCAAAACTGATAGTTCGACATCCCCCATAATTCAACGGAAGTGTTCCGACCAAGTCAAGTCTCCATCTATCAATGGGTATTGTTGGCACGTGTATTGCATTTCTATACCTTTGACAATATCACATTTTCTAACCAACTCTTTAGAATCTTCTATAGTAGATGACCACTAATACCCTACCAACAAGACCCTTCTAGTTAAATTCGTGTAACCACAATGAGCTTACCCTTCCTCATCATGTAACTCATACAAAACTGCTTGTAATTCGTTGGATCCAAGGAAGCGCAATAAAGGCTTATTGAAAGATCTTTTATGAAAGATTCCTCCTAAAACCTAAGAACTATGTGCTTTGAATTTTAACTTATTGGCTAAACGTTTATCTGCATGTAGTATCTCTTTGGTAATAAACTCTTGGATATCATACCTCCAATCCCACCTAACTATAGTTGACATTTGGAAACTTTCACTATCAATGTCAATTTCATAACTTGTTATAGAATGACATAACTGCACTAGAATCCAATGGTAAACTTCCAAATATGCAGTAGTAGCAAGAGAAGCAACCATCAAATTTTCTGACCTCGACACATGTTTGTTTTTCACATAATTAAGACAAAGACAATATTTTTTAGCATTTGTAAGTACTTTACCAACTGTTCTTTCTTGGTTTTAGATTTCCCTAGTGTTTGAAGTATGACAAGTTGTGAATCACTCAACAATCAGATTCTTTTTGCACCACATATATGAGCTAGCCTTAAACCCAAAATATATTATATTTCAGTATTGGATCCCTTAAACCCAAAATATATGACTTGGTACATTAATCCCCAAAGGGGAAGAGTAAGCAAATTTCAGCCTTACACCCCATCATACTGAATCCACCGTTTGTTCGAATTATCCATTCTTTTTTAGATTTGTGGGTTGAAGATTCCTCATAAGGCCTCTCTGAATGGAACTCAACCAATAAGTCAGCTACAACTTGAGCTTTGATTGTTGTCCAATGAGAAATGTCAATATCATAATCCTCTAACTCCACAAACAACTTATTCATCCAACCCGATATATCCGGTTTTTACAACATATTTTTAAGAAGAAAAAAGGTTTGAACTATGATGGAATGCGCCTAAATATATGACATCATATTTATGGCCGCTATTACCAAATCTAAAGATAGATTTTCCAACTTAATGTATCGTTTCTCAGCATCCAATAAACTCTTACTAATATAATAAACATGATGGGGATAGTTTTCCACTACTCGAACCAATACTGCACTTTCGACATAATCCAACGCCGCTAGATATTGGTGAAGCTAAATGTCGCTTGATTTCCATGAATGTCTTGAGATAAATGTAGAGTTTTTGGCATTTCAATACTTTGAAAAACTTTGCAAACTTATCTGGTGACCTTGAAATAAACCTATTCAAAGCTACCAATCTCCTAGTCATTACTTGAACTTCTTTGGTGGTCTGAGGAGGATCCATAACTACCAAAGAAAATAATTGATCTGTGTCATCTTGGATCCAATTCTCACTGATGATGTAGCCTAGAAATTTACCGGATCGGACACCGAATATACACTTCTCAGGATTCAATTTTAAGTTGATGGCTTCCAAGTTAGAAAAGATTTCTTGAAGGTCAAGTATATTAGGATCCTCTTTTAGGATTTTCACCATCATTTCATCAATATAAACTTTCACATTTCTTATGATCTCACTTGCAAAGGCTTTATTCACCAATCGTTGATAAGTGGCCCCGACACTCTTTCACTTAAAAGGCATTACTTTGTAATAATAAATTCCTTTATCAGTGATGAATGTGGTATGGTCCTGATCGTTCAGATCCATTTCCATTTGATTGCATCCAGCAAAAGCATCCATAAAGGATAATAGTTTATTTTCCCAAGTGGAATCCACCAACTTATCTATTTGAAGAACAAGAATATGATCTTTGTGTCATGCTCTGTTGAGATCTATGAAATAAATGCATATTCACCCTGTCTCATTCTTATTTATAACAAGCACTGGATTTACATTCCAAAGTGGATACTGGGATTCTCGAATATGCTCCACCTTAGACAATATGTCTACTTCTTAAACTATAACTTCAAATTTTTCTTTAGAAAATGATCTTTATATCTGGACTACAAGACTTGCATCGGATATTACATATACTTTGTGGCAAATAATACTTGGTGGTACACCAGTTACATCCTCATTACCAGGAAAACACATGTAAGTTTTTGGATAAAAAAGATAATGTTTCATTCAACTCTAGTGGTAATTTGGCCCAAATTCTAGCATTCTTTCTATTTGTTAAACTATGCACTTCGACCTCTTCAATAGGGATAACAGAATTATGAGTCTCTCTTGGATCATCTATCTCACTGAGATTCGACGAGGACTCTAATAATTTTAATTTTATTATTATTACCACTGTTTCCAAAGATTTTGGAGCAAAACCGGTGATATAACATTCTATAAGCACATTTTGGATGCTTCAAACCACTCCCACTTGACTTCCAACAACATATTTTAGACAATGGTGAATTGCTATATGACCACGTGCATTTTTGGCAATTATGATCTGCCGAAAATTGCATTATAGGGGGTCAGACAATCCACTACCACAAATAAAACCCTTACCATTTTCTTAAATGATCATTTGCCTAAGAAAATATTCACCTTCAAATTCTCCAATAACATCAGCTGAATTACCAGTAAACCTCACTATAGTTTTGTTTGACCGTTGGATAACCGATGGGTTTTTCATCTGTTTGTAAATAGACAAACATAAAATATTAGCAGAGCTACCCGTGTCAATCAAACAAATATGGATCTCTGTGCCCTCAATAGATTCTCATATTACCACAACATCTTCGTGTGGGCCTGCGACTCCTCTCAAATCATCTTTGTCAAACACTATGAAAAGAGCATGGCTTTGATACAGAGGTGTAGACAGTTTTCATTCCAATTGTATAATCAAGCCCATATTACCACAACATCTTCATGTTTATGTTTTGTATCACATTGGACGGTGGATGATTTGAACTTCTACTACATTAAAATGCCTAGTTTATTATGTAGTTATTTATTTCATTTCCAAATTTACTACCATTTAGTACCATATTATACTTGCATTTTACGACTAAAAATATTCCTTAAACTTATCTCCAAACTAACCATAAACCTAAAACTTATACTCCAAACTAATCACAAACCTAAAACTAAAACTTATGCAAAAACTAAGACGTAAACTAGCCATAAACCTACAACAAGATTAACCCTGATCATGCAGAATTAAATTTAGACTAAAACTAACAGAAAACCTAGGAAAATATTTGCACATGAAAATACACAAGTATTTTGCACCATGTGTGCTAATTCATGAGAACCTACGGTGCACACTACTCTACACCCATGGTGCAAAGCAGTGTACACCATCGGTTTGGCCTACTGTGCATCGATGGTGTTGGACACCTGTACCCATTGGTACAGGTATCCCACATTGATGATGCTAGTTCCCGATTGTGGGCTATTACACGGTCGGTACATAGCACTATAGGTGCAAAGTCGTGGGCATCATCGGTGCATCATAGTCTGTGCCAATGGTGCCTTAATTTTCCACCATTGGTGCACAATGTGGTGCATCAATATTATGGCCTACTGTGCACCATTGGTGCATAGGAGAGAAAAACTGTGATACAATTTGTTTTGCCAAAAACTTTATCCCACCTTCGACTTCCCGCCAATATAAAATCTTGTTCAATAATTCCCGCCAATTTTAAGATTAATTCTTTTATAAAAGGCTACTGAATTTCTTTATTCTAAACATACAATTCCATATCATAGTTTTAAAGGAGAAAGAACTACGTAGTTGTACCTATAACGAAGGCTATGATCTTGAATAATTTTATATCCTATCTTAAGTTTTGTAGCTTTGATTTATATTTAATTTTATACTAAAGGAGAAGATTTTATGACATTATAAGTCATCGTTGTTCCTTTTGTAGTGTATTGCTTTATTTTCATTATAAATACGATCACAACAAATTAAATACGGACACAACATATTAAAAAAGTTAAGTACGAACACAACATATTAAGTACGATAAGTTTGAAATAATACATAGATGAAGTACAAAATAACATTAACCAAATAAACAAATTCATCAAAATCACTTACTTCTAGAAAGGAACTAATTGGCTTTTGAACTTTGAGCTCCATATATGTATTGTAGCAACTAAGTAATGGTAATTTCCAAGTGGAAGCGTCATCGCTATGCAATGCATTCTGTGTCGGATATATACGTGCACATGGACAATCAATGGTAATGGAAAGTTGTAAAAACAGTTTATAATTATAATATGCGTGTTCTTATTTAGTATACTTAAAAACATAACAATGAGATGAACAACTTATATTGATGAAATGGTTATTATCAACCAAACCAAACCCGATTTCAAGTCTTTTGGACATCGGAGAGGGTGTAACTGTAAGATTCTGATTGTAATAAAATGAATATTATTTGAAATCTTGTTGCAATCGTTATACCCATCTCCGGCATTGTCATCCAATAACGCATGGCAGCTGGTGCTTCGTACTAGTGTATATTTTTAGCCAGATTCAAATATTCTTGTTTGCCATTATATATTTTGCTATATACACCATAATTATTCCTTAGTTCATCGTAAATTCCATTCATAATCATCGTCTAACCATCTTGAAAACCATATAACACATATAAAACTACACGATACCCGCAATGGACATCCGGCCTAACGTCGTTTATATCAGTTATAAATATAATGAAGTGTGTCCAAAACCACCGCAAGTATCCTTTTAGATTGTGTCCAGTTGTTTCACACCCATAATAGAGCACGATACACTATTGATAGAAAGCAACGCAATCAAAGAAGTACAAAGTACTTTAGGCATATTTGCATGAATCGTATTAGCACTTGAAACTGTTTTACGGGCGATCAATTTTGGAGTTTTAAAGGGGTTTGGAACAGAAGCTTCAATGGCTTTATCAACCGCCTCTATATGTTCTCAATGACTCTTATCTCTTTTAGTGGATGATGCATCAACAACTAGTTTTCGTTTCACATGTGGACGACCGCGGTATTTCTGCTTCTCTAATGGTTCTAATAGCAAGGATGTCTCTGGATAAAAACTTTCAAGCCATTTTTGTAAATGTGTTTTATACGACTTTTGTCTCTTGTCTCTATAACATCAATTACAATTTTATCCAGATCTTCTTTAAAGATCTCTATTATTTTTCGGTTCGTATGAGGCTGTATTTCTAACCACCTCCAATGATCGTGGAACGCTTCTAAAGGTGCAACTCTTCCATTATTACACCACTCGTGAATATGGTGATAACATGGTATACTGTGTGTAGATCTTATTAAACATATGAAAATTTTATCGATTGTATCGTGTTTAACATCCAACCCATATCTGATAATGATTTTCTCACAATCTTGTACACATTAGAATTCTGTAAGAAAGAGTTATAACGCTATGTGAGAAACCTTACCTCAGATTCATCAAAAACTTTGTCTGAAAATTTGTTATGTAATGACTCTTTTCAAAATAATATCTAGTTGCAGAATGTTGTATTTCAACAAGTGAACCCTCGGCCAAAATAACTCAAAGTTGAGTTTGCTCGTACGTAAGTAACGCTTCAAGTTTGAATAGACGTTCTCGACCTAATTAGTCGTGCAATGTCCCAAACATGGAATTTATCAGTGCACTTTTTAAACCATGAATTTTTGTGTATTTGATTGCAAGAGGATATTATTTGAAATTGTATCTCAATCTCAGTGTGATCAAATTCAATTTTTGGTGCCGCGTACACTATCATTTTTCAAGCAGACACAAACTTTGCGTGATCGTTTTTCTTAGGGTTTTTTGTGATAAGGGGAAAAATATGGTAAGAAACAAGCTTTGATATGATGAATAAAAGGCTTAATTGATGTTATTAAATGTTAAGGACTAAAGTAAAGAAAACATAAGGGTTAAGGGGGTCATATGTAATAACTAGTAGACTTGTTTATAAGTAGTAAAGGATTGAGGTGAGAATATCCATTGACACGAGGATATTTATGTATATTCAGAAACTACCTTATGTACTATATAAAGTACATTCCTTTGTTGGGAAAATGGTTTAGTGACTAGTCAATGATTGCTATATTTATTCTTTTGGTCTCTTTCTCTCTCTATTCATTCAGTTTCTCTCTTCAAGAATATCCACATACGAACAATTCTGTGACAGATAATCTCATACGAACATAGTTTTAAGAGGACTAATAACTAAATAATATGTGAATTCATCACCTTGTATTCCCCTAAACGTTTTGGTTTATGTGCCAACGGCATAACATGTGTGTTGCATGTGGAAAGACTACTTATAGGAAGTTAATCATCCCATGAGCGACAATCAACGATTGCAAATATTCTAATGTTGAATTGAAATTGTTTAATTTATCCCCGGACATAAAAGAAAAAACAGAATAGTAAGTCAAACCAGTAGATGTGACGCTTATGATCTCAAACAACATCATCCCATATCTTATGATCTTGTAGGTGCTATCCATGAGGAACAGATCAACACAAACTAGATGCGCAAAAACTATAGTATTATTGACTTTCCCATCGTCTTCACTAGATTTATGTCATTTGTAATAACTATGTCTCTTAAGCTCTCCCAACATAAATTACAATTGCGACATGCTCGCTTCTTCAAAACCCGTTTATTCTGCCTATTGTTGTAGACAGTGCGCATTGAAGAAACATTATCTCCATTCAACTTCTTAACACCGTTTAATATTTCTATATGGCATGTTCCTATATAGTTCGGTCATTCTACAAATTCCATATCATGTTCATTCAAATGGCCTGCATACGAATGACCGTCAAACTGTTTCGATTTTGTTGATCCGATTTCACCAACGACACCTTTAGCTGGAATGGACAATCAATTTTTTTTGTTCCCGTCGACTTTCTTTTACAATCTATTTTGGCCATTATTGGAATATACTTTCCCGACCTCTCGTATTGAAAAAATATGCAAGATTTCTTTCTACTCTCTGCATTATCGCAACGATTTATGTTGATAACCAGGACATTATCTTTTCCAGTCTTCTTTACCCATTTAACGAGTGCATCTTGTGTATAATACTCAGTCGTGAAAAATACATAAGTGTAGTCAGTGCCGAAAGATTTCTTGGATCCATAATCTTCCTAATTACCAAAATTAAACCACAACTCTTAGTTAGGAGGGCCAAAACATAAATGAATTAAAAAGGTTAAAATAGGAGTTCGGAAGACCGAAAAGGCAAAAAATATTTTTGTGGCCATGCACCACCGGTTTAGGGGCTCTGAACCAGTGTTGCATGGCCATAAAATCGGTGGTCATACACCATCAACACCATCATTGCAAGGGCACACCGCGACCCAAAAAACTTTTCGTTACCTTTTTTGTAGTTGCAACCTCATTCTCCAGCGACATAAGCTTTTCCCTCACCTTCGATGATAGTAACTCTTCGATGCTAATCCCTAATTCTGACTGACTCATTTTTTATTTTGTGTTTTTTTAGAAGAGTGGTTGAATATTCTTGAGGAGACTTCATAAAATTATACCAATATGAGGTTTGATATGGTAAATCATGTTGTTGTTTTTTTGTTCAAGTTAGTAAAATATGTTTTTTTGTGATTTTGGTGAATTTAGGATATATTTATTGTTTTTCATTCATTAATGGAAGTTCTGTAATTAAATAGAACTTGAAGGGTAATTTCGTAAAAAAAATATTTTTGATAAACTTTGATTCAATTTGGATATGTATAGCCTTATCCTTTAGAATATCCATGAAGACGTAGATATGCAAAATTGATGGACTACATAAAAAAAATAAACGAATCATGTATAAATGTTTATCTTATGATTAGTAATAGTATCAGGTACAGTTTTAAATAATAAAAATTAGAATAAATTTGTAAATACAATGACTACACATAGTTATTACAAAAAAATTTAACAACAATTTGAAACCAATATTCAAAACTTTTTCTTTCAACAAATTCATCTCCAATCATCAGTTAGAGTTATAGGTTAGTTGTTTTGAAATCTTTAACCTTCTCTTTTGTGAACGTATAATTTTTTTTATTTGGAAATCTTTGATCAAATTCGAGTTTGTATTTCGATAGCGTGTAAGGTGGATTATCGTTGTATGATATCATAAATCGGTCTTTAGGCCCATATACGAGTCGATTTCAACCATCCAGTGAGGCTATAAACAAAATGAAAAAGTGCAAAGATTCATATTGTTCTTCACCACGAAAATGGTGAAGTAGAAGATATTATTTACAAAATTTAATGTATATACCTTGCAAAGCATAATATTAATTAACTTTAATAAAGTTTCGCATGTGGTGCGTTAGACAACTTTCGTATATCAAGTTTGTAACGCATGTAATTTATGTGCAAAACTAGACGTCGTATTTGAATTGCAAAACCTAAGTAAGACATGTGTTCCAAAATTAGTATATTTAAATTGCAAAACCTAAGAAACATATGTCATAGGAAGATACAATTTTTCGCATAATATATATGACATTTCGCACGTAACCTAGGAATTCGTCAAATCTTTGTAAATTTGTGAGTATATTTCAAAATATATCATCATATTATGGCGAAATCGAAAACAAAATTATCAAATTCTTGACAAATTTCATAGAATATTTCACCACACTAGACTATAGATTTACATACCTATTTCTTCATACGCTTGGTGAATAAATTAGTTACGTTTCTAAAGCACTGACGAATTATTTTTTGGCCAATCTAACTACTGATATATTGGTTTTGTTATCATCTATTTTTTATTTTTGTTTTGGGGTATGAAAATTTCAGTAAAATATTAACTTTAGATACTTGTATTTATCATTTTCCAACAAACCTAGTAGTATTACGGTCCATGTTAATGCTTTCAAGTTATCAATGGAAACATTACATAATATATATTATGTGCGAACAATGTAGTATGTATGCTACAAAATGATGTGAACTGATATCTGCAAAACTTATTAGCTTACTTCGCCATAATCTTGGTGACTAAAATTAACTATATTGTCAAAGCATAGAGAAATTATTTTTTGTCATTAGAACCATTGATCTTCTTCTTTTGTTATCATGTATTTGTCGTTTTTAGATCATGTAGCAATATTTTGCTGAAACATTAAGTTAATATGCTTATTTTTATCATTTCAACCTAGTATAGTTATACTAAAGTATGTGTCAATGTCGGCTTAAATCGTTGTCTAGTCTCTCGACTATCACGTTTTCTGCCATTTAGTCCCTCTACTAAAAAATCACGGGTGAGGATCCCTTGACTATTGAAAATCTATAAAACTAGTCCCGCGCGTGATCTTCTTCTTGATTCTGCCACATGTCACCATAGTTAAATGGTTTTTGTGTCACATATAGTTCTTCGACTTTTAATTACATTTTTACCCTTTAAATTTAATATTTTTTTAGTTTTATTTTTATTTTTATTTTTATTTTTTATTTTTCTGTGATACTTTATGTTTTTTCGTTTCTTTTTTCTAGAAACTGAAGCAATAAAAAAGCTACCAGAACGGCGTCTTTGTGTCTCATTGTTGTGTTTACCTTTCTTTCAGATTGTTATTGTTCAATGGAACATGTGTTGTTGATCTTCGTTCTTCGTAATCTGATATAACCGAAAAGTCAGCAGCAACGCTAGCAGTCACAACACTCAATTTAATGTTTGCTTCGCTTGGTGCGTAACAGTTAGTTGGTGTGACAACCTGATTCCATATCTAGTAAGTTAAAAATCTCATGACTTAAATTTGAAGTTTATGGAATTCTCTATTTTGGTTGTTGACTTGTTGTTGGAGGAAAAGGGTAATGAATATGTCAAGATGGGTAAAAAGCATTATTCTGATGCTATAGATTGTTACACAAAAGCCATATATCAGAATATATTAAATGAATCTGAGACGGCCGTCTTGTTTTCAAATAGATCTCTTGTTAATCTGCTGCACGGGAATTATGATGCAGAAGAGGCAATCAAACTATCCCCTGCAAATGTCAAGGTGGTTTATGCTTCTCTATTCTTTAAAGCTTGTTCCTTTTTATTTTATTACAATTGGTTCTAGTACTGACGTTGTTAAAGTGTTTTTTAGGCACTGTATTGAGTTGCGAAAGCGTCCTTCTTATTAAATTTATTGAACGAGGCAAATTCTTATTATTCACGTGGACGTGACGTAGACGCTAACAATAAAGAACTAAGGCCAAAACTATTGCCTTCATGTTATTGTTTATTTCTTCCATCTTTCAAACTTTCAAAAACACTAGTGACTTGCTTTTACCAAATTACCCTTATTTTTATTTCAAATTTATCACTAGATGTCATTTATCTAATAGATAGTGTTATATGAAAAAACGCAGCATTAACTTAACTTTAATCCAAGATATATGATTTTATCTCTAAAATTAACCCTAAAACAAAGAACTTCAATAATTGTGGTTTAAATCTCGAATAATTGTGTATTATTATGCTAAAAAGTGTTTACACCATTATTTTATAACTTGTTTATAAAAACTTCTTAAGTTAGTATAAGAAAACATGGCAACATATCAATCACACACACTGTTCTGAAATTTGACTACAGGTAATGAAGAACCTTTGTGTTTGTTCTGAAATTTGTTTTGAACACTCAGCATGTGATTCCGAGAGTGGCCCTCTCGGAATCATTTGCTGCTCGGTTTAAAAAAAGCATGTGATTCCGAGTAGGCCACTCGGGAATCACATGCTGAGTGGGCAAAAAAAAATTCAGAACAGTAGGATATCCCAAGGCGAACCCAAGATCAAAATCTAATCGATTCTAACAATGAAATCAAACCCCAAATGAAACAAAGAAGATGATTTCGTTATCTTACCCCAAATCAAACTCCAAATCGAACAACAAAATCTAACTACAAACCCTAATCGAAAAATGAAGAAGCAAAGAAGATGATTTCGTTATCTTACCTTCGGCTACTCTCTCTCTCTCTTTGTAAGGTAGTTCTCTAGGGTGAAGAATGGGTTTTGTTGTTAAGGTAGTTCTCTAGGGTGAAGAATGGGTTTTGTTGTACTGAATAGAATGGGTATGTTAGGGTAATAGTTTTGTGAAGAAAAAATAGGTAAAAGGGCAATTTTGTAACTTCCTTTATGGAGGAAATAACATCATGGAGAATTTTTCAAAAGATGGAGGAAATAAAAAATAACATGGAGGAAATAGCTTTTGCCAAGAACTAAATAAAGTTAGGAGACAGATTGATCTAAAGAAACATGAGCAAGAAAGGCATCAGGCTGAAGTTAACAAAGCCGTGGCCGAGGCTAAGGTATGAATTAAGAACAAATTGTCATATTGGCTGCAAAAGGTATTTAATTCTCATTTTCTTTCGGTAGTTGAAGATTTATATCACTTGCAATACAAGAATCAGATATGGAATTGGGTTGTGTCACGCCAACTAACTGTTACACACCAAGCGAAGCAAGCATTGAATAGAGCGTTGTGACTGCTATAGCTGCTGACTTTTCGGTTATGTCAGTTTACGAAGAACGAAGATCAACAACACCTATTCCATTGAACAGTAACAATCTGAAAGGTAAACATAACAAGGAGATACAAAGACGCCGCTATAGTAGTTTTTTTATTGCCTCAGTTTCTAGAAAAAAACAGAGTATCGAAAATTTTGCGATACTTTGTTTAAAAAAAATTAAAATAAAATAAATAATATTAAAAAATATTAAATTTAAAAGGTAAAAATAGAATTAAAAGTCGAGGAACTATATGTGACACAAAAACTATTTAACTATGGTGACACGTGGCAGAATAAGGGAGAAGACCACGCGCGGGGACTAACTTGATAGATTTTCAATAGTCAATGGATCCTCACCCGTGATTTTTAGTCGAGGGACTAAATGATAGAAAAAGTGATAATCGAGGGACTAGACAACGATTTAAACCTGTCAATGCTTGCCAAATATCTTTTAATACACATGCAAAAAAATTACAAATATTATGTGCAAAATATGTAGTATGTAGGCTACAAAATGCGGCAAACTAATATCTGAAAAACTTATTTGGATTTTTCACTAAACACTTGGAGAATAAAATTAACTATGTCACCAAAACATTGATGAATAAGTTTAGATGTTTGGTTTATCATTTTCCAACCTAGCATAGTAATATTGAAGTCTATATTAATGATGGCAAAATTTGGTTTTATACACATGCAAAATATTACATACATTATGTGCAAAATGTGCAATATATAGGCTACGCAATGTGGTGAACTAACCGCACTTATTTCTCTATAGACTTGATGAATAAAATTTACCATATCGCAAAAACACTTGTGAATTATTATTTTATCATTCCACCCACTCATCTATTGGTTTTGTTATCATCTACTTTTTTTTGGATCGTGGTAAGAAGATTTTGGTAAAATCTTAACTTTATATGCTTGCTCTTATTATTTTCAATAATATTTAGTAATAATAAAATTTATGACCATATTTGCAAAATCTCTTTTAATACAAATGCAAAATATTACATATATTTTTTGCGAAACATGCAATATGCAAACAATAAAATATGGAAAACTAATGGCAAAAAAATAATGTTTGTTAACCTTCACATGTTTATGTGTTTTGGAGCTAAGTTAGTTGTATAATTATTATTTTTTCAAATTATGGCTCGGGTTGATGGATTATATATTAGATGGATCAAATAGAGGAACTTGAGCCGAGAATAAGTTATTACTTCAAATAGCTAAAATTGATAGATTACACTAATATTGATCCAATTATATGATCATCTCTTATTCATCTCCAGAGCCAGACACTGGAACAACTGAAGAAAAAATAGCTCCATCTCTAACTTGGATATTGTAGTTATTTCTAAGCTTGAAAAACATACAACGTGTAAACTATAGAAATTAGAGGTAATACTATAGCTAAATTTACATTTACGAGACATTGTATACTACGTTTCCGAATTATATGATCATATATATGTTAAACTTGCTAATTTCATTCTAAAAATGTAATTTTTATTTATATCGTAGAAGATGTTATGCACTGTCAAAACCCGATTATGAATTAATAAAATTTAGTTCAATTGTAGATGTATAATTCTAGTTTCTAATATAAAAAATATTATAATAAAAAAATAAGTTTAGATAAAATCATGATATTTCTCATAATAGTTATCGAAGCTCTTAAAAATCAATTGTGTATGAACAATTTTTGGATAAAATTAAAATGTACATTTGCACTAATAAAATTCTATAAAAAAGTTAACATACTTATTACAATCTTATATATTGTGATACATTTGGTATTCCTTATTTGTTTAACTATTTCCAAGAATATTGTTCTAAAAATAAATTATTTGTTATTAATTTATCTTACATTTTTTAGTTGTGTTTTATTTTTATTTTACGGTAATAACTCGTATCGAACCCTACCAAACTTAATATTTTAATATACCAGAAATTGGTATATCAAAATTTTGGTTGGATAACAACACTTAATTTTGTAATCCCAAATCATTGATAACGACAAACATTTAAAAGGGTTTGTAGGACAACCGTACGGACACCACCGTACATGTTGGTTCAATGATCTAAAAGACTAACACTTTTCAATTTAATTTCATAGATATAATTTTATAAAGTATTGTATAATTTGTATTTAGTTCTGATGCATTTTTTTATTTTATGTTTAATGTTATTCATATGTTTTATGTAATAATATAATGATTTAAAGGTTGATGTTTTCATATAAAGGCTTGTGTTAAATCAAATCAGACAAGTCTTTAGCCCAAATACATTACATTTACAAATAGTTTAAAAACGTAAGACCTGTATATGTAACTGAAATAAAAACATAATTGTAATAGATTAATAGCTAACATAGTGAACATAATCATGGTGTTATTTATTTTTTCATTAAATGTAATATATTCTAGAGATTATGGTATCGCAAATTTTTTATGGAGATCATTCTTCATTTTCGCCACTTTGTCGACGATCTATGTGAAATATTCATCTTTCTCGGTGATAGAAAATAAAGAAACAAAAAACGATTATGACTCATATTAATTAGATGTGTACTTTTACAAAAATCTTAAACCATTATTTATAGAAAAATAATATGAACCAATGGAACTAATATATTTAATAATTTTAATATCTTTTATGCACTCCCTCATAATTACAACGCATTTACTCCGAGAAGATTAAAGCTAATATATTTTATCTTTAAAGATTGAGTTCTCTCCCTCATGGATTTGGGAAAAATATTGAATCTTAAGCCTCTAGCTAGCAATTTGTACAGTGTCACGATTGGTAACGAGGAGAAGGCCTCATTTTGGTTTGACACGTGGTTGCTCTCTACCTCTTTGGTCAACCACTATGAACACAATATTATTCAAGATTCTCGTTTGGGGAGAAACCTGAGGGTTTCCGATATCATTCAGGATTGTCGTTGGAATTTGCCTGCTCATTTAAGGTCTGCCAGTGCTAGGAACCACCGTACCTTCCATGCGATAAATCACATCATCATATCCTTCCCTGACCATATTGCCCTCTACATTGACGTCCACTACCAAGTTCCCTATCAAGGACACCTACAATGCCATTCGTATGCCCTATCCCCACGTCGGGTGGGCGGGACTTGTTTGGCATAAATTTAACATTCCTCGTCATTCCTTCATCCTTAAGTTGCTATCCATGGAAAACTTTCCACCCGAGATAAGCTTATGAGTTGGGGTTTAAACCCCCCCCCCCTCCCCCCCCCCCCCCCCCGAATTATGTAATATGCAATTCTGTATCAAATATAGAAAAAAATAAACTAAGAAAGACGACCAGGGTTTTGTATTATTTAAAAAGTCTACGAATTACATATAATATAAAGCTCTTGTTTATAGACAAACTATATAGGCTAATGGACATAGACTTTATATCTCTAACACCCTCTCTGAAAACATTGTGAGTTTGTTACACAAAATAAAAACCAAAATTGGAGCAAAAATGAAACACCAAACTTCAAAACCATAATCGAAAGTTAAAATCAAATCAAAACGCCCAAATTAAAATCGAAATGTCAAAACCCAAAATCGAACTCCAATCTCCAAACTCCAATTTCAAACTCCAGTCTTAAACTCCAGTCTCTAATCTCTAGTCTCCAAACTCCAATATCCAAACTCTAAACTCCAATCTCCATTCTCCGTTCTTCAAAATCCAAACTCCAAACTTCAAACTCCAAACGAATCCAAATGAAATCTAAAAACCAAACGAATCCAAATTCAGAAAAAAAACCAAACAAAGCAAAAAAAATCCAAAAAAATCTAAACAAGTCCAAACGAATCCAAACTAAATCTATACCGAATTCAAATCCAAACGAATCAAAACAAATAAAAACGGCATACACCGATCTAAGAAAACTTCAGAAATAATCCATACGTTAAACAAAATCTAAACACCAAAACGAAATCAAAATCAAAACGACAAACGTTGATATAAGCAAATGTTAAACAAAGTCCAAACGTCAAACAATGTCTAAACACCAAATAAAATCTCATATCCAAATACCAAACAAAATCTGAATTTCAAATTCAAATATCAAATTCAAATCCAAAACTAAATTAAATACTAAATTCAAATACTAAATCCAAATTCAAATCTAATTTCCAATCAAATCAAAAATTGAATCTACAATTTTACCAACAAAAATTTGCACTATTTCAGTAGCGATTTCTCCCAAACCGTAGCACCGAATCAGAATTCAACAGATCAGATTAAAGGATTAGATGTCTCGAACCCATTGTCTATAATTTTAAAAAATAGACACTGTTTACCTCTGGATCAGGTCTGTTGATTGTGGCTATACACACCAGATCCGAAAAATGAATATTTTTTTCTTCCGGCAGACAACTTGAACAACTGTCCGCCGGCACAACGGAAGACACAAAAACTGAAACCCAAAATTCAAACCCACACTCTGATACCATGTAGAATAAAATAAACAAAGAAAGACGACTATGGTTTTGTATTATTTAGAAAGTGTACCAATTATATAGAGTATAAAGCTCTTATTTATAGACAAACTATATGGGCTAATGGGTCTACGCCTTATATCTCTAACATCAGAAACCATTAATCATGTCATCTATGACTTTAGTTACACTCAGAGCATCTAAGGATTCACTAGCTCTAAGATATTTGTTTTTTGTAAGTCACAATAATAATTGGGACTCTTGAATCCTAGAGGCGTCCAACTGGACTTCTTCTAGATTTTGGCATCTTTGGCGTGCCCGCTTTGGTTTTGTTGTCTATTATGTGCAGTGTGGTAGAAATACTAGAATTTTTAGATAATCTTTGAGTTTCTTACCGCATGATGTCTGACCTCCAGTTCAAATTCATTGGCACTAAGGTTGTTTGGCCTATCCAAACATTTTGATTTTTTTAACTTAATATTATTTTGTGTTTGTTTGCTGCACCTTTTTTTCTCGGGTTGTTGTCCTTGCACTCTTACCTCTATGCTGTACTTGTATGACGAATTATTGATCAACTTTTTTCGATTAGTGCTCATGCTCTAAATATTTTTTTACTTTTCAATGCATTTTTACCAAAAAAAAAATTAGTGTGAAAAACTAAAAATATTTTAATAAAAGAATACAAAGAATCATATTACAATTTGGCCCATTAGAAAAGCTACATTTATTTTCTTACCGTTAATTGGTCTTCCCTTTGCGATAACAAAAAGAAGAAAAACTACTTCCTTTTGGGGGGAAGTCAATCATAGACAGTTAGGTCGAGAGTAGGTAATTGTTATCCTTCTCTAAACTTCAGTGACTCCTCAGAAACGTAGAGAATGGAGCTGCTCTATCTCCTATGCTCCATCGTCTCCACTTCTCTCACTTCTTTCCTTCTCTCTCTACTCCTTCCCTTTCAAATTCTCCTCCGCCGCCTCTTTCCTCCTCCTATCCCCGCCTCCGGCGACGAAACAGTCTCGTTTTACGAAGGAACCGTCTGGCACGAGCGCCGAAGCCCTATCCACCACTCATTCCGTTATGCCGTCCGCTACGCTTTCTTTGACCTCGACCATGCCTCCGACGCACCACCTGATCATCTTTCCGCTGACAGAGCGCGCCAAATCGCCAATACCACAGGACCTGTGTATGTTCTGCTTAATTTTTAATTCGTTCTTCTTGAGATTAACAGATTTTTCTTATTCATTTAAAAATTTAGATCCACTTGTTCCTGTTTATTGCTTGAATAAAGATCTGATGGTATGGATTGGTTTGTGCAGTTTTCTGTTAACAATCCCTCCTAGTTTGGGTTACGATCAGAATCCCTTGAGTATATATTATTGCTACGATGTCGAAGAATCTACTAAGCAGTTAAAAAAATGCATTGCTGAGGTTTGTGTAGATTTTATCTGCTGTTTCTTCTTGAAGGGTTTAGTTAAGTGATTCACCATTATTGATATATTTATGACATTTTGAATTGTTGCGTTTCATTGATCTGTTGAATTTATTAATGGAGAAGTATTTAGGGTTTCATTGTCAATGTGATTGCTTGGTGCTGTTAGTCACTTGAGGCTATACAAAACTTGTTGATCCCAAGCTGGTTGGTCGTGTTTCTTTTCGCAAATAGTCAGATAGGCATTTCTACAGGTCTTGTAAGAATAAATTGGTTCACTCTTTTAATGAACATATAAAAGTATTGATACTCAGAGAAGGCAAACAAACTCATTCTCTATTTGAATGCTGTCCTGTCCATGTCTAGTTTCTATGTAAAAGTTAGGTTTTGCTTATCTGGGATATTAGTAGTTTACAGGAACACTTGAACCCACAAGGCTTGCTGATAGTTTCTTTTGATTTGTGCTCTTAGGTGACAAATACACCATGGGGAGAAAGGGTAACATTCGTTTTCAATCCCGATTCTGATTTAGTGGCAAAACCATTGCATGTCAGTCCTTTAATGGTAGGCATCTTCGGTCGCTTATCCTTTTACCTTTTGGTTTTTATCATTATGAATATTCGATACTCTCATAACTCTGTTGCTTAAAATGCATATATTTTAATTTTTCTACGGTTTGTGTAAGGAACTCATAATTTTTCTATCAGGTTTCATTTCCTTACCATTCTCATCGATGCTATGTTTTTGATTTATTAAAAGGGAAGCACAATAAAGTAATTCTAAAAGGAATTTAAACAATTTCAATGTTTAGTCATTAGTTAAAAACTCCATTTGACTTTTCATGGCACCTACTCTGACAACTCTAGTAAATGGTAGCTGACTTTATCGGATAGTGGAAAAACTGGTTTTCTTTCATGCTATGGACCATACCATAGTTGGTATAGAAAAATAAGCCAGATGATTATTTCCATGTAGCTTATCTAATTATCTTTCATGATGTCTCTCAAAGTGTAGAAACTTGCCCAATATTTCATCCGTGCTCTATTAGTACAAATGTACACTAGAATGAAAATGAAATTCAAGTTGTGACACTTGAATTCATCTCACGGCCCAATAGAAGATTGTATTTTCTTAATATGCTTCTTCTCCTGAGAGTACTTCTTCAGGAGATTTGCATACAGTCTCAAAAACTGTGATGGAGTTTACATGAGTAATTTTTATTGCGATTGCCTTGCCTACTGACACTATGTGTAACTGAGATGTGTGCAATGATTTCCATCCATTATCTGATAGGTTATTGCAGCTTATACATATTATGAATCCTATTCAAATCTATGCAAGTAGTTCTGAGAAGAAAACATTTTGTAGGATATGCATGGAAACTGGAACATCAGAGCAAGTTGTCCTGGGGATAAATTATATGTTACCATTGTGGTGCAGCATCCTGATCTAGGTGACTATTTTATAGCTACGCTGAAAGCAAGAAGAGTCGCCTCCTCATTCGTGTCTGATCATGCAGTTTTCTTCTTATTGATGCCTCATAAGGTTGCAATATGGATCTATTGGCATGTAAGTAGAACTAAAATGCTATAATTATGCAGCGGTATTTTGGTTCTGGCATTTCAGAAGTGCGGTCAATTTAATTGCTCAAAGTATTAGGAAGTTAGTCAATTAGGTGTTTTTATGGCTTCTATCTGAGCAAAAAAATATTTAACTTGCTTCTGATAATTGATATTTGCTGGACTAGTCGATTAGTATACTTGGCAAAATATTAGATTTTAATGCTTTATATCGGTCATATTTACTTTGATGCCATTTGTCCAGGCATTGAAACTCTGGTGGAAAGGCGTGTCATTTATTCAACATCCACGATATTCTAATCCGTCATACAGGGATGAGGCGTCCTTCCGCGATATAAAATTCCGGTGCTGTCCGGCACCTACACCAAATCAAGATAAGCCATTGATAAATGTAGGATGTGATTCGGGATTAATATCTGACAGAAATGCTAGAACTACACGATTTGCATGGCGAGATGCGAAATGGCCTTGGGCATGAGAAGGTAATACTTTTTTTATCTGACTTGATGAACTTGTTCTACATTTTATTGTTTATGACAAATCATAGTTCAATATCAAGGGCCAACCATTTTTATTTTTTTTCCATATCTGTTTATCGATTGTGGATGAAATGCAACCTAGCGAAATGCATAGTTTTCTCTAAGTTTAACAATAAAAGTTTTATGGACAAATCTGGCTTGGTAGGTTTCTAGGGGTGGCTAACAAACAAACAGTATGAGTTTGGCTCGAAAATAACTAGGCTTAATTCGATAATGATCGAGCTGCTAAGTGAACTTCTACATTGACTAGATAGGAATTGGAGTGAACTTGATTATCTTCATATGATTTAGAAACTGTTCCAAGTGGCTTGACTCCGTGTCGGCTTGGCTCAAGTAATAGTTAAAAGAATGTTAAGTTAATGATTTATTTAATATAAATGTTTTTAGTTTCATTTTTAAGACGCCGGCTCGTCTCGAGTGTGGGGTAGAATTCACCCAAGAGTTACAAATACGTGCTGAACTCAAATCGAGCTCTAGTACTTCAAAATATTTTAAAGCGAGGTTGAGCCGAACGTCACGAATAACACTTGAACTCGAACATAGATAAGTATTTGTACTCATGTGCCAAGCTCGAATAGCCAGATATTCGACTATGGTTGTACCAACCCTACTTGGTTCTTTAGTGAAAGTATACTTTTTATCCCTTTAAGGTAGCTTGCAAGTCTTTTCTAGTCAGTTGATGCAATTTATAGTTATAGGATAGATATTGAACACATGTTGAGCAAAGAGTTCATGATACATAAGAGATCTTGTTCAGTAAAAAGATGTTCTGTCACTCACAATAATATCTTTATGACATCTCCTTTTGCCTAATCAAGATTCATATTTTCAGGCAGCCTTTGTATCTATAAGATATGAGCCTTTCACCAGCCTGAATGTGTTAGGCCACTCTTTATTTGTTCGGTCAGGAGCCTATGTACTTCAGTCATCGATTCTTGTTTCGAGCCTTTAACCACTTAATTCACTATTTGTACCTGTAATTTGTTATAATTTGAATGTTAATATATGAAAAATGTGTATATTACTCAATAGTCATTTTCAGAAAACTAATAATCTGTGACAAGTGGTTAGCTTTGCTAGTTCAATTACAAATTGTTTTGTTCGGAGAAGAGTCTTTATATGCCGTCCGCTGAATCGTTATGGACATGGTTACTTCAAATCGTATTCCATATGAATTCCAAAACCTGCAATTCCATGTTTACTTTTACAAAATTTGCAACAGTCGTGTGAAGTTGGACACCGTAATTTTACTTGGAAAGTTCTCCAAAAATTGATGTACAGATTATGCTTTTTGGTCTGAACAACCAAATTTGTGTCGACGAGGCCATCTAACAAACATACTTACAGAATACGTAACAAACATGTTATCCACATGTTTCGAATGAATACAGTTCACGTATGGAAATAGAATAATACCGGTGGGAAAAACAAAATACCGACTTGAAGGATTTTAGGTTTTAAAGTAAGTTTGTATCTTGTTTGTTAGGTATTCTGTCATCTGCAAATATGCAATTTAATATTTTTAGACTGGCGAATTATTTCGAATATTTATATATAATAAAATAAAGAGTGGTTCCAAAGCTGTAAACGTGCAGAACTAGAATCTCTTTATTATCTCTATCTATCGGAACTTTAAAGCTACTATGGATTTTCAGAAAAGTCAGGCTAGAAATTAGTCATATTTTGATAGATCTTAAACCGTTCGATCTTATATCCATTTGATATATCTCTCACATAATTTTGGACAAATTTTTCTTTTTCAGAAAACCTAACCATAAAAGGGTTTGATAAATTTCTGACCTTTTTTTTTCCTTTTTTTTCTCTCTCTAGAAACTTCTCAATCACTCAAGAATCGATCGAAACTCTAACTCGATTTTTTCAAGAATCCAAACTAAGCAAAACATAAAGGTAAGTAATACAAACCTCATGCTATAATTGTGTTTAGATTCCGTTGGGTATAAACTGTTGAAAATTAAGTTTTTAGGTTTTGATTTCAAAAGTTCGATTTTGGCATGATTTTAGGTGTTGTTTTGTTAGATTAGTGTTGTATTCTTGTTAGTTTTGCTAGGATCTACGTTTCTGTGTTTGATTTTGTGTGAAATGAGGCTGCTTTGGTGGGTTTCCAATTTTGGGTTTTCAGTTGTTGTTTCGCACGACTGTGCTAACAGATTTCATCTGGTTGCACGATTGTGCGACCAAGATAACCCCTCGTCGCATGAGACGGGGTGTGTATTGCCGTTGCATGCGACATCAATACACGCCCCGTCTCATGCGACAGACAGCTTAAGCTGTCTCATGCGACAGACAGCTTAAGTTGTCTCATGCGACCACTTATACTTATAAACGAACACATACTACTTTATGCTGTTTTTACAAGATGGGGCGGACCAAGGGCACAGTCAAAAACCTATTTAAGAAGGGAAAACAGAAGGTACGCGAAGTGCGTTTGGCGCCTGAGGCAGCAGAATCTAGAGCTTCCCCCAAGCATGCAGATGCAGGTTCTACTGAGGGACAAACTCCCGGGACGCGGACGAAACGACGTCTCCGTCGTCATCCAAGTGTAGATGACATTCCTATGGATGCCGGTAGCACACGAGCAGGTTCGTCTTCGCAGGCACCTGACCCGTCTTACGTTGAGGACAATGCAGATGCACCGGAGTTATCGGAGGATATGGAGGGGCCGAAGTGGCGGGAGGCACCTGAGGGATCACATGCACGTCCCGGCTCTCTATCCCGATTACACCCAGCACGAGGCGTTCAGTGTCTATCACGGAGATGTAAGTATTAATTCTCTAACTATAATATATGTTTATATTGATTGTTTTATCACTTTCTTACGTGTTTGATACATATTGCAGGACAGGGTCTCCCTGCGATGCTTCGCCATGTACGATAGTCTCCGCAGATGGGACTTCAAAAAGCAGAGCAGGGACGGGCAAGGGTGATGGGTACTATTTTTGGCCCTCTCGTCGAGGCACTCTCCCGCTGGCATACCAACCTCCATTTGGTTGAGGTATTCCTCGAGCGATTGCATGAGGAGACTTCTTCATTTTATTTCTCGTTCGGGGAGATGACACTGACTTTGGACGACGTCTTTGTCATCACTGGATTACCGGTCGAAGGTCGGCCTTTTGATGTATTATCATTTGACTCCGAGGTTGAGCGGATTAGGACTTATGCTAGCATGCTAGGTGTACGACCAGCTTATTTGAATAAAAATCTTAGGAATGCTAGTAGTGTGAATCTTGGGTGGCTGCGCACTACCTTTACGGGTGATAGGTATAGTGATAGTAGGATCACAGATGAGATGGTAGATCATGCCACCCGTGCCTACATACTGTTTTTGTTAGGTACCACCATCTGTGCCAACAAAACCGGCAACAACATTCCTTTAGATTACCTTCAGTTCGTGAACCAATACCAGGGTATGCATAGGTTCAACTGGTGTCAGTTGGTCTTAGCACAGTTGTACCACTCCCTTAGTCAGGGATCTCTGCATGGTACGGGAGGCATTTGCGGGTTCATCGGTGATGAGTCCGAATTCGAAGAGCTCCCCGGAAGGGTAGTCCAAAGTAAAATCACCCCGCAAATTCGGACAGACTCCATGACTTCAGTTCGAACGGCACTGGTAGAACCGGACAGATGACCTTGAACACTGCAAACATAAGGCAGTTCGAACTATGACTAAAGTACTAAAAAACCTAATCACTATCTGACTAAGCTACCTGTACATCTGCTTAAAACTCATGGGTCTTTAAACATGACCCGGGTCCATTAAACTTGACCCGAAAGCCCATAAGGGCCCAAATTTCACACTATAAATACCCAACCACCAGCATTAACTATGGGTAAGAAAAATTAACTGCTGCCAGGCTGCTTAATTCTCTCTCCACCCTTGAAACACTTTGAAACACCCTGAAATATCTTAAAACACCCTTAAACACCACCACACCACCGTGAAACACCCTTACGCCGCCTTAAAACTCCACTCAAAATTACTAGCCTACCGTCAGGCTACTTTTATCCACACCAATCGGGATGCTCGAGTAGTGGATATTTGCCCATTTGTTCAGCTCCGGGCTCCACTGTTTAGCGATTATGAGCTATCTATGCCCCATATGTGCCGACCATGCGCCGCATAAGATCGGTGTTTCGCACGATGTGCGCAGGCAGTTCAGACATGCACAAAGTCAGATGTGAGTCATATTTGTTCATTTTAATGTTAAGTATTTTTACTAATATAAATTGCTAACTTGTTCATTTATTTATTCACAGGTGATCTTCCTTCCATTCACTTACTTACGGGACCATCATCCGTTCCAGAGCATTACTTGGGCTGAGTTGACGCTTAAGGCGTACGACGTGATTGTGCCATATTACCCTGATCGTGTAACTCGACAGATGGGCTTCGTGCAGATGATTCCTAAAGATATACGCCCTCCTGCATCGAAAAAAGCAGGGAAGAAGACGGCTTACAGATACGTTTGGGATGCTCACCTGTAGAGGGATTGGGAGTACCATTGTAACGCTCCTGATGGACCAGAGTACCGTGGTAGTGGAGAGAGTGCCGAGACGATGTACTACGTTTGGGTGAAGAAGAACTTATGGTATATTGTTAGTAGCTCTGGTCGAGCAGGAGGTCCTCGGTTGGAGCCACAGGGTGCTGCTGACAACGCAAGCTTAGAGCAGATTGCTCGGTATGCTCCATCCATACCGACGCTGGAGTACGACGATCTAGTACAGACCGCCCTTCACATGTGCAGGATCGCTGAGAGGTACAGACGTCACTGATCATTACTCACAGTATACTTTTGTTTATTAGATCGTTGTTTGATATGTCAGACTTTTCGACGTTCGCATTATATATTGTAACCGAAAAATTCTATGACTGCTTTTATTTATTGTATTTTAATTTATTGTATGCTTTCAATTTATCAATTTTATGGGTTCGATTCCAACTCAATTTTATCCGTTTAGAATTTTAGAATGGAATTTTCAGTTGGGTTATCCGTCTTGTTTCTCCTAATAAACATTACCCTGAAAAGACTAAAATCTACTTGCATATATCACTTAACTCTAACCTCTACCCCCCACAAATCAAATCAAAAATACGTTATCATATTAACAGATAAACATCCAAAAAGAGATAAAAAGAAAGCACTGGTCTTTTTGTTCGAACATAAGTAACATAAGAATGGTGGTTCTGTCTTCTTCAAGAAGATGTTTTGCTCCCACTAAACCTCATTTCGTCCAGCCTTGTCTTCCTGGTTTCACCCACCAACTTATAAGTCTTTATATTTATTTAGAATAGATATGAGACCTCATAACTATATTATCTCTCTCTTTTTCTAATCATGTTTGATTGTTCCTACACTCCAGAACATTCATGTTGTGTTCTTTAAGAAGAAGGCAAGTCTTTCGACAGTTGAATGCTCGAGTTGTGTAGTAAGAGTTAGAGCTTCTACAGTTGAAAACATTATATGGTAAGTTTTACCTTTATTTTTGATAGTATATCATTTGATAGTATAAAATTGTCATAGTATAAAATTGTTCGAAATATAAGGTCAACATAAACTAAAACACAATATCATACATAAACTAGAGCACACATTTAAACACAAATTGAAACACACACTCAAACACAAATTCAAACACACACAAACACAAACTGAAACTCACACTCAAACTAAAACTGAAACACGGATTCAATAACAAACTGAAACTCATACTCAAACATAAATTGAAACTCACACTCAAACACAAATTCAAACACACACTCAAACACATAGTTCGGTGAGGCCAGAAACTGGATGTAGACGGAACGTGACTAGGACTGACCACCTAGCTCTCACCTCATCAACAAGCATTGAAATTCTAGACGGCTGGACAACATCCCTTCCGCATAGGAAGTACATCTGGCATAGCAATGCCTCTCAGTATCTTTTACCCCCTCTTGGAGGTTCGTGTTACCAACTTCGATTGATGCTTTCATCAGATATTGATCTTCCAACTCAGTCAATGGACACATTTTTTGCTTAATTTATCAACTAGTTTACCCTTTAATGTGGGTACAACATTTATTTATAGCCAATTTTATTTTTAGATAACGTAATCCACTTAGCCGAATGAAAATGTGACACATGTAAAATGAATATGACGAATTAGATGGATAGGGTCTTATAATTATTAAAAACTCCCGCAAATTCAAATTAACAAAAAAAATCCCGCCAATTCTCAAATTTAAAACTCTCGCCAATTCACATTAACAAAAAACTCCCGCCAATTTAAAACTCCCGCCTAATTTAAAACTCCCCCAATTCTAAAAGTTAAAACTCCCGCCCTAACTCCGTCCAAACTTGATTCCACTTTATTAAAAACTCCCACTCTAAAAAACCCTATAAAACGGGATTGAAAACACCTACAAACATTCATAACCATTTGGAAAAACATAAACAGTTTAACAAATGGAGTTTACGCCTCATAAAGACTACCATTTGCTTGAGGCGGTAAGCTTGCCCGCCGAGAGCTGGGGGAAGATACTAACAATGCGGTTTTTGAGTGAGTCCTTTATAAGACGTACTACAACTACGACCGTTTAGGATCTGGAGGTCTAGTCGTGCGCAACCGTGAACAAATCAAGGAGAGGCACCTTTTTTTGTAAACCGATGGATCGTTTGTTGTTTTTATCATATAAAATTAAACAAAAAGCGGCCACCGTCTGGAACATGACGGGGGTAGAAAATCATTAGGGATGTGGTAGTGTATCTTAAAGATATGATTACGGAAAGGGAGTAGGGTATTGATTCCGACAACAACTTGGGATACGACTTCGACGACTGAGCAATTTCTTATGTTTGTTTAAGTTAAGGTCTTAGCTTGTTGTTTTCGTCTTCATGTATTTCCTTCTAGTGTCTTATTTGGTGTACTGTTGAAATTGAACTCTAAAATTAAAATTTCCTCTTTTTAATGACCTCAAATTGCTCTAACAGTTCAGGCTAGCATCGCATGCGACCATTGTAATAGGATGTCGCATTAGGGCCGTGCGACACAAGCCCTCTGGTTGAAAACCAGAGCCAAATAATTGGCCTTGTGTCGCATGCGACCATCGACAAAAGGCGTCGCATTTTGGCCGTGCGACATAAGCCCCGTGGTTCAAAACCAAAGCCTAATATTTTTCCTTGCGTTGCATGCGACCATCGAAAAAAGGCGTCGTATTTTGGCCGTGCGACGCAAGCCCTCTGGTTGAAAACCAGGGCCAAATAATTGGCCTTACATCACATGCAAGCACTGCCACAAGCCGTTACACGTGGTTTTCGTTCAAGTTAATTTTCCTAGCTGACATTATTTGTGTAAATTTGTTAAACCGACGATAGTACGGATGCGCCCATTGATCCGCATCTTCAGTTGCGTAAGCACCCCAACAAGAGTATAATGGAGGCAAGGGTCCATCAGGTGGAGTAGTGATCTGCAAGAAAAAAGAATGAATAAATGCATCTTGTAATGGTAGCGTAAGAAATTGGCTAAAAACGACATATACTTGATGAGTCCGAATTCGAAGAGCTCCCTGGAAGGGTAGTCCAAAGTAAAACTCCCCGAAAATCGAACAGACTCCAAGACTATAATCCGAACAGCCCTGTTTGAACCGGACAGATGATTTCGAACACAGCAAACATAAGACAATTCGAACTATGACTAAAGTACTAAAAAACCTAATCACTGTCTGACTAAGCTACCTGTACATCTGCTTAAAACTCATGGGTCTTTAAACATGACCCGGGTCCATTAAACTTGACCCGAAAGCCCATAAGGGCCCAAATTTCACACTATAAATACCCAACCACCAGCATTAACTATGGGTAAGAAAAATTAACTGCTGCCAGGCTGCTTAATTCTCTCTCCACCCTTAAAACACCCTGAAACACTTTGAAACACCTTTAAACACCACCATACCACCGTGAAACACCCTTACACCGTCTTAAAACTCCACTTGAAATTACCAGCCTACCCTCAGGCTACTTTTATCCACACCAAATTGGCGACCACAGTGGGAGGCGACGGTGCCTGAATCAAGCATTCAAAACCAAGTAAGGAAATTCTGTCCGAATGAATCCGGATAATCCAGAGCTTCCACCAGCTTTGCTCGAAGTGGTGGAAGAGAACGATGAATATACTGTCCAAGAGCGTGACAGGTTGAGGGTCGAAATAGAAGCTCTGAGGGCTGAGAAGGCCAAGATGGGCATGAAGGAAAAGTCCAAAACATCAGTTTCTCATCGCTCTGATAACCCTCGAGAGCATGAGGCTTCGAAGACTCATGTGAGCACTAAGAAGACACATGCTAGTTCTAAAAAGTCTCACCGGTCCAAGCCTGTGGAGAGTTCTGACTCAAGTTCAGAATCTTCGGACAGCTCTTCGGACAGTGAGGGGAATGAAAAGTCCTTGTCCTCCAGCAGTGACGAAGGGCGAACCAGGAAAAAACAAAAGCAAGTTAAAAAGTATTCCAGAAAAAGAGACCATCATGGAAGAATGAAAAGACACATTGGGAAAGGATCATCTCACAGCCGGAGACATATAGACCGGATGCTGGTGGATCCCTTTGCCTTCCATGATGAGCCAGGTATCTTTGCAACCCCTAATGAGGATACTGCGTTCAGTCGTGGGAGGAGCTGGAGGCAATCGCCATTGTCTTCTAAAATTCTGTCCGGAAACCTCCCCAAGAGGTTTGATAGCACAAAGATGGAGAAGTATGACGGCAGTACCGATCCGGACAATCATCTGGAGCAATTCAAGAACTTCATGATGAATTTTGATGATGATGATAAACTACTTTGCAGGGCATTCTCCCAATCCTTTACGGGGAGTGCTCTGAAGTGGTACAACAGCCTTCCTCAGGGTTGTATCAGAGACTTTGATACCTTTTGGGTGGCCTTTCGAAGGCAATTTGTAGGAAGTAAGGAGCTCAAGGGCAATGGAGATACCATAATCCACTGTGCCCAAGAGCCAAATGAATCATTGAAAGAATACATAAGTCGTTTTGTGAATACAAAGAACGGGCTGGCTGATTGTTTTGAACAAGTGGCAATAGCATCCCTGAGACAGGGTTTGAACCCGGGCAACCTGGCCGATTCAGTGACAAGGAAGAAAGCCATGACCTGGGGTGGATTGCTAAATCAAGTCGGCAAGCAAATAAATGTTGATGAAACAAAAAAGACCAGGGTGCACAGGCAGGTGAGATCCACCCCGGTAACACCAACTCCTAATCCAAACCAGTCCGGCAACAAAGCTAGAGAAACCGGACAGGGGCATGGAAGAGGGAAAGCTCAGTCCCAACCAGCTGCTCCTGCACAAAGTCAACAGTCTAGAAACAAAAGGGGGCCGTGGGTCCAACCGGAGTGGTTTGCAGAGCTCAAAGAAAGTGTGGCAACCATTTTCGAGAAAACTAAAGATGAAGTACACTACCGGAGACCGGCAACCTTGCAGTCTCCCAGAGAACATCGAAACAGTTCTTTTTGTCAATATCACAATGATGTTGGCCATACTACTGATGATTGTATAGCCTTGAAGCAAGAGGTTCAGAACCTGATTGAAAGAGGGAAGTTGGGTGCGTATGTTAAAAGAAGAGGAGGCAACAGGCCTGATAACACTCACCGGGCTGGTCCGGTTAATGCTGCCCCAGAAGGGGCCATGGTAATTGTTGAAAGGTTTGATGTGGAGTCAGAATACTTGGATCCTGATCCAACAAGGAACAGAGTGGGTGCAATAGAGGAACGTTCCAGGTCGGTCTCCGGGCTCATTAAATTCTTTGAGTCCTTGACAATTTTCGGAGGGGACACCGTAACGGCTCCTACCACTTCATCAAGAAATAAGCATGTTCATAATTTGGCAACCCAACTAGAAGGGGGCATGACCTCTTATCAATCGTCAAATCTATTTCCATTCATTGTCTTTGATGGGGATGATTTGAGAGACATTGCTAGCCCTCATGAAGATGCTGTTGTCATAGGAGCATCGATAGGGGGCAATGAGATAAGGCGAATCCTGGTAGATACTGGGAGCTCTGCCAATATCCTTTTCCTAGATACTTACAAGAAAATGAAGAATCCAGCTGTGATTCAAAAGTCAGACCGATCGATTGTAGGCTTCACGGGAAGTTCAGCTGATGTAATTGGTGAGTTCGAAGAAGAAGTATTGTTGGGTAGAGGCCCTTTCAAGAAAATGGTTAGAATACTTTTCATTGTGGTGGACTGTCCCACTTGTTACAATGCTATTCTAGGGAGATCTTGGCTCTCCAGGATGCATGCAGTGGCCTCAACAGTCCATCAGTGTCTAAAATATGCTGTTCAGGGGCAGGTTGGGGTTGTCCGGAGCAGTCAAAAAGTTGCAAGAGAATGCTATGCTACTGCCTTGGCTCCACGAACGCTGGGGGCAGTCCGTACAAATGACCAATAGCAGTTTGAGGGCCTTTCTGGGGGTGAGGGTGAAATTGATGACCCCAGAGAGACCCCCGGAGTGTTAATCCCGGTTGAGGAAGTCGAAACACACTGCTTGGAAGAAGGAAAAATCGTCAAAATAGGGTCCAAAATGCCACAAGTGTTGAAAGAAGAAATGTTGAAATTCTTAAAAGACCATCAGCACGTTTTTGCTTGGTGCAATGCTGATGTAACTGGAGTACCATCAGAAGTGATTTCTCATCACTTGTCTGTCCGGAGAGACGTAGCACCAGTGGTGCAAAAAAGGAGAGCTTTCTCAAAAGAAAAGGCTGATGTCATTGTACAAGAGGTTGACAGACTCACAAAGATGGGGCACATTAAAGAAGCTCAGTATCCTTTGTGGACTGCCAATCCAGTCTTGGTAAAAAAGAAAAACGGTAAATGGCGAATGTGCATAGACTTCACAGATCTCAATCGAGCCTGCCCAAAAGACTTGTATCCGGTTCCCCGGATAGATCAGCTGGTAGATTCTACTTCTGGGAACAAGCTACTCTCCTTCATGGATGCTTTCTCCGGATATAACCAGATCCAGGTGGATCCAAGAGATCAAGAGCATACCACTTTTGTTACTGATAGAGGTTTACACTGCTATAAGGTGATGCCCTTTGGCTTGAAAAATGCTGGGGCTACTTATCAAAGGTTAGTCAATAAAACCTTTGCTGGTCAAATTGGAAGAAATATGGAGGTTTACATTGACGATATGATGGTGAAAAGTGTGGATGAGCAGCTACACTTGTCCGACCTCCAAGAAACTTTTGCAAACTTGGCCAAAGTAAATTTAAAGCTAAATCCTGAAAAATGTGTGTTCGGAGTGCAGTCCGGGAAATTCTTAGGGTACATTATAAGTGAGCATGGAATCCAGCCCGACCCGGACCAACTCAATGCTTTGTTTCAAATGGAGCCTCCTCGAAATGTTAAAGAAGTGCAGCGGTTAACGGGGAGGTTGGCAGCTTTGAACAGGTTTATCTCTAGGTCTTCGGACAGATGTGCTCCTTTCTTCCAAACTTTGAAAGGTGCAAAGGGGTTTGAGTGGACACCACAGTGTGACGAGGCATTCAATGAAATTAAGAAGCATCTGTCCTCTCCAAAGACTTTATTCAAACCAATCGATGGGGAGACTCTATTTGTGTATCTGGCTGTTTCAAGTTGTGCCATCAGTGCTGTGTTAGTTAGAGAGGTTGATGGGTATCCTCACCCAGTATACTACATCAGCAAAAGCCTGATTGATGCTGAACGCCGTTACTTGAAGCTCGAGAAACTAGCATTGGCCTTGGTGATAGCTGCAAGAAAGATGAGGCCTTATTTTCAGGCTCACCCTATTGTTGTCCGGACATCCTTCCCTTTAAAGAATGTCCTTCAAAAAGCGGATATTTCGAGCAGAATGACAAAGTGGTCAGTAGAGTTGGGAGACTTCGACATAGATTTTGCTCCTCGAACAGCAGTAAAAGCTCAAGCTGTGGCTGATTTTCTGGTCGAATTCCATTCTGATAGGGACTCAGAGCAACCTGCTGATTCAAAAGACAAAAAAGTGTGGATTGTCCGAACAGATGGAGGATCCAGTGCCATAGGATCTGGGGCAGGAATATGTCTCACTTCTCCTTATGGGGACAACATGTTTCAAGCTATTTGTTTTGCTTTTAGGGCGTCCAATAACGAGTCCGAATACGAAGCAGCTATAGCTGGATTAAAATTGGCTTACATTTGTGGAGCAAAAAGGGTCAAGCTGTTAAGCGACTCCCAATTGCTTGTTCACCATGCCTTGGGCCTATCAGAAGCTAGAAAAGAACAGTTAATCAAGTATTTACTTCTCTTGAAAAATGAGGCAATGAAGTTTAAAGCTGTTGTCTATGAGCACATTCCCCGAGCAGAGAATGAACTGGCAGACTCA
Organism: Limnanthes douglasii subsp. nivea; assembly: GCA_036936605.1. NCBI lineage: Eukaryota > Viridiplantae > Streptophyta > Magnoliopsida > Brassicales > Limnanthaceae > Limnanthes > Limnanthes douglasii. Next base: position 182,478,880 of record JAUPFV010000003.1, read on the forward strand.
TTGGCAACAATAGCATATACGGAGTCCTATCCATGGATCCTTGTGCTTGAAAGTCCTTCTATTCAACTTGATGAAGGGAAGAAAGAGGAAGTTTTTGAAATACAAGTAAATAAACCTCAAGATTGGAGGTCTCCACTTATACAATATCTGTCCGATGGCGTCGTACCCTTGGTTAAATCACAAGCCAGAACGTTAAAACACAAGGCTCATGGTTTCATCATGATTAGAGAGGTCTTGTACAAGAAATCCTACAGCAAACCTCTCCTACGCTGTTTAGGAGATCATGAGTCACAAATGGTTCTCTCCGAATTACATGATGGTGAGGGATCAGCTCATTGTGGATTTAGAGCGTTAACAAGAAGAGTGCTTCTCTCCGGATATTATTGGCCTTCAATAATGAAAGATGCCAAGGAACTGGTAAGAAGGTGTGACCCATGCCAAAGGTACAGCAATGAAATTCATGTACCAGCCATTCCTATGGAATCAATTTCTGAGCCTATCCCTTTTGCTCGATGGGGATTAGACTTAGTTGGGCCTCTCCCTATGGCGTCCGGAGGGCGTAAAACCATAATCGTAGCCATTGACTACTTTTCGAAGTGGATAGAAGCAGCCCCCTTGGCAGGAACAACATCAAAGGCGGTTATAAAATTCATTCTATCCAACATATGTTGCAGATTTGGTGTCCCTCAGAGAATAACAACAGATAATGGGCCACAGTTTGACAACAGAGAAATGGAGAGCTTCTGTGCCTCAAGGGGTATTCAGCACTGCTTTTCTTCACCTTTCCACCCACAAGCTAATGGGCAAGTTGAGGTGGCTAATAGAACAATACTGTCCGGCTTAAAGAAAAATCTGGAAGGGGCTGCTGGAAAGTGGCCTAGTTATTTACAAGAAGTCTTGTGGGCCTACCGGACAACGCCTGGGGCTGCCACACAAGAATCACCTTTTGCCTTGGTCTATGGGATGGATGCAGTGGCTCCCATAGAGAAGACACTCCCCTCTTTTCGTGTTCATAACTTCTCCGGACAGGCTAATGAAATAGCAATCAGAAATCAGCTTGATTTGATTGAAGAGAGGCGAATAAAAGCTCATCTTAGAATGGCACACTATCAGGGCTTGATGAGAAGCAGGTTTGCTTCCAAGGTTAAAAGAAGGGACTTTCAACCAGGAGATAAAGTATTGAGGAAAGTTTTCTTGCACACCAAGGAAAAACTCTTCGGAAAGCTGGCCCCAACCTAGGAGGGTCCGTATACTGTGGTTGAAAGAATCAAGCCTGGCACATACTGGCTGGAAGACAAAGATGGCAGGGTTTTAACTCACCCTTGGAACATTGAACACCTTCGAATGTATTTGGAATGAAACTTATGTAAATATTTACTTGTTTAAACATCCATGTAAATATTTGGGGGCATACCACTACCCCTCTCTGGCGCCACAGAGAGCTTTAAATGAAACTTGGAGCTTTTTTGAATAAATTTTCTAAGTTTTTGCAAAATTCTGTTGATTACCATGCTACCCGGACTGAAAGTTCTAAGGGCTATTTAAATTCTAGCCAGAGAAATTAAACACTCTCACAATACGAAGTATTTAGGCAAACCGTGGAATAAGAGAAAGGTTGTGCAAGATAAAACATTCATTCAATTAACTTAAAGTTGCCTTGGCCTTCCAAGGACTTTTTGAACAAAGTTTAAACATAATACAAAACCCTGTCCGGATAAAACGGACAGCATCACAAAAAAGGTGCCTTGGCCTTCCAAGGACTTTGGTTCAAACAAAAATTAAACAAAACAAGTTATAAACTAAGGAAGAGCCTTCGAAGACGGCTCACCCACATGTGTGTTCTTGTCTTTAATATCACTCTTCTCTTCGACTTTTTTCTTGCCTTTAGGGTCGATCTCTTCCTCCCCAGGGCTCTCTCCAGTTTCCTCTTCATCACCAGATGAAGGCTCATCAGAGTACCCCTCGTCATCAGCCATGGTCCAGTATGGGAGATCATCATCATCCACATAACGCCATAAGTTTCCAAGTCTCCTCTTCGGGAACTTCTCGTGAAATAGGAGGACCATATCGGACTTCACCTTCTCAATCAATAATTCCTCACTCCGTAGCATCTCCTTGGCATAAGCATTGATTTTGGCCTTGATCATGGCCTCTTGATCCTTCACCAGGGCAGCTTTCTCACCAACAGCCTGAGTCACTGCATTCTCCAAAGTAAGTTTGTCAGTAGTCAGGTTGGTGATAATCTTTTCTTTCGCTGCAGTCTCATCTTTTGAGGTTTTCAAGTCTTTCTCCAACTCGGACTGCTTAGCCCGGAGATCTTCTAGAGTTTTCTCCAAAGAGGCAATTTTTGTGTTGCTTTCATCTTTACTCCTCTTCAGCTGTTCGTTCGACTCCTTAAGCAAGTCAATCTGGGTAGTGGCTCCCCGGAGGTCACCGGACAGTTTCTCCTTCTCAGACTTAAGCTCCTTAATGGTTTCTGCCTGACTCCGGACTTGCCTTTCCAGGGTGAGCACAGGCTGCACGTTGCTAAGGAGGGAGTGAGCAATAATATCCCTTTCGCTGGAAACCAAGAAAGTCTTGCCATTAAAGTTCACTGTGTTGGAACTACTTGGAGGAACATATGGCCCTGCAAACTCATCCCTAGACAAACCAAGGAAGTAGTCACCTAGAGGACCCAGGCCGGTGACATCCACTTCATCCATGTTGATCTCTCCCTGTTCAATGTCATCAGTGTGAAGCTCCCCTGGAATCCCTTCGTTAAGGTTTTCTGGGATCTCTTCGGCCAATGTAGGATCAACTGGAAAAGTGGGCTCCGGGTCCCGGAGAGCAAATTCTTCTTCTTGAGAAGTTTTCTTCTTTTTTACTTCTCTCTCAGCACCCTCGCTTACTTGCTTACGGGTTCGTTTGGAGACCCTCGTAGGTTTTGAGGGAGTCTCTCCGTGTTTCTTACTTTCCGCTTCTACCACCTGTAGAAGGCTTGCATCAACTTGAACTGGAATTGGCACCTCTGTGTCAGATAGGGCCTTTTTCTCTGAATCTCCTGCTGTTTTCCTCCCTTTCTTCTTCTGGCCCTTCATCTTACTTGGGGCTTTGGCCCGGAGAGGGAGGAAAAGGGTCCCATCTAGCTCATGAGACCTTCTCAGCACAACGTCATCATCAGGAGGGGTGGAAAACTCCTCCCAAGTTAAATCCCTTCGACCTGTGGTGTTCCACAGGTGAGATCTGGCTAAGTTTCCCGGAGTAAAAGCCTTGTGAAACCGGTTCTCCCAGTTCTCTGCGGCCCATGTGTTTATTTTGCCACAGGTAACCTGTCCGGCTTTCGCATAGTCTCCGAACTCTTTTGGCAGTTCTAGCAAAACAAAAGAATAATTAAGATAGTGAAAGCTTAAAGAAGGGAAGATTCGAATAGAAACTTAAAGAAAGAACTTACGATCACTTCTCCATCTACTTCGAAGAAGGCTAGGATTCTCCCCAATCTTAATCTTCTTCCCATTCTCCCATGAGCCACTTATAAACAAGAACTGGCTCCTCCATTTATTCTCCGATTCCAGGAGATCGTCAACGGCTTTCAGATTGTTCCCCATATTAAAGTGATAAAAGGGGAACTGGTGATGTTTGCATAGACTTGCCACAGCAGCAAACTCTTCCATGGGAAGAGGGATTCCGGACAGCCTGGACGCCATTATGCATGACATCAAGGTGTACCATCCGTTGGGACTCAGCTGCGATGGACATAGCTTGACCAAATGGAAATAGCGCACTATCTCCGGATCCAATGGGAACCTAAGTCCCCAATTAAACAGCTCTGTAAAAAAGACAATCTCGTTTCTCTTGCAATCCATCGGGGTCTCCGGGTCGATGGGAATTCGAATCTTTACATTTTCAGGGATCCCCCACTTAGTGCGAAGCCGTCCCAAATCCCTAGTGTGAATAAACATGTACTTGGTCTTTAACAAAGACAAAAGGTACTTAAATTCTACCTTGTGAAAGCAGGGACCAACTTTCCCTTCAAGGCTCTCCGGCAGATCCGGACGGCTCAGGTATAAGTCCTCTTTGCCTTTCTTGGCAACAACTATGGCAGTGTCAGCTTGTCCGGAAGACTCGGACTCAAACCTAGCCTCCTCTATGGAGTCTTTCATCCTCTCCTCCATTACTGTTGGGGGAGCTTCTGCAGAAACAGCCCGGGGAGGGATGAAGCTTGGTACAGCTGATCCTCCGGACTGACGGCTCGTTGAATGTTTTTGGGTTTTCACCTCAGCTTGAGTCTCTGAGGTCGAAGTTTCCTTTGGAGGCAGTGGACTACTAGCCTCTGGACCGACCGGCCTCTCCCGAAGGGTCCTAACAGTTGTCCCAGACCCTGACTCACTAGTATTCTTTGAGGAGAGTCCTTTGACCAACCTGCTTGGTCTTTTCATGATCAGCTTGTCTGGGGAATGATCGGAGTCGGACCCCATGGCAATAAAAGTAGACTTTTTTCTGACACTTGTAGCAGTAACCCCCGGTTCAACAATGGGGATAGACTCTTGAACCGAAGAGTCTGAAACGATGGGAGAGAGTGTTGTTCGAAAGAGCTTCCTAGGTTTTGTACCCTTTAAGGAAGACGAACCTCTATCAGATTCCTCAATCGAAGGGGCTGGTTTCTCGACAGGCGATGCTGAAAGCCCTGCTGCAATCCTTTTCTCTTTTTCAACCCTTTGAGCTTTCTCTAGTTCTGAAAGATTGAGCCAGCCACCCTTGATTAAAGCTGTTCTTGTTGTGAACATAAAACGATTAAGGAAGTTTTAAGATTTTAGAGAGATGAAGTTTTGAGTAAAATGGCAAAGTGAAAATAAGACTGTGAAAGATGAATAGTATTTATAGTAAAAGTGAAAAAGGGGGTTTGATTCTTAGGAGAATCCGAAAAGTTGGGCAATGATTAAAAGACGGCGCTGACGTCATCAAAACCATTTAAAGAAGTTACCTATTCAATAAAGTGGTGCAGTTTTCAAGGTAGAAAAACGGCTGGAGTGGCCAACCAGAGGGTGACACGTGTCCCACTACTCCTGACAAAGAACCGTTTGGAATTCGTAACGGTTGGGCTGTCCGGGCCTGTCTCAACTCTCTTCGAATCGGAAAACCACTTCCGAAATCGGACTGTTTTTCAGTTCTTTAACAAGGACACTTGTTCAAATACCTAAAAAAGGGGCTCCTGATGAGTCCGAATTCGAAGAGCTCCCCGGAAGGGTAGTCCAAAGTAAAACTCCCCGAAAATCGAACAGACTCCAAGACTATAATCCGAACAGCCCTGTTTGAACCGGACAGATGATTTCGAACACAGCAAACATAAGACAATTCGAACTATGACTAAAGTACTAAAAAACCTAATCACTGTCTGACTAAGCTACCTGTACATCTGCTTAAAACTCATGGGTCTTTAAACATGACCCGGGTCCATTAAACTTGACCCGAAAGCCCATAAGGGCCCAAATTTCACACTATAAATACCCAACCACCAGCATTAACTATGGGTAAGAAAAATTAACTGCTGCCAGGCTGCTTAATTCTCTCTCCACCCTTAAAACACCCTGAAACACTTTGAAACACCTTTAAACACCACCATACCACCGTGAAACACCCTTACACCGTCTTAAAACTCCACTTGAAATTACCAGCCTACCCTCAGGCTACTTTTATCCACACCAATACTTACATTAACAAAATGACATCCATGTACGAAAGCAATCCCAACTTCTATTATCGTTGAATTGTTGATGGGTGGCCTTCCATGGATTGGTAGATACGTTAACGACGCTTCTTACGATACATGGTATGCCATGCATTGATACCTTGTAGCAGTTACTAGTCCGATGTCCAGAAATGTCATCCAATAGTGGCTACTAGGATTAGGCTTGAAGTAATCTAACCTATGTACCAAATCGTCAAACACCTTTGGCGAACCATATACATCCAACCAAGATGCACGGTTGTCCGTCCGGAAGAACGTCAACTAACTTTAAAATGTAAGTGTGTAGAAATACCAGAATGCAATCCGGATATAATGTTAACTTCCCATCCTTAACAATTTTCTTAGGCCTTCAAACTTTCTTTTTTGATAATGGAGGTTTGGGTGGTACAACGGGAACCACGTTGGATGCAGCCGTGCTCCCTAACGTTTTAACGGGTGTACTACCTATCGAGTTAGCCGAAGTACTAGCACTAGCGGTTTGTTCAATCGGATATTCCCACAAAGTAAGGTTGCGTTTAGTTGATTTATGAATGCCTCCCTTTGGTCTACCTTTAGCTCTATCGCTTCTTTAAGATCTTCAATATGACTTGTCTCGGGCCTTAAAATTTGCATTACCTTATTGATAATGTGGTTTTGTTGGTCGGGGCGGAAACTACGAATGAATTTTTCAATTATGGAAAGTTTTTTCTGCAATTCTTCCTCGCGAGAACTAGGATCTCTATGAACAATATCTAATCTTTTCCAAAAGACATCCACACCTTCTAAAGGGATGCACCTACCATCTCTAGCTATAAACACAATTTCACATGCACATGGTAACCTATGTGTTTTCCTAAGGAAACATCTTCCACATGCTACCCGATCTACTCCTATATTTCTAGCACGAACAATAGTAAGCATCAATTTATCTAGACCCGTATGTGACACATGACCTTTAAGATTTTGGGTCAAAACACCATCAAAACCGGGAATTATTCTAAACTTACTTCGCTCAAATGATTCGACGATCCCCGCATGCTGCTTCGTTAATAAGATGTGAACTTTTTCCCAAAATACCTCAAAGTTGCATTGATTCGTCCCAAGATATTTTTTTAGGGACGAGTGAGCACCCTCCACCCTACATAGTACAAGTACAAAATTATGAAATTCTTTGAAAAGAGATAAAACAGCTAAACAAAAAATTGGATAAAATGACAAACCTATATGTAATTATTTGACCATGATGCTTAATCTTGTTCGTTTGGTATGCAAGAAACTTATCACCATATTTTATTATCCACGCGTCCATAACGTACGCAAAACACTTTAGTTGAGAGGCGAACATCTCCTTCAATATATCTAGATTGTTTTGGTAACTTTCAACCGTGTTCGCCCCTACAACGTAGCCGTAAAACTTAACAAATTGTTTCGTTACCACATCATCGTTCTTGTCATGCAAGTTCTCTCAGGAATCCTCAATCACCCTGATACCTAAAGTCCCTTCTCCTTCTGTGCCATCGGATTTCAGACCCATCGCCCTTTGCAATGTGGTCTATAAAATTATCTCTAAAGTTCTGGCCAATAGAATTAAAGCTTCTTTCCCTTATCTAATCGATTCTTCCCAGTTGGGTTTGGTTTGAGGAAGAAGCATAGCCGATAATATCCTTCTCTCTCAGGAGCTTCTTAAAGGCTATAACAAAAATGGTAGAGGAAAAAGGGTTGCCCTTAAAATAGACATAATGAAAGCTTTTGACAATGTACGCTGGCACCTCATTCTGGATATTTTAGTGGCAATGCATCTCTTCCCCGTCTTACTCCATTCTTATCAATGGTGACCTTCAAGGTAATTTCAAAGGGAAAAAAGGTCTCAGACAAGGGGCCCTCTCTCTCCTCTCCTATTCGTTCTTGTCATGCAAGTTCTCTCAGGAATCCTCAAAGAAAAAAGTAAAGATGGGAACTTCCGATTCCATTGGAAATGCCACAAGCAGAAAATTATCAATCTCTGCTTTGCAGATGATCTAATGATTTTCTGTCATGGCGACCCTCTTTCCCTCAGTCTGATGAAGGATGCTCTGGAAGAGTTCTATTTCCTCTCTGGTCTTAAAGTTAATCCTTTGAAAAGTCACATTTTTTTCTCTGGAATTGACCAATCCCTCCGGTCAAACCTTCTACCTATCATGAATTTCCCTGAAGGTACCCTTCCTGTAAAGTATCTAGGGGTTCCCCTCATAACTGGTAGACTCTCTCACACGGACTGCCGACCCCTTCTGCACAGAATTACGTCCCGAATTGATTCTTGGACTACCAAGCACCTCTCTTATGCGGGTAGACTCCAACTAATCAAATCGGTCTTGTTCGCCGGTCAGGTATACTGGTCCTCGATCTTTATCCTTCCTTCTAGGATAATTTAGGAATCAACCCAATATCTTCGACGCTTCCTATGGACTGGCTCGTCAATGAAGATCCACGGGGAAAAAGTAGCCAGGTCTACCGTTTCAACTCCCTATTTAGAGGGCGGCCTTGGGATCCTAGACTTAAAAATCTGGAATCAGGCGGCCGTCTTTAAACACCTCTGGTCTATTGTTAGTAATAAGAATCAAGCAATTTGGTGTGATTGGATTAGATCTGAAAAGATAAAAAATAAAAGTTTTTGGGAAGTTTCTGTAACCTCCTCCTCCTCTTGGATTTGGAGGAAAATTCTCCGGCTTCGGCCTTTGGCTCGTAATCTGTACAGGGTGGCTATCGGTAATGGACTGAACACTTCCTTCTGGCATGACCCTTGGATTCTCTCCTTACCGCTCTCAAGTCACTATGGAGAAGACATCATCAGAGACTCCAGACTGGGAAACAATCTTAAAGTCTCTGACATTATCTGCAATGGTGATTGGAATTGGCCTGCCAACCTGAGATCGGCGAGTGTCAGAAGTCGTCACCAACTGATAGAAATCCACAAGATCCTTCTCACCCTTCCCCATCCTAACATCCTGTCGAGAGATGTTCCTTTTTGGACGGCAAAGGCGGGAAGTAACAACTTTACAATTAAGGACACGTACAACGTCCTTCACAAGCCTGTCCCTGCCAAGGGATGGGCGGGGTTAGTTTGGAATAAGTTCAATATTCCGCGCGATTCCTTTATCTCTTGGTTGGCAATTAAGGGCAAGCTTGTCACCAAAGATAAGCTCCGAAGTTGGGGTTATAATATCCCAGCTGAGTGCCCCATTTGCCTCTCTGAGTCAGAAACTATACATCATATCCTCTTTGACTGTAGTTTCTCTCAGAGCATCTGGTCCTTCTCCGGTAACAAATTCGGTTTTCCTTATCACTCTTCGGATTGGCTATCTTGGATTGACGAGACTTCAAATTGGTCAAATTCTCGGACCCATTGTATTTGGCGTACTTGCTTCAATGCGATTATATATCACATTTGGAAATAGAGGAATTCAAGAATTTTTGGATCCACTCACTCCCTAGCCTCATCAATTTATTATCAGATCATATCGGATCTCCGATATAGATTTCTCGGTACCAAGATTGGTTGGCCGTTTTAAATTTTTGTAATCTAACTTATTTTTGTGTGTCTCATGTATTTTCTGTATGGACTGGAGCGCGGATGCCGGATGGGATGCTTATGGAGTCATCACTCAGCTTCTGTTTCCCCAGTCACTCAGTCATGTTGCATTATTAGCTTTTACTATCTTTAGGGAACCTCCCTTTTTGGATCTCTATGGGTCCCTTATAGCTATTTGTTCCAAAAATTTGTTGTTGTATTCTTCTGGATGGTACCCTAAGATTATTTATGAACATTTCTAATTAATTTAAGTTTTTATTCACCAAAAAAAATGTGTGAATTTTTTTCCTAATAAGCTAATAGTAGTTATATAAAACTTATTTGTTATTTCTTTTATAATTTATATTTAACTAAAGATAGAGTATCTGTCGTATGATCTCTAAAAAATAGGATCAATTAGGATCCGTTCAGTTTAACCGTCACTTGATGCTCACTGGTTTGGCCGGCGACTATCTTCCGACTGCTAGTCTTTCTCCCTCTCTGGTTTCGATATTAAGCGTCGAGAAGAAGATTAGAAAGCAACCCAGTCACAAAAAAGGCTGATATCAGGCGGTGCTCTCTGGGTTGAAGATTCAAAATGTCAGATATCAGAAAGTGGTTCATGAAATCTCATGGTAAGGGGGATTCTGATGAAGAAGATTTTGTCTTACCAAATTCCAAGAAGAATGATGATAATAAAACTTGTACTAAAAAACTGAAAAGTGGATCAGGCAGAGGAGTTGCCCAGAACACTGTAGATGTTGATGAAATTGACGAAGGTGATGTCAAAGATACGGAGTCTCATTTAAAGCCTGGTGGAAGGGGACGTGGTGGTAAGGGTGTATCTGGGGCACCGGCTGCTGGAAGAGGCAGAGGTGGTGGACGGGGTGGGTTTATGAATTTTGGAGAAAGAAAAGATCCTCCAAATAAGGGACAAAAGGAAGTTCCTGAAGGTTCGCCTAATTGCTTAAATGGCTTAACATTTGTGATCAGTGGAACGCTTGACAGTTTAGAAAGGGAAGAAGCAGAAGATTTGATAAAGCGTCACGGTGGACGTGTAACAGGCTCAGTAAGCAAGAAAACAAATTATCTTTTGTGCGACGAAGATATCAGTGGAAGAAAATCAGAGAGAGCCAAAGATCTCGGCACTAAATTCCTTACCGAAGATGGACTATTTGATATGCTTCGCTCATCGAAACCTGTAAAAGCAGCTTCACAAGGGAAACCAATCGAATTAGTTGAGAAAGTTGAGCCATCAATGGCACCAAAGAAAAGCCCTCAGAAACCAGATGTTAAGAGCAAATCTGTTGTAGCAAGTGTATCCAGTAGAAGTTCTGCTTTGAATTCCTCCCCTGCGAAGCAGAACAAGCAAACTGGACAGCAATCTTCTTTGATATGGACAGAAAAATACAGGCCAAAGGTTCCAAATGAGATTGTTGGGAACCAGTCCCTGTTAAACCAGCTTCACAATTGGTTGGCACATTGGCATGAGCAGTTTCTTCTTCCTGGAAGCAAAGGAAAAGGCAAGAAACAAAATGATTCGGGTGCCAAGAAAGCTGTTCTTTTAAGTGGAACACCAGGCATTGGGAAAACTACGTCTGCAATGTTGGTTAGCCAGATGCTTGGTTTTCAGCCAGTTGAGGTGAATGCTAGTGACACTCGCGGAAAGGCGGATACCAAGATTACTAAAGGAATTGGCGGAAGCAACGCAAATTCAATAAAGGAATTTGTCAACAATGAGGCTTTGGGTCCTAACATGTATCGATCAAAGCAAGCGAAAACCGTGCTGATTATGGATGAGGTGGATGGAATGTCTGGAATTGCTGACCTTATTGCTAGCATAAAGATATCCAAAATTCCTATCATTTGCATATGCAACGACCGTTACAGTACGAAACTGAAAAGTCTTATGAACTATTGTTTGCCTCTCAATTATCGGAAGCCTACCAAACAGCAGATGGGAAAAAGACTAATGCATATTGCAAAGACAGAAGGACTTCAAGTTAACGAGATTGCTCTCGAGGAACTTGCTGATAGAGTGAATGGAGATATACGTATGGCGGTAAATCAGCTGCAGTATATGAGTTTATCTATGTCTGCCATAAACTATGATGATGTAAGGCAGCGCCTTCTTAGTAGTGCAAAAGATGAAGACATTTCACCTTTTACAGCCGTTGATAAGCTATTTGGCTATAATGGTGGGAAGCTGAGGATGGATGAGCGGATTGATCTTAGCATGAGTGATCTTAAGTTAGTCCCTCTTCTTATTCAGGAAAATTATGCTAATTACAGGCCAAGTTCAAATGGTAAAGATGAAAGTGGGATGAAGCGCATGAATTCACTTGCTTGTGCTGCTGAATCTATAGGAGATGGAGATATATTCAGTCTGCAGATCGGTAAAAATCGTCAATGGCAGCTCTCTCAGTCTAGTGCTGTTGCATCCTGTGTTTTTCCTGCCGCATTGTTGCATGGACAAAGGGAGACACTTGAGCAGGGAGAGCAGAATTTCAATAGATTTGGTGGATCGCTAGGAAAGAACTCAACAATGGGAAAGAATTATAGGCTTTTAGAGGATTTGCATGCCCATATACTTGCTACTCGCGAGTCTAGTTCCGGAAGGCAAATTCTTCGACTTGATTATATTCCACTGCTCCTGAAGCGGTTGACTGATCCACTTCGGTTGCTGCCTAAGGATGAAGCAGTTCAGGAGGTGATGAATGTCATGAATGCATACTCACTTAGCCAGGAGGATTTTGATACTATAGTCGAGTTATCTAAATATCAGGGGAATACAAATCCATTAGAAGGCATTCTACCAACTGTGAAATCAGCTTTGACTCGAAAATATAATGAAGAAAGCAGAAGACGGATGGAACGAGCTCCTGATATGGTGACACTTCCTGGAATAAAGAAAGCGCCAAAGAAACGGGTTGCTGCAATGCTAGAACCACCTGCTGATGAATTAGGGGAGGAGAATGGTGATGATGTGGCTGCAAGTGATGATGAAAACAATTCGGAGGCAGAGGACTTGGAAGGAATTGCCGATGGCCAGAAGCTGCAGACTGAACTTCAAAGTTTGAATTCAAAAGGAATTCAAGTCCACTTGAAGAATTCAGGCACCAAGAAGAAACCTGCTGGTAGAGAAAGAGGAGGTTCTCTAGCTGCCGAGAAGAAAGGTCGAGGTGGATCAAGTGCTCTTGCTAAGAGAAAACGATGAGGAAATGTAGTAGATGCTGCACGGAAATATGGGTTTTGTAAATGTAGCCTGCTTTTCCCCTGTCGTGCCACTTAAAACCTTTTACAAGTGGTGAGGGCATTAGAGCATGTTTGTCTTGTTCATAATCAAATAGGCTGTGTCTAGCTTCGAATTAGTTTTATAACGAGGGATGATTTGGCCTTTTGGAGCATTCATCTGTTTTCATAGCCCTTGTCCTGCGTAGAACTTTACTACCTACATCTGTGCTACATTCACATTTTGTACAAATCATTTGCATCTACTAGATTGGTGCTCTTCTGACTCTAAAAAAAAATTAGGATCAATTAATATGTTATCAACCTTTGAATTATATATATTTTAATTTTTACTTCTTAATTACATTTTGTTTATGCTTATAAAACAAGAAGGAATTTCCATGAGAGAATGCTTAAAGCTTTAATTTGTGTATCTTGGTAATGTGGTGGATACAAATCAGTTCAAGGATAATAGATATGAATCATAAACTAATAAATAACTTTCAATGGGCATAATAATAACATAAGAAAATTACTCATCTTGCAAGTTTACTTAGTAGGATTGATGCTTCTTCCTGTAAAGTTTTCCATGCTTCGATCACGTCTTTCTTCAATTAATGGTGCTTCTACTGCAAAACGTAAGATGTAACTTCCTGATAGAACTGCGTGAGAAATGAGGATTTTCCCGCTTGAGTTCACCGCATCAAGTAGGTCGTGGTTCAACTTATTGCCATGATCTTCATGATTGTTCATGTGCCGGAGGCGAAAGCAAACCAAAGAGAATAGTCGAGTAACAACCTCGAATATGGGGTCTTGAGCAACAAGTCCCACAAAATGTTTTGCCAACTAGATATGATTGCGTATATGGCACTGTAGATTTTCTAGTCAGTATAGTCCTAAAACCATCCATAGTTATCTTCGCCCAAGAGGAACTTGCCAATCTTTATAATCCACCACTAGATTTGCTTGAGAGGCCTTGTTTTTCAGAAACTCTGGATTAGTAGAAAGGGCCTGATTTAGAGAATCTCTGTCCTTCACCCAAAGCGCTGAACAATCAAAGTTTGTTAAAAACCATTTATGAGCATTCATGTTAAAAGAGTCAGCTTCTTCAATGCCATCAATATAATGGCGATATTCTGGACATATACAAGCACTTCCAGCATATGCAGCAACGACGTGAAACCACATCCCCTCGCTCCGTCAAGACACCATATTCCATAGAATGTTATAATTGTATAAGCCTAACATTTGCTCTGCACTTTTCTTAGGGAATCAAAAATTAATTACAAGTAAAGCAAGAAATCTGTTCTTTTTTGATATCTTTGTCGCTAAAATTAGGCAAGAAAATAGAATGTAAAATACTTCTTTTAAAAAAAGTGCTATATAAAAAAACTGAAACCATTTGAAATGAAGCACTAATATGATCTACAAATCATTTAACTTGCTGCATAAGTTTCTATCTGTATGTGAGAGCTCAAATTACATAAGACACGCTATTGAAAACAAGTTTATTCAGCACCCTCCAAACACGAAGCTATATAGTTTGTTAGCCTATTTTCTTTCATACTTGGAGGGTGCAGGGTCGTCTAGTCATCATAATCGAATATGTACTACAAACTAACTAGATATACTGACATATTCACATAAAGCTGACTTAATGAAAAATATATTTAGTTGTCACCTTAGCTATGACTCCAAGCTCAAGCAAAGGATCGACTGCTGTCGAGGAAGTTGTGCCAACAGTAGCACATAAGAAAAACGATATTAATCCCATAGCAGTATCTTTTGAAATTGCTTCTTTTAGTATATCTGGAGAAAGTGCGTAGCTACCATAGGGTCTGTTGTTAGCAGCCTGCAGTTCTCTGGATGGATTCCTCCTATCTGACAGGCCTTTTGTAAAGCAGAATGCGTTTGATCCAATGCATATACAAAAAGATTCTCAAGTGCACTTTTTCCAACTTTCCTTAAAATTTTATGACGAGCAGCTGATAAAACAACTAGAACAGCTTCACTTGCAGTGCCTTGTATTACCCACCACTAGAGGTGTCTAATGGTTCAGGAACCACGGTTCAAAGCTGACAACCTGCTTAAGAACTGGCGGTTTACCTGCGAAACTGGCCCATTAGGACCGCAACCCGCCAGGACCGCAACCCGCCAAGACCGCATAAGGAGCAACCCGCCAGGACCGCAACCTGGCAGGACTGCAACCCGGCAGGACTGCAACCCGGCAGGACTGCAACCCGGCAGGACTGCGAAACCACGGTTTATTTGTAAAAAACCGGCGGTTTATTGATAAATATTATGCTGATTTTATTTATTTTATAACCAAAATGTTATATTTAAAAAATATTGAGATATTGCATATTATTATAGAATTATTATTACATTTTTGTTAATATTAATTTGTTTTGGTTATTAATATTTTAAGTGTTGTAATTATTATATAGTCTAAAATTTTAAATATTACTTACGTTATTATCATATTTTGAATATTATTATTATTATGTTTTTAGATCTAATACAAAGCAAAACTATATTTTATCATGTTAAAATATTACAAATTCTATGGTTATAATTTTAATATTACATTTTGAATTTTATTATTGTGATTTGGTTTTGAATATTACAAGTGTTATATATTATTTTTTAAACCAAAATCATATTTTATCATACAAAAATATTACAAGTTATATTGTTATAATTTTAAAATTACATTTTGAATTTTATTATTGTGATTTGGTTTTAAATATTACAAGTGTTATTTATTATTTTTAAGTTATATTGTTATAATTTTAATATTACATTTTGAATTTTATTATTGTGATTTGGTTTTAAATATTACAAGTGTTATTTATTATTTTTAAGTTATATTGTTATAATTTTAATATTACATTTTGAATATTATTATTGTGATTTGGTTTTAAATATTACAAATGTTATTTATTATTTTTTAAACCAAAATCATATTTTATCATGGTAAAAGATTACAAGTTATATTGTTATAATTTTAATATTAAATTTTGAATTTTATTATTGTAATTTTAATAATGATTATAAAATTATTATTACATTTTGGTCAGCATTAATTTGTTTTGGTTATCACAAACATCATCAATTACAAGTGAAAATTAGCGGATTGGTGAGTATTAGTAAGTCTACGATTTATAGGCATTTTAAAACTTAAAACAACGTTTTTTTTTAAATATGCAATAAAATACTAATCGAAACTAATTAATATCGCAAATAATAAAAACTAAATTTAGACTAATACCAACTAATACAGCTAATAACAAGCAATAACAACTAACAACAAGCAATAACAACTAACAACAACTAATAAAATTAGAATTAAAAGAACTAATTTAAATTACTATAACAATTAAATAACTTGATAAATTATACGAAGCTCTTAATTGAGCTATTATAATGTTATCCCAACGTTATTTAAGTGTTTTTATCAAATAGAAACAATTTGCGAAAAAAAAAATCAAACAATTCCGAAAGTAGGACTACAATATGTAAAATAAGAAATTTGAGTTTTCTAGAATATTTAGAACAAGTAGAGAGATTTAGAGAGACGTAGAGAGGAGTATATGAATTTATGAGTGTGGATTTGGGGTCTCCTCTATAAATAGAGGAGACCCAAAAAAAAAAAAATTAAAAAAAACGATTTTTTTTTTATTTGGAACCATCCGGATGGTCCGGACGTCCGGTCCGGACGCCCGGACCAGCAATTCGGACCATCCGGGGACCAGCAATTCGGACCATCCGGACCGGACGTCCGGATGGTCCGAATTGCTGGTCCGGGCGTCCGGACCTTACGTCCGGATGCCCCGGACCTGAGAATTTTTTAATTTTTTTTTATTTTTTTTTTTAATTTTTTTTTAATTGTTAAAAACCATGTTAGGCACCATGTTAGGCATTTGGCATTCAAGTAGTTGCCCAAGACTACTTTAAAAAAATTAATTCGAAATTTTTAACTATTAACCACCATGTTAGGTATTCAATTCGAAATTTTTAACTATTAACCACCATGTTAGGCATTCAAGTAGTTGCCCAAGACTTGGTAAGTGAGAGGGTGTGTTAGTGCCTCCTTTTATATAGATTGACACTTTCATCTTCAATGGTAACTATCGATGTGGGATTCTTTTAAACAAAACTCCTCTTTAATGGTAGTACTAACTATATATGTGAGATTCTTTTAAACAAAACTCGAGTTTTGTTTAAAAGAATCCCACATCGATAATTACCATTGAAGATGAAAGTGTCAATCTATATAAAAGAATCCCAAGTAATCTAAGATTATCCACATTGTCAATGATCATATATTATTTAATTATTGATTATTCGGCTTTTATATTTTATTATTTTTTTATGATTGGTTTTGATATTAAATGTTTAATTATTAAAGACATACTACTAACTTAGTTATTAATATTTGTCGAAAAAAAACTTAAAAATATATATTTCCTAAATTAATCTCTTCTAATTTAAAACAATTTTGTTTGTTAATTACAATCGCAGATTTATTACGGCATTATATTTAAAATACATTAGTTTTAGCATGTTTTTAATAATTTTTTATTTCGATTCCGAATCGGTTCTAAACAATATACAAATCACCTAATAATTTAAAATTAGAATACAATTATATGTCTAATAGGTATATATTATTTAATAGTAATATATTATTCAAACGTATCAAAATCAAATTACAATTATTTTTTTAAAATATAATTGATGATTATAAAATTTCGATTAAAATGATAACATATTCAAATTAAAATACATGAAATAGAATAATTAACTCAATTATTGAAATTAGATTCAATTATCACTTACAAATTAATTTTAAATAACATTATAATATATTCTGATAAACGGTTCTTAAATGGTTAAATGGTTTGGCTGATGGTTTGAACTGGTAAACGGCTCTTAAATGGTTCGTCTGGTGGTTTGAACTGGCGGTTTAACTGTGAAACTGGCCCATTACGACTGCAACCTGGCAGGACCGCCAGACCGTCAGGACCGCATAAGAGCAACCCGCCGAGACCGCAACCCGCTAGGACCGCAACCCGCCGAAACCGCAACCCGCCGAGACCGCAACCCGCCAGGACTGCAACCCGTGGTTCAGACTTAAACGGTGCGGGTTGGTGCTGGTTCAAACCGTTTGACACCTCTACCCACCACCTTGTCCAGTTGAATGGAAATCTTCACGTAGCCTTCCAGTAACCTTCCCTGCATCACCTTCCAATAACCTTCCACCTCTGCTGCCAATCGTTCCCAAGCGAAATTTGAAGCTGATTAGCAATTATGCCAGTAACCTTCCCTGCATCACTCAAGGATCCATTCTGTTCTGCTAATCAATGAAGTTTTGGATCAAATATCCCGAGATGCTCTCTGAGCATCACCAGCGTATTATATTGTTTCAGCTCCTCTCTTATAGCTTCTCTTTCCTAGAATGAAATCAATATCCGTTAAATTTCAGTTTAGCGTCCAATTTTTTTTTGTTTTGGCGCCTTTGTATATCACTTGGTCCAAGTATTCTTGTACCTGGCTAAGTTTCTTATTCAATCAAAAGATTCTGTCTGATTAAAAAAAGGTAACTTCTATTGATTAGTAATTTAAGTTACATGAAATACAGTCGAAAGTATCAGGGTAAAACGGTGCTTACAATTAAGAAAGGCTTCAATTTTATTTTTTCGGTTCCCCGTTTTATGGTTGAGATCTTTTCTCAGTACATTTGAACCGGTTCTTTTCGAAGATATTGATACGAAGGTATTTCTTTTCGATTTTTGTATTTGCATCGGATTTTAATCAATATATTGTACTAAATTTTTTTGCAAGATATATTAGGGTAGTTGGATAAGATAGCTGACCAAGGTAATCACGATATATTATCGAGCAAGTTGTAAAGTGCATAATTCATGTTTGTTAGGATGTATTCTAATTAGTCGGCTATTGTTACAATGGATTAGAATTTTAATTTAAAAAAATTGAACATTTTTTTTTAGTTTCGAAATTAGACGTTTTCATTCAAATAAATGTATGTTGTAATTATGTAGAATTTTTGGTCGAATTGCTTACAACAAGGGTTTTCGATTTTTTTATTCATTCTGTTTGTTCAAAAATATAATTTCTGATTTTATCCAATTTGAATTTTTTTCGGAGAACTCCAAAAATAATTTCAATTCAGAATTTCTTGACAAGACTTCAGAGTTATCCGATAATCTACAAAAATTCACTACAAAGAATTAAAATTATCTGCTTTTGTTTATGAAGATAGAGATAATGAAAAGAGGAAAATATGCAAAGGATATGACGAGTAAGTTCGCAAAACTGGATAAGTTTGAAAGACATGATTTCATATGCTAGCAGAAAAAGATACATTTTCTGGTGACTACCCTTAAGGTTGTTTATGTCGTGAGTATCCCTTGTTCGGAGATCATTGAAAATGAAACGCTGGAACAAACAAGGAGGCGTAGCAAGTGGGAAAATGACGATTACATTTGTCGCGGCAACATATTAAATGGTATGTCTGATACTTTGTTTGATGTATAACAAAATGTTGAATCTCCAAAAGAATTATGGGATTTTATTGAGTCGAAATATATGGTAGAAGATGCTTCTAGTAGAAAGTTCGTGGTTAGTAATTTTATTAATTACAAAATGATTGATTCTCGACCTGTGATGGAACAATACAATGAATTACTAAGAATTCTTGATCAATTCGTTCAACATAATATGAATTTTTGATAAATGTATTTGAGTGTCTTCTGTTATTGATAAATTTCGTCCTTCATCAAATGATTTTAAACACACTTTGAAACACAACAAGAAAGAAGTGACTTTAGTCAAACTTGGTAGTCATTTTAAGATTGAAAAGTCTCTAAGGGCTCAAGATGAAATCGGTAATCCTAAGGGTAAAAACCAAGTGGGAAACATATCTGTAAATATGGCTTATAACAACGGATTCTTTAAGAATGCAAATACATATCATAGGGACAAACGAAATTTTAAAAGCAACAAAAAAACAATGTTGGTTCAAGTGGAAACAATGCTGGTCCAAGTGGAAACGATGCTGGTTTAAGTGACTCTAAGGATCTTGAAAAGCTACAAGGTCATATTTTATTTCAGAATTTTAATTATTGTCAGAATTATATATCTCTAATATCTGAGGCATTTTATGTGCATGATGACGATGTTGCATAGTTGGTTGATTCGGGAGCAACAAGTTATGTATGTAAAGATCTTCGATGGTTTATTAATTTTCAACCGATTGAAGATGGATCTTCACTTAAGATGGGAAATTTTGCAACCGAATTAATTAAAGGACTAGGAACTGTTAAGTTATTATTTACTTCTTGAAAATACATATTATTAAATAATGTATTTTATGTTCTTGGAATTCGATAAAATCTCTTGTCGAGTGTTGTTTTAAACAATTGTGGTTTCAAACAAATGTACGAAAATGGCAAGTATGTATTGTCAAAACATGGTGTATTTATGGGATTCAGGAATCTGTGTATTAGTATGTTTATGTTAAATATTAATGTTTTGTTCCAAAATGATTTTGTTTCTATGGTTTCTACTTATTTTTTTTTTAATAAAAGAGAATTATAGCATGGAAGAATAAAAGACATGTAAAAAATGAGTCTTATTCCTCATGTTGATGCAAATAGTGAAAAATGTAAGACTTACATGTTAACTAAGATAACTAGAAAACCGTTAAATAATGTTAACTCAGTTTGTAAAATATTAGAACTAGTACATAGTGATTTATATGATTTTCATGCTACACCTTCGTTAGGAAATAAAAGGTATGTTATTACTTTTATTGACGATGCATCTAGATATTACTACATTTATTTGTTGCATGCTAAAAACAAAACTCTTGATAAGTTTAAAATATATAAGGAAGAAGTGAAGTTACATAAGAATGATTTGAGCCAGATCTATTTCTCTAGTGTCAATGCGAACTTCCATTACAACATCACCAACATAGTTGGTTTCAAAACCGGTACCCTTCGTGTACGTTACTTAAGAGCCCCCTGATCACTTCCGGACTTTCTTATAGTGACTATCAACCTCTCTTTCATAAAATTATTACCCGTATTAACTTTGGACCTCCAAGAACATGGCATATGTCGGAAGGCTTCAACTTATTAAAGTCGTTTTCTTCGTTGACCAAGTTTATTGGTCATCTATGTTCATCATCCCAATTAAATTCTTGAAAGAAATCACCCAACTACTCCGACGCTTCATTTGGGCTGGCGCATGAAAATAAAATATAAGGTGCCAAAGTAACTTAGGATAAATTCTCCTTACTCTCACTTGAGGGTGGCCTTGGAATTATTGATCTTCAAATCTAAAATTAGGCGGTCCTCCATTATTTTTGGTCTACATTAAGTGGCAAAAATACTTCAATATGGTGTGATTGGATTAATTCCAAAAAATGAAAAAAGCAAAAAACAAATTGGAGCATGACCCTAGGTTCTTCCCCTAGTTGGGGATGGAGGAAAATTCCCAACCTTAAAACTCTAACCTTGAACATATACAAATATGGTGTCATAAATGACAACTCCACCACCATTTGGTATGACCATTGACTTTATTCTATTTCCTTGGTTAACCGCTATGGTCCTAGTATTATATATTACGCCATAATGAACAGCAATAGCAAAGTCGCAAACATTATCTTCAACGATGCTTGGAATTGATCCACTCAAATTCATTCTTGTAGTAGATCTCACCACAACCACCTTCATAAAATCGGTAAATTTCTTAGTTTACTCTCTCCTCCAATGAACAAAAGAGGATGTAAAACTCTTAATCCCTAATCAGAGAAGTAAATATTTACAACAACAAAATTGATCGCGTTCAAGTCAATTGGATCAACCTTGTTTGGAACAAGTACAATATCCCCAAACACTTTTTCATTATGTGGTTGAACATCCAAAGAAAATTCATTATTAGAGATAAATTAATTACATTGGGGTTATAAGACAATCTCTGAATGTGTCTTATGCAACAAGTCCATGGAACCAATTGACCATCTCTTGGTTGAGTGGTCATTTTCTTATCTTATCTGGGAAGTCTCAAGTGCGAAGCTTAGATTCCCCCTTCCAAACTCTTATTGATCATTCTCTCTACAAACTGCTAGTTCATGGACCCTTATTCTTCAAGTCTTGAATATCTTTGGTGCATTAGTTTCCGCACGATGATTTATCATATATGGGATGAAAGAAATGTTATAATCTTCACAAATACATATTCTCTCGCAGATATGATCTCTTATTTTATCCTCCCTGACTTCCGCTACAGATTCTATGGCTCAAAGATATCATGGCTTCCTCTCTTTGTTTATTTTTTTCATCATTCCTCTCTGAAAGCCATGATGCGAGCGATGGAGTTATTCAACCCCAAGATCATTACCATTAATGTTATTTCTCAATGTTTTATTATGTTTCCGACTTTGATAACAATTTGTCTTATGTCCACCATAGTTCAACTTTCACTATTTCGTTATTACATTTGTATTCAAGTATTATAAAAGTATCTAAAAATATCCTCATGCAATACGAATAGAATTTCTTTTTATTAATTTATTTATTTTTAATTTTTAAAAAATATATATTTTAAATATAATTATAAAAACAAAAGTGATAAGAAAAAGTGCAGGTAAATTTATGAACTTATTTAATATTTTAATAATAAGATTTGATAAACACAATATTAGTATTGTCCTTACTATTAGCTAAATTTTCATGCAAGCGTATACAGATAATCAAGTTGATTGTTCTTTTATTTATTTATCAAATATATATTATCATTTTTATAAGAGAGAGTTACCAATACTATAGGGAAAAAATAAAATTTTCAATAACCATTTGGAATTTGAAGTTTAAAAATCATCTAAAACATAATTGTTTTTCTAATAATACATTTAAAGAGACGAAATACATACAATCTTTAACAATTTAGTTATTTTTAACCTTTAAAACTTTATATCCTTCAGACCTCAACTTATTTTTAAAAAAACACAAATACCTCTATTTTTGAAAGACGAACAAAATGAAATCCATGAGTAATTTTTGGAGAATTTGTTTTTCAATTTTTGCAACTAATTTGCATATAGTTTCATAACAAAAAAATTCAAAAATATCTTTCATAGATCTTTTTTGTTCGTCTTAAATAAACAAAACAAATGGTATTTTTGATTTTTTTCAGAGTTATAGTTGGAAATATATGACATTTAAAAAAAACACAAAAAAGGAGAGAGAAAATGTTATTTTCGCAAGACACTTGAACATATTTACACAACTCCAATTTTTAACATTAAAAAACCCATATATTTGAAACCCTAACTTTAAAAATACTTCCAAAAACACATTTATTTTAATTGAACAAAATGAAATCCATGAGTGCTTTGTTAGGAGATTTTTTTTACCTTTGCAACCCTTCACGTAATTTTGAAACTAAAAAAATTAAAAAATATCTTTCGTGGATTTAGTTTTCTTCATCTTAAAAACCAAAATTAATAATATTTTTAAATATTTTTTTTTGAACTATGGTGTGAGAGATATGACATTAAAAAAACAAAAAAAAAACAAGAGAGAAACTCTAATGTTTCTTATTTTTACAACAAATTTACACTTATTTCTACAACTCCAATTTTAACATTCAAAACTCTATATCTTTAAAACATTTACTAAAACGTTTTTTTTCTTCAAAAACATATAATTATATTTTTAAAGACGAACAAAATAAAATCCATTCGTGATATGTTTGGATGTTCTTTTTCTATTTTAAGAACCAATTTAAACCTAATTTCGCAGCTAAAAGAATTCATAAGTATATTTCATTGATCTAGTTTTGTTCGTCTTATAAAACAAAACTAATGGTATTTTCATATATTCTTTTGGAGCTATGGTTTGAAAGATATGACATTTTTTTAAACCAATAAACTTGAAGAGAGAAAATCATAAGTTATTATATAACTAAGTTTTCATTTCCAAAACTAATTTCTTCTTGTTTTCCCAACACAGTACACAACTGAAATTTTGAACATTCAAAACTCCATATCGTTTGAACCATAAGTTT
Organism: Limnanthes douglasii subsp. nivea; assembly: GCA_036936605.1. Lineage (NCBI taxonomy): Eukaryota > Viridiplantae > Streptophyta > Magnoliopsida > Brassicales > Limnanthaceae > Limnanthes > Limnanthes douglasii. The sequence goes on from JAUPFV010000003.1 coordinate 182,502,465, forward strand.
GCAAAAAATATAGAAACATATATGCTTCCGTTTCTAAGATGAACAAAACGAAATCCATGAGGGTTTGAATTTTTGTTTTCTATTTTCGCAACCAAATTACATATAATTTTGCAAATAAAAGAGCTAAAAATATTTTCCATGAATCCAATCATGTTCACCTTAATAAAACAATATTAATGATATTTTTGGATAGATTTTTGGAGATGTGGCTTGAAAGAGATGACTTACTTAAAAATAACAAAAGAAATATGATAAAGAAAATCACCGACAACTAAATGTTTATTTTCGCAACTAAGTTTTTTATATTTTTGTAACATATTTTTACGTATTTCCGTAAATCTAATTTTAAATATTCAAAACTCCATATATTTAAAACTCTAAGTTAAAAAAAATTAAAAAAACGTATATATTTCTAATTTTTGAAGACGGACAAAACGAAATCCATGAGTGATATGTTTGAAGATTTTTTTCCTATTTTCGTAACTTTACAGGTAGTTTCATAATTAAAAACATCCAAAAGTATATTTCATGGATCTTGTTTTGTTCGTTCTAAAAAAACCAATGGTATTTGTATATATTTTTTTAGAGCGACAGTTTATAAGATAGGACTTTTTTGGAAAAAAACACAAAAAAGGATAGTGAAAATCACAGACTAATTGCACAAATAAACTTTTTATTTCCGCAACTAATATTTTCTTATGTTTGTGATAGAGTTACATGTATTTCTGCAACTCCAGTTTTTACATTCAAAACTTCATATTTTTTAACCCCTAGCTTAAATTTAAATTCCAAAAATACACATTTCTATTTTTAGAGACAAATAAAGAAAAATTTATGAATTATATATTTGGAAAAAGTAATTTTATTTTGTAACCAATTTACACGTAATTTCGTAACTAAAATAAAAATATATTAAAAATTATGTTTCATGGATTTAGTTTTAATTCAAAACCAAATGATTATATGTATTTCATCAAACATGGCCAACCAAATGTAGGAATACATAAATTTCAATTTTTTTTAAAAATTGTTTTTATGATGTATTTTGTAATCGTTTGGCCTAGTCGAAGGGAGAATTGATTAAAGAATAAATTGGATGCTTACTTAATAACATAAGACTAAAGAACCAAATGGTAAAAAAGATAGTAAAGATACATTATGTTTATTGATTCAAGTTGAACTTTTATATACATGTCATCTTAGGCTTAAATCGTTGATTCGTCCATCGACTATCACGTTTTCTGTCATTTAGTCCATCGACAAAAAAATCACGGGTCATGATTCTTTGACTATCAAAAATCTATAATTTCAGTCACCGCGTTTGGTTTTTGTTCTGGTGCTGCCACGTGTCACCATAGTTAAATGGTTTTTGTTTCGTGGATAGTCCATCGACTTTTAATTCCATTTTTACTCTTTAAATTTAATATTTTTTTAATATTTATTTTTATTTTTTATCAAAACAGTTGATATATTCGCTATACTCATTTTTTCCGTTTCTTTTAATCAATGATTTAAGCTTGTATTGGTGAACAACTACGAACAAATCCTATATAGTTGAGACTGATCGTTGACGCACATGATGACAAATCCAAAACAAGAAAACTGCAGATAAAATGATGCGTTGGGAAACTCTAATAGTGTTTACATGATAAAGATTTTAAATGAAACTTCTTCGTTGAAGGAAGACTATTCTATTCTTTTCAAGAGATAGATGGATTTATTTTTACTATGAGTTGAGGGTCTAGCCATTCACAGACCCTAGGAACCCACGGTTTTTATATATATTGTATTAATAAGCATACAAAATGTTTCCAGTGGAAAAGGCTGAGGTGAGAACCCATAGGTCATAGGTTCGAACCTCGGCTCCTCCTTTTTTTTTGGATAACATTAACTATATCATAGAACATTGACTATATCATAGATTTCCAGTCTCTTGAATCCTAAAGATTTCAACAGAATCAAAGACGTGTCAAGATGCACACATTATACGAATATAAGTAAAAAAGACTAAGATAAAAAGACCTAAATGTGAGGCAGCATTGTCAAGCTCGATAACCTTGGTGTTCATGATTATAGATTGACAAAATACTGAAGAAAATAACCAATACATAAAGAATTCATAAATAAAAAAACACTAGTTAACCAAACAAACCAAAAAAAACAAACAAACATAAAAATTCTATTTTCTGTTATTTTATTTTTCGACAATAACCAAAACCCATAAAGATCAAATCCTGGCTACGCCAATGAGCGGTATTCTTATTCTATTCCTGTTTAGGGCTTAGAAGTATTTGGGGTGCAATTCTGTAAAACTCTAGTCAGGCATTACGTCTAACATTTGATATGCTTTAGCATGCACTAAAGGAGTAAAAGTAGCAAGATGCTAGGGATTGCAGAAGCAATCAAGTTAAGGTCTGTTGTTCCCCTGAGTTATTAATCGAAATATAACTAACGAAAGCGAAACAAAAGATCGAAAGGAAAATAGTTGTGGCGATCAAAATCCATTACACCGGATAACAATTGAAACAGTAATTATATCTTCATTCTCGAAAGAGTAGATCACCGCTAATTACCAGAAAATAATAACTTTAGTTACTCAGGGCGAAGCTAGATTTAACATTTGTAAGTAGTCTAGTATATACTGTAATATATACATACACATCCTATTGTTGCAAAAGTGTGATCGTGTCCCCGCTATATATGGAACGAATCCACGTCCTCCAAAGACCGGTCTCATGAATCTCTCATCCAATTTTCTCCAAAAATAATGAACAGTTGTAGTCCGATGGGTAAGGAGTAACCGTAGGCTTCTTTTCCTGGGAGGCTAACCGTCGGTCCTCGTGGTATCTGCCACTCGACTCCCCATTTTTAATAAGTAGGAAACTCAAGTTTTCTGGTTTTGAAACGAAAAACAAAAGAATAGGAAAACATAGTATAACAAATTTTGATATATTCTATTTTGAAAAAAAAAATATATTAATATTAAAAAAAATTAAATTTAAATGGTAAAAGTGAAATTAAAAGTCGATGGACTATCTATGAAATAAAAATCATTTAACAACACACTTCATCTGTGATTTTTTTGTCGAGGGACTAAATGGCAAAAAACATGATAGTCGAGGGACGAATCAACGATTTAAGCTCCTAGAGATATATGGATATAATGTATGTATTTCTCTAACTACTAAGACATGCTTTGATAAGATTATAAGTCGATTGGTTCGGACTTGACTAATTACACCCTTATTAGTATCCCTTTAAGCTTTATGAGATAAAAAGAAGAAGATTAGCTTAATGTTGTCCGAATCAATCTTACAGTTGTCGGAGAAATCTTTGATATTTTACAGAAGCTCATGCTTTTATCTGTTGATTTTTTAGTGATTTTTAGAGTGTCATTTGTCTTTTAATTTCCTTGTTTGAGAGATATTTATTCTGTTAAATATTATCATTGCTTTAGAGGTTTCAAACTGTTTTTGGTGATGTTTGTAAGATTTTTTGCTTTATAAAAAACTTATTTTTCATTGACTTTTTTTATTTTTAATTATGTTTTTTTAAAAACAATTATCTGACTTTTTCCTAAAATCTTTGCATATGTATTCCAGTAGCATCATTAGCTTTTAACCAATGATGAAGGAAGCAACATGAGTTTTTTGAAGAATTTGTTCCTATACTTTTGTTTTCGGGTTGTACATAAACCTCCTAGTTCTTTTTGAAGACTGAATGTTAAAGCTATGTAAACCAGGTAAATATATTTTACCGAAACAAATTAATATAATTAAAATATTTGTGTATTTAACACATTACAAGCATTTTATTTTATTTCCATGTAATTATATTATTGGAATATTTATTCTTTGCCGACTTTGCTAAAGTAATTTTTCTTATTTCAGTTGAAGACATAGTGTTTAAAATATGTTTTTTTTCTCCAAGTCAATATATGGTTGGAGGTAATATTAACACTTGGTTGTGCAAATGAGTTTTTATTATTTACACGCAATAATGATGTGATTTATATTAGCCAGTGAGATTCTATCATCATGTCTTTTTGTATTAGCCGAATATAATTTGACAAAATCTAAGCCGTTGATTTAAGATGACATCATCATGTTTTTTTTGTATTAGCCGAATATAATTTGACAAAATCTAAGCCGTTGATTTAAGATGACATGAATGATTGAAAATTAATTTTCTATTTTTACTTGTTGTATTTTTTATTTCGGTTCATATGTTTCTTCTCTTATTTCTCCATTTCTATTTTTGTTTCTCTATCCCGTATTTATTTTTATTCTAAAACATATCACCCAACTTTCTTTTTACTTGGAGAAATTGATTCTCACTAGCTTTTAGACATTATTTTTAAAGACCTTTTCTAGTTCTGAAAAATCTTTATGGCGGAAACTTTGTTCGTCATGAATACGGACGTTAATCCATTGTTGCAAAGTTGAATCCAGAATAAAAAAGAAATTTACTAACGTATACGTACTTATCATTTTTTACCCAATAAGTTGAGCAAAAATATAAATATTGGATTATTCCCTCATGATGTCAATATCTGATTTCCCTTGAATTGAAAAAATCCTTACGATGTTCAAGAGGGTGAAATCATTTTATTCCATTGATAGGGAGTTCGATTTCCACTAGATAAGTAAAATGTTACTCAATTTCACTTATTGGTATGATAAGGAAATTGTTACTCAAACTTACTCAATTGTGCCTTAGCCAATTATTTGCCTAGTGCTCGCTCTTACTACTTTCTACTATTCTATTGTTGGAGCTTTGTGTTAAGTCGTTTGTCTTAGACTATTTTTTTCCTTATGTTAATTTTTTACGGGAAGGAAAGATTTTCTTCTTTACCGTTAAAATATAATTGTTCGCTTTTATTATTCACGATCTTCTTATAAGATTCCAATATTGGGAGGATACTTCTTCCTTTTTATTGTAAATGGGGCTTGTAAGAGTACTTACACGAGAGAAACCACCAATTATTTTTGGATTTCTACTCATAAGTAATCATTATCTTAAATATGTCATCATAGTTTTTTTGTTGTTATTTTTTTCAGTTTGTTTATTTATTTCAGTTCATTCGACTAATATTCCCCTTTTCCCAAATATAGAGCAATAGGTGCACGTAAGGTGTTCTATATTGATGAAAAAGCCAAAAAATTTAACTATTCCCATATTTTCATACTGAAGCCATGGTTTTTCGTAGAATATAGATTATGAACCAATTATGCTATGAAGGATAATATTTATTATTCTAGAATTTCATGAATGATTGCGACTAAAACTTATACCTTAAAGATGTCTATAGATAGCACGCTTGTGTTGGAGAGTCTTTTTTTCCAACAAAGTCCTTGCTATAGTTCAAATGTACCATTTGGTTCATAGTTTGTTATTCAGGTTAGACCTTATGTTGTAACTGGTACCCCCAACGGGGGAGATCGAAATAATAATGAAGATTCGACTTCTCACAAGAGATGTAAACATTCAAGTAATTTGTATTTTTCTTTATTGCATGAAATGTAAATACGTTTTTGTTTTTGAAATTATGTACCTTTTAATCATATAACAAGTGAACATGACGTTGATTATGTCCATCTACTACTTCTATGAATGTTCCTACTTCTCATATGAGAAGTGAATTTAGACCTTCATAAGACAATTATGTATCCTTTAATATTTTAAGCGTTAAGATTCTTTCCTCAGCTATGACTGATCATTTATATGTTAGTGACAACATGATTTATGATGTTTTCGTCGGGCTCAATTGTTCAAAATGGATAACTAATAGTTTTACAGTGCCTAACATAGTGTCTCTAGATTAGAATATTGTTGTTAACACTAACTTTCTTTTTGATGAAGATCGTGACTTGATTATACATAAAGTAAACACGTGACTGGACTTGCTTCTGCCTTTTGTTTTTCAGAACCGACAAATGTTGTTGCTTTCATTGAGGATTCACGTTCAAATACTTTATGTTCATTGGGTTTGAAAGCTGTTGTTTCTTTTTTGTTTCGAGATAATTGTTATTTCTTCTTATATTATAATTTTCTTGTTATTTTTTAAATTTAATTTTTGCACATTGTTTGTAGCTCATCTCTAATGGGTTTATGATGTGTTATCATTCCCCTTTCGGGTCATTTTACACATCTTCGGGCCTTACTTAATTATTATTCCTATCATGTTAATGAGAATCATGACTCGAAGCTTGATCTTGCTGCTAGTATTAAGAGATAGAAACGACTGCATAAGTTTCTATCAGAAAATAAAGAGAAGGTAAAATCTGTTCAGTTGGAATTTAAAGTTTCTAATTTGTAAGACAAGTCATTTGAGTTGTCACAATACATGAAGATAATTTGGCCTTACGAGCTAAAGTTTATGCCTCAGATAATTTAGGAAGATCTTAACAAGATGATTATGAAGGCTAGCTCAGAAACTAATGTTTCTATATCTCGTCTAGATTATTTGCATCAACAGTTGGACTCTACATCTACCAAGTATGTTATTGCATTAAAGGAACTTGTTGTCGAGTGTAAATCTAGGTGTCTTGATTTTAATAAGTATAAATATCTTATGATTTTTTGTGCTCCCAACGTTGTCATGGAAGTATGGTTCAGAAGGGTCTTATAAATCTACGACTTCACTTTTATGTTAATCATGAGTTTATTAGGTATAATATTCTAAAGCACAGTCATCCTAAACATATTGAAGTTTTTAATAGATCATTGTGGTAAACTGTTATACCATTTTAATGCACTCCCTTTAAAATTCTGCGAAAAGGCCCGACATAATAGTTTATCATGATTAGGCATGGGCATATGGGTATGGAACCGAAGAACCGAACCGAACCGAACCGAAATAACGGATTCGGTTCGGTTCCGGTTCCTTATAAATACCCGTACGGTTCCTTATCTTAAATACCCACGGTTCTCGGTTCGGTTCGGTTAGGAACCGAGAACCGAATAGTACCCATAAAGAACCGAATAAGCAATAGTACCTTTGAATATCCATGGTTCTGTTCGGTTCCAAACGGTTCTTTTGGCTACAAAGTAACCATTTGGTTACAAAGTAACCATTTGGTTCTTTTCGGATTCAGTTCCAAACAGTTCTTTTGGTTAGAAAATAACCATTTGGTTCTTTTTGGGTTCAGTTCCAAATAGATTTTTTGGTTAGAAAGTAACCATTTGGTTAGAAAATAACCATTTTGTTCCTTTCGGGTTCGGTTCCAAATGGTTCTTCTGGTTGCAAAGTAACCATTTGGTTAGAAAGTAACCATTTGGAACCGAAACCCGAATGTAACCGAACCGAACCGAGAAGAACCAAACCGAACTGAATTTTAATCAGTTCCTAAATGGGTACTAGTTTTAAAGAACCGAAAGAACCGAGAACCGAACCGAATCGAACCGAATTTTAATCGGTTCCTAAATGGGTACTAGTTTTAAAGAACCGAAAGAACCGAGAACCGAAAGAACCGAACCGAACCGAACCGAAGAACCGAATGCCCATACCTAATCATGATCATCAAAGTTCATCAGGAAAATTTTGAACTGTTTAAGTTGATTATCAGGATCTTTTCTACCATCGTATTTCTTCATTTTAAAATTATCAAACCGTCTTGGCAAATGACCAGAGAGAATCTTTGAAAACAAAGGTGACTGTTTCCAGTTATGGCTACATCAAAAGATATGTCCTTCATCAGGAGTGGCAAAAATACATGCTTCAGATTGGATAACAAAGTGATCACTTAATAGATGATCGATTTCGTGGTATGCAGATCCATTTACTTTTCGTTGATATTTCTTATTTTTTCATTTTCCCTTCCTATCCATTTTCTTAGAATGCTTCTTAGTTAACCTTTCTTTCTTCTTATGACGACCATAATCACTACTAGATGAAGAAGTATAAATATCTGAATCAGACTTTGTGGCAAAAGTTTTAACAAGATTCTGATATGTTCATCAACTACTTAGCCTGATCTTCATTCTTTGAACCTATGTGAGCCTTCAGAGATTGATCACTTTCATCATATTTGGATTTGTTACCCGGCTCGCCTATAACAACACATCCCGCAGCGAAATTCCCTATTAATTCTATTTGAGATTGCCTTTTGGCCCTTAAAACATTAATTACAGCCCTCACTTGATCACGCTCGTCTTGCATGAACCGTATTTCCTCTATATTATGATTGACATGGGAAATAGTAGCATGATCATTTTTACCTCTTATCCTCTCATTGTCAAGAGGGGGGAATTCTTGCATATCGAGATCCATGCCTCAAATAATTTTGAAGTGGAATCCACCACCTAGGTACGATACGCAGCTATGGTGTTGAATGGAGTTATTCAGACACCTCATACTCCCACTGTGGTCGCCAATCTGATAATGATAAAATATAATTTAGGGGTAGTTTTGGAAGATATTTTGTATATATGGTATTAAATTCCTCATAAAATCTAGGGAGAGAAAAGAGGTGCTTGTATTTAATATTTCTAGAAAAATTCCAACTCATTTAATTTTGTCGGTTGAGCTATTTATTTTCTTTTTAGGATACATGGGCCATTCGGGTCGGGTCACCTATTTGGGTCAATCTCACGAGCCCACAAGCCCACAAACCAATGTACTAGGTACTTAGTTGACAATTAAGCTAACTTAGCTTATGGCGTATTCATCAAGTTTTAGCTATCTAATTCGAATTACCCCTCTAAATAAATTCCGACCCACTTTACTACAAAGGAAATCCAACACAATCCGATCCCATCAAGGCCGAGATTATGTTTTAGGATAATATGGCTATTTACTTGGATTTCCCCTGAATTCCCAAGTATGTACAGGGTGTATTTGTTACTATTTATAACATATGGTTACTATTTTTACAATCTATGTTAGGATTGAAGATTCATATTCATCTGAAGTATATTTATCTTTCAAAGGCCTTTGGGCGGTTAAAACACCGAATTGAGAAACTACCTCATGAATACAACCAATTTGAAGAACAAAAGAAGAATAAACAACAATTTTCAAACCCAACAAACATGAAGTATTTAAACATAAACCCTGAATGAAATGTAACAACAGGTTTCGATTCTTAGAAAGCAATGGTAGAAGTATGTACATCCACTTGTTTTCCTTTTCACATAATCAAGTCATGATCAGAATTAAAATTAGCATTAAAAACAATATCCTAACCCATAGATCCTATTTTAGACTCTAAAATAATATCATTTATCGATTTTAAACAAATAATCCTGACGACAACAATAACAATCATGTCCTCGGTACCGATTAAAGGATCAACGATACCGGGGTCCATAATCTTAGCACTCAATACACTATGGGACATAGAATTGTATTATGAAGGTATAAGTTATTTTCTTGTAAGGAAAGATAAACATAAACAATACCAACATATATCTAACATCTTGTTCACTTGCTATATGATTAAAATGTACACAATTTCAAAAAAAACATATATTTATATTTTGAATAACTAATAAAACTTAAAATTAATTGAAAGTCCACGCATCTTATGAGAAGCCGGATATTGTTTTATTTTTGCGGTCCCCCACTTTAGGGGTACTAACTTTCACATATAGTCCAACAGAAATAGAAGGCAATGTACGATATGGTTTATTTGAAAAACCAGAATAAGAAAAATTCGCCTTCATAACACCATTGGTCTATAATCTAGATTTTACGAAAAACCATGGCTTAAGTATGGAAATCCATTACTAGCTAAATTCTTTGGCTTTTTTTCACTAGTATGAAACACATTTCGTGCATGTACAGCTACATACTATGAGGGAACAAAAAAAAAACAACGATGACGGATTTAAGATAATGATTACTTATGAGTATTATCCAAAAAATGATTGATGATTCCTCCCGTATAATCACTCTTACAAGACCAATTTCAATAACGAAAAAAAACTATCCTACCAGCCTTTACTTCATTTAGGAAGACCATGAATAACATAATCGAATAATTTCATTTTAACGGTAAAGAATGGACTTCTCCTCTCCCCTACAAAATCTTAGAAGCCAAAAAGTAATGTAAAGAAAACATCTTAACACAAAGCTTTGACAACACAATTATATAAAAGCAATAGAACCATCACTGATGATGTAATTGGGTATGGCACAATTAAGTAAGTTTAAAAACTTAACAGTTTCCTTATCTTGAGCATCGCCAGAATTTTCAGAATTCAAGGGAAAACGGAGACTGACATCATGGGAAATGACCCAATTTTGATTTTTCTTCTCAACTTCATTGGCATATAATGATGAGTGCAAACACATTATTAAATCAGTCTTTTGCCATGATTCAAGTTGTCAATAATGGATTTGTGTTTATGGTGATGATGAACAGAGTTGTTGCCATCAAGATTTTGGGACCTAGAAGATGTCATCTTTGTAAATAATATCTTAAAGCCGGTAAGAATCATTTTCTAAAAAGGATAAAGTAAGTTCAGTAATTTGTTGTAAAATAAAGATAAAGAGGGGGAAACATAAACAAAGTGCAAAAAGAAAGACGAAAGAAAAGAAGAAAATAAATATTCGAAATAAAAGATTCAAAAAATAAAAATAAGAAAATTAAAGTTCAAGCGTTTATGTCATCTCAAATTAATGCCCTGGATTTTTTTGGATCAAATATGGCTCATACAAAAACTTAATGATGATAAAAGGCTAAAAGGTAATGTGGCTCCTGATGAGTCCGAATTCAGGATGCTCCCCGGACACGGACAGATCAGTCCAAGGCCTCCAGACCGGACAGATCACATGGACCGGACAGATCACTTTGAACACCATGACCATAGGACTGTTCGAACTATGACAAAAGTACTAAAAAACCTAAACACTTCTTGACTAAGCTACTTGTTCTCCTACTTAGAGCTCATGGGTCTTTGAACATGACCCGGGTCCATTAAACATGACCCGAAAGCCCATAAGGGCCCAAACATCAGGGTATAAATACCCAACCACCTGCATTAACTATAGGTAATGAAAATTAACTGCTACCAAGCTGCTTAATTATCTCTATACTCTCTACTCTAAACACTTAAACACCCACACACCACCATAAAACATCAACTGCAATTATCAGCCTACCCTCAGGCAATTATTATCCACACCACAGATCATGGTCCCCACATCACCGTTACGTGTAAATAAGAAAAACTTACTTGCACAACTAGGTGTCAAAATTAAAAATAACACTATACTTCAAAGCGTATTATCACTTGGAGAAAATTTAAAAAAAAACATATTTTGCAGAGTACGCAAACTATTTATAATTGTAATTGGCCTTAATAAGAAACATTTCTTTATCAAAGTCGACATATAATAATTAAAGTTTTAGCCTAAATCTTTAAAAAGGACTAAGGGGGTCAATCACTTATAATTACCTAAAAAATAAGACAAATGTTGGCAAAACACAACGTGTTAAATATACATATATTTTAATTACAATAATTTATTTTCGTTGAATATATTTACTTAGTTTGTATAACCTTTACATTGTGTCTTTAAGAATGACTAGGGGGCTATGCACAACCTGGAAATAATAGGATAAGAATAAATTCATTCAAACTCATATTCATTCCCGCATCTTTTATTAAAGGCTAGGGGATACTGAAATACCTACGCAAAGATGTTAGAGAAAATCAGATAACGGCGTTAACAAAAAAACCAAAGAAAAAATAAAACAAAAGCAAGAATAAAGAAAGACGAATAAAAAATAAATATTTTATAAAGAAACAAAGCTTAGAAGCATCACCAACAACAAGGTGAAGCCTCTTTAAAATTCTACAAGATAAATAGCGCTCAAACAATGAAATTAAAATACAAATGACGCTTCGTAAAAAGAAAAATATGCAATGGATAAGAAACATGCGATTTCACAAAAATCAAAGAAGGCTTCAGTCACCCACAATACGACTTCATGGAACACTGGGCTAGTTTTCTTTTGTTTCTCTCATCAAGAGCATGTGAACTACTGATAAGGGTGTAACTAGTCTATTGTGAACCAATCGACTCATAATCGTATCTAAGCATATAAATATCTATTTAGACTAAGTCAAAGTGACGAAAAAGATTTTTTCTTAAAATATTACCTAAGAGATAAGACAAAAAAAATCAATAGTAGTTTTATTACTTAATGAATCAACCCCGTTTACAATAATCAGATTTCCAATTTATAGTAGCTTTTATCCCTAAATTATAGTGATGGATATATCTTTTAAACGTGTTGACCATCTATTACAAAAGAGTATTGAAGATTACTATTTTATCTTTTAACCTTCATTAACAATTTAGTCATTTATAATATTTACCATGAATATTCTAATGTTTCTAAGTTCGTTGTATCTTCATTCAAATAACATTTGACATACGTCATCCATCAATATATGCTTTATTAATGCTCTCATCTTATCATATAGCCATATCATTTTGTCGACGTTTGCAACTAAATCTTTTATTAATGCTTCTATCTACTCATTAATTCGTCTATCTTCCCGATGCCTTTTGTATTCTCTCAATATCACATGTTTTTATGAATAACCAACTTTGATGATGCTAGTTTTAAATTTTTATCTCCAATTAGTCCTTAAAAAATATTCTTAGACTTATAAAGAATACTAACGGTATAAGAAAGGTAAATTCATATGATACTAATGTTTTATCATAAAATTCTTATCAACGATACCTTATGCATTTCATAATTTTCTATCATATATTTCGTCGATAATACTATTCATATTTTTAAAAAATGTATTTACTTTTATAACAAGAAAAATATCTTAATACACATAAAGTTTAAGATAAACTTAAAATCACTATTTATTGATATTTTTTATGACAATACTAAAATATTATCGCCTATACCTCTTCGTAAATTTTAATAATACTCATATAAACTCATAATTTCACTATATTATTATTAGCATTTAATATTTTTGTTCTAATAAAACTAATTTAGCGACGGTTATGTTTTTAACCATTATAAAAAAAATTAAATTTAAAAAAAATGAATAAACGACATCATTAATACGTAATATCGTCTAAACCACTCATATTACTTTACATCGACGACTATTATTTACTTATTTCTCCTATATAAAATTACCAACTTGTTCCATAATTCTTTTTCTATTTTTAATACGTACAACTTCTCTCTTTACTTTTAATATCTATTCATTTTTTTTACATTTGTAGGCTTTCAATTTCTTCGACTAGCGATTCACCCATTTTTGTTGCTCATTTATCTTATTTAAAATAAGTGAGTTCATAACTAACTTGATGTTAACTTTATATTTGGTGTGGATTATTTTCGACTAAGGGTAATATTGTCAGATGTTTTGTGGTGTTTCAAGGGTATTAAATGTTTAAGTGTTTTGTAGTGAGAGATTTGAACTTCCTGGTTGTATTAAATGTTCATAACCCTCATTAATGAAAGTGGTTGGGTATTTATACCCTTAATTATGGACCATATGGGCTTTCGGGGTCAAATTTATAGAATCGGGTCGAGCTCAAAAACCATTAGTTTATTAAGCAGATTAGCAATGAGCTTAGTCAAAAGGGGTTTAGTTATTTAATACTTTTGTCCTGTCCGGATACTTTAGTGGGTGTTTATTGTCCGGATTACCCTTGTCCGGTTCCTACAAGGAGTGGTGAATATTTCCGGACTCATCAATATTAGTCATGTCAAATCCTATTATATTACTTACAAATTTAGCTTCCCCATCGTCATTAATTTTTATATATTTTATTGTTTATTTATTAAATATAATATTAATAATTATATATAATAATAAAATTAATATCATAACAGAACTGGTCTTTCTCAAGATGAAATCAGAACTAGTCTTTCTGCTATTGAACACTTCAAAACTCTCTTAAATAGCCCAAAGAAACAGAATAATCTTTCGATGATTAATGATTTTATACCTAATATCATAACAGACCAAAACAATGAAGATATAACAAAAATACCAACAATGGATGAACTATATAATGTTATAAAAAACCTTAAATTTAATAGTGCTTCTGGAGTTGATGGATTCAACTCCAGATTCTACTTATCATGCTGGTCAATAATAAAAAATGATCTTCTCAAAGCTGTTATAGACTACTTTAGATAAACACAAATTCCTAAAGGGCTATATGCAACTCTCATCTGCCTAATACCTAAGGTCAAAGCACCTAAAACTTGGTCACAATTCAGACCCATACGCTTATGCTCAGTCTTTAATATAATCATATCTAAAATATTAAACAATGGACTAGCCAAACTATTACCTCTTATCATTTCAAAGTAACAAGGTGCATACATTGAAAAAAGAACAATCCAAGATAATATCTTAATAACTCATGAAATGATTAGATACCTTAATAGGAAATATAGGGGGAACAACTTAATAATTAGCCTAGACATGGCTAAAGATTTTGATAAGCTTGAATTTAAATTTATATATGAAGTAATGCTTTCCTTTGGATTCAATCACAAGTAATAGGACTCGTTAAGAAGAGCATTGTAAACATTTCATACTCTATAATAATAAATGGCACAACAAATGGATATTTTAATTCAAGTAATGGTTTGAGGCAGGGGGACCCTCTGTCTCCTAGTTTATTTATCATAGCAAATGAATTTTTAATAAGAGGCTTAAACAAATTAGTTGGTCAACATAATCTTATGTCTTACAACATGAAGAAACTTTCAAAAAATTTAAATACATATCAAATGCTATCTGGCCAACAAATAAACACTCAGAAAACAACCCTTATAGCCTCCACACATATGAACAGAACTAGAACCAAAGCATTGGAAAATCTTTTAGGCTTTAAACAAACAAAATTGCCTCTCACTTATTTAGGAATCCCAATTCACACAAATAACTTCTCTATAAACTTTGAGAACTTAATAGAAAATATTAGGAGCAAAATTAATGAATGGAATTCTAAAAACATCTCATTTGGTGGTAGAATAAAATTGATTAAATATATATTACTATCTTACCCTAACTAT
The DNA here is from genome assembly GCA_036936605.1 of Limnanthes douglasii subsp. nivea. Lineage (NCBI taxonomy): Eukaryota > Viridiplantae > Streptophyta > Magnoliopsida > Brassicales > Limnanthaceae > Limnanthes > Limnanthes douglasii. The sequence goes on from JAUPFV010000003.1 coordinate 182,517,491, forward strand.
TACTTATAATCAATAAGTTTACCTTTGAAAGTGATAAACATAATTAAGAAATTACTGAACAAAGTTTTACAGGGTTATAATGAAAACAGTTGAACAATATTATGGTGCAACTAGAACAAAATATGTAAACCTCACAATGAAAACGGACTGAGCATTAGAAACCTAGAGGATATTCAAAAACCTTATTCATTTAAGATTTGGTTTAACTTTAAAAATAATAAAACTTTATGGTCCAATCTAATGCACTCTAAATACTGTCAAAATATTCATCCCCTTCAATCATCCTTAAGTTTAACAGATTCAAAAACATGGAAAAGGATGTTTGAAATAAAAATGAAGCTGAAAAATATATTAAATGAAGACTAGGAAAATGTGAACTCGATTTTTGGTTAGACCGTTGGCACTATGATAAACCTTTAATAACTTTAACACCAATGAATTCACATTATTACTCACTTACAAAGGTAACTGAATTTTGGAACAATAAAAATTGGGATATACCTAAACTACAACTATATTTACCTACTGATTATATAAACAGAATCACAAAAACTCATATTAACTTTAAGATTGCTGATTCCATTATTTTGAAGATCTCCACTGATGAATCGTTTAACTTAAAAGATAGTGTTAACTTAATTAGACAAAAAGACTTAACCTCATTAATAAAAGGGAAAACATGGAACAATATCTCTCCAAAGAAGTGTCATTCACCCTTTGGAGAGTATTAAACAATCTAATCAGTGTAGACACGGTATTGCAGAAAAAGAGTTTTAATATTGCTTCAAAATATATAAATTGCTAGAATATAGAATCTCTTAACCATGCTTTTGTTTTTTGTGAATCTTCCTGGATAGTATGGTCTTATTACTCTGAAAAATTTCATATAAAGATAAGCAAACATACGACAATAAACCATATCATCAACCTTTGGTTTCTATGAAGCCAAATGAAACGTCCAAATGAAGCCTTCGAGCCTGTTCCTAGCTCATCATCTTCTGAGGAGGAATCGTTCGAAGAAGAAGAACCTTCTGACTAAATACTCTTTTAATATAGTTTTTTTGTCCTTGTCTAATCAGAATATTTCTTTTTGTATTGTAACAATTTGATCTGAATGACAAAGTGCTCTTCCTTTTTTTTGTTGTATTCTATATTATTTGATGCTAAGTAAATACAAAATCTTAAAACATAGCAAGTATTGTCCTCTTCAAAACGATATGAATGTGTTATTAAGCTTGATTAGCTCATCAAAATTCTCAGTGAATTTTAATATATTCACTTCGAATCTCCAAATATAAAATAGTTGTAAAACATGGTTATTTCTTCAAAAAGTGTTAGAAACACTTCAGAATATGCTTCTCTTAACTAATCTCAATATCTAAATAAACGTAAAATAATCATTGGCCAAAAAAGAACTTTATTAATAAAGTTGAATATGTACAAGTAAATAACGCCTCATTAAAACCTTTATGGGCCAACAGGGTAGGAAAGAGTGCGCTATTAAAAACAAACATTCCAAAGTATAAACACATGTTTATTCCCAATAAAGCTTCAAATGCTGAATATTCCATGGGTGCTGTAGCATTCTCCCTTCGAAATTAAAAAGACGATAATACCCTGGCTTAACTCTTTCAACCACTGTATAAGGTCTTTCCCAATTCAGAGCCATTTTGCCAAAGCTCTTATTCGTCGTGTGTAGAAAAACTTTTCGCAACACTTTATCGCCCTTTTTAAATTCTCTTCTTCTTAGCTTCGAATCATATCTACTTCTCATGAGAGTTTGATAATGTATGGTATTCAAATAAGCTCGGGCCCTTTTATCTTCGATCAAATCCACGTTTGCCCTTCGAATTTCATCATTAAATCTTTCAGAATATTAAGATATTCTAAAAGATGACACTGTAGATTCAATAGGACCAACCGCATCCATACCATATGCCAAAGCAAAAAGAGTTTCTTTGGTAGCCTCCCTTTGAGTTGTTTGATAAGCCTAAAGCACTTCTTGCAAATAATTTGGCCATTTCCCTGCTACCCCCGATAGATTCTTCTTCAAGCCATCTAAGATTTTTATATTTGTCACTTCCACTTGTCCATTAGCTTGAGGATGGAAGGGCGTTGGTGAATACCTTTAGAAGTACAGAATGCAGCCATTTCCCTATTGTTAAATTGAGGACCATTATCTGTTGTAATTCTCCGAGGAACTCCAAAATGACAACAGATATTATTCACAATGAATTTGATAACATCCTTGCCTTTGTTCGTGATAGTGGTTCTGCTTCTGCCCATTTTGTACAATAATCCACATCCACAATTATCATTTGCCTTCCCCCATAAGCCATAGGCAAAGGTCCCACCAGATCAAGTCCCCATCTATCAAACAGTATTGCCTCAGATATAGACATAAGCGGCACTGCTGGTCTGTGAATAGCATTAGCAAATCTTTGACAAGTATCACAACCTCGGACTAAATTTTTAGCATTGTTCATGATTGTAGGCCAGTAAAGCCCTACAAGTAAAACTCTACGAGATAAATCTTTAAACCGACAATGAGTTGACCCTTCTCCATTATGCAACTCTGATAATACCTCTTGTGATTCTTGCTTGCCTAAACATCGTAACAATGGTCTGCTTAATGCCCTTTTATATAAAATTCCATCTAGAACTATATATCCGAAGGCTTTGCCCCTTAACTTTTTAGCCAGTTAAGAATCATGTGGCAGTAATCCTTGGGTTAAAAATTAAGAATATTCGATCAACAATCGCGTCGGCTTTCATCATCAGCAAAAAATTCCTCTATAGTTTCACATTGGCCAGGCTGAGCAACAATTGAAGGATTCTCCTGTAGCAAAATCCAAGGATATTCTTCCTTCTAAACAATATTTGCCAAAGAATCAGCCACCATGTTACTTCCTCGCCCGATATATTCCACAACCACATTGTCAAACAGAAGCATTAAATTTTGAAGCTCTCGAAGATATAAGATCAAACGATCCTTCCTTGCTTCGGGAAACCCAGATACTTGATTTGTTAATATTTTAGAATCCGTTTCCAGACGTACCGAAGTCGCTCCGCAAATCTTTGCTAATCTTAATCCTGCCAAAGCAGCTTCGTATTCAGCTTCATTGTCTGAAGCATGAAAACCAAATTTAATCAATTGGATCATTGTATCCCCCGTCGGAGCTATCAATTGAACTCCAGCACGGCACCCTGAAATACTGGATCCTCCATCTGTTCTAACAACCCACCTCGAATCAACAGGAATTTTTTTTTAGCTTTCCTCCTCATCCGATCTACTTGAGTGAAATTCAACGAAAAAATCAGCCAATGCCTGTGCCTTGATTGCCGTTCGAGGTGTAAATAAAATATCATAGTCTCCCAACTCCACTGACCATTTAGTTATCCTCCCTGAAATATATGGTGGTTGCAATACAATTTTGCAAAGGGAATGAAGTTCAGACTTATATAGTATGAGCTTGAAAATATGGACGCATCTTTCTAGCTGGAATAACTAATGCTAAAGCCAGCATCTCCAACTTCATATACCTTTTTTCTGCTGCCACCAGAGTTTTACAAACATAATATACCGACTTCGGAATTCCTGAATCTTCACTAATTAACTAGTATGAGCTTGCAATACAATTTTGCAAAGGGAATGAAGTTCAGACTTATATAGTATGAGCTTGAAAATATGGACGCATCTTTCTAGCTGGAATAACTAATGCTAAAGCCAGCATCTCCAACTTCATATACCTTTTTTCTGCTGCCACCAGAGTTTTACAAACATAATATACCGACTTCGAAATTCCTGAATCTTCACTAATTAACACTGCGTTGAGTGCAAAATCCGATACAACGATGTACAAGAATAATTTCTTCCCATTTCGAGGCTTTGTTAATATTTCTGGTGATGACAACAAATTTGTAATACTTGTGAACGTTGCTTCGCATTCCGACGTCCATTCGAACCTGTTAGGTCCTCGCAACACTTGAAAGAAAGGAAAGCATTTATCAGAGAATCGTGAAATAAATCGATGAAGTGCTGCTAATATTCCTGTCAATATTTGCTATTCTTTAACTGATAGAGGTGAATTCATCGTTATCAAAGCCTTCAATTGTTCTAGGTCAGCTTCTATTCCTTTTTCACTAATAATAAAACCCAAGAACTTCCTCGATCAAACTCCGAAGGTACATTTTTCCGGATTTAGCTTTAACCTGATTGCTCTTAGATTCAAAAAAGCTTCTTCTAAGTCATCAAGATGCACTTCATCCCTTGAAATTTTCACTACCATATCGTCTATGTATACCTTCATATTCCTTCTGATCTGTGTAACAAAAGCTTTGCTCATTAATCTCTGATAAGTGGCCCTAGCATTTTTCAATCCAAAGGGTAGCACACTATAACAATGGAGGCCTCTATCAGTTATAAAAGTCGTGCACTCTTGATCCTTCAGATCCACCTGGATCTGATTATATTCTGCAAAAGCATCCATAAAAGTCAAAATTTTATTGCCTGAACTGGAATCAATCAACTGGTTAATCCGAGGAACAGGAAACGGATCTTTGGGGCAAGCTCTATTTAAATCTGTAAAATCCACACACATCCTCCATTTCCCATTCTTCTTTTTAACCACTACCAGATTCGTAGTCCACAAAGGATATTGAGACTCCCTTATGTGTTCGACCTTAGACAACCGATCCACTTCCGATGAAAATACTATTCTTTTTTTAATTACTGGCTTAACCTATCTATGGCCAAGCTATGTCGGATTACTTCAATAGGTACTCCCATTACATCTTCCGTATTTCAAGCGAAGACATCCGAATTCTGAGACAAAAAATTAATCAGTTGTTGGCGTAGATTAGGGGTCAATAAATTTCCAATCCGAAGCACTTTTCCTTCTGAAAAAGTAAACTTCACTATGTCTTCTCTCACTGTTAAAGACCCTGGAGTTTCTCTCGCATCATTAACTCTTTCTTCCAACTCTGAGGGAACCCCTTCTAACTGTTATTCTCGCATCAAATCTCCACTGCTGGATCCCCCGACCAGAAGCGCAGTGGCATAACATTCTCTGGAAAACTTTTGATCGCCCCGAACCACTCCAACTCCGTCTCCAACCACGTACTTAAAATATTGATGGACTGTGGACACCACCCTATATATTTTTGAATGCCATGATCTTCCAAAAATAGGATTATAACTTGTGGGACAGTCCACTACTACAAAAAGTAGTTGAACTTTCTTCTTGAATGGTCCTTTCTCCAAACTAACTTCTCCCTCGAATTCCCTAACAACACGAGTTGTTACACCCGTAAATCCAATGATTGTACGATCCGATTGAGTAATCTGATGAGGGTTTGTCATCCTATCATAGGCGGACTTAAAAAGAGCATTGGCAGAACTACCACTGTCTATCAGCACACGTCAAATTTCGACGCCAGCCACCTCAGCTCCTATTACCACTGCATTCTCATGTGGTCCTGCAGTCCCTTTCAAATCATCTTCATCAAAAGAAATGAAGGGATGTCTTTCTTTCCATACAAATGCGTTGATATCCTTCATTCAATTTGAGTTGTCAAATTGACAACATGTCTTATCTTTGAAATGTTTGAATTTCCAGTCATCAAATCGCCCCCAAAAATTGATAACGATTCAAAAACCTTGCACAGTTCCCGAACATGTCCCTTTTCTATAGAAACAACCTCAACAGGCTCCTCGACTGCCATCAGAAGAAACCTGTTCGGATCCTTTTCAACATATTCATCAGAAGCATCAAATGAATCAATCTGTGAATCTATAATCATTAAGTTCTCAGCTGGCTGCGCATCCTTCAAAGTTGATGCACCATTTTTCTTCGATGCACTTCCATGTGACTTCACATAAGTCAAGAGCTTCCATTCTCAATCAAATATTGGATTTCTTTTTTCAAAGCAATACAGTCATTTGTATGATGCCCAATGTCATCATGATACCTATAAAATTTATTATTCATTTCTTCCCTCCGTCTACTGATAAGAGCTGGTTTCCTAACCCAAGTATTCGGCCTTGGTCTGCTATAATTGTTGGATGGAGTGTGGTTCGAATATCCACCACTCCGAGGAGGAAAATTGTTGTTCTTCTGCCTTGACTGTTGATTATTCCCATTTCTATTGTTGTTTCCATTTGAGGGATGCCCCTGATTATTGGCTACTTGTCCTGAATGCTTCGAAGTATTAACTGGAGCCCCTCAGACTCTGTTATATTCATCAACCTTAATCTGGTATTTGACTTGAGCCATCAACGCTTCAAAAGTCAAAGCCCCTCTCTTTGTCATCTCATTATCCAGATCCCTTGGCAACAAACCCTGACAAAAAGCGGCCATTGCCACATTCTCTTCACAATTATCTAAGCTTGCTTTAGTTAACACAAACCTCTTAGTATAATCCTTCATTTTTTTCTCCTCGTGCTTGCTTGCATTGGATAATTGTATCACCATTAGTTCTCATTTCCTTGCTTCCAACGAACGGCCTTCAGAAAGCAGTATAAATTCCCTGAAATTTGTAATGGGTCCCCTCGGAATCCTGTTGTACCACTTGAGAGCTGTTCCCTTAAACGATTGAGAAAAAGAACGACACACAAGCCGATCGTCATCCTCGGAATTTATCATATAATTTTTGAACTGTTCGATGTGATCATCGGGATCTTGCATCCCATCGAAATTTTCAACCTTCGAAATATCAAAATGCTTCGGAGCGTCATAGAGCGAATTTCATCTGTTAATGGGGAATTCCTCCAATCAACACCTTGAACAAATTGATCATCGGTCCCCATTGTAACCTACAAATTCCTGTCGGTTTCAGCATATTGATTCGAAGGATTTCCTTCATGCCAAGTTGACCAATGAGCATTCTTAGACTTTCTCTCCTTTTTATACCTCCTCGAATAATCTCTTTCCAATTCTCCATTCGAAGAACCTCTATATCTCTTAAATCCTGAAGCTGAGCTTTCTACTTCCTCATCACTGGAAGTTATCAACTTTTTCTTATATTTCTTATCCTTTTGAGATGAATATCTCTCTTTGGGAGACACAAAACGTGTTTTTATGCTCAGACTTAGCATGTCTATCATCGAAAGATCGATCTGACTGACCTTCAACATCGGTCTTTTCAATTCCTACCTAACTTGAGATCTGATCCTAGCAGAGAGTATTTCGTGTTTCCTTCGCTCATATTTTTCATTCAACGCATTAATTTTATCAAGAAGTTGATTCATTTTTGTCTCAACATCAGATCGAACTTGGATCGGAGACAATCCATCAGTTCTATTCCCATCAGTCCCATTCTTTTGCAAATCATCTCTCATTGTTTCTAAACCCGATTGAAGCGTAGGATTATTATTATTTTTATGATTCATCTTAAGAGTTTGAGTTAACGAATATCACCAAACGAATAAGCTACTGATTTTTTGTTCCTCCCCAGTGAAGTCGGCAATTTGATCTAGAGAAATCTTAGAGATAGAAAGAGCTTTAGAGTTTTTAGAGAGAGAAAACACAAGTACGGTAGGAGTTTCAAGTAAAAAGTGTTCAACCTCTGTATTAGATCTATCTGGTCCTTTATATAGAGGAGCCAAGACTTAGTTAAATAACTGAATCTGTTACAAAAACGGGTTAATTGCTATTTAGTCCTTACAAATTATGTAAAGTCACAATAGCTTCCTAAAACTTTCATCACTCATAAATTAAAGACAAAACTTATACTAATTACAATCAAATCCCTAAATTTACATTGTTTATAAATTAAATCCTAAAAACTCATTTCCATATCAACTTCAATCTTATGAGACTTGGTAATAAAGTATCACGAGGTGTTATAAGTCATGTTAAATCGTCCATTGTAAAAGCCAAAATTAATATTGAATTTCGACGCAAATACGAAGATGAATCATCAACTAAATGAACCTCCAAATACTTTATATGTTTTTCTTAGATAAACTAGTAATTCCTGACAACGTATCTCCTCCATAGATAGTACATAATTCGTGCTGCTTATCTTTCTTTTTTCTCTTCAGACTTGCTTTTTTCGTATTTCTTCTCTTTTCTCACCTTCAATTATTTTAATGAATTCTACCAATTTCATGTTATCAATGAACCCTTGAAATTGTTTTACCTAAAAAAATCCCAGGTATAATATTTTCCATGATCATTATGATATGCACCATAATACCGACGAATTCTTTCATTAACTTATTTTAACATGACTATAGGACTTCGATAGTTTATCCCATCCCTTGTCTTGTCATACACAATTGTTATGAGCTTATTTAAATGAGTAATTTTTTGGTTTGGGTTATCATTATAAGAAACATGTGATCTATTTACATGATCTTTTGTGATCTCTAAATTTCTAGAACAAGGTCATGATATGGTCCTCCTTGTTTCAACACTTTATGAGCAATAAAGCGATGCCGAAATGATGTCCATAATTCCTCAAAACTATTGGTTGATTTAACGGTAAATTTTTAAACCACACCAATGCTATTACTTTAAAAGTCATTGGAAAATCCCGATATAGTAAAGTATCATCTTTATTAACACCTAGCATAATATTCTGAAACTACTCAAGGTGATGGTCTGGATCTGTAATCCCATCGTATTTTTTCATCATATAGGGATGAAATTTATCTGGTAACTTTTCCTCCAAAATTCTTTGCGGTAGTGGAGATTTGGCTAGAACGTACATAGTTTTCGATCTTACATTATTTCTTAAATTTTATCCTTATATTTTTTTATTTCTTTTATCCTTATTTTTTTTACATTTCTTTATCACTTGATTCAATAATTTGTTTCCATATTATCCTTTTTTTAAACAACTTCTTTCTCACGAATCAATTCATCTTTATTCAATCTTTCATTTAAATCCATGTTATTTCCCAAATTACATTTTTCAGCAATGAATTGCAAATGTTTAGTCATTAAATCAAATCCATTTAACTTTTCTCATCTCGTTTGTTTTACAATACATTTGATTTATTTTGCAATACATTTGTTTATTTTGTAACTCTAAAGCATGAGACAAAGAAATTGACATATTATTCTCAGCTTATGTCGGTAAATGCTGAACGTTTTTTTATAACCGTCACTATACCTTATTTAGGTATTGTCGTTGTTGTGGGACTTACCATTCACTTCTTGGTAATTCTCGAACAAGATTCTCTTCTTGAACCAGAGTCCTTGCTACATGTGTTTCCTGGTAAAATCGTTGGAGTTTCTTGCATGTTGTTGTTTCCAGAAGCTGGCGAAGCAACATTTTGAAACTTTACCGTAAGAGATCCATGTATGTTTTCCCTAAATGATCTTTTATCCACTCATGATGTAGTCATCACCATTTGGAAAAAGAAATATATTTTTTAGGAAAAAATTTCTCACAAACGAAGCCAAAAATCATCAAGAGTAGTTTTATTAACCAACGAATCAACCTATTTTACAATGATTAGATACCGTATATATAGCAACTTTTATCTCATTATAGGAATGAATAATACATATATTTTTTGACACGTGCCATCCATCTATTACAAAAGGCTATTAAAGATTATTATCTTATCTTTAACATTGATGGACAGTTTAGTAATATATATTATATTTTCCATTTATATCTTTAATTGACTAACGTTTCACATCGGTCATCTATTAATATATGTTTTGCTGATGCGCTTATCTTATCATATTGTTTTTTTTTTGTCAATATTTGCGATTAAATTCTTTTACCGACGTTTATATTTTTTAATTATTTAACGACATCTTGTTATATTTTTTCAAAACCAACAATAAATAAGAGTACTAATTCTTTTAAAAGTATTTACCACAAATAAAACTGCGGCCATAATCATTTAATTCGGATTTTTATATTGTTGTACAATTGGCCCGACTCGAGTATATATATATATATATTTATTGAAGGAAATTAAAGTTAAAAATATATAGATGTTCTTATTTATATTATTTTTTCATACAAAATGTACACATAAATTTTCATATATAACATTACTTTATATATAACATTACTTTGTGAAAAATAAAATTATCTTCTGGACTAATAATCCTCTTGTGTTTGTCCTGTGGATGCAGAAGGAGGGGTAATTAGATGTTGTATTTGTGGATGCAGATGCAGGGGTAACTAGATGTTGTATATATACAAATATTCTTGCTTAGTAGTAAGGAATATAGAGGTAATATTACCAAAGTAATCGAAAAATAATTCATCAGTGAGACGAAAAATAATTCATCAGTGAGACAGACGTAACATGAGGCCGTCTCCAACAAAAAAGACAGGAAAGGGTCGGGTACCAATTTATATGGTCCAGAGAAAGAGAGAAATCAACCAACACCACTACAGAACGGAGAAGGGAATCGGACGATGAGACGCGTGGTTTCCTGGTGCGAAAAAACAATAAATAAATATGATTAAAGTATACAAATAAATAAAATTACAATAAGAAACATTAAATACTAAAATAATACATTATTATTATTATTATTATTATTATTATTATTATTATTATTATTATTATTATTATTATTATTATTATTATTATTATTATTACAATAAATGTTGTAGAAATAATTATAAATGTTGATAAATTTGCATTGTTACAATGTATTTGAAAGTGAACTGAGTAATAGTTTAAGAGCAATCATAATTGTTCTACAAGCAAATAATTTCGCTAATTGGAGAATAAAAGTGAAAGTAGAGATACATTATGTTTATTGATTGAAGTTTGATATTTATAATGGGTATGTTACAATAAATATATCTCACATACATGAGGGAATTAATGATATTTCTCTAACCACTAAGATATGCGATTTAAGTGTATTTTTTTTTGGTGAATGAAAGCTTAAATTAATTAGAAAGGTTCATACATAATCTTAAGGTATCTCCCAGAAGAATACAACAACAAACTTTTAAAACATATAGCTAAAAGGGACCCCATAATGATCCAAAAAGAGAGTTCCCAAAAGGTAATCAAAGCTAATAATGCAACATGACTGGGTGACTGGGGAAACAGAAGCTGAGTGGTGACTCCATAAGCATCTCATCCGGCATCCGCGCTCCAGTCCATACAAGAATACCTGAGACACACAAAAATAAGTTAGATTACAAAAATTTAAATCGGCCAGCCAATCTTGGTACTAAGAAATCTATATCGGAGATCCGCTATGATCTGATAATAAATTGATGAGGCTTGGGAAGGGGTGGATCCAAAAATTCTTGAATTCCTCTCTTTCCAAATGTGATATATAATCGCATTGAAGCAGGTACGCCAAATACAATGGGTCCGAGAATTTGACCAATTTGAAGCCTCATCAATCCAAGATAGCCAATCCGAAGAGTGATGAGGAAATCCGAATTTGTTACTGGAGAAGGACCAGACTCAGAGAGGCAAAGAGGGCACTCAGCTGAGATATTATAACCCCAACTTCGGAGCTTATCTTTGGTGACAAGCTTGCCCTTAATTGTCAACCAAAAGATAAAGGAATGACGCGGAATATTAAACTTATTCCAAACTAACACCGCCCATCCCTTGGCAGGGACAGGCTTACGGAATACGTTGTACGTGTCCTTAACTGTAAAGTTGTTACATCCAGCCTTTGCCGTCCAAAAAGGAACATCTCTCGATAGGGAGTTAGGATGGGGAAGGGTGAGAATGATCTTGTGGATTTCTATCAGTTGGTGACGACTTCCGGCACTCGCCGATCTCAGGTTGGCAGGCCAATTCCAATCACCATTGCAGATAATGTCGGAGACTTTAAGGTTGTTTCCCAGTCTGGAGTCTCTGATGATGTCCTCTCCATAGTGACTTGAGAGCGGTAAGGAGAGAATCCAAGGGTCATGCCAGAAGGAAGTGTTCAGTCCATTACCGATAGCCACCCTGTACAGATTACGAGCCATAGGCCGAAACCGGAGAATTTTCCTCCAAATCCAAGAGGAGGAGGAGGAGGTTACAGAAACTTCCCAAAAACTTTTATTTTTTATCTTTTCAGTTCTAATCCAATCATACCAAATTGATTGATTCTTATTACTAACAATAGACCAGAGATGTTTAAGGACGGCCGCCTGATTCCAGATTTTTAAGTCTAGAATCCCAAGGCCGCCTTCTAAGTATGGAGTTGAAACGGTAGACCATGCTACTTTTGCCTCATGGATCTTCATTGACGAACCAGACCATAGAAAGCGTCGAAGATATTGGGTTAACTCCTTAATTATCCTAGAAGGAAGGATAAAGATCGAGGACCAGTATACCTGACCGACGAACAAACTGATTTGATTACTTGGAGTCTACCCGCATAAGAGAGGTGCTTGGTAGTCCAAGAATCAATTCGGGACGTAATTCTGTGCAGAAGGGGTCGGCAGTCCGTGTGAGAGAGTCTACCGGTTATGAGAGGAACCCCTAGATACTTTACAGGAAGGGTACCTTCAGCGAAATTCATGATAGGTAAAAGGTTTGACCGGAGGGAATGGTCAATTCCAGAGAAAAAAAATGTGACTTTTCAAAGGATTAACTTTTAGACCAGAGAGGAAATAGAACTCTTCCAGAGCATCCTTCATGAGATTGAGGGAAAGAGGGTCGCCATGACAGAAAATCATCAGGTCATCTGCAAAGCAGAGATTGATAATTTTCTGCTTGTGGCATTTCCAATGGAATCGGAAGTTCCCATCTTTACTTTTCTTTTTGAGGCTGCCTGAGAGAACTTGCATGAAGAGAACGAAGAGGAGAGGGGAGAGAGGGTCCCCCTGTCTGAGATTTTTTTCCCTTTGAAATTACCCTGAAGGTCACCATTGATAAGTATAGATTAAGACAGGGAAGAGATGCATTTGATAATCCAATTGATCATCTTCTCGGGGAAGTGCATTGCCACTAAAATATCCAGAATGAGGTGCCAGCGAACATTGTCAAAAGCTTTCATTATGTCTATTTTAATGGCAACCCTTTTTCCTCTACCATTTTTGTTATAGCCTTTAAGAAGCTCCTGAGAGAGAAGGATATTATCGGCTATGCTTCTTCCCGAAACGAAAGCCGACTGGGAAGAATCGATCAGATAGAGGAAAGAGGCTTTAATTTTATTGGCCAAAATTTTAGAGATAATTTTATAGACCACATTGCAAAGGGCGATGGATCTGAAATCCGATGGCGCAGAAGGAGAAGGGACTTTAGGTATCAGGGCGATTGAGGTTTCATTCCAGGATTGAGACAGAGTTCCAGAAGTGAAGAACTCTTGGACACCCTTATATAAGTCCGAACCCACAATGTTCCACGTAGATTTGAAGAAGCTGGAATTATAACCGTCCGGGCCAGAAGACTTATCACTATCAATACTGAAGAGAGCCGATTTAATTTCAGCCTGCATAATTTCATGGGTCATTAACACCTTATCTGAACTAGTCATATGAGAGGAGGAGACGTTTTTGAGACCTGGGTAGTTGGCAGAGTGCTTAGTACCCAAAGAATCCTCAAAGAAATTCACGAAAACTTTCGAGACATTAGCCTGCGAGGAGACAGTATCTCCTTGCTTGTTGGTGATCGAAATAATTTTATTGCGAAAAAGGTGGGCTTTAATACTTTTGTGAAAAAATTTGGAATTTCTATCCCCTAGATTGATCCAATTTTCTCTAGATTTTTGTTTCAGGAAAGATTCCTTCGCTCGGCTAAAGAAGATAAAGGCATCAGAAGCCTATTTTTCGTTACAGATGAGAAGCGAGTTCAGAGGATCAGAGGCTAGAATTGGTTGAGCCTGAAACAAAACTTTTTGGGCATCAGAGACTCGCAAGGAAATATCGCTAAACTCCTTACGATTGAGGGAAGCTAGGTCGGCTTGAAGACGAGCTAGCTTTTCAGAGATCATCCTCATACCCGTGGATGAAGAAGGGGTTTTCCAACTCGAGGTGACTATGTCTTTAAACTGGGGATGAGCCTGCCACATATTGAAGAAGCAAAAAGGTTTTTTCCTCCTCGGCCGAGGGAGGCCCAGATTAAGGGTGACAGTAGTGTGGTCAGACGTTCGAAGGTATCCAAAATGGACGCTGGACATGGGGAAAAGATCATCCCAATCTGGGTTGACCAAGACTCGATCAATTTTATAAAGAATTGGGTGGCTAGGTTGCTTTCTTATCCATGTAAACGGGAACCCAGTAGATCGGAGATCGCTGAGTTCACAATGGTAGCAGCAATTATTGAAATCATCGATTGATGAGGACCAGTTTTCAGAGGAGCCCAAACGTTCATCGGGGTGGCGGATCGCATTATAATCCCCAAGGGAAACCCATGGAATGTGGTTGTCCAACTTGGAGATGCTAAATAGGTCATTCCATAAAGGAATGCGGTCATTTGCTTCATTGAAAGCATAGATAGTCGTGAGCTTAAAAGAAGCTCTGATATTGTGACATTTTGCTAAGCAATGAATAAACTGGGGAGATTGAGATATTTTCGTTATCGAGATTACGCTAGGGTTCCAGAGAATCCATATTCTTCCTAAGGGATTATTAGAGTGGTTAGTTATAACATGCCAGTAGGGAGTCATCTTATTAAGTATGAAGTCTACTTTATGAATTTGGACTTTAGTTTCTACCAGGACTATCAGAGAGATATGATTACTAAAAATAAAGTCGGCGACGTCTTTTTGCCTGATAGGGTCGTTTAGACCCCTCACGTTCCAAGATACAATATTCATAAAACTTACAGTGAGTCAGTCGCTGGTCCCGTCGGGGGATACTACCATTAAGCCTTTGCTTTTGGCCTCAAGCGTACAGGCCCTTTTAGGAGGGGACTCCACTTCCTCTCCAATCTCCACTTCCTGGTCCTCGCTGATAGATGGAAGACGGGATCCATCCCTAAGCTCCGACTCAATTTCGGAGGGATCTTCCTCAGAGGATGAGGTTCCAGCAGGTAAAAAAGAAAGCCTGATAGGGCCCATCTTCCATTGGCGGGTAGAATGCCCAAAGATTTTACAATTTGCGCACTAGGGAGGGAGCCCCTGATATTCAAAAGACACCGAGATAGTTTTCCCTCTTATCTTGAAGGATAACTCATAACGAATAGGAACCCCTGCCTTGATCTTTATACATATGCGAGCAAAACGAAGCTTTTCCTTTCGTTCCGTCTGGTGGTCCACATAAAGAGGGGTTCCGATAACTGAACCGATGTTGCTGAAACCCTCCGCAGTCCATAGCTCAAGGGGAAGATTAAAGACCTTGACCCAGATTAGAATTTCATTGAGGGGGTCTCTGATTAGGGAGGTAAGAGGTTCCCATAATTTGAGGATCATTAAATTGCCTCCATAATGCCAAGGAGCCTCTTCCAGCACTCTTTTGGCCATAGCCTCAGATCTGAATTGAAAAGAAAATATCCCTCCGGCAGGGGCTTGAATTCCAACAGACCGAATCTTTTCCAAAGGGAATCCACATTTGCTTTTAGGAAAGCAAGATTGGAAGGTTGATTTAGAAAATATCCTGAGAGACAAGCCTTCCAAGTCTCCGGGGCTCCAAGAGCAGAATCGTTCATAATGTATTCTTCACCCACTTTTTCCATATGGCTGATGCCAATTATCAACGGGGATCGGTTATCACTATGCCCTGCTACAATACTTGCAAAAGAAGGGATATAGGATGATTTAGAGATCGAGTTCGAATTAGATATACCTCTTGAAGAGTCCATTTGCGAATTCAGGGAGGGATGGTTAGCATGGGCCAATTTGTATTTTCTTCTTTTCGGCCCTTTACCCGCATTTCCGAAATTTCGGATAATCGAGTGGTGAGCGCCCATTTTACCCCTTCCTAATAATCCTTTACTCTTATTTGGGCCCGGATTATTAATAGACAGAATCTTGGTGGGCCCAATTATTTTTGAAACCCGGCCCACCGGGAAGGTTCCCTTTTTGACTTGATTCAAGTCATGAAACTGGTCCAGCACCTCTGTGCTTTGGATCTGACCAACTGAACGGCCCAAAAACTCAGATTTTGAGAGTCTCATCGATAGTGGGCTTGATATCATCCCAGAAGCGAGCTTTGGACCAAGAAGACCCGCACCGTCTGTCTTCAATCCCAAAGCATGTTCTCTCGATCGGGAACCTGACAAAAAAGAGATAGGAGAGCCTCCAGTCCTTATCTCGAGGCAGTCAGATGAAAGGATCCTTCCGGTGGTCGACTTTGCCGGTGAATAATTAGCTCCGGCGAGGCCAGCTTCTCGACAGATCAGGGTCAAGGGAGGCGATAGAGGCCCAGGTGGTAGCGATTTAGGGTTTCCTTGAATCCATAACTCGAGGCGATCAGAAGAACAAGAAGCTCCGGCAAACGGCTTGGCAGACGATGGAAGAGCTCCGACGATACCTACATTGCCTACCTCGAGATGATCAGAAGAGAATGATCCTCCGGTGGACGACTTGGCCGGCGTTAGAAGGGCATCAACAAGCCCAGCATCTCGACAGTTCATGTTCGAGGGGGACGACTCAATAGGTATCAAGTTTGGGATGGCCGGCGGTGGAAAAGCTCTGGAGAGGTCTGTACCGCGACTGTACTGGTTGAAAGGAGGCGATTCGTTTCGCCAGAGGGACTGCTTCAATGGAGGATATTCGCTTCGCCCGAGAGAGAGGGTTTGCTTGTTCGACAAAGAAGGAGACGCATAGGCTCAAACCGGAGACTTACCCGACGAATCAGGCCTCTGAGGCCTTAGACTCATGTGACAATTTGGGTTGGGGGATATCGATTGCGGAGGCGATAGGCTGAGTAATTTGTGTCCCATGATCAAGGGGAGGTTCGAAGAGTTCGGGAGCGGAGGGTGGGGAAGGTCCTCCATGACGGCCACTAAGTTGGCATAGAAGCCATCCTCCAAGGACGGAGGCACTTCTGATCGAGAAGAAGACTGGATGATGGGGGTAGCGGAAGGACGACAATCTGTGAAGGAAATGGAGAACATTGTCAGAGGCAAAACAGGGAGGTGGGAGTCGATAGGAGGGAGATCTACGAAGGAGATTCTGGTCGGCGGTTGGAAGAGCAACTGCCCTTGGCCAGACTCCATATGTTGTTTGGCCAGGGCCAACATTTTTCGAACAAAAGCTTCATGGGTGGGGGAGATATTGAGAGCTTGTTGGGGTGAGGGATTGGGTTCGCGAGGGTGGATTCCAAGGCTGAAGTAGCAGATTGCAATGGTTCAGGGTGGCTTAGGAAGGAGGCAAGCATTGAGGAGAAGCTCTGGGTTTAAATAGGCGAGAGAGTTCCAGGCAGATTGGCCAACTGAGAGTCAGATGAGGCCATCAGGTATGATACTCTAACTTTGAAATGATAGGTAGAATAGGGTAGGAATATGGAGTTGGAGTGATGATTTGTGCTTGAGGATTGAGTTTGGAAAGGGAGTATATTAAGCAGAGGGGTTTGGTTGAGAGGTGAGAGAGATCTAAAGTCTATAGACTTTAGAGGCTTTAGAGCAGGGTCCTTTGGGAGACAGGGATTAGGGGAGGCAGGTCTAAGAGATAGGCTAGGAGATTTGGTTTTATGGGAGATCAATCTTAGCTTAATAAGGAAACTGGGTATGATGGGGGATAAACTGAGAGGGAAAGTAAGGTTAGACAGTACCCAGAATATGAGAGAGGGGGTTTGACTGCTAAAATTACTGGGAAAGAGAAGATTGAAGGGAGAATAGAAATAGTTAGAAAAAGTAACTAATCTGAAACTAGTCTTTGAAATAGAACGAGAAGACTTCTTGATATTGTTTAGATGGAGAAAAGGATAGAGACTATAGGGGGTTGAGCTTCTGGGGAAACGTTCCACCATCAGCCAAATCACCCCTTTAATCACATTGAATTCCTTTTTTTTTTAACTTCAGGGTTAGACAACAAGGATAACACCAAGAGACCATCGATGAACTCCAAGGGACCAGAGGGTGGAGAGCAAGAGATGGAGCCCCTCTTGAACCAGGAGATTTTCATAGTGATGGTGCTTGGAGCAAGATTTGAGAGGTGGGAGAGCTCGGAAGTGGATGACTGAGGGAGGTACTTGAAGAAACTGGTGGATGAAGATTAAAGGGAGGATTAAAAGGAGGTTCCATCAATCAATTGGGGCTTCCTCCATTGATTCGATGATCTCCAGCAAGGGAATAAGACCGTTGGAGAGAAGAGAGGAGAGAGCTAAGTAAAATTATTTTTATCAAAATTTATCAAAACTATTCTTAATACTTAAGTGTATCTTTGACTTAGTCTAAATATATATGTATATGCTTGGATACGATTATGAGTCGGTTTGTTCCGGCGGCTGAACTAGTTACATCTTTATGAGTAGCACCCCTCGTCTTGAAGAGAATAACAAAGGAACACTAGTCCAATGTTCCAAAAATGGGCTTGTCTTTTAATTTCCTTAGGTGACTGACACTAGATCTTTAATTCTATCATTGGTTTGGAGGCTTTGACATCTTATTGATGATGCTTTGAAATCTTGTTGCCTTGTAAAATTCTTATTTTTGCTTCTGCTTTGTTTGTTTTTGCTTCGCCTTTCTTTGTTTATTCAGTCTTCTGCTTTTTTCAGAGCGTCTTCATAGGTATTCCAATAGTCCTTCTAGACTTTAATAAATTATGAATGAAGGAATATGAATTTGAAGGAATTTATCCCTTGTTTTTTTTGTTTTAAAGAGTTAATAGCCTAATTAGTTCTTCTTGAATATTGAATGTAAATGCTATATCACGCTAGTCTACATATCCAGTTGAAGTAAATTATCGCATATGAGGTGAATTGTACTTTGATGGACATATTTGTGTATTTAACATTATGTGTATTGCTAACACTTATTTTACATTCAAGTAGTTATATAATTAACATAAATCATGTTTGAGAGAATTAATCCTTTTATTTTTACTTCCTAAGTAATTATAAGTTTTAAATTTCATTTTATTACCCTCCTTAGTCTTTCTTTTATGATTATTTTTACGATGATCAAACTAAAAGTTAAGCATTTTATTCTATACATTTGGTCGAAACAAGTTTTACTTATCTTAGTCTAGAGTAATTATGAATAATATGATATTTAACTTATTTTATTTTGCACAAAATATACTCTATTATTTTTTATAAATCCAAGTATGTATATGTTTGGAAATAGAGGATTCATTCTAATAAAATTGTTCATATAATATTTTTTATAATAATGATCACGTGTCATAAAATAACTTACTTTGTAGGTACGTTGCCTTTCGTTGGCTTCCCTTTTCTATTACTTTTCATTCTATTTGATTTCATTTATTGTTGTACAATTTGTTTATACATTTGCACCTCTTTATTTTTTCTTTATTTTTTCTTTCTTTTCCCTTTCCCTTTTGTTTTTTTTTCTTTTTTACCTCACTTGTTTGCTATTGTTCTTCAAATTTTAATTCTTGAAATGGAGAGACGAGAAAGAAGTATGAACGCTTTTGACAATCATGATGTTAGTGGTTTCGATCGTGGCACGGTTTCCATCAAGATGGGGGTTCCTGAGCCTTCTCATCCAGTTCGTACTCGTGCTTCAAAGAAAAGAGTTTCTAGGGTTGCGAAATAAAATTATACCATTCTCGTTCCTCCTATATCTTTTGTCGATTTTTCTAATATTGATGTGGATGATAACTACCTTATTAGAGTTTGTTATACACATACCTCTTTGCGTTCAGAGGATATTGTTGGAGGTTTTTTATGTGCTTTAAAATTTTGGTGAATAAAATTGACCATCATTTTAGGATGAAAGAATTTCTTGCTACGATTCGTGTATTGAGCCCCTCAACTACTTATTTCTTTTATGTTAAAATGGGAGATTTTTCCAAAACTATTATTGATCTTCCTTCCACCAAAAAGATTAGGAGGAAGAGGTTTGTGATTGTTTCTGGTAATTGGAGATGGATCGTGGTCTAGTTATTCCTCCAATTAGTAAAAAGTGGTTCACGAGTCGTAAGTTTTTTTTCCTTCAATTGTCTTATTTTACTTATTTTCGTATTGTGTTTTGATGATTTACCATTAAGTTGTTTTCATCTCCTATTGCTAAATTACCCATGGATGAAAATATATTTTATCTTGATGGGAGAGGCCAAGAAAACTTTGATTTATTTTTTATTCTATTTTGAGTTCCAATCAATTTGTGGACAATAGATTATGGTATGGCTTAAATGATAAAGGGAGATATTGGATTCCTTCTTCTGTTATCGCATTTGTAACCGAAAATCCTACCCCTTCAAAAATTATTATGAAATCCTCACACAAGAATAAAGAATTTTCCAAGAAACCTACTATTAAAAAGTGTGTTGACGTTTCTCCGTTAGTAAACCATCGCAAAAAGGCTAAAGATTTCATCATTGAGCCTTATTTTTTGCCACATTGTGAGGTTGGTTTTTCTTAGTTTGTCAAGCTACCATTGCAGTTACTAATTCTTTGGATAAAAGAAGGAAAAACATTTCCTCTCATGTAGATAGAGTTGGTACGGAAGAAATTGTAGCACAAATTAAAAGACATATACTACCATATATGGTTGATGACTACTTTTTCGTTGTTGATATTATTAAGGATTAAGACTCTATTGCTGGTTCAGAAACTCTTCTTCATGCTGATTCTCTTAATAGTTTTATCTCATCATCATCTTTTCTTTTAGAGCCTATTATTCCTGACTCTATAGAGGATATGATAGGTATTAAAGAATCTCTTCCTTGCTTTTATATTGAATCTTTTTTGGGTATGATTAAATAGAATATTGATGCATGATTTAATAATGAACATGATGAGCTTATATATTTATGTAGTTAGGAGTAAAAGAGACGCTCTTGTAATTTGTTTAATTTTTTTATTTCAGAGCCTGTCACCCCATATTCCAATAAACTAAGTCTTGATATTATTCAAGCGTTATTGATATGCCTCTTGCTCATGTTGATTCAACAATTATTTCAACTTTGACATACTTGTGGCTCATTAAGGTAATACTATACTGGATGGGAGTGTTCTTGTATCCATTAATTGGTCTTCTCATTTTCTTCATTCTTATGCTCTTCCCATATTCTCAACTTACTATTCTAAATTATTTTTGAGTGTGCTACCGGTTTTCTTGACCATTTCTTGTGGTGATTTTTCTTGTAATGTATATATTTTGTTAGCTTTGCCTTCCCTTGTGCTCGTTGGTTCAAGTTCTGAGGTTCGTGTATCTTTTAATATTATTTAGTCTTTTCAAAGTGATTTCTTTTTTATTATATCTTCATTATTATTTTGGGCGAGACAAATTCCTGATCATTTTTATCGTTATAATGAATCGGCCAAACATGGGGTTCATTTTCTAATCATTCACATTTGGAGTTGGCACAGAGGCATTTGAGCCTAAATTTGAGGTAAGCTCGTATTTAGCATTCTCTTTGTTTTTATTTTATTGGCATTCGGTATTATGAATATTGGCTAGTTTTTTATTATGGAATATATTAAGTAGGTTGTTGATGTTGTGTAATGCTAACATTGACCCCTCAAATCATATTGGTGATCTCATATAACTCTCCGAGGTAGCACCTAAGCCTATTAAAACAAGTATAAGTTTGAGAGCTATTTTGGATGATAATATAAAATTTGAACAACAGTTAAAGAGTAAGCTCAAAGCTATCCGTAACAAGTTGGAATTTAAATCCTAGGTTGCTAGTCAATTGTGTTGTTTTTTTTATTTTTTGAAAAAATTGTGTTAATGCAAAATGAAGTAGTATAAGCTTTGAAACGTAAGCTTACTGATTATTTATCTGGTTATGATGCTTTGGAGAAACTTTAGTCTTCAATTGAATATTATTTTATAAGTGTTAGAGTTGTTACAGACGAACTTAAAAATAATTAACTTATTTGTCCTCTGATTATGAGACTGCTCATAAAGAGTTATTTGATGAGCATCAGGCTAGGTTGAGTGAACATGCTACTTTGGAACAAACATTTACTTATGCTGCTTGGGGATTACTTGTAAGTGCACATAGTGAGATGATCATTAACTTCTATAATTTGTTCCCGGAGCTTAATTTAAGATATCTTTGGTGTTACGTTCTTATTGCAAAAATATATTATAGCTTAAATTTAGATGCTTTTGAAGATAGGTTCCATCTTAGTAATTCTCATGCCACTGGTGTTGTAGAAGATGTTGTGGTGATGAGTGATATTCTGATGACGAGTGTTAACCCTACCCCAGCTATATTTTTTTCTTAAAAACAAATACGAGTTGCTTGATTGATACATTTCATATTCCTTTAAAGGTGTTTTGTTGTTTTTATTTTTGTATGAATGAGTCTTTGGGTCTTGGAAACACTTCATATTTTCTAATTTTCTATTGATTGGTCAAGTATAATTGGTCAAGAATTATTTTTTAGAATATCATGATTCGTTACTTGCATTTTTTTTAGAATTTGTTAATTATGTTCACGGTGTATGACTCCTTGTTTGGGGGTTTCCCTTCTTTTTAAGTAGATTTAGTTTTTAGTGGAGATTAACTTTTGGCTAACAATATTTTTATTATCATTTTTTAGTATTGATGATTTTAATTATCTTAAGTATACTGATTTCGCTATATTTTCTTTTGCCTTATTTTAAAAGTTGATAAATTTTATTGTCAAAACATATTACCTTATGTGCTATGATTTTAAAAATAGTAACTATCTTATCTGAAGAATTTATGGTTTATAAGTTGTTTGTTCAACAAATGTTTGTTTGACTTTTTGTTCTTGAATGGAATATTGATATTCGCGTAATGTACCTTAGTATTTGTACATTAACGAAGCATATATTTTACTATTGTATTTTTATATTACCGGTAGATAATCTTTTGTTTGTTTTTTAGACATTTATGTTTTACTTATTCTCAGGGACGTTTTTCTTTATACATATTCTTTTCGCGTTTTGCGCTTGGTGAAGCCTTTATGTATAACATTTTTTATTTTATTTGTTAATAACTATTGTGCATTTTAGCACTTTTCAAAGTTGCTTTTAGATCAATATTTTTATTTTGGAACACTTCATGTTTCTTATACTGTAAATAATAAATAAATAATATTTTTTTCTTTAAAAATGTATTATTAATGTTGATTGTCTCATTAACCCTTCTCGCACTGCGTAGGGAGGAAAGAGTGCATCTCCACAATTTAATAAATATAACTTACATAAGTAGTAAGTTACAAGATTTTTAGTTTATAATATCATGATAAAGCTTCAAGTGCTCTTTATTCACGGGAGTGCAAAGAATGGTGTCTATTTTCATATAGTACATGCAGGTTTCTAGATATATTTTGTTTTGACGGTAAATGGTCCTTCCCATGTTGGGTTGAGCTTTCCAAGTCTGTTTTCCTGCTTGTGTTGAAATACTCGTCTTATCATTTTGCTTCCTAATTCAAAACTTTTGAACCAAATTTATGAATTATTATCTATAACTAAGTAGTGTTTTATAACGCGTCAAACGTGATAAGGTGTAAATTGGATTAGAGCGTATTTAGGTAATTATATTAGTGGTGTGATAAGTTGAAAGTAGACGGTGGAGAGATAATTGAGCTACTCTAATAAATGTTTAGAGAGATAAAGTCCAACCACCCCTCTTAAATTCTGATCCTCTGAGCATTTATAGGATAATTTTGGGTTAATGGGCCACACGGGTCATGTCATGGATAGAGGGTTTATAGTATTTATCTTAGGTCTAAATTGTCCTCTTAAAGAAATTTGATCCTATCGTTGTTTACCGTACTCCAAGATTTCTGATCCCAACAATTATCCCTCTTAGGTTTCTCAAAGAAATTTTGGAAAGGATAACTGATATATACCTGAATCATACTGATTTATTTTTTCAAATGTGACTTTCCATTATTTTTTAAAGCTGGTAGTGAATTTATTTGAACCACATATTGTGGCGTAGTTCAAAGACGGTTACTATCCAAAATTCTTAGTTTTTAACAGATTAATTTTCATGACACATATTTTTTATTGGAGCCACACGAATCGTCGAATCCGTTCCTCATTCACATTCATGGGCTCCGATTCTGAAGAAAATATTCCTCACAGCGTGATAGACAATCTAAGGGTAAAACTAATCCTGCCAAAGGGACATTATCAGAATAGTAGAAAGAACCTTCAAACAATCCCCCCAATAGAATCCGAAGAACGAAAAGAATCTCACGTCTCAACCAGCTGTGTTCGCACCAAATCCAAACAGAAAAGAAGTCCATATATCTTTACCAGCTGATTTTTACCAGAGTGACCAAGTTCTTCCTCAACCATCAAACGAAAATGAGAACGTCAACCCTCAACCTATTGAACCTTCAGGACTGGTCCAAAGGTTATGGAAGAAAATATCGATGACGTTAGTGAAGACTCTCCCCTTGAGACATCTGGTCAAACTTAGGAGACTTCGAGGCCTGAAAAAAAACTTCGAAGAAAAAAATAGTAAATGTGACTAGATAAAAAGTAAAGCCCTTGAAACAGAATCTGAAATACCCCCATCCTATTTGGATGGACGTGTAAGACCTAAATTTTAAAGGGTAAGTGTCAAATACCTTTTAGCTCTCGACAAAATCCCTTATATTTATTTTCACGAAACGGATTTAGAGGCTATTCAGACCAAGTGGGGGTCCTCCAAAGTAGTTAAATTAAGGGTGCTCAAAGCCAAAGAGACTCTCATAAGCTATGGTCCTATGAAATTGGTGGTTTATACTCATGTGCTCAATTGGGTCATTCAGTTCCCCTTGGACCTTGAAATCAAACCTTAGTTTAGTAGGGTTGTGTGCAAACTAGGCTAGCCCGAATACTTGGTTCACATTAATTGCATGCATTATAGCATCAAGTCTATCTAAGGCTCTGATACCAATGGAGCAGCTGGCTGCTATTGCGGGGTTGTCTTGCAACTTCCAAATTCCCTTTTACTACTTTAACACGAGAAATAACTATAAAGTGATGGATGATCTGTTGGAAGCAGATAAAGTATAGAAGACGCGATTTTTTTCATTAGTGGTTAGTGGAATAATGGAAAGAAAATCACCTCCCATGGTAATCCGAGCCAGCTTACCAGATATTGGAAAAATATAGGTAGGTCCCTTTGAAATCAATTTCAACATTCTATTTTTCCCTCAAAATATTTTACTCATTGCCCCTAACTTCCTTCATGTATCGACCAATTCGAAGCCCTATATGCACCATCTGGCTGACGCAAAGGTCACTTTTAAGAGGCTGAATCAATGGGTAGAAGCGAAGTGCTCCAATGGCTTCCATCAATGCTTCACTTCTACCAACCTCGTCTGAATTCACCTTTAGAGGACTAATCCCGAATGAGAGCTAACATGAGAACCGTTTAGTACTCCTCCTCGACCTTTAGTCATAATAAAGAGAACATAAGTTGCTGATGGAAAGCTATATCTTCAGGAATGGAGCCACCAACCATCGGAGAAAGGGTAAGAAAAATAAGAAAGGTTTATTAGAAATTCCTACTGAATTTTGCACCAAAAAACAACCATATGAAATCGATCAACCCTTATTAGTTGTCGTTGCAGCCACTGTCAAGGGAGGTGACTCAAAACCTCTTGTGTCAAATAAAAAGAAAACACACAAGAGGGGCAAGCAAAGTAGTGATAAAAGATATAAAGAGAGGAAGAAAACCTCGACTCATTCGGAGATTGTCCTATATTCAAAAGTTACTCCTCCAACGATCCCTACTATTGAACCTTCACCATACATTCTAAGATGTCAATCTAATAGAAAGTCTTGAGGGATTTGATTTCGACACTTTTGAAACTGACTTCCCATAGTCTACAAGCAACGTCACCGTTGTGGTGTTCGAAGGGTTTCCCTTTAAATTGTCAAAGAAAAAATGATGTACTAGGGTATTTGATGTTGAGCTATGTGAGGCCAATACCGATTTGGAGAGAGAGGTGAGCTTCCAGAATAAAACTTTCACTTCTCTTCAAGAGGAGAATAAGAATAAAAATGCTTCTAACAAAGAGAAAAAAGCTAAAGCTGACCATTTATCCAAATAAATCAAATCAATAAAATAGGAGTTGACAAAAGCAAAGTTCAAGCATGAAAACTACAGTGTGCTTATGAAAAACTGCAATCATCCAACTATGGGGAGATTACATCATTAAATAATCAGTAAACTGCTGATAGAGAAACCATTGAGCGTTTATCAGATGAGAAAATCACTATGGATGCTCTTACCCAAAAGCTGGAAAATGAAATAACCTCTCTCAAGGAAAAGTCCACACAAGAGGCTGATGATGTTATAGATGCATATGCTAACGGTTTTATAGATTCCTTAGACAAGCGGGATGCCTCAATAGACATGGTACTGGAATTCCATAAGAGGTTCCATAGACTAGCTCTTGGGTCTTTGTAGGGACTGGTCTCAGATAACTTATTTCCCCCTAACATGCCTATAGCCGACCAACTTGGTATCTTTAAGGATTTACCTAACAACAGTTCTGAAAAAAGTGATGAAGGGGATTCTGGAAGTTGAAGCTTAGAAAAAAAAGGAAGAATAAACCGATGCGAAAGAGCCCAAAGATTAATAAACTCAAAAATTGTTGTATTGAGAAAGTCTTTGGAAATGCCATAGCATCTTTGTTGTTTTTTAATTCATATTTTATCAAGTCCTTGGGGTTCCCGAGGTGTTTTGTATTAGCTAACAACCTAACTTATTTCCTTATATACTTTTATCCTGATTTATTGATCAACTTTATTGGAAGGTAATCAATATCTAAAAACAAACCATTTTAAGATAATTTATTTGAAGTCACACAAAGTTAATCAAACCATTCGAAGGTAATCCATTCGAAGGCAAACAAAATTAATACACAAGACATTCGAAGGAAAACAAAATTGA
The DNA here is from genome assembly GCA_036936605.1 of Limnanthes douglasii subsp. nivea. Classification (NCBI taxonomy): domain Eukaryota; kingdom Viridiplantae; phylum Streptophyta; class Magnoliopsida; order Brassicales; family Limnanthaceae; genus Limnanthes; species Limnanthes douglasii. Next base: position 182,544,330 of record JAUPFV010000003.1, read on the forward strand.
TACACAAGACATTCGAAGGTAATCCATTCGAAGGAAAACAAAATTGATACACAAGCCATTCGAAGGTAATCCATTCGAGGGAAAAAAATAATACACAAGTAATTCGAAGGTAATCAATTCGAAGGCAAAAACAATTAACACACAAGCCATTTGAAGGTAATCCATTCAGAGGCAAAGAAAATTAAATACACAAGTCATTCAAAGGTAATCCATGTGAAGGCAAAGAAAATTAATACACAAGTCATTTGAAAGTAATCCATTCGAAGGGAAATAAAATTAATACACGAGCAATTTTAAGGTAATCCATTCGAAGGCAAAAAAAACTAACACACAAGCTATTTGAAGGTAATCCATTTGAAGGAAAAACATTAATACACAAGTCATACTTATAAACAATATTTAAAGGCAAATGTGGTAGATTTATAATTGATGAGTCCGGAAATATTCACCACTCACTGTAGAAACCGGACAGGGGTAATCCGGACAATAATCACCCACTGAAGTATCTGGACAGGACAAAAGTATTAAGAACAATAAACACCTTTTGACTAAGCTAATTGCTAATCTGCTTAATAAACTAATGAGTTTTTGAACTCGACCCGATTTCATAAGTTTAACCCAAAAGCCCATATGGCCCATAATTAAGGGTATAAATACCCAACCACTTTCATTAATGAGGCTAATGAACATTTAATACAACTAGGCAGCCTAAGTCTCTCACTACAAAACACTCAAACATTTAATACCCTTGAAATACCACAAAACACCTGACAAAATTACCCTCAATAAAAAATAATCCTCACCAAATTGGCGACTACATTGGGAGGAGAAGGTGCCTGAATCTAGCATTCAAAACCAGAAAGAAAATCAGTTTGGATGAATTCAGACGAGCAAGCAGTGCCACCTACTTTGGCAGAAGTGGTGGGAGAAAACGATGAATACACGATCAAAGAGCAAGATAGGTTGAAATCTCAGATAGAAGCCTTGAGGGATGCTAAAAAGTTGAAGTTAGGCTTGAAAGAAAAATCAAAGGTGTCAGCCATTCACCACACTGACAATCGAAGGGAGCATGACCCATCAGCAAAGACCCATTTGATAACTAAAAAGACTCAGGTCAGCTCAAAGAAGTCTCACTGGTCTAAACCGGTGGAGAGCTCGGAGTCAGAATCCTCTAGTAGCTCCTCGATGAAGATGGAGTTGAGGAGTCCTTATCATCTAGCAGTGATGAAGGCAGGTTTAAGAAGAAGAAAAAGTTGGTCAAAAAATATTCAAGAAAGAGGGACAAGTATGGAAGGTTGAAAAGGCATCTAGGTAAGGGTCATCTCATAGCCACAGCCATGGCCGGAGGCATATAGACCATTTGTTGATGGATCATTTTGCTTTCCATGATGAACCATGTATCTTTGCAACTCCCAATGAAGATACTGTTTTTAGTCGTGGCCAGAATTGGAGATAATCTGCATTGTCTTCCAAGATACTATCCGGGACCTTCCTAAGAGGTTTGACAGTACTAAGATGGAAAAATATGATGGAAGCAAAGATCCAAATAATCATCTAGAGTAGTTTGAAAACTTTATGATGAATTTTGACGATGATGACAAGTTGCTTTGTAGAGCCTTCTCTCAATCTTATATGGGGAGTGCTCTGAAGTGGTATAATAGTCTTCCACAGGGCTGCATCCGAAATTTTCATACCTTTTGGGTGGCCTTTCGGAGGCAGTTTGTTAGAAGTAAGGAGGTGAAGGTCAATGGAGATACTATTATCCATTGTGGCCAAGATCCAAATGAATCATTGAAAGAATATATAAGTCGTTTTGTGAACACAAAGAATGGATTAGCTGATTGCTTTGAGCAAGTAGCAATAGCTTCTCTAAGACAGGGTTTAAACCCTGGCAATCTGGCCAATTCAGTAACCAGGAAGAAGGCCATGATGTGGGGCGGTTTACTGAACCAGGTGGGAAAGAAAATCAATGTAGATGAAACAAAAAATACTAGGGTGCACAGGCAAGTGAGATTTTCCCCAGCCACACCAAACCTGAACCAGAATCAGTCCGGATACAAGGCTCAAGAGGCCGGACAAGGTCCCAACAGGGCTGAGGCTCAATCTCACCTGGCTCCAGCTCAGACTCAACAGTCCAGAAATAAGCAAGGACCTTGGGTCCAACCGGAGTGGTTTACCGAGTTAAAAGAGAATGTGGCAACCATCTATGACAAAACAAAAGATTAGGTGCATTTTAGGAAGTCGACAGCGCTTCAATCTCCAAAGGAAAGTCGTAATGTTTGTTTTTGTCAATATCACCATGATATTGGCCATAACACAGAAGATTGCATCGCTTTGAAGCAAGAGGTACAAAATTTGATTGAAAGAGGAAAATTAGGTGCTTATATCAAAAGAAGAAGTGGAAATAGGCCTGATAATGCTCACCGAACCGGCCCAACAAACAATGTAGGGACATCGGCTCCGGATGAGGCCATGGTAATTATTGAAAGATTCGATGTGGAATCAGAGTATTTGGATCCTGATCCATCCCTGGATAAGGTGGTCGTTATAACAGAACACACTAAGACGGTGTCCGGGCTCATAAGTGTTTTTGAGTCACTTACCATATTTGGGGGAGACACCATGACTGCACCAACTCCTTCTTCAAGGAAGAGGCATGTTCACACTCTGGCTACTCATTTGGAGGGAGGCATGTCCTCCTATCAATCACAAATTCCTTTTCCCTTTATTGTTTTTTATGAAGATGAATTGAGAGATATAGCTGGTCCTCATGCAGATGTTGTGGTAATAGGAGCATCAATTAGGGGCAATGACATTAGGCGAATTTTGGTGGACACTGGCAACTCATCCAATATCCTCTTTTTGAGTTCTTACAAACAAATGAAGAATCCAGCAGTGATTCAACGTTCAAACATATCCATTGTGCATTTCACTGGAAGCTTTGCTGACGTAGTCGGGGAATTCGAGGAGGTTTTGTTGGGCAAGGGCCCTTTCAAGAAAATGGTCAGGGTACTATTTGTTGTGGTAGATTATCCCACATGTTACAATGCCATTTTGGGAAGGTCTTGGCTCTCTAGGATGCATTTTGTGGCTTCAACAGTTCACCAATGTTTAAAATATGTTGTTCAAGGACAAGTGGGAGTTATCCGGAGTAGACAAAAAATAGCGAGGGAATGTTATGCAACTGCACATGCTCCTAGGAATTTAGGAGCAGTTCGGATAAATGAAGATTAGCAGTTGGTGGGGCCTTCTGGGGAGAGGGTGAAATTGATGACCCCAGAGAGACCCCTGGTGTTTTAATACCAATTGAAGAGGTTGAAACTCACTTTCTGGCTGAAGAGAGATGTGTCAAGATTGGATCTAAGATGACATTAGAACTAAAGAGCAAAGTGTTATCCTTTTTAGCAAACCACCAACACGTTTTTGCTTGATGTAATACTGATGTAACCGGAGTGCCTACAGATGTTATATCGCACCAGCTATCCATCCAGATAGATGTAGCACCCGTTGTGCAGAAGAGAAGAGCTTTTTCTAAGGAGACAATTGATGTCATAGTTCAAGAGGTTGACCGGCTTACTAAGATGGGGAACATAAAGGAATCTCAGTACCCTTTATGGACAGCCAATCCAGTGTTAGTAAAAAATAAAAATGGGAAGTGGCGTATGTGCATCGACTTTACTGACCTTAATAGGGCTTGCCCAAAAAATTTGTATCCTTTTCCCCGGATAGATTACTTGGTAGACTCCACATCTAGGAACAAGTTGTTGTCCTTCATGGATGCCTTCTCCGGTTATAATCAGATTCATGTGGATCCAAAGGACCAGGAACACACTAATTTTGTTACTGATAGGGGCCTCCATTGTTACAAGGTGATGCAATTTGGATTCAAGAATGCTGGGGCTACTTATCAGAGGTTGGTGAACAAAGCATTCACTGATCAGATTGGAAGAAATATGGAAGTCTACATTGATGACATGATGATTAAGAGTGTAGAAGAAGAATTACACTTGGCAGATCTGCAAGAGACTTTTGCCAACTTGGTAAAAGTTAATTTAAAATTAAGTCCATAAAAATGTGTTTTTGGAGTATAGTTCGATAAGTTTTTGGGGTATGTGATAAGTGAGAAAGGGATACAGTCTTATCCGGACCAACTTAATGCTTTACTACAGATGGATCCTCCTCGTAATATTAAAGAAGTACAAAGATTGACACGAAGATTGGTTGCTTTAAATTGTTTTATCTCAAGATCTTCGGACAAATGTGCCCCGTTTTTCCAAACTTTAAAGGGTGCTAAAGACTTCAACTGGTCTCCACAGTACGACCATACTTTTGATGAAAGAAAGAAGCATTTATCTTCCCCCAAAACCCTGTTTAAACCTATTGATGCAGAAATATTGTATATATATTTAGCAGTCTCCGAATGTGCTATAAGTGCGGTGCTAGTAAGAGAGGTGGACAATTATCCTCGTCTGGTGTACTACATCAGCAAAAGTCTGATGATGCTGAAAAAAGGTATTTAAAACTCAAGAAACTAGCACTAGCTTTGGTAATTGCTGCCAGGAAAATGAACCCTACTTCCAGTCTCATTCTATTGTCGTCCGGACATCTTTTCCCTTGAATAATGTTCTTCAAAATTCAGATATATCAAGCAGGATGACCAAATAGTCTGTAGAATTGGGAGACTATGACATTGATTTTACCCCTTGAACTGAAATCAAGGCTCAATCTGTTGCTGATTTTCGAGTTGAATTCCATACGGACGGGAGTACTAAACAAGCTACAGGTGAAAAAACTAAGAAGGTATGGGTTGTCCGGACCGATGGTGGATCAAGTACCATGGGTTGTGGTGCTGGGATATGTTTAACCTCTCCATACGGCGACCAGCTATACCAGGCTATATGTTTTGCTTTTAAGGCTTCTAACAATGAGTCTGAATACGAAGTTGCTATAACTGGTTTGAAGTTAGCCTTGCTTTGTGGAGCCAAAAGAGTTAGGTTAATGAGTGATTCTCAGCTTCTTATCCATCATGCCCAAGGTCAATCTGAGGCAAAAAAGGAGCAGTTGATTAAATATTTATTCATTCTTAAGGAGGTGGCAGCTAACTTCAAAGAGATGAGCTATGAGCACATACCCAAAATGGAGAACACACTAGCAGACTCATTGGCAACCGTATCATACTATGAGTCCTACCCATGGATTCATGTGCAAGAATGCCCATCCATTCAACCCAATCAGAGCAAGGAAGAGGAGGAAAGTTTAAGTATACAAGTGGTTCAACTTAAAGACTGGAGGTATCCTCTTCTTCAATACATTTCAGATGGAATTTTGCCTCCGGAAAAAGCAGTAGCAAGAGAAATGAAGTATATGGCTCGTGGTTTATTAGTCATAAGAGACATCCTTTACAAGAATTCTTTTAGTAGACCTCTCTTGCGTTGTTTAGGGATTGAAGAGTCCCAAATAGTGATGTCTGAAGTGCATGATGGTGAAGGGTCAGCACATTGTGGTTATTACGCTTTAACCTGAAGAGTTTTATTGGCCGGATACTATTGCCATCCATAATGGAAGATGCCAAGGAATTGGTAAAGAAGTGTGATCGATGCCAAAGATATGGTAATGAAATTCTTATCTCAGTTGTCCCTTTGGAGTCTATTTCTGAGCCAATACCTTTTTCTCGTTGGGGACTGGATTTGGTGGGACCTCTACGAATGGCGTCCTGAGGGTGCAAAACTATTATTGTAGCCATTGATTATTTTTCAAAGTGGATAGATGCAGCCCCCTTCACAGGAACTACTTCAAAAGCAGTTATAAAATTTATCTTATCTAATATTTGTTGCAGATTTGGTGTTCCACAGAAGATAACCACAGATAATGGGCCACAATTGGATAACAAGTATATGGAGAATTTATATGCTTCTAGGGGCATTCAGCATTGCTTCTCTTCTCTTTTCCACCCACAGGCGAATGGTCAGGTTGGAGTGGTGAACAAGACCATTCTGTTCGGTCTCAAAAAGAATTTAGAAAAGACTGCTGGAAAGTGGCCAAGCTATCTACAAGAAGTACTATGGGCCTACCGGACTACGTTGGAGCTGCTACACAAGAATCCCCTTTTTCCTTGGTATATGGTATGGATGCAATTGCTCCTATAGAGGAAACTCTTCCATCATACAGAGTCCAAAAGTTTTCCGAACAGGTTAATGAAGTTGCAATCATAAGTCAATTGGACTTAGTAGAAGAGAAAAGGGTTAAAGCTTATCTTAGAGCCACCCAATATCAACGTTTAATAAGAAGCGGGTTTGCTTCCAAAATTAGAAGAAGGGATCTTCAACCATGGGATAAAGAATTAAGAAAAGTCTTCTTACATACTAAAGAAAAACAGTTCGGCAAGTTAGCTCCAAACTGGGAAGGGCCCTATGTGGTCATTGAAAAGCTTAAGCCTGGAACATACAGGCTTCAAGACAAAGATGGAAGAGTCTTGAACCACCCATGGAACATTGAACACCTCCGGATGTATCTAGAATGAAAGTTGTGTAAATATTTTCTTGTTTAAAGTCCATGTAAATATTAGGGGGCATACTCTTTCCTACTCTGGTGGCGCGGGGAGGTTTTAATGAGGTTTCTGGGTTTTTTAATAAAATTTGATGCCTTCTTAAAATATTCGGAGTTGTTTGATTTACAATTTCTTTAAAGCCTTCTAAGTATCTTTGACGGGTCGGATTGATCCGGTGAAGTGATGACCATTTAACATTTGTCATCAGAGAATTTAAACACTCTCATCTTGATATTTGTAAAATAAATAGGGCCTATTTAAACACCAGCCATTAAGATTGAGCGAATGTGAAACGAAGCAAGAATTTGGGAAAGTAAAACTGCCCGGCTAACACCGGAGGATGATATTGGAACATAAAGAATGCCTTGGCCATCCAAGGACTTTAAGTTTAAAAAGAAAGAGCTTGACTGGACTCAAACCGGACATTATTACAAAATGCCTTGGCCATCCAAGGACTTTGGTACGTCATAAAAAAACAGAAAATAGTTAAAACCTTAGGGCTAGTTTCCCTTAGATGTTCATGCTTCATCTTGTTTCTTCTTTGGATCTTTGGGTTCATCATTGGAGCTCTCTTCAGTCCCTTCTTCCTCATCAGTGGTATCATCAAAACCACTAGAGTAGTTATGCTTATCGCCATCTGCCATAGTATGGAATGGGAGGTCTTCGTATTCTACATGTTTCCACAGAGTACCAAGTGTCCTTTTCGGGAATGTTCGATGAAAAATCAAGACCATTTCAGATTTAACTTCGGCATACCTTTATTCTAGAGAATCTATCACCTTGTCGGTATATGCATCGACCCTGGCCTGGATTGTCTTCTCTTGGTCTTTCATCAAATCTTCATTTTCCTTGGTAACTTTGGACACAACACCTTCCAAGGAAGTTTTGTCACTGGACAGGGCTTGGATAACATTATCCTTGGTCTTCACCTTCTCCTTTGAAGCAGAGAGATCCTTCTCCAAGCGAGAACACTTGGTTTGAAGTTCTGTGTTAACCATCCCCGAAGTGGCCAGCCTGGTGGCCAAGTCTTCTTTCCCTTTCTTTAAATCCTCGAGCTCTTTCCTCCATGCTTCAACATTTTGATTGGCGTTAAGGAGATCATTAGATAAGCTCTCTTTGTCTGCATTGAGTGTGTTGATAAGGGTGGATTGACTTCGTACTTGCCTCTCCAAGTTGAGCACTGGCTGAATATGGCCCAACAAGGAGTGAGTCACCGTGTCATTCTCCCTTAAAACAGTGAAGGACTTACCATTGAAAGTAACCATGTTTGAAGAACTTGGGTGAAGATAGGGGCCATCAAAGTCATCTTTTTCAAGGTCATCAAAGTAAATGCCAATGTTTTGGAAGCCACTGATGTCCACTCCATCAATATTGATATCCCCTCCGGTACCCTCTCCGACATGTAGACCACTTGGGATTTGCTCTGCCAAAGTGGGGTCTGTTGGGTCGGCTAGAGAAAGAGACTCCGAAGGCCGGAGGGAAACTTCATCCCCCGAGGAGATTTTCTTCTTCCTGGCTGCCCTCTCTTCACTATTTGCTCCCCATTTTCGGCCCTTCTTAGGAGCATCAATTCCCCTTTGGGCCTGTACTCCCTGACTCGCCGGGGCGATCTCCTCAATGACACCTTGAACAACCTCTACTACAACTTGTTTCTTCTTGCCCTTCATCTTTCTTGGAGCTTTAGCTCTAGCAGGCAAGGCTATTTTACCATCTTTCTCCTCTGTTCTTTTGAGGATGACAGCCGGAGGAGGTGGAGTGGTCAGCCCTTCCCAAGTAAGGTCTCTTATACCTGTTGTATTCCAGAGATGGGACCTCACCAAGTTGCCTGATGTGAAGCATTTGTGAAAGGTATTTCCCCAGCGGTCGGCAGCCCAAGCGTTTAATTTAACACATGTGGCTTGCCCCTCCTCCACAAAACCGGAGAACTCCTTCGGCAACACTAACCAAAGAAAAGAAAAAAAAAACAGTTCAGAAACGATATTTTTACAAAGTAAGAGAGACAAACATAATAAGATATTTACCTGAGCTCTTCCATCTGCTGGTGGGTATACTAGGGTTAACACCAGCCTTGATTTTTCTCCTATTTTCCCATGCTCCGCTGATGAATAGAAATTGGGTCTTCCAATTTTTCTCTGACTCAAGCAAGTCATCCACCACCTTAAAGTTGTCTCCCATATTGAAGTGGTAGGATGGGATGTGATGGTTCTTGCAGAGGCTGGCCACAGCAGCAAACTGCTCCATTGGAAGTGGTATTCTAGAGAGCCTTCACGCCATAATACAGGCGATGAGGTTGTACCAAGCGTTGGGACTCAACTGGTTTGAATGGACTTTTATCAGGTGAAAATACCTGACAATTTCTGGATCCAAGGGAAATCTGAACCCCTAGTTAAACAGCTCCGTATAAATGACTATCTTGCTGATTTTGCAGTCCATTGGGGTCTCCGGAGTAACTGGTATCCTCACCTTTACAGATTCAGGGATCCCCCATTGTGTCCGGATCCGGCCCAGCTCGGCAGTATGAGTATATACATAGTTGATATTCTGAATGGCCAGCAGATACTTGACATTGACCTTGTGGAAACAAAGACCCACCTTACCTTCCAGACACTCCGGCAGATCCGGATGTTTCGAACATAGTTTCTCTTTGCCTTTGCCCTTTTTATCAGTGGTAGCATCCCCAGTCTGCCCAGAAACTTCGGTCTCAAATGGAGCATCTTCTATACTGTCCTTCATCACCTCTTCCATCACCATGGAAGCTTTATCAGCCGTTGTTGGTGGAAGAGTGCTGGTGGCTGGCTCAATAGTTTGTCTGGATGGTTGAGCATCAGCCTCTTTTAGGGGTCTGGTGTACGGCAAGGGCTCAGTTTCAGAGGGCTCATTATGAGAGATAATTCTAGTAGCCTCCGGACCAGAGGATTTGTCTTTTGGGACTCTGATAGATGCCCCTGATCCAGTGGCTTTATCCTTGGTCCCAGACTTAGAGGGCCCTGACTTTGGGGACTTGGGATGAGAGACAGTTTCCTGACCCTTTATTAGATGGCCTGTCCGACGAAAAGTAACTTTTTCTTGGAATTTCTCCGTATCTGACCCCATAGCAATGAACGGAGAGGGTCTCCTTGTACTTGATACTGCTTTCTCCCGCACAACAGAGGGTTGAGACTCCTGAACAGAGGAGCCTGACGTAATGGGCGAGAGGCTTGTCTGAAACAAACGCTTAGGTTTGGCACTTTTGGCAGAAGATGATCCTCGATCAGCTTCTGAAGATGGTGTGTCGGGCTTACTGACTGGAGAAACTGGAAGACCCTCACCAATACGCCTCTCTTTCTCAACCTTTTGTGCTTTTTCTAACTCTGAAAGATTCAGCCAACCACCTTTCACCAAAGCGTTTCTCGCCGTGAACATACACCTACACAAGAAGGATTTTGAGAAGTGAAGTAAAAAGCTCTGAAATGGAGAAATGACAAAGTGATGAAGATGGTAAAACAGTAAAAGGAATTAATTTATACTAGTAAGGCAAAAAAGTTACCAAATACCTAGGAGAAAACGAAAAGCCAAAAGTAATGATTGAAGGCGACGTTGACGTCATAAGTATTAAATGCATAAATTGCTTTTTGGAATTAGTGGGAGCGCCATTCTATGAAGAAAACGGCTGGTGAGACGAATCAAAATATGACACGTGTCCCACGATCCATAGCAAAACTCTTGAACTTCTAAGAAGTATTCAGTCCAGATAAACCCTGAGCTGAATACATAAACAGTCCGGAGAATGTTGCTAGTGCCTAAGAATATTTTTTGGTCTTGCCAAAGGCCTTCGACAAAACCTAAAAAAGGGGCTACTGATGAGTCCGAAAATATTCACCACTCACTGTAGAAACCGGACAGGGGTAATCCGGACAATAAAATCACCCACTGAAGTATCCGGACAGGACAAAAGTATTAAGAACACTAAACTTCTTTTGATTAAGCTAATTGCTAATCTGCTTAATAAACTAATGAGTTTTTGAACTCGACCCGATTTCATAAGTTTGATCCGAAAGCCCATATGGCCCATAATTAATGGTATAAATACCCAACCACTTTCATTAATAAGAGTAATGAACATTTAATACAACCAGGCAGCTTATGTCTCTCACTACAAAACACTCAAACATTTAATACCCTTGAAATACCACAAAACACCTGACAAAATACCCTCAGTCAAAAATAATCCTCACCAATAATGATTCAGACACCTCATTAAAACCTATATGAGTCACCAAGGTAGGAAAGAGTATGCCTCCAAATATTTACATTGAACAAAAACAAAGTAAATATTTACAATTCATATTTACTCAAGATTTAACCTTAAATGTTTGATATTTCACTGGTGCCTCAAAGGACTGTTTTCTTGATCAATGAATCGATATGTTTTGTGCTTAATATTACACGGTATATGGTCTTCGGAATAGTTTTGAACCCTAAAAGAAGGAATAGTATATTCTATCAATGATATTGCATTCATACCATAGACCAAGGAAAAATAAGTTTATTATGTAGTAGTTTGTGGAGTAGTTCGATAGGCCCACGATACTTCTTGTATGTAATTTGGTAATTTACATGTCACGCCTTCTAAATTATTTTTGAGACCCATCAAAATTTGAAGAGAAACAATGGAAAATTTCTCTTGATGTACAACATGTTGTCAAACTGAGGGCATTTATCTATCGTTATACGTCTAGAAATTCTGAATCTGCAGCATATGTTGAAAAATATAAACTTGATTACTACTTCGGAAGTAGAACCAAAGAGGGGTGCAGCTTTTACCCACTTCAAAAAGTAATCAACTATCAAGATAATAGTTCGACACCTTTCAAAATCCATTGGAAAAGGTCCAACCAAATCAAGCCCCCCATCTATCAAAATGTACCGCTTCAGATATTGACTTTACATGAACTACTGGTACATGTATTGCATTTTTAAATCTCTGACAATGATCACATATTTTAACTAGCTCTTTACCATATGTTATGATGGATGGCAAAAAATATCATGCTAACAAGATCATTCTAGTCAACGCTTTGTAGCAAAAATGGGTAGAACTTTCCCCATTATGTAACTTAGATAAAACTACTTAGGACTCATCAGATCTGAGGCAGCATAATTGAAGCTTGCTAAAATATTTTGTGTAGAGGGCCCCTCTCAAAACCAAAAACCCGTGTGCTTTTGACTTTAATTTCTTAGCTAGGTTTTTGTCTTCGGGAAGGCTTCATTTAGTAATGAATTGTCGGATCGGTACCTCCAGTATGGACAAGTTATTGTAGATATTTGAAAACTTTCCTCAGTTTCAACTTCTATTTCGAGGGTCGTTGTTATAGAAGGGTATTCTTGTACCAAAATCCAAGGATATGCCTCGGAGTATGCAATAGTGGCTAAAGAGTTGGCTATTAAATTTTTATCTTTTTGAACATGCTCATAGTTCACACATTTAATGCATGCAGAAGTTTCTTTTAACACTTGAAAATACTTCACCAACTATTCTTTCCTTGTTTCAGATTGTCCCTGTGCCTGATGTATGAGCAGTTGCGAATAATTTATCAATCAGATTTGTTTGGCACCATATATGTGAGCAAGCCTTAAACCAGCTATTGTTGCTTCGTATTCGGATTTATTATTTGATGCCTTGAAACCAAAATGTATGGATTGGTACATTGATTCTCCAAAGGGGGATAGTAAACAAATTCCTGCCCAACAACCCATCATACTAGATCCTCCCATCTGTTTGAATTACCCATTCTTTACTAGGCTTATTGGTAGAAGATTCTACACAAGGTTTTTCTGAATGGAGCTCAACCAAGAAACCTGCTGCATCTTGTTCCTTTATCACTATTTGAGGATAAAAATCAATATCGTAATCCGCCAATTCTATAGGCCATTTGGTTATTCGACCCAAAACGTCCGGTTTTTGTAACATACTTCTGAGTGGAAATAGAGCCTCATTGTTATGGCTGCTATCACCAAGGCTAAGGCTAACTTTTCAAAATTTAGGTATATTTTCTTAGCATCCAACAAACTCTTACCCAACATAATAAAGTGGGAAATATTAATTGTCAACCTCTCGGACTAACACTGCACTTATAGCATAATGGGATACCGTCATGTATACATAGAGTATTTCTCTGATGATTTGTTTGAACAGAGCTTTAGGCAAAGATAATGTCTCTTTATTTCAAGGAACGTCTTATCACAGTTTGTGGACGAATTGAATTGGCATCTGTCAACACTTGGAAGAGTTGTGAACATTTATATGATGACCTTGAAATAAACCTATTCAAAGCTGTAAACCTTCCAGTTAACACTTAAACTTCCTTTGTAGACCGGAGAAGTTACATAACTACTAGTGCATCTGATTGCACAGAGTCAGCATGGACCCCTTTCTTATTAATGATGTACCCTACAAATTTCATGGATCGCACTTCAGAAGTGAACTTCTCTGGATTCAGCTTTAAATTAATGGCTTCCAAATTAGAGAAGGTTTTTTTTTCAGTTTAAGCACATGAACCTCTTCCCTTGGACTCTTTACCATCATTTCATCAATATAAACTTCTATATTTCTCATAATATGACTAACAAATTCTTTGTTGACTAAACGATGGTAAGTAGCCCCAAAATCTTTAAACCGAATGTCATTACCTTGTAACAGTGCAACCCCGTATTAGTGATAAATGTGGTATGATATTGGTCCTTCAGATCCATGTGTATCTCATTGTACCCAACAAAGGCATCCATAAAAGATAATAATTTATTTCCCGATGTGGAATCTATCAACTAATCTATCCTAGGAACTGAGAAAGGATCTTTGGGACATGCCCTGTTGAGATCTGGGAAATCAATACACATTCGCCATTTACCATTATTCTTTTTTACGAGCACCCGGTTTTTTGTCTATAATGGATACTAATATTCTCAATTATGCCCAACATTTGTTAGTGTATCTACCTCTTTAACAATAGCTTCGGATTTCTCTTTAGAAATATCTCTTCTTCTTTGTATTATTGGGCTCGCATCGGATCGCATATATAGCTTATGACTAATGATACTAGCTGGTACACCTGTCACATATTTATTACACCATGCAAACACATGCAAATTCTTAGATAAACAAAGAGTAACTTCCCTTTCAATTATGTTGGCAATTTGTCCCCAGTTCTGAAACTTTTCCCATCTACTAAGATACATACTTCAACCTCTTCGATAGGGATAACTGCACTAGGAGTATTTCTTGGATTATCAATCTTGTTCAGATACAAAGAGGACTCGAGTAATTGTTATTCCTTTTTAGTTGTCACGTTTTCTAAAGAGTTTGGAGGAAGAACAGTGACATAAAATTCCCTAGCCATTTTCTGGCTACTCCGAACTACCCCTACTTAGCCTCCAACTGCGTACTTCAAACACTGATGAACCATTGATGCAACTGCGTGCATCATTGATAGCCAAGTAAGGGGTCGTACAACCCACCACCAGAAACAAGACTCTTACCATTTTCTTAAATGGTCCTTTGCAAAGAATTGCCTCTTCTTCGAAATCCCCAATAACATCCGCAGAGTTGTCTGTAAACACTATTATAGTTTTGTTGTATCAGAGAATAACTTATGGGATTTTCATTTGTTTATAAGTGGACAGAAATAAGATATTAGTTGAGCTACCAGTTTTGATCAAGGTTCGTCAGATTTTTGTTCCCTCAATAGATGCCCATATTACAACAACATCCTCATGTAGTCCAATAACATTTCTTAAATCGTCTTCATCAAAAACTATAAAGGGGGCAGGGTTCTGGTATAGATGAGAAGACATATTCCCTTTGAAGGTGTTGTCATCGTGTGTCTTTTGAAAATAGTTAACAATTCGAAGAATTGACACACCTTGGAAACCCATCCACTATTTTCGGCTACCACATTCAATTAACTCTTATCCGGATAAACATCCAAGTATTCTGAATCCACATCGATTTTCTCAATAATCGCCATTGTAATTTCCTATTTTTGAGCTACTATAGTTTTCCTTCGGACAACAGACGAAGCTGTTTGAGCCCCACTTGTGCTTGGCTACAATCTGTTACTCACTTGTCTGTTACCCACTTGTGATTTAACAAAGTTGGTTAATTTCCCATTTTCAATTAACAATTTTATCTCCTACTTTAAAGCAATACAATCCTTAGTATCATGTCCTGCATCATTATAATACTTACATAATTGGGTGTTTTTATTTTCCTTTAGAATATGGATAGGTGAAGGCCTTCGAAATTGCACAAAATTCTTTGACCTGTCATAAATGGTCGTAACATTTTCAATCAGCTCCACAAAATAACTAGGCTACTAGTGATTCTCTCTTGACCTATATTTCTTCTCTTGATTAGACTAGCTCGGTCTAAGCCGATAAGAACCCTATCTGGAATCCCTCGGATGATTGCTTACCGTAGCTTGAGAATGGCTACTAGCTTGTGAAAGAAGGGTTAAAGAGAAATGTCATTATTGATGAGGTTGTCTTAATCTTTTAGTTTCATCTACAGTGATTTATATTCTAAATTGGTTTAATAAACCACCTCATGTTCTTACCTTATTACGAGTTACTGAACCAGCCAACTCATCACCTAACAGTCCTTGTGTGAGTGCAGCTATAGCCACATGTTTGAAGAAGTCTGCCAAACCATCTTTGGTATTCTGAAAACATTGAGTATAATATTTTAAATACTCATTAGCATGTTGCTAATAATGGATTATAATATCTTCATTCCCTCTAAGTTCTTTACTTCTCACAAATTACCTTCGAAAATATCATCCAAAACATGTCAAATTTCTTGATCATTCCATACGATAATATATTATACCACTTAAAAGCACTATCCTTGAAAGTTTGAGAAAAAGCTCTGCACAATAGCTTATCGTCATCATCAAAACTCATCATGAAATTCTTCAACCACTATCGGGGTCTTGGCTTCCATTATATTTTTCCATTTTTGAAATGTCAAAACACCTAGGTAGATGTTCATAGAGAATTTTTGAAGATAAAGGCAACTGCATCTAATTATGCCATTGACTCAACACGTGTCCTCATTAGAAGTGGAAAAATTCTTAGGCTAGGATTGCATCACTCCACAAGTAATTATGCTATGGTTAGCTGACTTCTTCACCTTTTCTTGATATTATTTCTTTTTTCTTTTTTATTTTATCTTTTCGGCTCCTTTTCTTTCTCGAAGAATCCTACTTACTTATTTTATGGTGTTTTTTGAATGTTTTTTACTACGGTTATCTTTTATTTTTCTTACGACAATGATCACTATTTGAAAAAGATGACGAGACTTCTAATTATAATTTTGTTTTTGAGCCCACAATAGACTCCGAAGTGCTAGAACAATGTTTATTTTGATGCTCTTTTTTAAGATTCTTAGTGGGTTTTGGAGGACTGGTCATCTTGTCCTTGCTTCGTATTATGTCGGGGATTATTATTCGGCTCATCAGAATTCAGATACTTCAATAGACTTTCTTCCCACAAATCATTATCAACCCGTCTCTAGGCCCTCAATGCTTCAATTTCTGCTCGTAATTGATCATGATTCTCTTGCATGAAAAAAAATTCTTCAGTTTTATTATTCACATGAGATATTTGTACATGCTTCTTTTCGAATCTAATGTCTTTATTTCCAAGATGGGAGTCTATCTGCATATCATGATCCTTACTCCAAAGAACTCTAAAGGTAAACTTCGTACATTATGTTTTGAATATAGCTATCTGAGTACCTTACTTTACACTCTCACTGTGGTCACCAATTTGATAAGGTGTAAATGAAATTGGAGGTTATTTAGGTACTTGTTTGACTGGTGGAATAAGTTTAAAGTAGATGGTAGAAAGATAATCGAGTTGTTATATTAAAGTTTTAGAGAGATAAATTTTAATCAACCCTTCTTAAATGTTGTTCCTCGGATCATTTATAGGATGATTTTGGGTTAATGGGCCACATGGGTCGGGTCATGGATATGACCCAAGCCCCAAAACCGGAAAGCTCATTAACCATTATTTATTTATACATTTTTCCAAATATAATAAGTAAAGAAGTAGCAAACACCCACTTGAGTCAAAAGGTAAAAATAAACTGTCACTATAGTATCTATCTTAGGTATAAACTACCCCTTCAAAGAAATCTCACCCTATCACTGTTTACCTCACTCAAAGATTTCTGACCCCATCAAAAAAATGGTGTGTGTTGACTGAATCGACCATAGCTTTTCTATTGCGGTCATTATTTTCTTCATTTTATATTTTTATCATAGAGGATAGTATAGATATTTCTGTTGGTATTTGTGCTTCCGTACGATATACCATATCGCACTTCTAGACGTTTTTTGGTATGACCATAAACCTTCCCTCAAAGTTTTTGGCCAACTTCATACTGTTTCAGTCAACATCTTCTTGATGCCCTTTAATATTGTTAATTAGTCACTTTGACTAACTTGGTTGGTTTATCACTGTTATGTGTTGCACTTTTTTTTGCTTCTATAGTTTATGGAAAATATTAGGTATCTTATTTCTCCAGATTCCATTAAGGATGGTCCCACGATATTCGTTCTCTTTTCGGCATGTGTTGTGTGTCTTAACTATTTTCTTTACATCTTTCATGATTATTTCCAATAATAAAATTGGAGCCATATTATTTTATGTTAGGTTTTATATCTACAATTGGTGCATCCTCCTTTTTCATGTAATTCATTCTTTGCGGAGTTTTCTTCATCAGTCCCTATGCATTTTGGCAATCTACGTTTGTAATAATGTATATTGTCCACACGTGTCTTGCAGGTGTTCTTTCAAATTTACTTTATCTCCTTCGATCTTTGTTCAATATGTTTTGTATGAAGTAAATTTTTATTTACGTCCATAAATCTCATTCATCTTTTTTTATTATTATTGATATCCCTTCAGGTGTGGTTGTTAAAAAATAATATTTTGGTTGTATCATTCATTTTTGTTCTTATAATACTTATCATGTTGTTGAATATGTATATCCGAATAAACGAATATGTTGGATATGGTATTTTTAACTATCAGCCTTTGTTTGAATTCAATATTCTAAAGTTAGAAAGCAAAGCACTATGCTTCTTTCTTATATTAGATAATATTATAATTTTTCGCTTTGGTCCCAACCCGTTATTTGGCTAATTTCACAATAATTATTATTTTTACTCCATGAAAGTTTCTTAACCATCGTCGGACTAGCCTTATATTTGATTCATTACTTGAAGCTATGGTTTTGAACCAGATAAATTGGTTTGCAATATTCGTAGTCGGTGAGTCAAGTTACATTCATGCTCCCGAATTTTTGTCTTTTAGATTAGAATGTGAGTAGAAGGTCATGCAATGCTATTGTTTTTGTTTTACTATTGTAGGTTAAAATTTGATACTATGATCTCATAATTTGGTTATCAACATGGTGAGCCTTTCCAAAGCATCAAGATTTTGGAATACATTTATTAGTTGAAAGGAGATTTGCGTAATTATAATGTGTGCTTAAAAATAAGTTCGTATTCTCATGTTAACTATTACCAATCCTATAGTTATTTTTCTAATTGTAAATTTTTAGTTTAGATTTGTAATACAAATCTTCTTAAATGAAATACGGTTTTATCATTCCATCATTCCTTATTAATTTGCATTGCACTGACTTCATAGTCCGACATACCGAGTATCGGTGCAAAATCTTTCCGAGTATCGGTCCAGTCATGGGCGAAGCTACATTGTCTGTGGGTCCAATAACCCATTATTTTATGCATATAACATTAATACGCATAAAATAGAAAGATAGATCATATCTTAGTGGAAAATATAGAGGTAGAAACCCAGAGGTCTGTAGGTTCAAACCTTAACCGCCTCTTTTTCAGTTTTTGCAATAACGAGGACATCATAATGTTTTGATCATGACTACAGCATTGCTTATAGTTGTCACGTTATCCATTGGTTTCCTTATTAAGCTTTTGGCGTTTTCCGTCCGCTCTAAGATGATCTGCCATACTGACCTTTGTCTATGTTGTTGTGGTTTTCTTTACGATCCATTCTCGATTTTCCTTTTTGGTATTGATTGAGTCTCGTTTTGGCTGATGCCAAAGAAATCTTTTTCCTCATATTTTTTTTGCACTAGTATGAATTACGTACTTTTTATTGTTCATATTTTCCTTATCTGTTTTGATTTGGTGTTCTACTTGTTGAAATACTTCTCCAAAAAATAAATATCCAATTCTCAAGAATTCGACTGAAAATATCCATTTTAGCCCTAGTCTAAATGGTGTTATAACTACCTGGTCATATCAGTCTTGTAGTTGAGATTTTGTCTTGACAAATATTTTAGCATATTCATTGAGGCAATCTTAGTCATACTATATAGTCCTCGTTCAACGGAAGCCCATTAAACCCTACAAAATAATGTATGAATGTTGTAAAAAGCATTCTATAGTTTCTGATACAATCTTTTGGGAGATCGTTGAACCACTAAGAACTTAGTTTCTTCTTCAACATCATACTTTGGTATTTTGTCGTTAAATTTTCAGACGTGATCCTCTAGGTTGTCTCGCCATAATATTTACTTATTAAATAACTATCATAATATAACGACATCATGTGGCAAGATATTCCTTGCACTTATCATGATTGTTTGTCTAGCTGAGGCTGCCAATTTTTTAGCAATCATAAGTATTTTCTTCATACAAACACCCTTTTTGTGTTCCCGATCCCTAATGTTGGTCCCTTCGACTTTTTTATCATAGTTTTATTATTATTATTTTGGATTTTTCTTCAACTTCATGTCTTCTTACTCCATGGGTAAAATCAACTTTGATTGCGTCACCTATTATATTCACTGTGTGAGTGTCTCGCTTGGATTTTGAAACCTGAATTATCAATTATTTTTGTATTATAATAGATATCTATGTAATATATGGGGATAATGGATGAAATTTCTCTTAGCAGTGATATATTTGTATTTTTGACTTAGTCTAAATATATATTTATATGTTTGGATAATATTATCAATTGATTGGTTTGAGCTAGACTAATTACATCGCTATCAATATCAATAATAATAATAATAATAATAATAATAATAATAATAATAATAATAATAAATAAATAAAAGTAACTATCGGGATTTTTAAATTTACCAATAACCACCCGCAACATAATTGTTACCAACAATATCCCTAAATGCACATACACTTCTAAAAAACAAATTAGGTTTTTCATACCCATTAAATATATTTTCACAAAAATAAGTATTTTCACACAATTTTAACTTATTTAGCAATCAAAAATATTTTTTATGCAATCATTTTCTTTTTATTTTCTCAACACATTTGCAAGTAATTATTTAATTACACAGTTTCAAAAAAGTCGAAAAATATCTTCATTGAGTTTTTTGTTTATTTTTTAAAAAATAAAACCAATAACCAATCAGTATGGCCGGAAAAAAAACGAAATATGATTTATAGATTTAGTTTTGTCTTAAAAAACAAAACTAATATCATTTTCAAATATATTTTTTCCGAGTTACTGTTTAAATATACACTTTTAAAATTTAAATAAAAAATATGTATACTATATGATTTTTGAAAATAAAATTTGTTGATTTTTTAGATATTAAACTGTAATAAAAATTTTGGCAAAAATAAGTCACTTCAAAATTTAACATTATTTTTATTGATTGAGTTTATATATTTTTAAAATTTTATAAAAAAATATTAGTTTTTAAATATTTACGTCACATTTAAAATGAGAAGAAATATTATAATATCAAAGTGACACTAGATGGTAGCCGAATATATCCTTACACCAATAAATTATTGGCAATAATATGACAGTGGCTCGTGGTATGTCCCATCCTTGGTTACATGAATATTTCAGAATTTGTAGCGACTTCTAGACGAAATTCATTAACAATGACAAATGGCGCGTGATCAATTTCCATTTGTGTAATCTCACTGTATCATTGTGGGTTTTTTTTTCTTTTCGCAATATAATAAATTACTCCTTGTGTTACTGATTATATACTTTATTTGGCAGTAGGGATGGCAACGGGGCGGATGGGGGCGGGTACCTATATATCCACAACCCGCCCCGCAGTAAATAACTGATACCCGAACCCGCCCCGAAATCCGACGGGTATTTTTTTTTTCATACCAAATCCGAATCCGTGGGTTCGGGTTACCCACACGGGTACCCGCGAACTACCCGCGGAAGAAACCCGTTGTAGATACCCGAACCGAACCCGAACCGAACATAAACAAAATATGTAAAAAATAAAATATAAAAGTAAAAATCTAACAATAAATTTAACAAAATACTACCATAAATTATAATCTTCATCGACTTGATATTCTAAATAAAACAAACGTATAAAATTAAAATAAACATTAAAATAATTTTTTTAACATTTAAATATTTTAAAGTAAAAAATAAATGTCTTCGTTAGCTTCCGTCCTTAAAGCACCAACAATCGACCATCCATTGCAAAAGCTTCAATTATTCCTATTTAAAAATAAATTTTATTAAACATAAGATTAAATAATGCACCGTAAATCCAACAAGTTTATATAGTAAGTACATTACTTACCGCGAAGACCGAACGGTCCAAACCGTCATCATCGACATCATCATAAATAGTTGAATAGCCGTCCGAATGCATAATCGAACCATCTAATAAAAAATAAAATAAAATAAAGTATTATTTATAAACAATATTCAAATAAATATATCAATATATTTAAAGGAGGAAAATATATTACCGTCTACTTTCATTTCTGTTGCCCATAACCAACTTTGTGCACACATCAACGCCTCCAATGTATTTTCATGAAGTCTACTGCGATGTGGACTCACCAAACGACCACTAGTACTAAAAGCCGACTCTGATGCTACCGTAGATACGGGAATTGCTAAAATATCTTTTGCAATTGCTTGCAAAGTTGGATACTTTAATCCATTTGACTTCCACCAACCAAGGATATCAAAATCAAGTTTGTTGGGTAAAACATCTTCCTCCAAATAAAGATCTAACTCGGATTTACTTGGTGTCAATTTACTTCTCTTTCTTTGACACACAAAAGCATCATAATCTGATAGCGGATCAAAAACAGAACCACCAACCTCCCCGATACTCGAATCATAACCGAAATCATAAGAATTATCTTTATTCCTACGTTGGTATTCGCTAAGCAACTCATAACAACATTTCTTGATTTTGTCTATTTCATTTGAAGCATCAGATCCATAAACGGCGGGAAATGAAAATTCTAACAAAGTTAGCTTATATCGAGGATCTAGCACTGCCGCAACCCCCAAAATTCTATGAATAATATCCCAATATTTGTCAAACTTTTCCATCATTTTTGATGTCATTTCTCTAACTATTATATTGGGAGATTTAGACCAATCAGACAATGCATTCTTCATCCTCCACACTTTACCAAAAAATAAGTTTGTTGTTGGAAATTTAGAACCGGAAAATATTTTTGTTACATCATAAAATAATTTAAACTTTGAACACACTTCATGTGCAAACTCCCAATCACTAGAACTTGGTAAAGTATTATAGTTTGGTTCACCTCTTTGTTTTGCACGAGCAAACACATCTTTATAGAGCAAAGCAGTTTCTAACATCAAATATGTTGAATTCCACCTAGTTGGACAATCAAGGCCTAATTTTTTCGAAACTGTTATATTCAACTGTTTTGCAGCACTTCTAAAACTCTCTTCCCTCTTAGGTGTAGCCGACCAAAATTGGACACTATCTCGAATTCTTTCTATTGCGCTCCTTATTACATCTAAACCATCTTTGACAATCAAATTCAAAATATGCGCACAACATCGCATATGCAATACACTTCCACCTAACAAAAGTGAAGAAGAATCTAACTTCTCTAGCAACAAAACTATCATGGCATCATTGGTTGAGCAATTATCTACTGTAATAGCAGAAATTTTTCGGTCTATATTCCAATCAATCAAAGTGTCATACAGTACGTCACATAGAACAAATCTTGTGTGCGGGCATGGAACATAAACAAACCTAAATTAAAATAAAGTAATATATCAAAATCAGATGTTGAGAAAATATTAAACATATAACCTCGAACGATATTATAAAATTTAATTATGAAATTTAGTCATACCTCAATATACGACTCTGTAAGGTCCATGAATCATCAATGAAATGTGCTGTTATCGCCATAAACCCTTTTTTTTTGTTGCTTGAAGTCCACATGTCAGTGGTGATTGCAATCCTGCTCGAATTATCTTCTATGAGCTTCATCGTCTTGACCCTCTCATTATCATATATTTTGATAATATCATTCTTAATCGTATTTCGAGATACCATTTTAAAAGCTGGTTGAAGTCCCGTTGAGTATCTTCTAAAGCCTCTATGTTCAACAATAGATAGAGGATACTCGTGTAATATGATCATCTCCGCTAATAATTCCCTCCCTCGTTCTTGCGTAAAAGTATAACTTTCTAGTTTTCTTTTTCCATCCGCTCTCACAAAACTATTAATCAAAGCATTTTGCTTCAATGTCTCTCTTGGTCTTCTTTTACATTTGTTGTAATGGTTCTTCAAATGAGATGTTCCATTTCTTGTTTCACCACCGAGAACAGCATCACAATATATACAAATAGCCTTCCAAATTCCATTGCGTGACTCTCGCTTATAGTGTTTCCAAGCTTCACTCTTAAGACCTTTTTTGGAAGCATCATGATTTTCTTCTTCAATATCAACCGGAATATTACTACTTGTTCCTATAGTAGCGGGTATGGATGGTGTCGGAGAATTAACATTTAGCATAGGAGATTCGGTAGCACCCTCAGAACCAGTAACGATATTGTTGTTGATGGGTGCGTGAGAATCAACTTCATTCACCGAAGACATTTGAACCTTCAATAAAAAATAAAAAATAAAAAATATATTAATTATAATGATAACAAATAAATATACTAATAAAAGTAAAAAAATATATATTTATTTGCAGGTTTAAACTAATGTATTTTATTTATTATTTTCTTACAAGTTACTAATATATTATATAGTTATACTGCATATATATAATTAAAAAAATAGAGAAACACTATTTCTCGAGAAATCATAGAAAAAAAAGAAAAAAAAATATTCCGAAATTAAAAAATCATATAACAAATCGATGTATTTAGTAAAAAATCATATAACAATTCTATATAAAATATATAGAATATATTCTAAAATAAATTTTAAAATCTATATAGAATATATAGATATATCTAAAAAATATAAAATTGAATATAGAATAAATAAATATATAGAAATTTTTATATATATATTCAGAATTAAATATTTTATATGAATATATTCGAAAATAAATTTTAAAATCTATATAGAATATATAGATATATCTAAAAAAATATAAAATTGAATATAGAATAAATAAATATATAGAATATTTTTATATATATTCAGAATTAAATATTTTATATGATAAAAAAAATTGAATTTTAGTATTCAGTATCAGATCTATGCATATTCAGTATCAAATCTATGCATAAACAGTTTATATATACTATATATATATATATATATATATATATATATATATATATATATATATATATAAATTAGACAAAGAGAAATAAGTTATTGTAAAATCATTTTTTAGATAACATGAACGATTTTTAGAGAGAAAAAATAAAAAGAACCGATTAGTCTCAAAAACATAGAAAAAAAAAGAAAAAAAAATCATCGAAATAAAGAAAGAAACCTGAATATTAGGAAGGAAGCGAGTGACAACTGAAAACCAAAGAACGGAGCAACAAAAAACCAAAGAACGGAGCAACAAATCGTGGCGGTCGGTACAATAGTGATGGTTCTATGTGAGGAGATAAAAACGAGAGAAGTGATAGTGAAAATGAGACAGATTAGATATTGAAAGGTTTTTTTTCTTTTAGGGTTTGGAATATTATTGGGCTAGATTACATAGAGATTAGAGACGGTAATAAATAATATTTATAACGGGCTATAATTAATAATAATATTATTAAAGTTGAATATTTAGTCTTTATAACGGGCTAAAAATAAAATCAGTAAATAATATTTATATATACAGAGATGGAAGGTATTTTTACGGGGCGGGTTCGGGGCAGTTACCCGTGGTTTAATATTCAAAACCGAAACCGAACCCGAACCCGAACGGATAGTAAAAATAAAAACCATAACCCGCCCCGTTTATTTTTTTCTTTTTCGGGTAACCCACCCCGTCGGTTCGGTTCGGTTCGGGTACCCACGGTTTCGGTTTAAATTGCCATCCCTATTTGGCAGGGACGAGCGAGAATTTACCACATAAAACTCAATATTACTTTAAACAAGTCGTTCACGTTTATTAGAGTATTATTAAGTAAACAAATTAATAAAATTATTTTTTGCTACCTTTGAGTAAAAGAGTTAGTTTTTTTTCTAAATAATTGTTCATTTAAATAGTTTAATTTTTTAAAAAATATATATTAATTAAAATTAAATAACTTTTTTAAATATATGGAATATATCCCGAAAGGAAACATGAAAAGTTATAAGAAAAATAGTACGAGGAAAATTTGATCCAAACTTGGCTATACCATATACAAAATAAAATGAAAACGGAAATGATAAGGCGCAAAAGACTAAAAAGAGTAAACAACATAGTTGAAATTTAAGCGATCTAAGATAGCAAACTTGCTGCAAACAACATAAACAAACAAACATAAGTTAGAAGTTATATGGATTGAATTGATCAGTCAACCTTGTACCAAGAAACCTAAACCGAAGATAAAAAAAGAATGTGATGTGATACCACAGAGGTCGGGTCTCAAAAGGAGCAAAAACGTTCTAGCATTCCTCTCTCGCCAGATGTGATAAACAATCGCGTTAAAACAGAATTGTCAAAGGTGGTGTAAACTAGAGAGAGGGGGGAGGGGCAGTTGGATGCCTCTTGAATTATTGAGACCGAGTTATTATATTTACGTAAAGGAAACCAAGCTTGGAGATTGTGAAACCCCACATACCCTGAGTGAAACTAAAATCATAGAGGATATGATCAATAGTTCTAGAGTCAGAGTTGCATTAAGACACAATTCAAGCGTATTTAACCTCCAACTCATAAGCTTGTCGCAAGTAGACAACTTATCCTAGATAGCAAGCCAAATGATGAAGGAGTGACAAAGAATATTAAATTTATATCATATTAACCTCGTCCACACGACACAATGTATGAACGTACGAATGACGTTATAAGTGTCCTTGATCGTGAACTTGGTGGTTACTTTATTAGCAATCCAGTAATAGACATCATTGCTGAGGATGTTGAGGGATGAAAGGGAGATGCTGAGTATTTTGATCTCTCGGAGGGAGCTGCAATTCTAGCACTTGCAGATCTAATGTAATTGGTCACTGTCATAGCCCATTGCGGATAATTGTAAAGACTTTGAGGCTCTTGTCCAACATTGAGTCATGGATGATATCTTACTCGTAATGGGTTACTAGAGAAGTAGGATAAGCCAATGATCATCCCATAATGAGGTTTTTTCTCCATTACTAATCGCCACATTTTATAAATTACTAGCCAAATACCTAAGACATAAAATTTTCTCAAAGTTCATGAGGGCGAATAACCAAAATTTAAACCCCAAAAAGTTATTGTTTTTAATTATCGGTTTCAATCCAGTCACACCAGATTGAACTTTTGTTATTACTAATTAAAGACCATAAAACTTTAAGGACGATCTCCTGTAACTAGATTTTAAGATCAAGAATCCCAAGATCGTCCTCCTTCGTGAGTAATATGACAGTAGACCATGCCATTTTGTGATTTTTATATTGTGGCCAAACTAGACAAAACAAAAAAGGTATTTGGGAAAGCTCTTTGAGAACCATTGAAGGGATAATGAAGATGGATGACGACTAAACCTGACCAAAAGAAATAACATATTTGATGAGCTGAAGATAGCTAACATAAGATACATGCTTCGAAGTCCAAAGACCAATACGAGTAGTAATGTTATAAAGGAGGTTCCAACAATCTGTATGTGATAACCGCCCAATTACGAGAGGGACTCCTAGATATTTAATTGGAAAGGATCCGACCTTGTGCCCTAAAATATTGATGAGATCATTTTTAAAGGTGGGTCTGTCCCAAGAGAGTAAGACGTGACTTTTTTTCAAGATTGACTTGTAGATATAAGAGCGAAAAGATGTCATTCACATTATCTTTGATAGGTTGAAGGTAATTAAGATCAAAGTAACATAAAATCATTAATTCATCGACAAGACAAAGGTTTACTATCTTGAGCTTATGACACTTCCAGTGCAAGTTGAATTTTCTGCCATTTTTTCTCTCTTTCAGAATGCAGGATACAATTTCATTACAATCACAAAGGAGAAATGTGAGTTTTGCCTGAGACATTTCTTACCATGGACCATTAATATTAATACTATACAAGGGGGGTGATGATATATTGGATAATCCAAGTAGTTATCTTTCATGAGAAGTCCATGATGACAAAGATATTAAGAATGGGGTGCCAATAAACATTATCAAATTATTTACATAAGGTTAATTTTTAACGCAACCATTTTCACTTTGCAGTTAGTGTGGTAACCTCTAAGAAGTTTTTCTAAAGCATGATATTTTCTTATATGCTTTCCATAGAGTTCAAAAGTCAATTGGGATTTGTCAATTAGATTGGGGAAAGTCGTTAAGACATAATGTTGAAAATAATCTGGTAATCGATATTTCATAATGCAATAGGCTTGAAAACGGAGGAATAAATGGGGGTGTGATTTTTAGAGATTAGGGAGATGAAGATGGAATTCCAAGATGGTTCAAGACGACTAGATTTAAGAACATAAGGGCCTTGTTGAAGATATCATTACCCACAATTTTCTAAGAGTTCTTAAAGAAACTCGAATTTAAGGCATTAGGCCCCTGTGATTTATTTATATGAATACTGAATAAAGCATTTTTAATCACATCGCACGTTACCATGTGAATTATAGTATTTTTATCTAGCGATTTGACGCTTAATGTGATGACGAGTGAAACTTTATTTAGGTTCGGGTAAGTAAGAGGGTGCCTAGTACCAATGCGATATTTGAAGTGGCTAACCAGAACGTTGGCAACACCGAAAGGATTGGTAATTATATCAACTCGATTATTTGAAATTGTGACAATTTTGTTACGTAATATATGGATTTTGATACTATTGTGAAAGAATTTTGTGTTCCTATCACTAAGTTTGATTCAATTCTTTCTAAATAATTTAATTTTAGTCTCATAAAAAATAAAATTAGTCGTTATAATATAAAACCAGAAAAAAATCATCGCACTATTTTATCTACTTTTTATTTTACTAATATTATTTGTTTTTTATCTTTTAGAACATAAGTCGGACTATAAGTCAAAACAATGTATCTATATATATATGGTGGTTTATCTCATAAAAGTAAAATGGATAGGTTTTGGGTTATTTTTTATAATTAAAACTATATTTTTAGAAGATAATTGTTATATTATTTATTTGGATAAAAAAATATTGTTCAAAAAGTATATAATGGATTATGTTCCTATTTTTCCAAAAGTATATAATATTTTATGTTTTTAGTTTTTTTATTATGATATCAGATGAGACGGTAAAGCTAAATGACACCCATGATCAATTTTTTAATTTATTCAACGTAATTGTTCTAATGACTATAAAAAATATAACATTTTCAAACACTTCATTCTTAGTTTTATTCTAATATCCTTCCTAGTGATTCGGCAAGTAACTGAAATACATATCTAACTTTTTTAGCTATTATCGATCATATTTCTAACAACATAGTGATTGTATATCCACAATTAAACATTTAACGAGTGACAAAATGAAGTAAAATGAATCTACTATGTATATATTTAGCTATTAATAATCCTATGAATAAACAATAAGTAAATGTATAAATACAATAAATATTTATCTTTTGCTATAGATTTCTAGTTGTAATTCTTATTTGAAAGCATTTAGCATAATCTTTTTCTAAACAACTAAATTAATAGACGGTATACAAGTACAAAAATATGTACATTTAATTACTAACAACCTTATTAATAAATATAAAACTAAGTGTATAGCAATAATATGTATTTAACTATTGATAAAAACACAGTAAAACAAGTCTAATACGTATATATTTAGCTAGTAACAATCATATTAGTAAATGTGTAAACGGTATAAGCATTTAGTTATTGTTGTAGGTTTCTACATGTAAATCCTATTTGTAAGTATTTATATGTAACTTTTATGTAAATAGCTATTTTTAAACATCTAAATAAATATATAACCACAATAAACATTTAGCTTTTGATATAGACTATAGATGTAAATTATATTTGTAGGTACATAACTATGTTTTCTTTGGAAACAGTCAAATTAGTGAATAAGAACTCGGTAAAATAGGTCTAAAAATATACATTTACTTGATAATAAGTAAAACTAAACATTTAGATGTTCTCCTCTATTTCTAAACACCTAAATTAGTGTATTAACACATGAAAACAATTTTTTTTATAAATTTTAAAAGATGGTCAATTATAATCAAACAACAAGAAGAAAAATATAAAGAGAACCAAATTGCAGTAGTAGTCAAGTGGTTGTGGCAGTCGACCACTTTGTGCGCTAACAATAATATACCTCGACAAAATATCCTTATGAGTACATCCCCTATTTTTCTTTAGTGTCTACATATATCTCACATGTCTCTTTACTTTCTTGTTGAAAGAGAATCGTGCCCTGATAAGCTTGCCCAATTGAGGGAAAGTATGGATCGGTCCTTTGGGGAATTTGGTAGAACTATACCAGCACACTGACTTTGAGGCTTAGTGGAAACTAGTAATACAGCACTGCATCTTCGCACTGAAGATACTGCATCAATTTTTTAAGTTACACCACATAATGCTCGATATTAATAGTCCTCATAAAGTATTTAACTTCATTATGTCCAGCTCGGACAATGTTTGCTTGATGAGTATCCTTGGTAATAACATGGACTTACGCACTCTTTCCATGTCAACGAAGGTTGGTATGGCTGCCAACACATCCAAGTGTTAACAAATGAGCACCCCTTAATTAGGATGTGGCCCTTTGGGAAGTATCCCATCTCTCAAGGTATCATGTGTGAGCCCTTATCGAGTTATGGTCGATCTTGTACCGCTGACCCCCATTGGATACACTTCGACCCCGTTATGTACACCTACGATGCTTTTCCGCTCATTGATATTGATCATGTCGGCCTTTATTCTTTCTTCTTAGATCAATATCAGGTTGGTAAAAAGGTTTCGAGCATAATTTATTATGGTCAATTGCAACAAGATGTTCATATTGCACCTCTCCGGCTTGGTCGATGTATATATGGTATAGATTTGTTCGTCTCTATCAAAGGATTAGTAGGTCGAGTCGACTAGTTTTCTCTTGAGTAGCAGTAATGATCTTCACTACATGCACCAAGTCCCTCACTTGTTGGGCTAAGTCGTCGATTTTCTCGTTAGCCAAAATGATCAGGTCTTTGTTTTCTTCATTATTATCCAATATAATGAAAGTCACATCATCTACCGCATTGGTGTAAGGCACTACAGCTTCCCTTTTTTATGAAGTTATCCTACATTGGTAAGGAGCTCATCCTCATCTTCCAAGGTCATCTCTATTAGTGACGTCACCTATAGTTGATGAGTCCGAATTCTGCACGCTCCCCGGACAAGGACAGATCGGTCCAAGGCCTCCGGACCGGACAGATCACACGAACCGGACAGATCATTTTGAACACTATGACCATAGGACTGTTCGAACTATGACAAAAGTACTAAAAAACCTAAACACTTCTTGACTAAGCTACTTGCTCTCCTACTTAGAGCTCATGGGTCTTTGAACATGACCCGGGTCCATTAAACATGACCCGAAAGCCCATAAGGGCCCAAACATCTGGGTATAAATACCCAACCACCTGCATTAACTGTGGGTAATGAGAATTAACTGCTACCAAGCTGCTTAATTATCTCTCTACTCTATACTCTAAACACTTAACACCCACACACCACCATAAAACACCAACTGAAATTACCAGCCTACCCTCGAGCAATTATTATCCACACCAAATTGGCGACCACAGTGGGAGCACGAAGGTGCCTAAATCAAGCATTCAAAACCGGCTAAGAAAATCTGTCTGTATGAATCCAGACAATCCAGAAGTACCACCAGCTCTGCTCGAAGTGGTGGGAGAGAACGATGAGTACACTATCGAAGAGCGTGATAGGCTCAAGGGTGAAATAGAAGCTCTGAGGGCAGAAAAGGCCAAGATGGGCGTGAAAGAGAAATCCAAAGCATCGGTTGCTCATCACACTGATAACCCCAGAGAGCATGAGTCTTCAAAGACTCATGTGAGCACTAAAAAGACTCATGCCAGTTCTAAAAAATCTCACCTGTCTAAGCCAGTGGAGAGTTCTGACTCAAGCTCAGAGTCTTCTGTTAGCTCTTCGGACAGTGAGGGAGTTGAAAAATCCTTATCCTCTAGCAGCAATGAGGGTCGAACTAGAAAGAAGCAAAAACAGATTAAAAAATACTCAAGAAAAAGGGATAGACAAGGAAAGATGAAAAGGCATATTGGTAAGGGATCATCTCATAGCCGGAAGCATGTAGATCGGATGCTGATGGATCCCTTCGCTTTTCACGATGAGCCAGGTATCTTTGCAACTCCCAATGAGGGTACCGTGTTCAGTCGTGGAAGGAATTGGAGGCAATCTCCATTGTCTTCTAAAATTCTATCTGGAAACCTCCCTAAGAGCTTTGATAGCACCAAAATAGAGAAGTACGATAGCAGTACTGATCCGGACAACCATCTGGAGCAATTTAAAAACTTCATGATGAACTTTGACGACGACGATAAACTACTCTGTAGGGCATTCTCCCAATCATTTACGGGGAGTGCACTAAAATGGTACAACAGCCTGCCTCAGGGTTGTATTAAAGACTTCGATACCTTTTGGGTAGCCTTTCGAAGGCAGTTTGTAGGGAGTAAAGAACTAAAGGGCAATGGAGACACAATAATCCATTGTGCCCAGGAGCCAAATGAGTCCTTGAAAGAATATATAAGTCGTTTTGTGAACACCAAGAATGGGTTGGCTGATTGCTTCGAACAGGTAGCAATAGCATCCCTGAGACAGGGTTTGAACCCAGGCAATCTAGCTGATTCAGTGACCAGAAAGAAGGCCATGACTTGGGGAGGGTTGCTGAATCAGGTTGGCAAACAAATAAACGTCGATGAAACAAAGAAAACCAGGGTGCACATGCAGGTGAGGTCTACCCCGGTGGCACCGAATCCCAATCAGAATCAGTCCGGGAACAAAGCAAGAGAGACCGGACAGGGGCATGGTAGGGCAAAAGCTCAGTCTCAGCCAGCTGCTCCTGCTCAAAGTCAACAATCCAGAAACAAGAGAAGGCCATGGGTCCAACCGGAGTGGTTCGCAGAGTTAAAAGAAAGTGTGGCCACTATCTTTGATAAAACAAAGGATGAGGTACATTACCGGAGACCGGCAATACTGCAGTCTCCCAAAGAGCATCGCAACAACTCTTTTTGCCAATATCACAATGATATTGGCCATACCACTAACGACTGCATAGCATTGAAACAAGAAGTTCAAAACTTGGTTGAGAGGGGAAAGCTGGGAGCTTACGTTAAAAGAAGAGGAGGCAACAGGCCTCACAACACTCACCGGGTTGGTCCAAGTAATGCTGCTCCGGAGGGGGCCATGGTTATAGTTGAAAGGTTTGACGTGGAATCTGAATACTTGGATCCTGATCCAACTCGAAACAGAGTGGGTGCTATAGAGGAATGTTCTAGATCGGTCTCCATGCTCATTAAGTTTTTCGAGTCGCTTACAATTTTCGGGGGGGGGGGACACTATGACAACTCCTACTGCTTCTTCGAGGAAGAGGCATGTTCATACTTTAGCCTCCCAGCTAGAAGGAGGCATGACATCCTATCAGTCACCAAACTCATTCCCCTTCATTGTTTTTGATGAAGATGATTTGAGAAACATTGCTGGCCCTCATGAGGATGTTGTTGTCACAGGAGCATCTATAGGGGGCAATGACATAAGACGAATCATGGTGGATACTGGAAGCTCAGCCAATATCCTTTTCCTAACCACTTACAAGAAAATGAAAAATCCAGCTGTAATTCAGAATTCGGACAGGTCAATCGTGGGCTTCACAGGCAGCTCAGCAGATGTGATCGGAGAGTTCGAAGAAGAGGTGTTATTCGGCAAGGGCCCTTTCAAGAAAATGGTCAGAATACTCTTTATTGTGGTGGATTGTCCCACTTGCTATAATGCTATTCTAGGGAGGTCTTTGCTCTCTAGGATGCATGCAGTGGCTTCAACAGTCCACCAGTGCTTGAAGTATGCTGTTTAGGGACAGGTTTGATTCGTCCGGAGCAGTCAAAAAATTGCAAGAGAATATTATGCCACTGCTCTGGCTCCTCGAACGCTGGGGGCAGTCCGTATTAATGAACAATAGTAGTTTGAGGGCCTTTCTGGGGGTGAGGGTGAAATTGATGACCCCAGAGAGACCCCCGGAGTATTGATACCAGTTGAAGAGGTAGAAACACACTGTTTGGAAGATGGGAAAATTGTCAAGATATGGTCTAAAATGCCACCTGTTTTGAAAGATCAAATGTTAAAGTTTTTAAAGAACCATCAGCACGTTTTTGCTTGGTGCAATGCTGATGTTACTAGGGTCCCATCAGAAGTGATATCACATCACCTATCCGTCCGGAGAGACGTAGCTCCAGTGGTTCAAAAAAGAAGAGCTTTTTCCAAAGAAAAGGCTGATGTCATTGTACAAGAGGTTGACAGGCTCACAAAGATGGGGCACATCAAGGAGTCTCAATACCCTTTGTGGACTGCCAATCCTGTCTTGGTGAAAAAGAAGAATGGAAAATGACGCATGTGCATTGACTTCACAAATCTCAATAGGGCTTGCCCAAAAGATTTGTATCCAGTTCCCCGGATTGATCAGTTAGTAGACTCCACCTCTGGGAACAAGCTGCTTTCCTTTATGGATGCTTTCTCCGGATACAATCAGATTCAAGTAGATCCAAAGGATAAAGAGCATACCACATTTGTTACTGACAGAGGTCTTCATTGCTACAAAGTAATGTCGTTTGGTTTAAAAATGCTGGGGCTACTTATCAGAGGTTAGTCAACAAGGCATTTGTTGATCAAATTGGAAGAAATATGGAAGTGTACTTGTCCGATCTCCAAGAAACTTTTGCCAACTTGGTAAAAGTAAATTTGAAATTAAACCTAGAAAAGTGTGTGTTCGGAGTGCAGTCCGGGAAGTTTCTAGGCTATATCATAAGTAAGCATGGAATACAGCCCGATCTGAACCAGCTAAATGCTCTTTTCCAAATGGAACCTCCTCGAAACATTAAAGAAGTACAGCGGTTAACGGGGAGGTTAGCAGCCTTGAACAGATTTATCTCAAGGTCTTCGGATAGGTGTGCACCTTTCTTTCAAACTTTGAAGGGTGTAACAGGATTCGATTGGACCCCACAATGTGGTGAGGCTTTCAATGAGATCAAGAAGCACATGTCCTCTCCCAAGACTTTGTTTAAACCAGTTGATGGGGAGACCCTCTTCGTATATTTGGAAGTTTCAAGTTATGCCATCAGTGGTGTGTTGGTAAGAGAGGTCGGTGGTCATCCCCATCCAGTATACTACATCAGCAAAAGTTTGGTAGATGCAGAAAGGCGTTACTTGAAACTCGAAAAGTTAGCATTGGCCTTGGTAATAGTTTCCAGGAAGATGAGGCCTTATTTCCAGGCTCATCCCATCATCGTCCGGACTTCTTTCCCTCTGAAGAATGTCCTCCAAAAGGCAGACATTTCAAGCAGGATGACTAAGTGGTCAGTAGAATTGGGGGACTTCGACATAGATTTTGCTCCCCGAACAGCAATCAAGGCACAAGCTGTGGCAGACTTTTTGGTTGAATTCCACTCCGACAGGGATTCAGAGCAAACTACTGATATAAAAGATAAAAAAGTATGGGTCGTCCGAACAGATGGTGGATCTAGCACTATGGGATGTGGTGCAGGAGTATGTTTAACTTCCCCATATGGAGACAAGATGTACCATGCTATTTGTTTTGCTTTACGAGTCCGAATACGAAGCAGCTATAGCTGGGTTAAAGTTAGCCTACATTTGTGGGGCTAAGAGGGTCAAGCTGTTAAGCGACTCCCAACTACTTATTCACCATGCTCAAGGCCAATCTGAGGCTAAGAAGGAGCAACTTGTGAAGTATTTACTCCTCCTCAAAAATGAAGCACTTAAGTTTAAAGATGTTATCTATGAGCACATTCCCCGGACAGAAAATGAGCTAGCAGACTCTTTGGCAACCATAGCATATACGGAGTCATATCCATGGATCCATGTGCTCGAAAGCCCCTCTATTCAACTTAGTAAGGGTAAAGAAGAGGAAATTTTTGAAGTACAAGTGAAACAACCTCAAGACTGGAGGTTTCCTCTCCTGCAATATCTCTCCGATGGTGTCGTGCCTCCAGATAAGTCACTAGCCAGAACATTGAAACACAAGGCTCATGGTTTCATCATATTAAGAGAAGTATTGTATAAAAAGTCCTACAGTAAACCTCTCCTGCGTTGTTTGGGGGATGAAGAGTCACAAGTGGTCCTCTCCGAATTGCATGATGGTGAGAGATCAGCCCATTGTGGGTTTAGAGCTTTAACAAGAAGAGTTTTACTCTCTGGTTACTATTGGCCATCAATCATGAAAGATGCTAAGGAATTGGTAAGAAGGTGTGACCCATGCCAGAGGTACAGCAATGAAATTCATGTACCAGCCATTCCTTTAGAGTCAATTTTTGAGCCCATTCCTTTTGCTCGATATGGATTGGATTTAGTGAGACCTCTCCCTATGGCGTTCGGAGGGCGCAAAACTATAATTGTGGCCATAGACTACTTCTCGAAGTGGATAGAAGCAGCCCCTCTAGCAGGGACAACATCAAAAGCTGTTATAAAATTCATTATATCCAACATATGTTGCAGATTTGGTGTCCCACAGAAAATAACAACAAACAATGGGCCACAGTTCGACAATAGAGAAATGGAGAGCTTTTGTGCCTCAAGGGGTATACAGCATTGTTTTTCTTCACCTTTCCACCCACAAGCAAATGGACAAGTTGAAGTGGCTAATAGAACTATACTGTCCGGTTTAAAGAAGAATTTGGAAGGGGCTGCTGGGAAGTGGCCTAGTTATTTACAAGAGGTCTTGTGGGCCTACCGGACAACACCTGGGGCTGCAACACAAGAATCACCCTTTACCTTGGTCTATGGGATGGATGCAGTAGCTCCCATAGAGGCAACTCTCCCCTCTTTTCGTGTTCACAACTTCTCTAAACATGCTAATGAGGTGGCAATCAGAGGTCAACTTGATCTGATAGAAGAAAGACGAGTTAAAGCTCACCTTCGAGTTGCACACTATCAAGGCTTGATGAGAAGTAGGTTTGCTTCTAAAGTTAAAAGAAGAGATTTCCAACCAGGGGACAAAGTATTAAGGAAGGTCTTCTTACACACTAAAGAAAAAATGTTCGGAAAGCTGGCCCCAACTTGGGAGGGTCCATATATGGTTGTTGAAAGAATTAAACCTGGAACATATTGGTTGGAAGACAAAGATGGCAGAGTTCTAACTCATCCTTGGAATATCGAGCATCTCCGGATGTACTTGGAATAGAACTTGTGTAAATATTTACTTGTTTAAACATCCATGTAAATATTTGGGGGCATACTCTTTCCTCCCTGGTGGCACGGGGAGGTTTTAATGAGGTGTCCGGGCGGTTGAATAAAATTTGATGCCTTCTCGAAATTTTTTCTAAGTGTTTTTAAAGTTTTGTCCCTTGTCATACTATCCGGAATGAAATAACTAAGGGCTATTTAAACTCTAGCCGGAGAACTTAAACACTCTCATTATGAAACAACTAAAAGCTACTTAGACTGTGACTGTCAAAATTAGAACAAACAATGAAAGAAGATGATGGTTGCACAGAATAGAAATATTCGTTGAAATTAATAGCTTAAAATTGCCTTGGCCTTCCAAGGACTTTTTGGTCAAAGTAGAACACAAAAATTCAGATACCGGACACCATTACAAAAAGAGTGTCTTGGCCTTCCAAGGACTTTAATCTGGATAAAAAATAAACTAAGTGGATCATAAGTTAAGGTTGAGCCTTTGAGGATGGCTCACCTTCGTCTACCTTCTTACCCTTGGGGTAATCTTTCCCTTCATCTACCTTCTTGCCTTTAGGATCGTCTTTCTCATCATCTGGGCTCTCCCCAGTATGTTCTTCATCATTCGAAGATCCACTAGAGTAGCCATACCTGTCACCTTCGGCCATCGTGTGGTACGGGAGGTCTTCAGGCTCAACTGAAATCCATAAGTCCCCTAGGTTCCTCTGCGGAAACTTTTCATGGAAGAGTAGAACCATGTCAGACCTCACCTTCTCAAGCAGTAGCTCTTCGCTCTTGATCATCTGGTTGGCATAAGCATTGATCTTGGCTTGGATCTTGGCCTCCTGCTCCCGTAGCAAAGTATTTTTCTCCTCGGCAGCCTTGGACACTGCATTCTCAAGGGCAATCTTATCAGTGGTTAAGTTGGTAATGGCTTTGTCCTTTGCCTTGGTTTCTTCCTTTGAGGTAGCAAGGTCTTTCTCCAGACCGGACAGTTTCTCCTGAAGGTCTTTGATGGTTTCTTCTAAAGTGGTGACTTTGGTGGTGCTTGTCTTTTGGCTTCTCTTCAACTCCTCGTTTTCTTCTTTCAACATGGCAGCATTGGAGGTGGCAGTGCGAAGGTCTTCGGACAGCTTTTCCTTCTCAGACTTAAGGTCTTTAATGATGTCTGCCTGACCCCGGACTTGTCTCTCCAACGTAAGCACCGACTGCACATTGCTTAACAAGGAGTGCGCTATGGTATCCTTTTCACTAGAGACAATAAAAGTCTTACCGTTAAAATTGATCGTGTTGGAGCTGCTCGGAGGAATGTAAGGCCCTGCAAATTCATCTCTGGGGAGGTTGAGGAAGTATTCACCAAGCTTACCAAGACCGGTGATGTCCACTCCATCAATGTTGAGATCTCCTCCCTCAACCTCATCAGTGTGAAAGTCCCCCGGAATCTCTTCGGCGTGCGTTGGATCAGAAGGCTCAACTTGGAAAGAAGGCTCCGGAGCCCGGAGAGAAAGCTCGTTTCCCTTAGCAGTCTTTTTCTTCTTCGCCTCCCGGTCTGCACCTTCGCTTCCCTGTTTGCGATTTCTCTTGGAAGCCCTTGGAGGTTTTGAGAGATTTGTTTCCTGCCTCTTAGTCTCTTGCTCCACTACTTGCAAGAGAGCAGCATCGATTTGGCTCTGGGCTGGCCCCTCCGGGACTATTGGAGCATCCTTCTCAGCATCAGCAGGGTTGGCATCACCCACCACCTTTTTGCCCTTGTTCTTCTTGCCCTTCATCTTTCTCGGGGCTTTGGCCCGGCCAGGCAGGAAGAGTGTCCCATCTGGTTCATGGGTCCTCTTAAGCACGACGTCTGGAGAAGGCTGGGTGGTGAGCTCCTCACAGGTCAAGTCTCTTCGACCTGTGGTGTTCCACAGGTGAGACCTTGCCAAATTTCCACTAGTGAAAGCATCGTGGAATCTGTTCCCCCAATTCTCAGCAGCCCAGGCATTAATCTTGCCACAAGTTATCTGCCCGGCTTTCTGATAGTCACTAAACTCCTTGGGCAGTTCTGCTAAGACAAAAGTAAGACAAATAAGTATAAACTAAGTTTAAAAAGAAAAGAGAAGAGAGAAAAATGCAAGATACTTACGGTCACTCCTCCATGTGCTTCTGAGGAGGCTTGGGCTCTCTCCGGATTTTATCTTCCTGCCATTTTCCCAGGCACAACTCACAAAAAGAAACTGAGTCCTCCAATTCCTCTCTGCCTCCAGCAAATCATCCACTACTTTGAAGCCATCCCCCATGTTAAAATGGTAGAAGGGGATGTGATGGTTTTTACACAGGCTGGCCACTGCAGCAAACTCCTCCATGGGAAGAGGGATCCCGGACAGCGTTGATGCCATGAGGCATGACATAGGGGTATACCAAGCGTTGGGGCTCAGTTGGCTCGGACAGAGTTTGATCAGATGGAAATATCTGACAATCTCTGGGTCTAGTGGGAACCTGAGCCCCCAGTTGAACAGCTCCGTGAACATGACCACCTCACTCAACTTGCAATCCATGAGGGTTTCCAGATGTATAGGGATCATGATCTTTACGTTTTCTGGAATACCCCATTTTGAACGCATCATGCCCAACTCAGCAGTGTGGATGAATGCATAATTGATTTTTTGTACGGAGAGAAGATAGTTAACGCTGACCTTATGAAAACAAGGCCCTACTTTTCCTTCTAGGCTCTCCGGCAGGTCCGGATGCCTCAAGTACAACTTTTCCTTGCCCTTATCCTTCTTGGCAACTATTTCTTTGCTAGTCTGACAAGAGGGCTCAGACTCGAACGGGGCCTCTTCAACGGAGTCCTCCATCACTTCCTCCATGATCGTTGAAGGAATTTCAGCAGCTGTAGTGGGGGGAGGGTTCAAACTTGATTCAGCCTTATCTCCGGACTGATGGGCCTCATAGCCTCTTTGATTTCTGCTCTCCGGTAGAGTGTTTGGAGCAGATGTTTCTGGTAGAAGGTTTGGATTAGACCCCTCCGGTCCGGACATCCTGTCCTTAGGAGCTCTAATTGGCACCTCTGATCTGGTGCTGCTATCTTTTGCCCCCGATCTTGAGGGGGTGTTTCTGGTTCCTTGGCCTTTAACCAGCCGGCCTTTCCTCTTATCAACCAGCTTCTCAGGAGAGCGCTCCGTATCGGATCCCATTGCGATGAAGGGAGAAGGTTTTCTAAGGCTAGTGGCTGTAACTCCTGGCTCGACAGTAGGCACCGATTCCTGAACTGAGGAACCCGAGATTATGGGGGAGAGAGTGGTTTGGAATAGTTTTCTAGGCTTGGTACCTTTGGAAGAGGACGAGCCACGATCTGACTCAGATGCAGAAGTGATAGGTCTGTCAACAGGTGAGGCAGGTAACCCTGCAGCAATCTGTCTCTCTCTTTTGACTTTTTGAGCCTTCTTTAACTCAGAAAGGTTGAGCCACCCGCCTTTGACAAGAGCGTTCCTCGCTGTAAACATAAACTATTGAACTAAGTTTTTTTCTTTAGAGAGAGAAAGCTTTGAGAGTTTTTTACAGAAGTAAGTTTGAAGGAGATGGTAAAATAGTAGAAATGAATTTGTATTTATAGTAAATCTGAAAAAGCAGTTGATTCCTAGGAGAATTCGAAAAGTTTGGCAATGATTAAAAGACGGCGCTGATGTCACCACCTGTAATTAAAGAGGTTGCTTTTCGAAGAAGATGGGTTCGAAATTCAAGGTGAAAAAACGGCTGAAGCAACCAATCAGAGAGCGACACGTGTCCCACGAACTCTGGCAAAAACCGTTTTGAATTCGTAAAACTTTATCTGT
Source organism: Limnanthes douglasii subsp. nivea (assembly GCA_036936605.1). NCBI lineage: Eukaryota > Viridiplantae > Streptophyta > Magnoliopsida > Brassicales > Limnanthaceae > Limnanthes > Limnanthes douglasii. The sequence continues at coordinate 182,584,523 of JAUPFV010000003.1, forward strand.
CCGGATAAACCCATAGACCTGTCCGGATAAAAACTACCTCTGACGTCGGACTGTTTTTCAGGTCTTTGGCAAGGATACTTGCACAAACACCTAAAAAAGGGGTCCTGATGAGTCCGAATTCTGCACGCTCCCCGGACAAGGACAGATCGGTCCAAGGCCTCCGGACCGGACAGATCACACGAACCGGACATATCATTTTGAACACTATGACCATAGGACTGTTCGAACTATGACAAAAGTACTAAAAAACCTAAACACTTCTTGACTAAGCTACTTGCTCTCTTACTTAGAGCTCATGGGTCTTTGAACATGACACGGGTCCATTAAACATGACCCGAAAGCCCATAAGGGCCCAAACATCAGGGTATAAATACCCAACCACCTGCATTAACTGTGGGTAATGAGAATTAACTGCTACCAAGCTGCTTAATTATCTCTCTACTCTATACTCTAAACACTTAACACCCACACACCACCATAAAACACCAACTGAAATTACCAGCCTACCCTCAGGCAATTATTATCCACACCAATAGTGATGTCATTCTTTTCCTAGTGGTTGAAATCCTTCCTCATCTCAAATATATTATTGGATAGAAAACAAATAGGTACAAACTAGTGACTTAATATATAATTTTTCTATTTCCAACAATGGAATCCAAATGGTGAGGGAAAAACTCACATACCTAATTTAAACTTAGAATATAAAACTCAAACAAAATCAAAGAGGTAAATGGAATTAGAATTTTATATATTTTTTGGATGAACATTTGTATTTGTTAATTTGAAAATAAAAGTAGTAAGTTAGTTTCTAAACATCTTAATGATTTTCATGATATCATTAACAAGTTGACTACTATGAAGATTGCTCTCGATGATGAGCTGCAAGATTTGCTCCTATTGAGTTTGTTACCAAACAGTTGGGAGACTTTGGTTGTGACTATTAACAACTTTTCTCCAGGCGGTCTTTTATCTTTGAACTTTATCAAAGAAATCATGTTCAATGAAGAGCTTAGAAGAAAAGATATATGAGTTAAAAATTCATAATCTCTTGTTTTTTAGAATAGAGGATGAGAAAATAGTAAATGTGTTAAATTTTGTGGTAACTCAAAGAGAAAATCCAAGTCTAGATATGGGAAAAAGATTATGACATTAACCTATTCTGACAAGCGTGGTCATATACAGAAGTATTATTATACATGGAAGAAAGAAAAAGGTAACAAGTTAGATTCAAAAAATGAAGGTGATTTGTATCTCTTTGTATAATAAATTTGGGTTAAGTTCTCCGATGTCCAACATGCTAAATCATGATCTGTTCTCAAGGGGAATGATCTTCTTTATAGATCACTAAAGTGACCTAGTTTGGATTTTATGTGGCTCATCAAGCGGTGTGACTTGATTGAAGTGTATCAAGATGGTGGTACTTGATTAGAGTGGAGCTAATGAACATATAGTATGGTGATACAAGTGATCCGATAGATCCACTATAAAGCTCTATGGCTCAAGTGGAGAACCTTGGAGTAACCTGATTAGAGTGAGCATATGGAAATTAATTGAGAATAAACTGAATTGGTACTTTATTCGAGATGATGATTTTTTAGGGTGCGACGAAAGTACCACATCCCATATTGGTTCAAAAGGGAATGTTCAATGGTATATAAGTAAGAATATATATCTACTAGAATGAAGCTTTTCAGAAGTGGACCAAAAGCAAAACCTTACGGGAATTCCGGCCTAAAGCGGATAATATCATACTAGTGTGGAGATCAGATTGTTCTTACTTATATACGGAGGTGGAATATGCGTTATCGATATTCCCAACTAATGGTATCAAAGCTCCAAGCCCCAATAGAATGTGATGTGGGTGAAATTCTTTGATATCAAACATGATGAACCATGAGTCATGCTCAAGGTGAATGATCTGCTCTATAAATCATAGTTTGGAATGCACGTCGCTCATTAAGTGGTGTGAGTTTATTGGAGTGTATCAAGACGTAGTGACGCTAAGGAACATGGTGGTGTGATCTTATAAGAGTGAGCAGCTACATCATAGTGTCTTTATGGTTAGGTAGTCTCTAACCTGATTAGATTCAATGGTTAGAAGCAATTGAGAGGAGACTAAAGTGTTACTTTGTTCGATGTGAGGATTTTTTAGGGTGCGGCCAAAGCCCCACATCGGTTAAACACGGGAATGATCTATGGTATATAAGTAAGAAAATATCTTAACTAATATAAGGTCTTTAGGAAGTGGACAAAAACCAAATTTGTATGGGCATTCACACCCAAAACAGACAGTATTATACTAGTGTGGAAATTTATTCGAGAGGGTTTGTTAGGGTGGACCAGAGCTCCACATTAGTTAAACATGGGAAGGATCTATAGTATATAAGTAAGAGCACATCATAACTAGTATAAGAACTTTTGGAAGTAGACCAAAAACAAATCCATGCGGACATTCAGACCCCAAAAGGACAATATTATACACAGAAACCAAATATGCGACACTCATTCTCCCAACAAATTTCACATAACGAAACACATAAAAGTTTATTATTTAAATTTTAGCAATGCAATCATATCTAAACCATGATTAACATAAATGTGTCAGAAAATATTCAAATTTCTAATTCAAACTTATTAAACCTATAAGTTAAATTATCTTATAACAAGGCAGAAAACATACAGGATGATAAAGTCATTCTTTGATTTTCAGATTTTAAACTTGATGCAGATGATCTATGATCCTCTTTGCTAATGGTTATGATCTTCTAAGTTATGACAACTAAAACCCAAGTTTATAACTGATTCAAAAGGAGAATCAATATGTAACTTCTAAAATAGTTACAAAATATTATAGATTTTAATTTCGAAGTTTGACTTATGAATCCAATACTTCACAGTATTCGGAATTAAACCTGGTATTTATACAATTACCCCATGATGCAGACAGTTAGCGAAGTTTGCGGATAAACTGGTTTCTTGGTCAGGTATCGGAATTAGGTGAAATAGGTACTCAAATCGAAGATTTCGACGAGACCGTAAGATTTCAAAACTGTGACTTGTCACAAAGTTTAATACCCAAATTCGACCTCTAAAGCCTTCGAAAATCAGTTTTCATATTTAGACGTTATTTTATTTATTTATTTAGTTTCTAGACATTTATGTAATTTTCTTTATTTGATATTAGGGTTTTGGATAGATGCTATATAAAGCATCCTATACCTTATTTTGTCGTCAGACTATTTTGATTAAATAAAAAGTAAATTAGGGTTTTATCCCTCTTATGGCTTCTACTGCGTTTCACTCTCCATCATTTGGTATCAGACACAGGCAGTCCTGCGCGATGGTCCGAGCAAGAACCAGCGGTCGCGGTGGCGCTAGAATGTACCGAGATACAAGTGATGTAGATGATCGTGAAGATGCTGACCTACGCCGTCAGGTAGCCGATCTTACCCGGCAGGTGGCTGTTCTTACCGCCAAGCAACTAAGCACAGAGGTTGAGGGCATGGTTCACCCTTTTGGGGAGGGGATCGACCAGACTACTTCTCACCCACGCCGCTGGGAGCTTGGATTCAAGTTAGACATCCCGGAATTTGATGGCAGCCTTAAGGCGGAGGCACTTATCGATTGGTTATCACAGATTGAGGAAGTCCTGGACTTCGAGGAGGTTCCGGGGGAGAGAAGGGTCGCATTAGTCACCATTCACCTACGCGGTAGGGCACAGGCTTGGTGGCAGCAGGTGAAGCAGAACCGCGCGCGTGAAGGTAAGGATAAAGTCCAGAGTTGGGAGAAATTCAAAAGAAAACTCCGCAAGGCTTTCATTCCCTACAACTTCGAGCGGGATCTCTACCAGCGACGTCAGAATCTTCGTCAGGAACCTAGATCTGTGGATAAATATACCGACGAATTCTATCAGCTGCTGGCTCGCACAGATGTGACCGAGTCGCCGCACCAGTTGGCTCGCCTGACCCAGAAAGTCAACATTCCTGACTTTGATGGTGACATGGAGGAGTCACCGATACTCAAACATCCACTCTTTGATGAGTATGAGGCTGACAACAAAGGTGAAATTTCTGATGAAACTTGGTCAGAATATGGAGATCCGATTTATGATATATACGGTGATGAGGATGAAGACGATCCAATTTATGATGTATACGACGATGAGAATGAAGATTTTTGGATAACACCAAAAGACATCTTATGTTCTTTCGATAAGGTAAACAATAATTCTTTCTCTACTCCTAAAAACACCAGAGGATCTAGAGCTAAGGATAAAGAAACAAAACCTTTTACACCATTTTTTTCATCGAAAAACAAAGAATTAATTTCGAATTCAAGTTTCTCTTCTTTTCCTACGGATGAATCGGTGGATAAAAGATATGATATCCAGTATACCCTCTCCAACTCAAAACCAAAAATAAAAAATAAAAGAAAATATATCAGTGGAGCCAATAGAGAACAAAGATTAAGAAGGTTACGGGTTCGAATAGAGAACAAAGATTCAGAAGGGTACGGGTTCTTACCATTGTTCTTGCCACCAACCAAACCGTCTGGGACCAATAGAGAACAAAGATTCAGAAGGGTACGGGTTCGAAAACGAGGAAAACGCAGACAGGGTAGACGACCACAGACAAAACAAACTGGCGACATTGATGAGGCTCTCACCAAATACTCCAACCAGTACGAAGCTGAAACAGGTAAGCCAGAAACAGAGAAGAAGCAATTGTTCAACCACTTTATGAAGATTTTAGGTTCTTCTGATCCTGATATCATAATGGGTTGGGATATACAAGGTGGTTCACTTGGTTTTCTGGCTGAAAGGGCTGCACAGTTTGGTATAGGGTTGCTTAACAACATATCTAGGACCCCATCTGTGATCACAAAAGGTACTGGCATGACAGAAATTTCTGAGCAGGGAAGCAGCCTTCACAATATTTTGCCTGAAGTAAACATTGATGATATTAATCAAGTCGAGGAGGCAATAATTGAAGATGAGTGGGGCCGAACTCATGCAAGTGGTGTTCATGTTGGTGGTAGAGTTGTTTTAAATGTCTGGCGATTGATGCGTGGTGAGCTTAAACTTAATTTGTACACAGCTGAAGCAGTTGCTGAAGCTGCTTTAAGGCGAAAGATTCCATTAATACCACATCAAGTATTGACAAAATGGTTTTCAAGTGGTCCTGGAGTGGCAAGGTTTCGTTGCATTGATTATGTGATTCAGAGAGCGAAGTTGAACCTTGAATTGATGATTCAACTTGATATGATAAATCGAACATCGGAGCTTGCACGAGTTTTCGGGATCGAATTCTTTTCTGTTCTCTCCCGGGGTTCACAGTACCGAGTTGAATCTATGTTTCTAAGATTGGCGCATTCTCAAAATTATCTTGCCATTTCTCCTGGGAATCAGCAGGTTGCTTCTCAACCAGCAATGGAGTGCTTGCCTCTCGTGATGGAACCAGAATCTGTTTTTTATGCGGATCCAGTTGTTGTTTTAGATTTTCAATCTCTTTATCCATCAATGATTATTGCATACAACCTGTGCTACTGCACATGCCTTGGAAAGGTCACACCGTCAATGAAAGACACACTTGGGGTTCGCAAAGGTGTGCTACCTCGGTTGCTCGAGGAAATATTATCTACCAGGATAATGGTAAAACAAGCAATGAGGAAGTTGGCTCCGTCGAAGCAAGTTCTTCACCGGATATTTAATGCAAGACATCTTGCTTTGAAGTTGATAGCAAATGTGACATATGGTTACACGGCTGCTGGGTTTAGTGGCCGCATGCCTTGTGCTGAGCTTGCAGACAGTATAGTCCAGTGTGGCCGTAGGACACTTGAAAAGGCTATTTCATATGTAAATGCGAATGAAAAGTGGAAAGCTAAAGTTGTGTATGGTGATACCGACAGCATGTTTGTTCTCCTGGAGGGGCGGACTGTCAAAGAAGCTCATAAAATTGGGCATGAAATTGCAGCTTCAATAACCTCAATGAACCCAAATCCAGTCGTACTGAAAATGGAGAAGGTTTATCACCCATGTTTCCTCCTCACTAAGAAGCGGTATGTTGGTTACAGCTACGAGGATCATGACCAAATCAAACCTGTATTTGATGCCAAGGGCATCGAGACAGTTCGGAGAGATACTTGTGCAGCTGTTGCTAAAACAATGGAACAATCATTGAGAATTTTTTTTGAACACCAGGAAATCTTCATGGTCAAACAATATCTGCAACGTCAGTTCACGCGAATTCTCACTGGCAGGGTGTCAGTCCAGGATTTTCTTTTCGCAAAAGAAGTTCGCTTAGGTACATACAGTGCAAGGGATTCGTCATTGCTTCCTCCATCGGCTATAGTGGCTACTAAAGCAATGAGAACTGATCCCAGAGCGGAACCGCGCTACGGCGAACGAGTAGCTTATGTTGTAATTCATGGAGAACCTGGAGCGCCATGGAAAGCTGGAAAGTTTTCTTCTAGCCTGCGACGTTCACTATTGTTGGAGCACCTTGGTCTTGACGCAGGAGAGATAAGTCAGATTCGAGGGCGAATCTTTTCTATCCCGGAGGGAATGATGCAGACAGTTAGCGAAGTTTGCGGATAAACTGGTTTCTTGGTCAGGTATCGGAATTAGGTGAAATAGGTACTCAAATCGAAGATTTCGACGAGACCGTAAGATTTCAAAACTGTGACTTGTCACAAAGTTTAATACCCAAATTCGACCTCTAAAGCCTTCGAAAATCAGTTTTCATATTTAGACGTTATTTTATTTATTTATTTTAGTTTCTAGACATTTATGTAATTTTCTTTATTTGATATTAGGGTTTTGGATAGATGCTATATAAAGCATCCTATACCTTATTTTATCGTCAGACTATTTTGATTAAATAAAAACTAAATTAGGGTTTTATCCCTCTTATAGCTTCTACTGCGTTTCACTCTCCATCACCCCAATGATACATATTTTATCTACTAGTCTGTTCCTTTCTTCATGATTAATTTTATTGGACTAATATTGACAATAGTCCAATACATCGATAAAACATGTGACGGTTCAACTCAATGGAGAAATTCCAACAATCTCCCATTTGGATCATCATATGCTACTATAGGATGTATCAACTTAATAAACATTCTTAATTTCTATCGTCGCATAATTAACCTTAATAATCCCTTAGATGACCATTAACGACATATGACTAAAGTCATCATCAATGTATTTAAAGCTGCAAATAGATGCATCAGTAACCACGATATCATAACAATAAATTACATGGATCTGTCATGGTGCATAATATAAAAGTAATATAAAATTTAATTTTACATATATATTCTTAACTGGTCTCACTTATTTGGAGGTTTACTTAAAAATAGTAAGCATAATAAATAATTATATATATTTGCATTAATGATCTTAAGTTCGTGATTATCATAATACAAACAGATTCAATAACTTATTATAAACTCTCAGTGAAACTAACAATATTCTAAGTACACAACACCCATGTTAATGGTGTGTTCAATAAAATCCTTAAACAATAATTCCTTCGTAAGATGATCTGCTAACATCGAGTTTGTCCATATGTGCTCCATACTGATTTGACCACTTTATACTCTCTCTGTTAACAGGCATGAACTTGATATCTACATGTTTGGACTTAACCGAGCTTTTGTTATTGTTTGGATACTGAACTGTTTAATTATTTTCATAATATAATCTAAGGGGCCTTTCTATCCCCTCTACAAATCATAGTACAATGATAAAATTTTACAGCCAAATTTTCTGATTAGATTCCTCGAAACAAGCAAAATATTTGCAGCCATAGTGGAAGATGCAATAAGTGTTTGTTTAACACTTTTCCATGATATTGCACCTCATGCTAAAAGGAATATAATTATTTTGGTTGAACTATGAGAATCCTCACATCAGAATACCTTATGATCTCTAGTTTATCTGACTTCTTATATGTTAATATGTGATGTTTTGTTTATTGCAAATACCAGAGAACTCTTTTGAATGCTTTCTAATGTTCTATCCCCGAATTACTTACGTATCTCCCTAAAATACCCATCCAAAATAAATATCTTACCGTGAATAAACTTGAGCATACATCAGACTTCCAACAACTGAAGAATGTGTAACTTCTTTAGCCTATAAGGTTTCACTTCAGCTGGACATCCCTAAATGTGTAAATGCTTTAAACCTAGGTTTACACCGAGTCCAAAGTTCATAAAGTGTCTTAGTAGTTGTTTTCATCAAAAATCTATTAAGAAGGTAAGTTACACGCTCTATTGCTTCTCTCTAAAGTTATAGAGGTAATATTGAATGACTTATCATACTTCTTACCATATCCTTCAATGTACAGTTTTGTCTCTCAGATACTCCATTCATTCTGGGTGAACCCGGTATCATATACTGAAGGACTATCTCACACTCCATTAGAAACTTTGCAAACGGTCCATGATGTTGTTCACTTGAACCATCCTATCTTCCGTAGTATTCACCACCACGGTCCCATCTGGCGCACTTAATGTCTTTATAAAGCTATTTTTCACCTTTGGTCTTAAAGACTTTGAATTCATCAATGACTTCTGATTTTTCATGAATAAGATATCGACATCTGTAAAGCAAAAAGTTGTTAATGAACGGTACAAAAAATAGTTCGTCATTTCATGATGTTGTATGGAATGGTCCACAGATGTATGTATGTATGTATGTATGTATGTATGTATGTATGTATGTATGTATGTATGTATGTATGTATGTATGTATGTATGTATGTATGTATGTATGTATGTATGTATGTATGTATGTATGTATGTATGTATGTATGTATGTATGTATGTATGTATGTATGTATGTATGTATGTATGTATGTATGTATGTATGTATGTATGTATGTATGTATGTATGTATGTATGTATGTATGTATGTATGTATGTATGTATGTATGTATGTATGTATGTATTATGTATGTATGTATGTATGTATGTATGTATGTATGTATGTATGTATGTATGTATGTATGTATGTATGTATGTATGTATGTATGTATGTATGTATGTATCAATTCAAAAACTCGATTCGCTCTGTATGCATCTAGACTTTCGTATTAGTCTGTTTTCCTTTTATACATTCAACACACATGTTGAAGTCCAGAAAATCCAACCCGCTTAGACCTAATCGTTTATGCCAAATTTTTGCTGAATTTTCTAGTTTAAAATATAGTTTTATAGTGACATTTCATTATCTCTTTGTGATTCTATATGGTATCCAATAAATACAAGTTATCATTCGCTATCAACTTTCCACAACCAATAAAATTAGCATGTAAATGAAGACATAAGCTTTTATTTCCATATAGACAAGAATAACTTAACTTGTCCAACAATCGAAAATAAATCTTAGTTCATTCTAAAAGAAGGTACATACAATACGTCTTTTAAGTACAAAAAATATCCACTGTAAGTAACAAGAAAATCACAAATATAATAAACTAAACATAAATTTCCATCACCTGTATAGATAGATATTTCACTATCACTCAGCCTTTGGTTTCTTATCGTACCCTACAAAGACATACAAAAATGAGTGGTTGTTGCTGTATTAACCCACCAAGTATTTCTCGACACTCAAACTAAATTAATAGGAGAATAGACTATAAAAGTGAAAATAGATGTGGCTTTTATCATAGCCCTCTATTTTTCAGATTATTTCTTAAAGTGATCCAGTTTCTTAAAATGGGAGCAATGTCATTTACCAAACGTACCCATATGCTTCTTTTGTACCGAACTAGGTGTATGTGCATCTCAACCTTCGTTTTTTCTGATAATTCCCTTATCCATCTGGGCTTTCACCATCTGCACTTCTGAACGTTCTTGCTTTATATTTTCCTCATCTTGCGCTACGTGAGAGATGAGCTTGTTATTTCTCATGTTGACAGTTATAAGAAGTTTTGAAGTTCTTATATTGAGAAAAGTAAGATCGAAAAGAAAAGCTTACTACAACATATACTAGAAAGTCAATTTTCCACAATACTTCATAGAGGCTATCTTAATAAGCAGTGTATTGATCTATACTTTATCGTTATTGGCAAAACATTTATCTACCTCTTGGAGAAACATTTTTGAATTGGTGATCTCAGGTGGAATTGCATCATGAAATGCTAATGAAATTTCTTGCTTCATGATCCTCAAACTTATCTTGTTTGACCTTTCTCAAGCCTCTGTTTCACCTGTGACCCAAAACTTTAACTATTATCCACCTAAGACCCGTATTTTCATTATTCTCCGAGAACGACCCATTTTAGTCAAATATATACCATTAAAGACTCACTAATACCCTAAACACCCCTACTCTATAATATAAAAGGCTTTTAGACCTATACTTCACCTTTTCCCCCCAATTTTCTCTCTCTCTCTCTCTCTCTCTCTCTCTATGTGAATAGAGCAGCTCTAACTGTTAGGCGATTCTTCATTTTTTTACTCAATTTTCTTGTTTTTCTTTATTTTCGTATGTTTTTTTTTGTGTTTTTAGTTGATTTTGAAGTTTGATTTTGGATATCTGTTTAGATAAGTTGATTTGTGGGTGGTAAGTTGAATTTTTGATTTTGGAAATAAGGGTACTCGAGATATGTTTTTGTTTCTCATTTTGGTATTTACATGGTTTTTACGTTACTAATGTAGTTTATATGTTGTATTTCAGTTAGTTTTTCGTCGATTTTATTATGGTTTTGAGTTTCTCAAATTTATGTATCGACTAAAACGCAGGGGATGGAGATGTGAAACGTTTGTATTTGTATGTACTGATAGTTGTGAAACGTGCAATTCTTCTAGAATGGTAGATGCAAGACACGATTTTGATAGATGTGAAACATTTGTATCTATACGTACGGATAGTTGTGAAACGTGCAATTCTTCTAAAATGGTAGATGCAAAACACGATTTTTATAAATGCGAAATGTTATTTGTTCTTTTAAAAAAATTAAAAAAAATCTAAACATATAATAAGTGGTACCAATTTTGTTCGTCTTAAAAAAACAAAAGCAGCGGTATTTTCTGATTTTTTTTCTGAGTAACATTTTAAAAGATACAAACTTTTAAATTTTTCAAATTTATAGTGTAAACGAAGAAGATGCGAAACCTTCTTTGTTTTGATAAATGCGAATCCTTATTTATTTTGCTAGATGTGAAACCTTCTTTATTTTGATAGATGCGAAACCTTCTTTATTTTGATAGATGTGAATAGATGTGAAACCTCTTTATTTTGATAAATACGAAACCTTCTTTATTTTGATAAATGTGAAACCTTCTTTATTTTAATAGATGTTAAACCTTCTTTATCTTGATAGATGCGAAACCTTCTTTATTTTGATAGATGCGAAACCTTCTTTATTTTGATAGATGCGAAACCTCTTTGTTTTAATAGATGCGAAACCTTCTTTATTTTGGTAGATGCGAAACCAGTCACTAGATGCGAAACCTTCTTTATTTTGGTAGATGCGAAACCAGTCACTAGATGCGAAACCATATAACTGAAACGTGTGTAATGTTTTTTAATTCACAACATATCATGAATGACACTAGTTTTGTTCGTCTTAAAAAAATAAAACCATTGGTATATTTGGACTCTTTTTTTGAGTTACGGTTTAAAAGATACGGACCTTTAAAAAATAAAATTAAAAAAGTAAAGAAAGAGAAGTTTGTTACTAATTTTTATATAGAAGGGTATTTAAGGTATAAAGTCTCTTTAAAAAAGTTAGGTCTTTATATAATAGGTTTGTTAGATGGATCTTTAATAATAAGTCTCCCTATAAGAAAATCAAATTTAATATTTTAAAATTACTTTTAAAAATATATGGAAATAAAATCAAATTTGTTATATAAAAAATATTATTGCAAAATATATGAAAATAAAATCTAGATAAAAGATATATGAAAATTAAATTAAATTTGTATTTTCTCTTTTTTCTCAAATTTATCATTTTAATTCAAACAAAAAATATTATATTTTAATTTATTTCTTTATTTTTCTCAATTTCACAGTTTTAATATTTTAAAAAAAATCTTTTATAATTCTTTATGTATATTTTTATCTTTTAAAAAAATTATCTCTACATCTTTTTCGTATTCTCAAAAAAATTTGATTTTTTTTTAATAAAAAAAATAATGAAACAAAATATTTAAAATTATATGCGGTAATAAAATTAAGTTTATTATTTCAAAATATGTTAACCTGAGCTTTGAAAATATAATATAATAAAATTAAAAATTAAACAATATATTAAAAGATAAATTAACAAGTATAATTGAAGTAAAATCTCGTTTGTTAACTAAAAAAGAGTCAAATGACGTTTTTGTTTCCTATATGGCACCCCAATGACTATACATACTCTTACATTCCGCTGCAAAAAAATTCAAGCTTTTATTATATTAGAATAAATTCTTATATTAACCATGAATCAGCAAGTTATACAGTATATTTATTCAGCCCATCGATAAATAATAGAATAATAATGGTTAAAAATTATGAGTAGTCATTGAAATTAATCATTCGTTTCAAAATAACCATTTATCTATTATTGTATCAAAACAGTCATTTTATTGTATCAATGGTCATTTTGATTTTTTGTATATTGTTTTTAAATGATCATAAATAAATAAAAAACACCAAAAATAACGGTTTGTATCGGTTTTGATACAAGTATAATTTAAGTAACTTTAATAAACAAATGATCGATTTTAGTGACTATTTAAAAAAAATCATCTATAATAATTTTATTTACAAAGAAAATAGTTCATATAATTCACATAATGAATTGGAGATTTTGCATCATTAACTTCATATATGAATTGCAGGCTTCTAGGCTTCTGCATCTTACTCCTTTAACCATGTTTTCTTTCGCTACTAAGTCGATTTAAGAGTTCCTAACCCTCTTTCACAGATATTGTACCAATTTTTAGAAATTATTTAAGTCCATAATTCAAACTTATTAAACCCATAAGTTAAAGGGAAATTATATCAAATGTACCTACTCAACTATTTTATTGTCATCTAGTACCCAAGGTTTGATCAATTGTCACTTAATACCCAACTCAACTACCTAATTATCACATACTACCTAACTTTATTTTAATACCCTAACTACCCTCACCATTCATGAACAACCAGTAACCAAAATTTCTCTTTCCTACTTTTTCTTTTTATTTTATTTTTAAAAGATCTGTATCTTTCGAACCGGAGCTCGAAAAAAATAAATGAAAGTACCATCACTTTTGTTTTTTAAAAATGAACAAAACTAGATCTATTGATGATATTTTTTTATTTTTTTAAAAAATAAAATTTCACCAGTAACAATTCGCATCATATCATGAGAATTGTTCTGGAAATCCTGAGAGTTGCAAACAATTCGCATCATATCATGAGAATTGTTCAGGAACCCCAGAGTTGCAAACAATTCGCATCATATCATGAGAATTGTTCAGGAAATCCAGAGTTGCAAACAATTCGCATCATATCATGAGAATTGTTCAGAAAATCCTGAGAGTTGCAAACAATTCGCATCATATCATGAGAATTGTTCAGGAAACACAGGGTTGCAAACAATTCGCATCTTATCATGAGAATTGTTCAGGAAATCCTGAGAGTTGCAAACAAATCGCATCCTATCATGAGAATCGTTTAGAAAACCCAAAGTTGCAAACAATTCGCATCTTATCATGAGAATCATTCAGAAATCCTAAGAGTTGCAAGCAATTCACATCTTATCATGAGAATCGTTCAGAAATCCTGAGAGTTGCAAGCAATTCGCATCTTATCATGAGAATCGTTCAGAAATCCTAGCAATTCGCATCTTATCATGATAATCGTTCAGAAATCCTAGCGATTCGCATCCTATTATGAGAATTGTACCAGCACGTTTTTTTTTACCAGCGCGTATATTTGGTCGGGGGTATTTTTGTCCAAATTTCAATTTGAGGTACCAAGTGACACTATCCAAAAAGCGGGTACCACTAGGTAATTACATAGTTGAGAAGGTATTTACTGGTATTTTTCTCTAAGTTAAATCATCTTATAAGAAGTCAGAAAATTTACAAAACCTATAAATTAAATCATCAATTTCATATTTTAAACTTGATGCAGATGATCTTTGATCATTTACTAATGGTTATGATTTTTTAAGAGATGGAAACCAAAACCCTATATTGTAATTGATTCGAAGAGAATGAACATATTTTTTCTTTCTTTGTGTTACTCAAAACAATTACGAAATATTATACATTTAAATTTCCAATTTTGAATTCAAATTTAAATATATAAACCAAATGAAGCCACATCTTATTAAATTATCACTATTAGGGATTATAACCCGGTATTATTTTGTCTTACAAAATAATTCTAAACTTTACATTTTTCTTAAGAGAAAAGTACTAGTAAATACTCACTCAACTTCTTTATTACATGCTAGTACTCGAAAATACGATAGTGTCAATTAGTACCTGAGCCGAACTTCTTTATTGCTAACTAGTACTCGAAAATAGGATAGTGTCAATTGGTACCTCAGCCGAAATAATTGACAAAATTACTATCGGTACTATATATAAAAGTTATTTTTTTTAGGGAACCCGCAACGCTACTCAACGAGTGCGCATAGGGTAAACCCTCAGTCTGATGCAATAGCATGTAAACCAACGCCAGAAGGTAAACCACACAAGGTGACAAACTCAAACCAAGAAAGCGTTTATAGATTGACTCGAACTCATGACCTTTGGTCACAAGCATGTCTTACTCCACCAACCCGGCTACCCCTTTTGGGGCAGTAGTTATTTGTTTCAAATTTTTCTCTTTCTTAGTTTTTCTTTTTTGTTTTTATTATAAAAAGTATGTATCTTTTAAAAACGTAGTTCGGAAAAAAATCTGACAGTATAATCAGTTTTTTAAGACGAACAAAAGTAGATCCATTAATGATTTTTTTTTGTTCAAAGAATTCGCATTATTGATTTTTCAAAGAACTCACATGATTGATTTTTTCAAAGAACTCGCATAATTGATTTCTCAAAGAACACTCTCATTATTGATTTTCAAAGAACTCATATGATTGATTTTTCAAAAAAATTGCATGTTTAATTCTTCAAAGAACTCGCATGACTGATTTTTCAAACAAAATAGCATCATTCATTTTTCAAAGAACTCACATGCTTAATATTCAAAGAACTCTCGTGATTGATTTTTCAAAGAACTCTCATCTTTGATTTTTCAAAAAACTCTCATGATTGATTTTTTTTTATAAAACTCTCAGCTTTGATAATCAAAGAACTCTCATGATTTATTTTTCAAAGAACTCTCATGATTTATTTTTCAAAGAACTTGCATGATTGATTTTTAAAGAACTCTCATGGTTAATTTTCGAGGAACTCGCATTTTACTGAAAGTCAAAAAATATCATCAATAGATCTAGTTTTGTCCATCTTAAAAAAACAAAGGCGATTGTACTTTTGGATATTTTTTCAAACTCCGGTTTGAAAAATTATGACATTTAAAAAAATGTTGGTTCAAAAATTATAAAAGGTTACGTGGGTAGTTGTTGATAAAATGGGTATTTAAGGTATTATTAAAGAATTAGGTATTGATCATGAGTTATATAAATACGAGAGGTATTAAATAATAATAATAATAATAATAATTGAAAACTATTAAATAAAATTATAACAGTTTAGCAAATATTTTGGGTGAACTTTCGATTTTATTGAGTGGTTTATTTTTTAATTATTTATACAATTACCTTCGTACGTCTTCTATCTACTTGTTTAGTATTAGCGGTGGTCTAATACATCAATATCAAATTAGAGAAAATAAAGAATAATTCTTTTTAGAATATTGATTCGGCTCCTCCCCGTTTTGGGTCCGGAGGAAAATTCTTCGTCTTCGCCCCTTAGCCAGTAAATTATACAAAGTCGCTATAGGTAGTGGTCAAAATACCTCATTTTGGTATGACCCTTGGCTACTCACTACCTCTCTTGTGGAGCATTATGGTTCCAACATCATTCAGGACTCTAGGCTCCGCAAAAACTTAAAGGCTTTTGACATCATCTACGAAGGACAATGGAACAGGCCCAGCAATCTCAGATCGGCTTCAGCTAGGAATCACTCCAATCTCCGAGAAATCAACGACATCATTCTAGCTCTCCCTCAACCAAACATCTTATCCTCTGATGTCCACTACTGGATCGCAAAATCGGGAAGCTTTATCTTCACCATCAAGGACACGTTCAACGTCATTCGTACGCTTACCCCACATGCGGGGTGGACCGAATTAGTTTGGAATAAATATAACATTCTCCGTCACTCTTTCATTTTATGGCTTGCTATCCACGGAAAACTTTCAACTAGAGACAAACTTCTTAGATGGGTATATATACCCCTGCTACCTGTCCTCTATGTTTATCCGACTCCGAAACTATAAATCGCCTCCTCTATGATTGTAGTTATTCAAAGAGTCTCTGGATGTGTGCCAGCTCTAAATTGGGATATCCAATTTTGGCCTCCTGCTGGCAATCTTGGATGGCTGAAGCGTCAAAATTGGTCTCCTACTCGAAACCATTATATTGAGCGCACTTGTTTCGGCGCGGTAATTTACCACGTCTGGCGGGAGAGGAATTCAAGAATATTTGGCTCCCCTCCTGTCACTGTTCATATGGTTTCTAACCGAATATTTTCGGATATTCGTTTTAGAATCCACGACACCAAAATTTACCAGAATATATAAATCTATTTTTAACTTACTCTTATCTACTGTTTCTTTTTCAGATATGACACCCATGCCCACCTATTGAGGATGCACTTTGTTTATCGAGTTCATATCGGTGGTTGGCCTCTAGTCTATGGATGACACGCATTCTATTATCGTTCTAGCCATTAAATCCATTTTGTTTTCGTACTTTTAATTATTTAGCAGCTCTGACTACACTAATCAATATGCCTTAGATCTTTTGTAAAAACATTTGTACTTCAAATATAAATTTTTTATCACCGAAAAAATATCGAATTAATAAAATCACGAATAAAACATGAGATAAAAGAAAGATTGACAAATAAAACCAGTTGGAGAAAGAAACAAATTTATGGCTTTAACTGCTGATAAAGTAATAATTCATTCTAAATGGACCCGTACTTTTTGTTGTTTGTGAATTTACAGCGTTTCTCGTAGATCTATACAAAACATCCTGATTTCCCATCTACATGTAAATCATTATCTTTTAATTTATTAAAAGCAAAAACAAAAATAAATCAATAGTCATTTATATATCCTCTGTGTTATTGTTACTGGTTTCTCTCCATATATAATGCGACCGAGAAAGACTATCACATAAACTTTTTGCTCTTTCCCTAATATCAACTATACTATAACAGGAAAGGTGTTGGAGAAATTGATGGAGGGAAAACAAAGAACAGAGAAAAACAGAGGAACTAATACAGTTCGGTTCTACAAGCTGTTTGCGTTTGCCGATTCGGTTGATCGTTTCTTGATGATATTTGGCACATTAGGTGCCATCGGAAACGGATTAGCTTTGCCTATTATGAGTATTCTCATCGGAGATTTGATTGATTGTTTTGGACTCAACCATAACAGCAGCAACAACAACATTGTTAATGAGGTCTCCAAGGTAAATCATCTTCTTATCTTTCTTCTTACAAGTCTTTATGTCCTAATGTGATTAGAATCCCAAAAACCCTTTTAAGACCATCATGGTTGAAAAATGTTTTGTTTGTCTTGCCACTAAAGGTATATGAAACAAATATTAGAATAGATATTGGACTAACATTTAGTATAATCAATGATATCACTAAACACATGTCACAGTCTATTTTTAGGAGAAATTCTAGATAACTCAAAACTTATATTTTATTTTATTTTATTTTTATAAGTTGTGATTAGTTTTTTCTCATTGCTGGTTTATAACTACTTTTTAGGTGTCATGGAACTTTATCTACCTCGGACTGGGATCTTTCGTGGCAGCTTTTCTCCGTAAGCCTTCTCAAAGAAATACTATCACTGTTGAAATGAAAAAAAAAGAACTACTAACATTAACATGTTCACTATACATTTTCATGTACTATTAGATATTCTTATCGATGCACAGAATACCATTGTCATTGTGTAAAAGCCAGTTTATGACATCGTAATCATGTGATAAGTTTTAGCAAATCTAGGTTCGCCTGAAGGCGAGGTCATCCAGGATCGGTCGAAGGATAGTGTAATTTTCAGTCAAATATTTTTTATGCAACCAATGATTTTATATAGTTATAATTTGATTGGTATGGGTTTAGTTAGTCATTTCAAAATCATAGTCAGTAATCTCCGACTGTTCTACTCGTAAGCACGGTTCTTATTGATCCGGTACTGTCCGAGTTTTAAGGAAATCAGATCAGATCGTGAAATTTATGCTCTTAAATTTTTGGTAATTTTGGAAATGGGTTTGAATTTTAAATTTTTGGTTCGGTTTGTTTTGGTTTGGTTCGGTTCGGTGCAATTTCAGTTTGGATTTGGTATAAAAAAAAGTTGTAATTTGGTTTTTACTTTTAATTTAATACCTAATATAACGATCAAAGTTTAAAAATTAAAAAAATAATTTTTTTAATAGGCGAATAACTTTAGGTATATAATATATGAAAAAATTTAAAAGATAATAATAGTCTCTACCGTTCTTATTGGCTCAATCCTACATTGGTTATGCGGATTATAGGTTTGGTTCTTTACTAATTTTATCGGTTCACCGTTTTCTTTGTTAAATTCTAAACTGGTTTTATCAATTTTTTTAGTTTTATTCGTTCGGTGTTTAACCGGTTTTATAAGTGCCATTCTTTATCGGTTTTGAGTTTTAAAATGAAATCGGTTCGGTTTTCGATCTGATTTTTATAAGTTTGGTTTTCTATTTTTATGAACTAAAACCACTATACACTTGATCATGTATAAAATAGGCTTAAATAGTTGCATAGTCCGTCGAGTATTTAAAAAAAAAATTAGTCTGTTGACTTTAAAATAATAAGTAATGTTCAAAAGTCTTTTGCCAAAACTATAAATTTAGGAATCAATCTAGAAACTTAGTCTATCAACTCACTGGTCCATCCAATCGCAAAGTTTAAAATTTTAGTCCATCAGGTTACAAAATCTATCAATCTAGTTTTGAATTTGGTGGTGGTATTGGTAGTAAGAAATTAATGTTTTGGAGTTAGACAACACAGATGTTTTTAGAGTTAGACAAGAGATTTGAAACTAACAATAAAACTAGGTTTGATGAAACTATTAAAAAAAAACTTTGGAGAATATTTTTACTATTTTATAGTTTAGTCCCTTTAATTTGATTTCTAAACCATATATGAAGGTACGAGTTGGAAATTGGTCATCAATAAAGAAATATTATTCTGAGTGAAATGTAAAATTTGAAAGATATTGTAATAAAAATAAAAGTAATGAACAAATTTATTTTTTCTCGTTGCGCAGAAGTGGCTTGTTGGATGGTAACCGGAGAGAGACAGGCCGCGAAAATAAGAGGATTATATTTGCAAACTATATTGAGACAAGATGTCGCTTTCTTTGACAACCAAACGAACACCGGTGAGGTTGTCGGAAGAATGTCAGGTGACACTATTCTCATACAAGATGCTATGGGCGAAAAGGTAAGTTAGTTAATAAATTAGTTAATATATAACTTATAACTACTATCCATTTATTGACTTAAATACAGTCTTTTACTGTTTTAATTATATAATGTTGATCTTTAACAAGTGCAGGTTGGGAAATTTATACAACTAATAGCAACATTCATAGGAGCCTTTGGAATAGCATTTATGAAAGGATGGTTACTTACACTTGTTCTGCTATGTTCTGTGCCTTTTGTTGCACTGGCTTTTGGTTCCATGGCCTTAATGATCTCCAAAATGGCCTCTCGCAGTCAGTCTGCCTATGCAAAAGCAGCAACTATTGTCGAACAGACCATCAGCTCTATAACAACGGTAATATACGTATGTCATTGTTGGATTGTTAAACTCTATATATACATGTAGTGTATACATAAGAATAAGACAGTTCTGCATCTTTCTTTTTAGGTTGCTTCTTTTACCGGGGAGAAGCAAGCAATCAGTAACTACAACAACTGTCTTGTTACTGCATATAAATCAGGTGTTTTCGAAGGTTTTGCTTCTGGTTTAGGCCTTGGACTTGTTCTCTTGATCAATTTCTGCAGCTATGCTTTGGCGGTGTGGTTTGGTGCAAAGATGATTCTTGAAAAAGGATACAGCGGTGGAACCGTGCTTAACATTATTATCGTCGTCTTGACTGGTTCAATGTCATTCCTCTTTTCTCTTACTGCTACTTACAAAGACTTTGTTAATATATATCTCACATCGCGTAGATATAATCTCATTAACCACATTATACATCAGGACGTATTTTTATAATCAAGGATGATATTTGGATGAGTTGTGTTTGACCCCCAACGCACCGGTCACCTTGATATAGTCACATAGGAGTGAGTTAGGGCCAATATACACTTCTCGCAGAATTGTTTAGTGAGGATTCTGAATCATTTTGTTTAATTTGTACTGTACAGGTCTCTAGGACAAACATCTCCATGCATGACAGCATTTGCTTCAGGTCAAGCAGCAGCATACAAAATGTTCGAAACAATCGAAAGGAAACCGAAGATAGACTCTTCTGACTTGAGAGGGGCAGTTCTCGATGACATTCGAGGAGATGTTGAACTAAAAGATGTTTATTTCAGTTATCCAGCTAGACCAGATGAGCAAATATTCAGCGGATTCTCTCTCTTTATTTCAAGTGGATCAACTGTTGCTTTGGTCGGAGAAAGTGGAAGTGGAAAGTCTACGGTTGTAAGTCTAATAGAGAGGTTTTATGATCCACATGCTGGAGAAGTTCTTATTGATGGAGTTAACCTGAAACAATTTCAACTGAATTGGATCAGAACCAAAATTGGTCTTGTAAGCCAGGAACCAGTTCTATTTATGTCTAGCATAAAAGATAATATTTCATACGGAAAGATTGATGCAACCCTTGAAGAGATAAGAGCTGCAGCCGAACGTGCAAATGCAGCTAAATTCGTCGAGAAACTACCTCAGGTCTTATTTTCTATTTTTCAATTCCAATCTCGTAAAAATAATTTGTTTTCTTCTTAAAGTATATATTTGTCGAATATAGGGTCTTGACACGATGGTCGGTGAGCATGGAACTCAGCTTTCTGGTGGACAGAAGCAAAGAATTGCCATAGCAAGAGCGATTCTTAAGGATCCCAGGATCTTACTTCTTGATGAAGCAACAAGTGCTTTAGATGCAGAATCGGAAAGAATAGTGCAGGAGGCACTAGACTGGATAATGGTCAACCGAACTACTGTCATTGTTGCTCACCGTTTAAGCACTGTTAAAAATGCTGATGAGATCGCCGTTATTCACCGTGGGAAGCTTGTTGAAAAAGGTATTGTAGTCCTTATATAAGTATTATCTAATTTTTCCTAAGTCATTCGATTTTGGATATAACTTATATGTCGATTGGTATTTAGGATCACACAACGAATTACTGAAGGATCCCGATGGCATGTACTCTCAACTTGTTCGTTTACAGGAAGTAAACAGAAAAGCAGAAGAAGCAATATGTGACAATAAAAAATTAGAAATGCCTCCGGAAACTTTCAGGCATTCAAGTCAAAAACTTCCATATCTACCATCCATCAGTAAAGTATCATCCATGCGAAATGAACTAAATATTACAGAAACTGCTGCTCAAAAAGAACAAATACATCAAAAGGTTTCAATTGGTCGCCTTGCAGCACTTAACAAGCCTGAAATTCCAGTTCTTCTTCTTGGTATGATAGCTGCAGCTGTCAATGGTGCAATACTTCCAATATTCGGTATCCTGCTCTCTAGTGTAATCAAAACTTTCTTCGAACCACCTCATGAAATGAGAAAAGGTTCAAAATTTTGGGCATTAATTTTTTTGGTTCTGGGGATAGTATCCGTGTTGGCCTATCCGATCATGACGTACTTGTTCTCGGTGGCTGGTTGTAAGCTAGTTCAACGGATCAGATCATTATGTTTCGAAAATATTGTAAGAATGGAGGTTGGTTGGTTCGATGAGACTAAACACTCTAGTGGTGCGATTGGTGCACGGCTATCTGCGGATGCAGCCACAGTCCGTGTTTTAGTTGGAGATGCATTAGCTCAAATGGTTTTGAACCTTGCATCTGCCGTTTCTGGTCTAGTTATTGCTTTTGCAACAAGTTGGCAACTGGCACTTATTGTTCTAGCAATGATCCCTCTCATTGTTCTAAATGGACTCGGACAGATGAAGTTCATGAAAGGATATAGTGCTGACGTAAAAGTAATTGATTCACAAGAATACTAAATATCAAATCTTTGGGCAGATAAAAAGATTTACAAAGGTATTGATGAATATATTTAACTTTTTATATGCAGATAATGTACGAAGAAGCAAGCCAAGTTGCGAACGATGCGGTTGGAAGTATAAGAACAGTTGCTTCCTTCTGTGCGGAAGACAAAGTGATGGAAATATACTCCAAAAAATGTGAAACTCCTGTGAAGACAGGGATAAGGCAAGGAATTATAAGTGGAGTAGGTTTCGGGTTTTCTTTCTTTGTTCTCTTTGCCGCGTACGGTATCTGTTTCTATGCTGGTGCTCGACTTGTTCAAGCTGGCAAAATCACATTTTCAGATGTTTTCCGGGTAACAGAACTAAATATACAACCACTTTTCCTGTGGAGTTGTAGAGTACTATGTATGCATATAACGTGATGCACTTAATGCAAAAAGATTCTTATTAAGTTCAAAGGTAAACTTGAAAAAACAAAATGTGCAACGCGAAGTACTTAGGACCTTGAAACATCATTTTTTCTCAGAACAGAATATAATATAAATAAATGTAGTTTATGTCTATAATTTCTAAGCATCCAATGACGGTAACGATTTTCCTGTCTCTGTAGGTTTTCTTTGGTCTGACAAATGCGGCTGTCTGCATTTCTCAGTCAAGCACCTTTGCTCCTGATTCTAGCAACGCCAAGGCTGCTGCTGCTTCCGTGTTTGCTATTATTGATAGGAAATCAAAGATAGACCCCCGCAACAGATCTGGAATGATACTACAAAACGTGAAGGGAGATATCGAGTTTTGTCACGTGAGCTTTAAGTATCCTTCGAGGCCAGATGTTCAAATTTTCAGAGACCTTTGCCTGAAAATTGTAGCTGGAAAGGTAACACTTGTGTTTTGGGTCTAGTATCAATCTTAAGTTAGTTAGACTGACGCAACTATTACAAATAAATATGTTGTCTTTTAGACTGTAGCTCTGGTTGGAGAAAGCGGGAGTGGGAAATCAACCGTGGTCGCGTTATTGCAAAGATTCTATGATCCAGATTCGGGATATATATCTCTTGACGGAGTCGAGATAAAGAATTTGCAGTTGCAATGGTTAAGACAGCAGATGGGACTTGTTGGCCAAGAGCCTGTGCTGTTCAATGATACGATTCGGGCTAATATTTCTTACGGAAAAGAAGAATATGCTAGCGAGGCCGAAATTATAGCTGCCTCAGAATTGGCCAATGCTCATAAGTTCATTAGTGGCTTGCACCAGGTAACAACAAAACACTAGAGTACTGTACGACGCTCCTCAAAAAATGCTTTAGTAAAACTTGAAACACTATTTTCACAGGGATACGACACAGTAGTAGGAGAGAGAGGTGTACAATTATCAGGTGGTCAAAAACAAAGGGTAGCGATCGCGAGAGCCATAATCAAGAACCCGAAGATACTTCTTTTAGACGAGGCCACAAGCGCGCTTGATGCTGAGTCGGAGCGTGTGGTTCAAGATGCATTGGACCAAGTGATGGTGAACCGGACGACTGTTGTTGTAGCTCACAGGCTATCTACTATCAAGAATGCAGATGTTATTGCCGTTGTTAAGGACGGAGTCATTGTGGAGAAAGGGAAGCATGAGACTTTGATTGATACCAAAGACGGGTTCTACTCTTCTTTAATACAGCTGCACATGAGAGCTTCAGCTTGAAGCTCTTGTAAAAGACAATGTACCAGAAGAAAGTATTGTATTAATATGATCATTATCTAAGTGCAATATTGAAGTTGATGACAGTTTTAGTTTCAAATTTAGATTCATCGTTGTATTTTGGTTTGATGTAATTAACTGTAGCTTGTTAGTTCGGTTATAAAATATCAATCCAGTCTCTGTTCGAAAATTAATTATTTAAAATATTTGAAGCGTCAAATATCACTATTTATATAAAACATAAAAAAACTTTGGGATACTTTTAAAATTACTGATTGCAATTGAGTTTTCGATTTTTAAATATTTTTATATAAACATCGCTGGAAGAAAAATTTGAAAACAACTATTTTTTTTAATAAACATAGTCACAATTAAGGATGACTCCAAATGCTCCAAGGAACAAGAATCCGTCCATCCTCTCCGGTGAACTCGATTTCTGATTTCTAGCCGCCTCTTTCCTTATTGATGGATCAGTTTCCATCCATTCAAGAAGTTTTTAGTTCTTCTTCAATCAAAGAGCCGCAAGAAATCGCCAGAAAGAACAGACTGTGGGGAAACAAATCTTTTGCTGAAGCATTGAATCCCAATCCACAGAGTGATGTTGATTCTTTCAACCCAGAAAATATATGTATCAAGAATGATCATATCTCCCTGCAATATGGAGATAACTTCTTGGCTCATCTTAAATCTAAGTCGAAATATACGCTTGTTGGTAAATGCTCCTCTCGCTTACCTAAGAGGAGTCAACTTCTTGATTTCTTCAATAAGTTCAAGTTTGTACAAGATTATAGATACACTGTCAAAGACTCCAGACATATCTTTATTGAGTTCGATTCAAACATAGATATTTGTAAACTATGGAAAAAGAATGTTTGGACTATCGGTTCAACTGTAATGAGACTTTTGAAGTGGACTGAAAACTTCAACGTCAAATGTGAATGTCTGATAACACCAATATGGATCAATATTGAAAATCTGCCAAAAAATCTATACAATGAAAAGGTTATCACTGACATTGCTTCAGCTCTGGGCAGACCTATGCACATAAAAGTCCCTTTAAATAATATAGCGTTTTATAATCACTGTCTCGCTTGGGTTGAAATGGACATCACTAGAAATCTTCTCCATGATGTTTGGGTCGGCTTTGGAAGCAACCAGGGATTCTGGGTTAGAATTAATTACTTAAAACTACCTAGATATTGTGACTCTTGTTATCATATTGGTCATGGCACTAACCAATGTAAGAAAAACAAGGATAAAGAGAAGGAAATCAATGAAGAAAATGAAAACATTCACGACAAGGAGACTACTAAAGTTGATGAAGAACAACTTCAAGAAGTTAATGTTAACATGCCTACTCCTGCTGAAATTACCGGTGTTATTCAAACACTTGAATTTGGATTCAATATTTCGAATACTGTTATAAACAAAAAACAAGATAGTTCCTTTCCTAAGAATTCTAATATTGGGAGTCTTCAAGCTTCTCCTAAGAACATAATTGATGAAAAGATTTATCTTGATCTTGGTCAAGGGCATGAATCAGCTAGGAATAAGGATAACAGAATGAACAGTGAAAGTGATATTTATTCCAATATCAATAACAAACAAGAAGAAATCATAGGAGCCTTACAAACTCTTGAAAATACTACTAACAACATGGACTATGAAAACTTAGCATCAGAATATTCATCTCCTAAAGCTGGCAATAAAAGCCCTCAGACTTCTTCAAGAAGCCAAACCAATCTGACTGTCAAAGCAAAAGACAATCAGCCTGTTAAAAGACTAACAAGGAGTCAGATACAAAGAAAAGAGTTATCTGAAGATGAAGATAGATTTAGCACTATTATTGACAAGCAACTGAAACAAGCTAAAAAGAAAAGGATTGCCAGGAAAACTCATCAGTTCTCTACAACAAGTAACTCTAAACAATCTTTTAATTATGATTAACATCCTAAATTGGAATATCAGAGGTATCAAAGATAAATCTTCTTTAAGAAGACTTAAGCATCTTTCTAACAAAAACAAAGTTGTCATTGTTATTATTCAAGACCCCTTGATTAGAAATGATAATCTTAACAATATTGCTTCTAAAATTAGTTTTAATCATAGTGCTTTGAATATATCCAACAAAATTTGGATCTTTTGGCATGATAATGTTTCTGTCAATATCCTAATGGACCATGTTCAATGTCTTCATATTGAAGCTAACCATAATATTCTTAATAAAAATCTTCTGTTTATTTTTGTATATGCAAAATGTCAACGTTTGAACAGACTGGATCTTTGGGATACTTTACGTAGCATATCTTGTACGGATAATGCTTGGCTTTTATGTGGTGATTTTAATGCTATTAGCTTTGTAGATGATCATATAGGTTGCTCCACTTTCTGCTAGAATAGTTTCGATGACTTCAACAAGATGATCAGTGATTGCAGGCTGCTAGATGTTGGGTCTAGATTTACTTGGTCAAACAAGTCGAAATGGAGGCGTCTTGATTGGGTTTTTATAAACAATCCTTGGAACGGTTTTTTTAATAACACTAATGTCATTCATAAAGCCAGAACTGGATCTGACCATATGGCTATTATTATCAATATCTCTATGTTGTCCTATAACTCTAGAACGAACTTCGGATTCCAGAATATGTGGTCCCTTGATGATGATTTCATTCCCTTTGTTTCTAATAACTGGGATCAGGATCTTGATGGGGACCCTTTGAATAAATTTTGGTAATGTTTTCAGTAAGGTTAAAGCAATGGAGGATCAAGTGCTAAGGGTGGAAACTGTGCATCAATATCAGAACTCTATCCACTCTAAAGAAGAGCTTTATAACGCTAATGCGTTGCTGCTAAATGCTTACAAAATGGAGGAAGATTTTTGGCTTCAGAAGTGTAATATAAGTTGGTTAAGGACGGTGACAACAACTCTAAGCTCTTTCACAATTATGTTTCCAAAAAAAGGAAGAAGAGTTCCATAAATGGTATCAAAGACAATAATACATGGATTTTAGACAAGGATTTAATTGGTGAATCAGTAGTATCCTATTTCACTAATGCCATTGCTAGTAACCCTTATAAAGATAAGCATGAGAAAATGGATAGGATGAATTATTCAATTTTCAACACCATTCCAAGTATTATCACTCAAGATGACAATAAAAGTTTACTAAAGCTCCCTCAAGAAGATGAGATTTTCAAGACCATCGGCAACTTAAAAGCCTCAAGCGTGGCACGTACGTATGGATTTAACTTATTCTTTTATAAAAAGTGTTGGAACATTATTAGAAATGATCTTACCCTTCCTTTACATCATTTCATTAGAGGTTATAACATACCCAAAGGTATTCTGGCTACGGGCATTTGCCTCATACCCAAGTCCATAAACCCAACTAGTTGGAATGACTATCGGAAAATAAGCTTTTGTTCTATGCTTAATCGTATAATGGCTAAGATCTTAAATGACAGACTTGTTAAGCTTCTGCCTAAGATAATTTCTAGCTCTCAAGATAGTTTTGTTCCTGGTAACAACATTCATTCTAATGTTCGAACTGCCACAGAATTACTCTATGATTTGAATATGAAAATTAAGGATCAAAATATCATCATTCCATTAGATATTTGCAAGGCTTTTGACAAGCTTAGCCACCCTTTTATTATTAAGGTCTTGAGCAGTTTTGGTTTCTCTACAATATTTAACAATCTGATCAGTAGTATGATATCCAATGTTCATGTCTCTATTTTAATTAATGGTGCATCTTTCGGTTTCTTTAAAACTACCAAAGCGTTGAGGCAAGGTGATCCTCTTTCACCTAGCCTCTTTATTATTGCTGAGGAAGTATTGCTTAGAGGCATTACTTTGCTCTTTAATGATAACAAGTATATGAGGTATAAAAGTCGTAGCAGCTTATGTATTAGTAATCTGGCATTTGCTGACAATATCCTTTTGTTTACTAACAGTAAGGAGGCTACACTAGCTTCACTTAATCTTTTCTTGCAGGAATACCAAGAAACTTCTGGTCAAGTAATTAACAAAAGCAAAACGAAATTTATTATTGCTAATGGTATTGATGATATTAGAATCAATTCCATCTCAAACATCACTGGTTTCAATACTGGCCAGCTCCCCACTTAATACCTTTGTATTACCATTAGCACTAATAACAAGTCTGCTGTTTACACCAATCTTCTCAAAAAGATCAATAACGGAATTGTTGAGTGGGAATCTAAGCATTTATCTTTTGCGGGCAGGATCACTTTGATCAATTCTGTTTTAATGAACATCGTCCTCTACTGGATGCAAAGTAATTCCATTCCTAATAACGTTCTCAATAAAATTGAGAAGGCTTTTAACAGATATCTCTGGGGTTCTACAAGCATTGACGGTAAAATTCACTGGTGTAGTTGGAGTAGTATATGTAAAACTTTCAAAAAGGGAGGTTTGAACATCAGAAACTTGGTTGATGTTCAAAACTCTACCTCTTGTAAGCTTTGGCTTTAGTTCAGGGACAATAAGATGCTATGAGCTAACCTTATTCACAACATATACTGTAAGAAGAAGCACCCTCTTCAAATTTCAGACAATATGAAAGGCTTCATGGTGTGGAAGAGACTTATGAAGATTAAGCTGATTGCGGAGAAATTTATCTGTTGGTCTTGGATGAAGGATGCATCGACTTATGGTTGGATAGATGGTCTAATTCTGACCCTCTTTTAAATTTTGATAACTCGTTTGACAACGGTTGGTACTATCCTGAAAAGGTTAATCAGTACTGGATAAACTTTCAATGGAATCTTGCTGAGATTGATAATCTCATTAGCCAGCAAGACCTGATGCGTATTAGCAAATGTTTTATCAACCATAACAGCAAAGATAAGATCATCTGGAGCTTATCATCTACGGGTAATTTTAGTCTAAGAGATACTTGGGATTATCTTCGTACTCATCATGTTGAATCAAATCTGTTTTCTAACATTTGGAATGACTTAACTCCTAAAAAGTATGCTTTCATTCATTGGAAATTAATTAACAACTTCATTTCCACTGATTTTGTCCTTAGGAAAAGACATATGGTTGTTGTTTCAAAGTGCCAATTTTGTCTAAACTGTGAAACTACTAATCATATCTTTATTGCCTGTGAGTTGGCTTGGGTTATTTGGTTCTATTTTGCAGTTCATTTCAATGTTCAATTTTCAGATATATGACTCATACTCATATGACTAGGACTTGGTCATGATATGCTAGCAAGAAAAATCATGTAAGAAATGTGATTTCATCATTAATCTACAACATGATTTGGAAATACATAAACCAGTCCAAGTTAAAAAAACTTCCAAGTTTCTTCAAACACAATTATTAATGGAGTTCTCGGGATTCTTAACTACATGAACACTGCCGGTATTTTTAACTCTACTCATTGGTCTAAAGATAGAAATGTGGTTAAGATCTTTGGTTTCTAAAACTTGAGTTATGACTCCATCAAAAGACCTTCTGTTCTTAAATGGGTTCATCCCTCTATTGGTCGTTACAAGCTTAATACTGATGCTTCTGTGCATTATAATGGTGAGGCAAGTGCAGGCATTATTATTAGAGACTATGAAGGTAACTTAATTCATGCTTCTGGTTATGTTTATGGTAAACTTACTCCTCTTATGGCTGAGGCTCGTGCTCTCATGGATGGACTGATTATTTGCAACTCTAAAGGTTTTTTTAATTTAGACATTGAGTCTGACTCTTCATTGCTTGTGGATTTTGTTAAGAATGGTAATCATAGAGCTATTCCTTGGTCTCTTTCCCCTACTTTTAAATGCTATAGAATCATGTTAACTCCTTTAATGTCTCTCAATCATATATTTAGAGATCAAAATAGAGCAGAGGACTGGCTGGCACGTTGGACTTTAAAATACAAGCTAAGAAAAGATTATGACTTCACACATGCTCATGTTAACCTTAAGTCAATTCTTGTTTTAGAAACTCTGGGTTTACCTTGTATCAATATCTCTGCTTAAGGCTGGCTATCTAATTCTATTTTGTTGAAAGCTCTTTGAATATCAGGCTCTTGGTTGGTGATCTGGGCTTGCTTAGAATTGGCTAAAAATTGTCAAAGCTTGCACTGCTTGTTTCCCTTGGCTGAGCTGACTGTCGATGCTTCTTGTAGCTGGTGACTGATCAGAATGAAATAAAGCAATGGTGGTTGTTCTGCGCTTATGCTGATCTTGTAAAACAAGGAAATCGAGCTTTGATTGAAGCTTTCTCTTTCTTTGATTCTGGGTTACTCTCTCTCGAAGAAATCTGAGATAATTTGTCGATTCTCTTCCATCTAAAGGCGATTGTTTCTAAGCAGTATATCAGCTAGCCAATCATGGCTAAAGTCTACCTTTTATCGAGTTTCGTCTATGCCTTTGACTTTGTCAATTTGAGCCAATGGTTGCTATCGAATAATTTTAAGGGAAACCCTAGTATTTGTTAAAGCTTGGCTTAGTTTTGTTTTGGCGGTAAAAGTTGGTGCCATTTCTATTATAACTAAAATAATTATTATATTTCAATAAATCGGCTTTACCTAAAAAAAGGATCACTCCAAGAATCGCTTCTTCTCCAAGAAAGCTCTGAGTATTCTTTACTCCTTTGATCCTTCTTCTCAGCATGTGATTCCTTATCATGGACTTCAACAGCAACACTTAGGTCCCAAGAGAAGAGTTCCTTGCTCTTCCCTCGACAAGATCTTCTGAGAATCAGCCCAAAAACCCTTTACACAAATCCTTTGTTGATGTGGTTGAACCAAGAAACAAAGAACTAGAGGTGGTGATCAAACTTGAGTTCTGCAAGGAAAATAACGATCATAATACTGTCCAGTATTGTAAAGAAGTCAAGGATTTATTAGTTCATCAGTCAAAAATTACTTTGGTGGACAAGTTCAGTAACGGAATCCCTAAATGATCTATTATGATAGGTTTCTTGAAAAAGTTTAAGTTTACGGGTACTTACTGTTTTGAGATGATAGATGATCACCATCTTCTCCTGGAATTCTTTGTGAAAGAGGATGTCTGTCTTCTTTGGTCCAAGAACGTTTGGAATGTCAACGGAGAGACTCTGAGGCTTCTTCGATGGAGTCTAGGGTTTAGCAAGAAGTATGAGAATCCTAATGTTTTGATTTGGACTCGTTTCGAAAGAATCCCAGAGTTCTTATTCAATCGCTTTGTCATAACAGATATGGCTGCTACTTTAGGTACTCTCTTCAAGGTCATCGTTCCTGAAACAAACAGAGCATTTAGGAATGCTTGTTATGCCCGAATAGAGATAGACATCTCTATGAAATTAAAGCACAAAATCAGGGTGGGATTTGGCTCCAATGATGGATGCTGGATCCCAGTTAGTTACAAAAACGTACCTGCCTACTGCAACACTTGCTTCCACATTGGGCACAGTGACTCTGTTTGCAAAAAGATCCTAAGAGATCAAGAAAGAGTTGAAGAAAGAAAAGATGATAGCAAGAATAAAGAATAAAATGTTAAAGTGGTCAAGTTACCTAATGATGTTAGTGGCAGCAACAAGAACCAAACTGGGGGAAGCCAAAAAGAATGCCAAATTCAGAATTAAAGAAGTACTAGTCAACAACTACAAAGTTTCATTAATGTTTATAGAAGAAAGATCAAGTCAATTGTTGTAGGAAATAACAATAGAACTTACTCCAATGGTGACCAATTTAGTCAGTCTCATCAAGATATGACTGATAATCCAAGAAGCAAAGAGAGAGATAATTTGGAGATAATAGATGCATTGAAAAAACTGGATAAGTACACTCACTCAAGCCCTATTGAGAAAGATGTGACATCTCCTGTTTGTGAAAATATTGGCAGCAGCACTATCACTCCTACAGAAGGAAGAGCCCAGCATGATCACGATTTTTACACTATAATTAGCAAGAAAATCAAATATGCCAAGAAACACAGAAGACACAACAAATTGGCCATTAAGTCCCTAAAGAGAAGTGGGAACAAGCAACATCAAAGATCATTATCTGAATGATTAGAATCATAAGTTGGAACATAAGTAGTATTAATAATAAACCCTCTTTGAGAAGATTTAATTCTATGATCCATAAAAGAAAATCAAGATTTTGGCTATTCGTCCAATTTTGTAAACATTTCTAACATTACTAATATTTTGGGGTTTCAAAAATTTTCTTTCAATGTGTATAATAAAATATGTGTCTTCTGGTCTACTGATGTTTCTATTGAGATTATTGATTACTTTGATCATTTTATTCACAAGAGAGTGCAATATCATGGTGTCAAGGATAGTTTTCTGTTTACTTCTGTTTATACTAACAATCGGAGACAAAAAATAAATGCTCTTTGGGATAGAATGAAAGTTATTTCTACCTATGGCAAGGCCTGGACTACTGTGGGGGACTACAATGCTATCTCTACTTCTGATGATCAAATAAGATGCACTACTAATGACCCTATCAGTAAAGACAATTTCAATAATATGATTAGATGTTGTGGCCTTGAAGATGTTGGGTTCTTGGGTTCTAGATATACTTGGTGTAGAGGTTCTCGTTGGAAAATACTAAACAGAGCTATGGTGAATGAGAAATGGTTCACTGATCATGGGGTTCAGGTTAAGCACATGGTCAGAACTTGTTCAGACCATGCCCCTCTTTTTATCACCTATCCTATAATATCTGTTAACTATGGTAAGAAAAGTTTTAAGTTCTTTAATGCTTGGACTAATGACAGTTATTTCTTAAATATTGTGCAGCTTGACTGGAATTTGAAAACCAATGGAAATAGTAATGTTATCTTCTGGTGCAAGATGAGAAGACTTAGAGTTTGTCCTAAGGGTTGGAACAAAAGCCACTTTGGAAATGTATTTAACAAGGTTAAAGCTACTGCAGATGAGGTTGTCTAGATGGAGGAAATTTATTTTATGGATAACAATCACATCTCAAAGGAGGCTCTTTCTAAAGCTAACAGTTTACACCTCAAAGCTGTTAGGGATGAGGAAGCCTACTGGAAACAAAAAAACTTATAATTGCTGGCTCAAAATGGGGATGGTAATACTAAGCTATTCCATGCTTATTCTAACAAGAAGAAAAGAAGAGATTCTATACCTAGCATTAAGGATTATCATACTTGGCTATATAATCCTGAAGACATTGGTAAATCTGCAGAAAGGTTTTTCAAAAAACATCCTAAATTCTTATTCTTTTCTGAGTAAAGAGGATGAAAGTAAATGTATGCATGATCCTATTTTTAATAACATCCCCATGTTAATTTCTAAAAATGATAATGCTGCTCTGATGATCCCCACTAATAAGGAGGAAATCTGGAGCATCATTAACAATATGAACAATAATAGCGCTACTGGCATTGATGGTTTTAATCTACATTTCTTTAAAATTTGTTGGGATATCATTAATGATGATTTATGCAATGATTTCAACTCTTATCTCAAGGGAAACAGCATTCCCTCTGGCATTTTTGCTACTGGGATATGCATGGTTCCAAAAATTTCTAATCCTACTGGTTGGTCTAACTACAAGCCTATTAGCCTTTGCTCTTTATTTAACAGAATTTTTTCTAATCTTATTAGCACCATATTGGCTAAGATTTTTCTTAAGATCATCTCTAGCTACCAAGGAGCTTTTGTGAAGGGTGGACTCATTCACAAAAAATCTTGATAGCTAAAGATATGATCCATGACATCAACAGAAAACCCAAGAGTGGAAATGTCATTATCCAACTAGATATATCCAAAGTATTCGATAGAATGGCTCACTCCTTTATCCTTAATGTTCTGTCCAAATTTGAGTTTTCTGTTGATTTCATTAATTTCATCAACAA
Source organism: Limnanthes douglasii subsp. nivea (assembly GCA_036936605.1). Taxonomy (NCBI): domain Eukaryota; kingdom Viridiplantae; phylum Streptophyta; class Magnoliopsida; order Brassicales; family Limnanthaceae; genus Limnanthes; species Limnanthes douglasii. The sequence goes on from JAUPFV010000003.1 coordinate 182,618,445, forward strand.
GCTAATATCTGTTATGGGCTATTTTCCTCAAAAGAAGGGTTTGAGGCAAGGAGATCCTTTATCTCCTAGCCTCTTCATCCTTGCTGAGGAAGTGTTAATTAGAGGGTTATATAATCTACTCAATGAAAACAACAAAATGCTATATGCTACTAGAACTAACCTAATTGTTCCTTGCTTAGTTTTTGCAGATAATATTCTTGTATTTTCGAACAACAAGAGCTTTTCAATTGACCTGTTAAGCAAGCATTTGGAGAACTATCAATTAGTTTCTGGTCAAGTTATAAATAAAGACAAAACTAAGCTTATTAGCTCTCACAGATTGAAATCTGCTAGGGTAAATAGCTTGAAGCTCAAGACTGGCTATTCTATTGATAATCTCCCTTCTAGTTATTTAGGAATCACTCTCTACAATAACAATAGAAAGGAAAACTTTAGTCCTATTCTTGATAAAATTAGTGACAAAATTAATGATTTGGATTCTAAGCACCTCTCATTTGGTGGGAGGCTGACTTTAATTTCCACTGTTTTGCTTTCTATAACATATTATTGGATGCAAAATAGTAGGATTTTATTATCAATAGCTTGGAGACTACTTTTAACAGGTTTTTGTGGAGATCCAATTTCAATGATATGGCCATACATGGTTCTAATTAGAGCTATGTTTGTAAGCCGTTTGAGGATGATGGTTTGAATATCAAAGCTCTGAAAGATATTCAAACTTCCTTCTCTCAAAAGCTCTGGTTTATTTTTAGACAGAATACTTGTCTCTGGTCTAATAATTTACACAATATTTATTGTACTAATAGTCACCCTCTTAAAGCTAAATGTAAAGGAACAAATTCTCTTATTTGGAAATGACTTACTGATGTTAGATACCTTGCTGAGTGGAACATCAGTTGGCTTCTAGGAAAGGGCAATGTGGACTTCTAGCTCGATGACTGGTATAATGGGCCTCATTTAGCTACTGACAACAGCTGGTTCATTGAGGCTCCAGTTATGACCTTTTGGAAAGACAACTCTTGGGATTATGCATGTCTCAACTCCTTTCTTTCCTGCGAAAAAGTAAAACAGATTAACAACTTCAACATTAACAGTGACAATGAGGATATGCTCATTTGGAAGATTTCCGAAAGCAACGGCTTCAATACTAAATTAACATGGGAAAGCATAAGAGAGAAACACAACAAGTCTAAAAAAATTTAAAAAATTTGGAACAACAAAATCCCCATGAAGTTCTCCTTCTTCTGTTGGAAACTTATATCTAACTTTATTTCTACTGATGATGTCTTAAGAAACAGACACTTAGTCGTTGTGTCTAAGTGTCAATTTTTCAACAGCTATGAAGAGAAAAAACATCTCCTTGTTAGCTGTTGCTTTGCTTGGAAAATTTGGAACTACTTTAGTTCCTTAGTTAATGTCAGAATTGGTTGATATATGTCAACTACTCATATTATTAGAATGTGGTTCTGGCACTCTAATAATAAGTTCCATATTACTCCTCAAATTATTTGTTGGTACATTTGAAAGAATAGAAACTCTTCCAAATTTAAAGGCACTCGTGATTCGGTCAATAAAACTGTAGACAAAATCATTAGAGTTATTAAAGGCATTGATTTCTCTAATTGTCTGACCATCAAGCACTGGTCTAATTCCTTTAATGCATGAATCAACTTGGGATGTAAATCGGTTGAGCCTAGAAGTAAAAGAATTACTTACTTCAAATGGAGGCCTCCTGAGAAAGATCGATGGGGCTTGTTCTCACACTGGTGAAGCTACTGGAGGAATTATTGTTAGGAATTGGGAAGGCGACGTCATTGTTGGGTCTGGATTTAGGTTTGGTAAGCTGAATCTCTTGCTTGCTGAAGCAAGGGCCTTAATCGAAGGTCTTCTGGTTTGTAGACGTAAAGGTTGGCTGAATGTTGACATCGAGACTGACAGTTTCCTTCTTGTCAATATGATTGTGAAAGGTGTTGATCACTGGTTCACTGAATCGCTATATACTATCTGTGGGAATGTTCTTTACCAGAATATGCCTCGCAGACATATCTCCCGCGTCCAGAATCAGGCGTCCAATTGGATCACAAAATGGATGCTTTCCTGTAAGGAAAATCAGGAATTTACCCATTTTTCTGCTCCTAACAAATTGCTTTCGATTGTTTTTATGGAAAGTCTTGGCTTGGGGTATATTTCTACTGATTAAGGGTGTGAGATCTGTTTCTGTTTGGGTTAAAGCCGATTTGATCTGGCTTTGAAGATGATGAAGTGTTAGGGTTTATAGAATAGGAGCTTTCGTGATTTGAGGGTTAATTTTCTATTTCTGAGACTAATCCTTCGAAGTTGGGTCGATGGAAGTTGTTGGTTTGCCCCATGTTTTGAAGGTTTGATAGAAGCTTGGTTTTCTGATAATAGAGCTTGACTGAGCTTTGAGGTCGAAGTCGTGTTTTAGCCTATTTAATTTTGGTCTAATTGCGTTAAACCTTTGTATTAGTTTTATTGTTTCAATCGGCTCCTCCAACTTTTGTATTCTTTATAATTAGTAATAAAAGTGTTATTTGTTTTAAAAAAACGTAGTCACAGTTAAAAAAATATAAAACTCTAAAACTAAAACTTTATGGTGTCTTCATTGTAAAATATAATATTATTTTAAGTTTACTGTTCTTTTAATTTTATCACTAAACTCCTCTCAATGATATCATTCATTTCGATTTTTTATTACAATTTTACTTGTTTTCGTGTTCAATATATATTAAATTTCTAAGTTTTAAGATATTCAGCATGGGTTTATTGATGAAAAATTACTGAATTTAGTTAAGGTTAAAAAAAACATAAACTTATACTTATTTTTTGTTAAATTTTAATGTATGTAATATTTAATATTTCGCAAATGGTTGTTTATACTATTTGACAACTAGCTTTTCTCTCGGAAATTTACATTAATAGTTTTACAAGTTTAGGTTGATAAACATGGTGCAAATTCAATTTTTCGTAACTTTGAAAACATCATTTTTTATGTGTGCGTTGGTTCAATATTTCAAGAGTTTTACAATTTAACATTTCATAAATAATATAATTATACGTTTCACAATTTGTTTTTAAAGCTTGTTCCACATATTTTTGTTTTGCAACATAAATATTTATAACATTTTACAAGTACACGTTTGGAAACTTTCTTATAACTTATTTCTTAAGTTATACTTACGCAAATCTTTAATTGTTATAACATTTTGCAAGTTTATAATCATTTATATTTCAGTAAATAGAAAGATATCGGTATTTTCTTGTACATGAGTTATGAAGTCTTTTTCCGATCTATACTTAAAAACTAGAGATTTTCAATAGTTTTTGTTATAGTAAATATGTAAAATAGTATGATAAAAGAGATGATTTTCATTATTATCTTTTACATTTTTGAGAGAGGATTCCAGTTCCTTCTGGTAAGATATACATTAATGATTTACCGGATAGAAGGAAGCTTAAGGTACATGCATGAGAAATTTGGTCTAAACCGTAAAATATTAATGAAGATTGACAAAATGGAAGATAACGAGTGGTCATATTATGTTGGCTATTACTTTTTATCTTTCAGAACTTATTTAATTTTCCGGTACAAATAGGATGACCTTTTTCAAGTAATTATATTTGACATAATATGGTTGAAACACAATATCTATTTGTAAAAGAAGTTTAGTAAAATAGATGAGGATAATTTATGTGCTAAAGATAACTTATATGAGTGATTGGTCATTTAATTATGACGATTTCTTTCATATAGTCATTTGAATTCAAACATCTAGTTAAAGTCCTTTTACTATGAATATTTCCTTATATAGTTATTTGTTTTAAAATGTCCCATGAACGTCCTTCGACTATGACGATATTGATAAATTTAATCCATTAAGCCTGAAGAAGCAATGACTAAATTAATCAAATTCATCATAGTCCATGGACGCTCACCAAAATTTTATTCATAGTCGAGAGATGCTCACTGGATATTAATGATTTACCGGATTCCAGTTCCTTCTGGTAAGATATACATTAATGATTTACCGGATAGAAGGAAGCTTAAGGTACATGCATGAGAAATTTGGTCTAAACCGTAAAATATTAATGAAGATTGACAAAATGGAAGATAACGAGTGGTCATATTGTGTTGGCTATTACTTTTTATCTTTCAAAACTTATTTAATTTTCCGGTACAAATGGGATGACCTTTTTCAAGTAGTTATATTGGACATAATATGGTTGAAGCACAATATCTATTTGTAAAATAAGTTTAGTAAAATAGATGAGGATAATTTATGTGCTAAAGAAAACTTATATGAGTGATTGGTCATTTAATTATGACGATTTCTTTCGTATAGTCATTTGAATTCAAACATCTAGTTAAAGTCCTTTTACTATGAATATTTCCTTATATAGTTATTTGTTTTAAAATGTCCCATGAACGTCCTTCGACTATGACGATATTGATAAATTTAATCCATTAAGCCTGAAGAAGCAATGACTAAATTAATCAAATTCATCATAGTCCATGGACGCTCACCAAAATTTTATTCATAGTCGAGAGATGCTCACTGGATATTAACTACATGGAAGAATTGTCAAATTCGAGGGACCCTCTCCAGATGTTTCAAATTCAACGGACTATATAAAATAATCATAGTCGAATGACCAATCACTGATCTAAGAATGTGTTAAAATATTAGAAAGTACTTCAATGAACAAAAGTAAAAAAAATATCGAGATTGATAAAATAATTTCCGTTAGATATATTATGTATTATGGTTTACAATACCCTGGAAAACCTATTTACGAAACAGAAGATATGGTAAGTTTTACCATGTCTCATGCCTTTAATATTGCACGTTTTACAAGTAAGGTTTCGTAATTGTAATAATATCATGTTATACAATTCTAGCAATACTATGTTTCACAATTCTTGTACTGCATATTTTGTAATTCTAGTAAGATCATGTTTTGTAATAACACTCCATGTTATGCAATTCTAGCAATGGCATGTTTTACACGTCTCGCTTTACTGCATTTTTTGCATCTCTCAATTTAATGCATGTTTTTTTAATTCTAGTAGCCCCATGTTTCACATGTCTTGGTTAACTGCGTGTTTCACAATTCTAATAACAATATTTTTTATGTCTTGATCAACTTCATCTTTTGTAACTGTAGTAATATCATCTTTTACAAGTTTTATTAACATGTGTGGCAAATAGGGTTTTTCAAGTACAACATGTTTCATAAATGTTTAGGCATTATAGGTTCGCAAGGTAAGTTTTAAAAGTTTGATTAACATGTTGTAACTTTAACTGAACCCACCTCAACTAGAAAGAGGCATTTTGGGAGTGTACCAAAGGAAAATCTGTGCGGGTTATCTATTTTAACATTAACATTATCTATTTACATATGTAGATGAGATAATTTTTCAAACAAAAACTAATAACATCAAAAGTATTACAAAAATAAAATTCTTAAGATGTATTCTTTAATAATAAAGTCGAACAATTGATTGTAACGTAGTGGTGTGAAAAAAGTGAATATTTGATAGTAATAAAAAAAGGTAGTAGTAGTGTGTGAGACCAGGGTAAAATTGGAAAATGCTATATGCGAAAGGTAATGAAAATTTGAGATGCTACATATGAGAACATGATAAAATAAAAATGATAGATGTTAGATGTGAGACCAGTGTAAAATAAAAATGTAAGATGCTAGATACGAGACCAAGGTCAATTAAAAATTCTAGACGCTAGCTAGATGTTAAATGCGAGACCATGGTAAATGGGCTCGTAAAAAAATAAAATATCAAAAAATATCATTCAGGTATCGAATTTTATTCGTCTTGAAAAAACAAAATCAATGGTACGTGTTATAAATCACTAAGCAATTTATCACAAATGGCTCAAGCACAGAACACAAATAAAGGACAGACTGAAAATTAAACAGGATTTAATGTGGTTCAAAAATTGTCTACTTCCATGGGCGCCGCCAGAGAAAAGTGTTTCACTATGATAGAATAGGGTTACAGATTTCAGATTATGTTTTTGTGTAGACATAGTAAACTATTTATATGGAATAAATAAACTTACTAGATAATGGTCTTAATGGGCTCATATACACCAAGCCAAAGATGACATTACCTATTTTAGCTTCACTGTCAATGACACAAAATTGTGTCGCCAAATACGGTATACTGTCAAGGCAGAATGACATTATCATAGACAGAAAACTGTACTAGCCGAACATAGTACATTGTTAATGCATTATTAGACTCATTCACAACAAATCTTACCCTTGAGGAAAATATCATTTCTTCACTATCAACAAAGAAGCTTCTCTTCTTCTGACTCATCAAATGTCCCTAAGGCATTCACTTTATACTGCAAACACCAATCCAGTTTAGGCACTCCCTAAACTTTCGAACTAGTACTGCCTTGGTCATTATATCTGCTGGATTATCGTGTGTAGACACTTTCTTCACATCAACGATTCCCTTAGATATTATATCACGAATAAAATGATACCTGACATCTATGTTCTTTGTACGCTTGTGGTACATTTGGTTCCATATAAGGTGTATGGTGCTTTGATTGTCACAAAACACTTTTGTAGTAGTCCAATCGAAGCCCAAATCTGCCACCAAACCTTGCAACCATATTTCCTCTTTAACTGCTTTTGTTACCGCCATGTACTCTGCCTCTGTTGTAGACAAATCTACAGTAGCTTGCAACTGTGCTTTCCAGCTAATCGCACTCCCAGCTAGAATAAATACATATTATGTCAGAGATCTTCTTTTATCCATATCACCTGCAAAATCAGAATCAACAAAAGTAACAACTGATCCTGCAATATCGTTAAGTGATCCACCAATATCGGTCTTGTTAAAAGTTAAGCCAAAGTTTGCAGTTTTCTTAAGATACCAAAGTATTTATTTCACTGCCTGCTGATGTTCTTTCCAAGGACATCCCATATACCTGCTAACTACACTAACCGTATGTGAAATATCATGACGTGTGCATACCATAACATACATGATACGGCCAACTGCACTTGCATATGGAACCGTTGACATTTGTTCCAACTCAGCATCGTCTTTGGTCACTCCTGCTGCAGACAACTTGAAATGGGTAGCAAACAGGATGCTAACTGCCTTAGCATCAAACATGTTGAATCTTTGTAGCACTTTCTCAATATAGCTTCGTTGAGACAAGTGTAATGATTCTACATTTTTGTTCCTGATAATATCCATACCAAGAATCTTATTTTATCTACCCAAATCCTTCATCTCAAACTCGACATTAAGTTGCTTCTTTATCTGCACAATGTGTGACTTACTAGAAGTAGCAATAAATATATTACTCACATACAACAACAAGTAAACATAAGAATCATCTGAGATCTTTTGATGATACACAACTATTATATGGACTTTTCAAGAACCCTTTTGACACCATGAATGTATCAAAACGTTTGTACCATTTCCTAGGTGACTGTTTCAAACCATATAGTGTCTTTTTCAGCAGATAAACTTTGTCCTCCATATTAGGTTCGATAAATCCCTTTGGTTGTCTCATGTAGATTTGCTCCTCTAGTTCGCCGTGTAGAAATGCAGTCTTCACATGCAACTGCTCAAGCTCTAAATCTTGCAAAATTACCATGACTAACAAAACTCAAATCGAACTATGCTTCACCACTGGAGAAAACACTTTATTGAAGTCGATACCTTATTTTTTCTTGACCACCCATTTACTTCCTACTACCTTCTGTACTTTAGGCAAGTCAACAAGCGTTTATGTTTGAATCTTATGAAGAGACACAATCTCTTCCCCTATAGCACCAATCTATCGATCTACTTCTGAACTCGCTATAGCTTCTGTGTAGCTACTATGTTCCTGCATCTCAACTTCTTCTCCAACTGACAGAGCATATGCAACTAGATTCTCATACCTTTTTAGAAGTCTAATATCTCTTCTTTCTATGTCCAATGCTATGCTATAAGGTTGTTTTTCTGTTTCGGGCGCATCATCGTCACTATCATCCGATGATGACACTTTAACTCCTGATTCTGGATTCATCTCACAACCATTCAAATTATTGGACCTACTATGAGCTGATTCTACTTCAAGCTCCACATGTTTACTCGAAACCCTATACTGATTCAACCATTTTTCATACTTCCTTGTAACTGACTATCAAAACAAACTCGTTAAAAGTAACATCTCTACTAATGAGAAAACCTGGACACTTTGGAGAGGTACACCATAACCTATATCCCTTTACTCCAATAGCATATCCTAGAAATATGAACCTTTTTACCCTCGGCTCAAGCTTACCATCTCTCACATGAGCATACGCAGGACAACCGAACACCCTCAAATATTCGAAGTCAGTCGACGATCCTAACCAAATCTCAAAAGGAGTTTTACAATCAATAGCCATTAATGGAGACCGATTCACCAAGTAACATGCTGTATTGATAGCTTCAGCCCAAAAATCTTTTCCCACACCGGAATTTGAGATCATACTTTATGCATTGTTAGAAAGCGTTATGTTCATTCTTTATGCGACCTCATTTTGTTGTGGTGTTCTAGAACACGTGCGAGGGAACACTATTCCCTCAGCTTCACAGAACTCGTTAAACTCACGACTGTAATATTCTGACCATTATTTGTCCTAAGACGTTTGATTGTTCTTCTTGTTTGCTTCTCAATCATCACCTTTCAATTGACAAAGGTTGAATATACCTCATCTTTTGTTTTTAGAAAGTAAACTCACACCACCATTGAATAATCATCAATCAAACTCATGTAGTATATGGCTCCGCTCTTTGATGGGATTCTGTTTGGACCCCAAAGATCTGAGTGAATGTAGTCCACTATCCCTTTAGTCTTTATTACAGCCGATTTGTTGAATTTGACTCTAGATTGCTTACCAAATACACAGTGCTCACAAAATCCCAATGATTTTACTCTATACCCTTTCAAAAAATCTTTATTCCCAAAATAGCTAATCATCTGTCACTCATGTGACCAAGACGCCAATACCAGAACTGATTGTGATCCTGCCTACTTTGGCTATTACTTTATGATGATGCTACTGCAGCATCGTCCATAACAACAAGCCCCTGGAGAATGTAAAGACCCTTTTGCAAGTTGTCTTTCACGCACACCATTGAGGCTTTTGTCACTTTGATTACATCGTCTTCTGCATGATACTTGTAACCCCGAGAGTATAGTGTCCAAAGACAAATTAGGTTTCTCTTTAACCCAGAAACATGCCAGCACGTCAAGATTCTAACAACCTCATCAAACATTCTGATTCTGACGTTACCGATACCACCAACAGTCAACGAATGATTTTTCTCTAAATAGATTGTTCACTGTATTGGCTTGTAAGTATCAAACCACTGCTTGAACTGACATATGTGATATGTAGCGCCAGTATCGAGTACCCAAGAGCCCACAGTCTGAACTCACATATAATACATCTCACATACCACTGTTTTCACTATCGTCGGAATCGTCCACACCTTCAACAATGTTTGCTTTATTTTTCTTTTGATTTCCCTTCTTACCATTTAGTTTTAGACAATATCTTCTATAATGACCCGCTCACCATATTTGATAATAGTTTGAGTTTTTTACCTTTGATTTCGACCTTCAGTTCTTCCTTCTTAAAGAACTCGATTTGCTTCTAGATCTTCCTCTAGTCATATGACCTTCCCCTTCAGCCTAATTTTCTGTTTGTAACTGTCTCAACTCCTTTGATTTCAATGCCCCTTTGACATTTTCTAGCGGATAACTTATCATTACCATACATTATGGTATCTACTAAGACTTCATAGGGAGCTGGTAACGATCTCAATACAAACAAAGCTTGACCTTCATCCTCAATGTTGATATCTATGTTCTCCAAGTCCATTATAGTTGATTTAAATTATCTAAGTGATTAGTTATGTACATACCTTCTTTCAATCTGAAATCGTACAAGCGTTTATTCAAGTATACTCGATTTACTACCGATTTCTCAGGTAAAGATCTTCTAGCTTGTTTAATGCGCAGAAAGCAATCATCTCACCACTAATCTCGTGAAGAACATTGTCTTTGACACTTAATAAAATCCAGCACAAATCCCTTTCTTGAAGATCTTGCTTCTCCTCTTGTTTCATCTCTTCTGGTAACTTATTCTCCACAACCCTTGCAAACTAATGAATATTTGACTTTAGTCTTCTATAATGCAAACTTGGATCCCCCATTAATTTTTTCAATCATGTATTTTGTTGTTGTAGACGCCATTGTGAAGAAATTATTCGACTCATTCACAATAGTACTTTTGGATTTGTTTTCAAAATACGGTTCAAAAGATACGAAATTTTTAAAGTTTTAACTCATAAACAAATACACATGTTTGATATCTTTGTATAGGATAGTGTTTCTGATAGAAAATATATCCTAAATAACCAAGACTAACTTGTGTTTTTTGCATAATAACTCATAATTAAATTACTAGTTGAGTTTTAAATAGTATCTAGCCTTTTTTATAAACAAGCATATCACCAACCAATAATTATATTATTTGATCATGGATATTAAATTTTTATCATATTACACTATAATATATATATATATATATATTAAATATTTTACTTGGTTATTCACAATTACTTTTATTAATATTTGGCTTCAAAATTATATTCAATTGGTGAAATCCATAAACAAATTTTATCTTACGCAATTATTAAAAAGGATGTTACCTAAAAATATAACCGACTGATAAATTTTTAATTGATATTTAAGTTGTCGACAAAAAAACAAATGGATATATATAAAATAAAAGTTCAATCACCCAACAATGTACAGTTCAAAATTCAATTGCATATAATATAAAAAAAAATTATACTATATTTTCTATTAATTATATCATTTCGTTTTCCATCAGAATAATTCTTCAAAAACTTCTTCTCTTTTTACCTTTTTTGTAATTTAAAGTTTTTTAAATTTATATCTTTTAAACTCTAATTCATGATAACTTTGACTATTTGAATTTTTACGCACATAATTAGATCTATAAATAATATTTTATGATTTAAATAATATTTTATGTTTTTTATTCGTGTTTCGTGATTTACCGTTCATGTTTTAATACCATTTATTTCGTGATATGTGTTTAGTTACATGCGATTCGCGTTGTAGTAAATGTTTTATCTTTATATTCTGATTCTGGGTTTTTGGATTCGGTATTCTAGATTTTGCTATGATTTAGCATACCTTGTATGTTTCTTTTTAATACATTTGTTTCGCAATCCATGATTTCATGAATTACGAATCACAAATTAAGGATTATGAATCAAACACTTAAAACTTTTCTCGTTCTTGAATCATTTTTTCACAATTCATGATTTCATGAATTACGAATCACAAATTAAGGATTATGAATCATACTTAACACTTAGTACTTTTCTAGTTCATGAATCGTGTTTACCCTTAATCATGATTCGTGCTTTAACTAAAGTTCGGTTCGCGATCCGTTATATAAAACTGCTATGTGTTTTGCGTTTTTACAACTATTTTTCATCATTTTTATGACTTTTAAATCCCTCGTCATCCAATAAACATAAAATTAAATAATATGTAACTAAAATATACCATTTTAGATTCATGCTTTAATCTAAAAAAACGCATTTCATCGCTATCTTTATCATTGAAGACGGAAGATCTAATTCAATTCCAAATAAATTCTAACAACCTACGATAGAAGTAAATAATAGTTGATTACCAAATCTATTTTGAAATATAATCAAAATTGCAACAACCTCATCAACAATAAAATTTGAACTTAAATCATATTTAAACCATTAAAAACTAAGAGAAATAATTTTAAAAAAAATTTTGATATATTTTTAAAATATGGTTGGTTCCTAAAAATAATAAATCGTTATAAAATTTAAAATTATACCTAAATAAATTATGATGTGGATGACTAAATCTTACTTATTATTCGAAAGAAAATTTCACATTTGATGTTTAATTTTTCTTAAAGAATTTAACCCTTTTTTAAAAACAAATGTATATTTATCCATAATCTTAAGGTTCTTATGTTACGAATAAAAAATGCTTTAATAAAAATTAACGAAGAAATTAATAATCTAATGTATAAAATATCTAACACTGATAATGAAAAATGTAAAGTAGTAAAATTTCTATAAAAAAAATATCATTTCACTTAAATAATTACATATTATTTTTATTCAACTTAATTTTTAATATATTCGCCTGACTATCATCTTGATAATAAAGTTAATAATCAAAATTAAAGTTTCAGCTCTGAACTTGGGTTATGATATTTGCAAGATACTCTATATATATTAAGGTTCATACAATCGATCATTACATCTGCATTTCCATAAAATGTGATAATAAACATCATCTTGGCCATCATAGCTAGAAAATGATCCAAAACCAGGTCTGTCAGTGTTAATCACTACTTGAGTAGCCAAACATGGTTTACAGTTCAAGCACTTGTTCACACATCTAGGTGGCTTTGATCCCATAACGTTTCCATAGCCTGCACACCAAAAAGATTGACAAGTTACGAAACAACAGAAGGGTTTTAGAGTTTTTTTTTTTCCCATTTGTTATGATAATGGAAGTGAAAACAGAAGATCTTACGGGATGCGGAGATACTAGAGAAAAAGTGACACTTACTTGATTCGTGATGGAGAAAGACGAGTGAAATTATGAGAGACAGGGTGACTGCATTTTTGAGCATGTTTTCTCACTATATGACCCAGCAGCTATCATTGTGGTATATATATGTACTATAATAAATTCGAGTTACGATAATGCAAGAAAAGGTTTTGCTAGTTGAATAAGAGACACTCTCATATAGTGGTTTTGGGAAATTGGTGAATGGACTGAAGTGAAGTGAGTATTGGAGGATCTACCGGTCTAAGGGCTCTACTCCCACCATCTTATTCTTGTCCAAGAAAGAGGAGACAGCATGTTTATTAGACTTTTTCAAATAAGTCTCCTTAATTATTCTAGTCAATAATATTAGATGAACTCTAATCCTTCTTTTTTCAGCAATAATTTACGTGTTTTTTACTGAATTTATAACAGTTAAATGAATAATAAGTTATAATTTTGTTAGTGCCTATATTCAAATTTTAGTATATTTTTATTGAGGGTTGTTTTAATTGCTGGTATATCGTCATCAAGTGTAAATGAGTTGGTCCGTGGTTATAATCGGACACGAAGTTTCTATATTATAATAAAGATCTTCGAAGTATTTGATCTAAGTAACTCAAGTTGTTTCATCTAAAAAATCAGTCTAAACAAAAAAAATGTCATTAAACAAATAAACGGCACAACCACGTCATTTTTGTTTAGCTCTCTTATCCAAACAATAGGTACAAGCATGGTGAGAATATTAATTAGTTAATCAAACCAATATAATGAATTCGTTTATATATACCCAAAAATATACCAACACCAAAAACTAACAAATAATTTTACTTGATTTAAAAAAAAAGAGTTCTTCTACTGTGATTGTCTTCTTTATATCTGTATTTATATATTTTTAAGGTAATTGATGTATGGACAATGGTTATTGTGGTTTTAGGTTTGTAGCTCACTCTTACTTCAGATGTCAAGATTATTAACTGTGCGGTAATAACTAATGAAGAAAATTCGGTCATACTTACCTTTGTATGACCAAGTTTACGGTATATACGAAACGGTAGATGCTGAATTATTTAACTTTGATTTCTTCTCTCTACTTATCGATAGAAATAAATGTATGACTACGCATGATATTTTTGTTTCTATTGTTTCCTTGTTTAAATGTATGTGTATAACTTATTTACCTTTCAAAAAATTTATGCTCTCTCTCAATTAAAGGAAATATATTTGCATTGACATGTGAATGAGAATCATTTCGTTAATGTAAGTCAAAATTTGGTTTTAATTTTTTATTATATTAATAATAAAACTTTTTTTATATAATCATATCTTATTTGTTTTGAAAGGTTATCAACCTTCCAAGCAGACACTACCAATCATTCATCATATGTGTCCAAATTGGTTTCATTAGAGATTCAAGGTTCGATTACTCCATTATTCAACTGTATTGAAAAATACACTCAACTTTAGCCTCCTAAGCAACGTCAGTGTGGGTGATAGAATTATTGAATATTGGTGATTTTTTATAGTTATGTTTGTAACCTAAATATTTGTAATTTAATTGTGTTATGATTCAAATTTTCTTTCGAAATTAATTTTATTAATGACATTTTTTAATTCCAAAATATTTAACTTTTAAAAAAAATTAACAATGAATTAAAACAGTAATTAAATGTATAAAACGATAATAAGATAATATACAAGATATAATAATAAAGATATAATGAAAGATAGATTAACTTCATACAAAGTCAATTCTAAAGGTGTATCGGGTGAGAGATACTTCCATTCACACTCATTTTGTTTCAGATGATACTTAGATTCATTAACAGCTTCAAGTTTCTCTCCAAGGTCGCAATTAATATTCTCCAACTAATCATCTGTAATATTTTCATTTATACACATCACTCATTTCTTTTATATCATTTAATGCTCTTCATGTGCAACGTCGAACATCCAATAAATGTGAATCATTTTAAGATAATCTCATGATATGAAATCACTAACAATAAGGCGGTGCCAAACAGAGGGACTTCTTCATTATTTTCGTAAATTAAGTACATTCTACATATTATGATATTAAGAGAAAATTACCAAAGTCATTCCACGTTGTCGACACTTCTTTGACGACATGTGTCGGGCACGTATCTTGGTACCAAAATATATTGTAGATCTAAGGTTTAATATCAACAATGTTACTTCTAGTATATAAATAGCAGTAGTATATGGATAAGAAAATCTAGGCTAAGAATTAGTTTCTGACACGTGTTGGATAACGTAATCTTTATAAGTTATATCTTGATACGTGTGAGATTAAGATACATAGCATAATTTATGTTTGTAACGTAAATGTTTTTTTGTTAAAACAATCCAATTTTATGTTAGAACTTTCACATATTTAGATTCCAATCCGATTCCAACATTTAAATGTTCTTGGTAGGTTCCAAGAATTCTCATGGCGACTAAAGTAGTAGGGAGATTTTTTATGAATTTGGATTAAAAAAGAGTAATGGGTGGTTTGTTATGTGTCTTATTTAGTACGTGCCATGTCCCATATTTCTAGGACTAATTGTGTTATAAATAAGTCACACGTTATCCATACTAAGGGTGATAAAAATACGTAACACAAGAAAAATTATGTCAGTATATCATATCTTCATTTGTACCTAATTTGTAGTTATCTCATCATTGGTATTAAACACTAAAGAGAAATTCACTCATTATTATGAAGAAGATAGACCACGGATTTAGCTATATCTTCTTATAGTGATATATGTAAATCAAATGAGTACTCATACTTTTCACTATATCCATTATCCTTTGGCATACGATTTTATATCTCAAATACCTATTACATGCTACACAAATACCATCGTGTACAAAGAAACTATTATGCACTAGTTCGTGGTATTATTCACCTGAACCATTATATTTCTCGTAATATTGATCATCGCGATCAGATTTGACATATTTCATTATTTCACCAATCTACTTTTCAAAATTGGTCTTGAAATATCTGAACTTGTCAATAATTTTTATTTATCATGAATTAGATATAAATACATGTAATGTGAAACTTGCCTTTGATTATTATCAAATACAAATTATCATTACATAATATTGTACGAAATGATTAGTAAGTATACATGTGCATCATTTTAAGACATTTTCCTTATAAACACATAATTTTCTCGCTTATTATTCCTTGATAAATTTTATGCAACATTAAAATGTGAATAACTGAAAGACCTTAATAAGCCCTTAATAATAACTTTTTCAATTATATTTTTTGACATGTGACGTAATCGTTTGTGTCAACTTTTTGTCAAAATGTATGGGTTACAATTTTGTTTTTCAGTTAATTTTGAGAGTTTCATTGTAATATTTTTATATATATAAATCAATGTTTATTCCTTGTGGATGTAGAATTTCTTCATAATCGGAACCATGTTAAATCATGTTTTTATGTATGGATTTTAATTTTTTGTTAACTTTTTCATTTGAAAGCGAATAACGAAAGCTCCACTTCATTCATGCCACACTTGCATAAAGTTAATCGTCACTAGGTTAAATCTCATCGTACTATCGAAACTCGTACTAGCTTAACCTAAACTATTTTCCAACTTCTCGATGACTTAATATTATACTTTCCATTGAGCCTCGAGTTTTAAATATTCTTGGTTTCACCCCAGGCTCATTAAGAATATGTCTTTTACGTTGACAATTATTATAAGTCTCCATGGGCGAGAAATATAACATAAAAATCATAAAAACATTTGGAAAGTCAATTTTGAGTACTTTTAGCTTTGAATGAATGTTTGATATCTTTCGAATTCTTCTTTTATAGTTATTTTTAACACAATACTTAATAAAATACAACTTAATGATTAATAATTTAATATGTGCATTTTTGTTTTTGGTGAAGAATTTCTCAATTTTTTCAAAAAGCAAAATTATAATTGCAGTATTTTTCGTAACTACAACACAATTGTTTAAGGTAATTTGTTTCATGATTGTCATATTTAGTCGGTTCAAATTTTTTCACGCCCCAAAATAATTCTGTGGCTATGAATTTTTCTAATAAATCATATGTATATTACATTTAATGCTAAATAATAATTATGACATGTTAAAAATAATAGTTAGTTAGTTGGTCGTAATAGTGACAAAGAAAGTAGCCTGATGTGCTGGACACAAACAATAACTCACACTCAACCTTGCGATCTTTTTCATAACAAACATAGACCCACCACTACTATGTAATTATTATTTTCGTGGTGAAAAATATACTATAAAAAAAATTCCAATCTTTACTTATGCGAACTAAATTATTTCCCGACGTGATACTTAAACATAGTCGAACCAATATAGAATTTCTTTTATTTACTTATCTAATTTTGAAATTCAAACTATATTAAAAATAGCTTCATTTGGTCCATATAATTAAATATTTCAACTTTTCAAATTTAAAATTTGTTTTAATGAAAATGGTCTTGATACAATTTGAAATTAGAAATCATAAAAAAGTATTATTTGAAACACTAAAAAGTATATGTATATAGTGAGTCAAAATGTTATATACTCTCAAAATGTTTAAAAACACACATCTTATAGTTTTGCAACTGCTATAACATAATAAAATATTTCTTAACCTGTATTTTTTAAACTTTTTTTATGTAAAATATATATTTTACATTATAAATTTATATTTTTCCTTTTCGTTAATTAGACGTATAATATTTTACTTAAGATGAGTTATTGATAACCACCCAATTCAGTTTAGAGTTACTAAGAACCATCCAGGATATTAAATTGTAATAAAACATACATTCTTCCAACAATACCTTTGAAAACACAGTATACACGCGGCACAGCCTTCAATTAGAGACTAAAATTAATTTACTATTTGTTAATTTTAACCATCAAAATTTTATATCTTTCAAACTCTAACTTAAAAAAAATCCAAAAATACGTATATTTATATTTTTTTAAAGACGAACAAAATAAATTCTGACTCATATATTTGAAGATTTTTTTTAAATGTCAAATTCGCAACCAAATTGTTCTTAATTTCACCACTAAAGAAAAGTTTTTTTTTGTAACCAAATTAAAATTAATTTGGCATTGATTTTTCAAACTTATTTTGCAACCAAATTGTACGTAATTGTGCAACTCCTTTATAAAAAGTGTTGTTCACTACAAAATGCACATATTTTCACAACTACAAAAAAAATTAGTTGTTTCACACCCAAATTACACGTATTTTCACATCCAATTAACACGTATTTTGACATAGCAAGTTTGTATTTTGTTGTTTCACGCGATCAAACTTATTTAGCAACCGAATTCATATATCCGTAATTAGTTTCTTCTTATTTTCATAATCTGTTTGGATGTATTTTCATACCTCCAATATTTTTTTTCGCAAATCAATTTACATGTAACTTTGCAACTAAAAAAATCAAAAAATATATTTCATTGATCTAGTTTTGCTCATTTTATAAAACCATTGATATTTTTGAATATTTTTTTACAATTATGGTTTGAAAGATATGATATTTAAAATAATATAAAAAACTAGAGAAAAAATGGTTGGATGTATATTAATTTTAAAAAATCATATAATTATTTAAAATATCAATTTAATATTAGATGATGTTAGATAATTATTTATAGATTATTTAATCTATATTAAAACAAATAAAACTATAATTTTTTATTTAAAAATTTAAATTTAAAATAAGAACCATCTATTTATATCTTTTATATTTTATATTTTTTTATATTTGTATTGAAATATTCATGTAATAAAATATTATTTATTATGAACAAAAACACAAATTATTAAACCCGCGCCTTTTCTTAATTTTTTAACTCCAAACTTCTAAAAGTCTTAGAAATAAATAAATAAATACGACATTTTGATTATTTCAAATATCTTTTAATTATAAAATATAATATCTTGTTTTTCAATTGATTCGAATGTTATCCTCTTCAAACTTTTATATGAATTTATTTGTGGTAAGAATTAAGAATTTTTTTATATTCTTTTTAAAATTAGTTTAAATCTAATTTTGATTACAAGTAAAAATATGATATGGGTTATTCGATTTATGTTTGACTTTTTTAAGGTGTCCAATTTTATTAATTTTGAGATGGATATAAAATTGATGTTTATGATTTATTTTGTTAAAAGAATATTTTACTTTTTAGATAATTTTTTTATTTTGATTTGTAATATCAGAACTCTATTTTTAATAATTTTGTTAAAACATATTTTATTTTTTTAAATCTAACTTTTGATAAAACTATGACATTCACGCAAGATATGCCCATTATACGTGGTAAGATAGGACCAGAAGAGAAGAACCCTTCAGCTAAAAATAGAAGATTGTGTCAAGAAAACATTCCGGTCGGACTAAGAACCAAACATGTTGGTTGACTTATTATCCACGAGCTCGATAAAAAAAGACTCAGACCGAGCGAAATGAGTAGCAAAGGTTTACGCGCAGAGCAGGGCAAGAAATTATCGATGGGGCGAAATCCCTTTGTCGAGGGGAGTCGTAACCGTTGTTCCCTATATGCCCTATTTTGACCTTCATAAACGTCCATGTAGCTTAATGGACGTATTGGTTCATTATGGACTTCATTCCACTACTCCACGTTCAAATGGACGATTTAGTATTTATTAAGAGAGATAAAATTATTCTTGAAATGTATGAGCATAGAAATTGAATCTTTTCTTTCCCGATTAATAAATTTATCATTTCAGACCATCAAATTAGGGCAATGGCAACAGAGGATGATTGGAGGAAACAATATATGTCGTACTTAGGAGATGGCACCCTCTCGGGGGGTAAGGCAGATGCATGAGCGTTGCAATTGCGAGCTACCAAGTATACAATACTCTGCAACATCTTCTATCAAAAAATATCCACACGGCCTCTGTTGCGATATCTCAACCAGCATGAGGCCTTGATGTCCGGAGAGATTTGCATGCGGGGAAGGCCAGAGCCCACTGCGGACAATGCAGTTTCATTCGACATTTCCTGTTGATAGGCTACTACTGGCCTATATTGGCTGCCGATACCGAGAGGAACATACAAGAATGCCACCCCTGCCAACAATTTTCCAATACTTGCCGCCTACCGAGCAGATGAGCATCAACCCAGCCTCATGCCCCTTGACAAACGACGATCAATTTGGTAGGTCCATTGTTTATTGTTATGGGAAAACAAGAATATTTGATTGTAATAGTGGATTTTTTCACCCATTGGATAGAATCTAAAACCTTATAACGAACAGGCATTCAAGAAATATGTGACTATATGCACAACAGATTTTGTCCCGCTTTTGGATCCCGCGAATTCTTATGACCAACAATGACCATAGTTCCAAAATACTATTCTAAGTAACAACATTCCATCGGTGGTACGGGGTGGAGCAAAACATCTCCACACCATATCATACACATGTTAACGGTAAGGTCAATGTAACTAACAGGACCATCCTAAACGGTATAAAAAAGAAACAAGATGGACCAAAAGAAAGTGGCAAGATAAGTTAGCAAAATTCCTTTAGGCCTACTGTACGACCCCTTGATCGACAATAGGTGACACTCTCGTTTCCATGGTCGATGGGATAGAGGCAGTCGTCCCAACAGAGATCATCATACCCAGCCACTAGATAGCCCATTACTCCAAAATTTCAAACACATTTTAACGCACGGTGTGCGTAGATTTACTCGATGAGCGGCGCGACCAAGCCAGGGTAAGATTTGAGCATTACAAAATCCTGATGAGAAGTCGCTTCGGCTCCAAAATTAGACCGAAATCTCTGTAGGTGGGTAACTCGTTCATGATGAAATTATTTCATAGGGCATGAAACAAGAACGTCGGGATACTCAACCTAAACTAGGAGGGCCCTACAATGCTCAAACATCCTCATGATAATGTTCATGACCTGCTTCTCCCTATTGGACAGCATCCATTCAGTTTCTTCTGCCTTTTTTTACTTCATGGAGTTTTTTGTTTCGAAGGAAGGCTCACATTCTCCAATGTCAAAGACGTCACCCTGTCGGTCAGCTCCTCAATATTTTGTACATGAGCCATGTTTAGCGATAATAAACCAATACTCTAAGCCACCAACTTATTGTTATATTCCTTATGTTTAGTGATTTTTGAAATCAGAGATGTATTGCCACTAATGAGCTCTAAAAATTACTGACGCCAGACCATCCTCGTTGAGGCCACCACTTTCAATTCTTTTTCCAATTTTATATTTTCCTTGTCCGTCTCTCTCCCCGCATTCGCGCTGACCCGTAAGCATGTTTCAAAATACCC
The DNA here is from genome assembly GCA_036936605.1 of Limnanthes douglasii subsp. nivea. Taxonomy (NCBI): domain Eukaryota; kingdom Viridiplantae; phylum Streptophyta; class Magnoliopsida; order Brassicales; family Limnanthaceae; genus Limnanthes; species Limnanthes douglasii. Next base: position 182,639,476 of record JAUPFV010000003.1, read on the forward strand.
AAATTATAAGGGTTCAGGTTTCATTTTACCATTAATTGGGTATCAAGCGATTTTATATAACAATAAGCTGAAAAAATGGAATTATGGTGGCTCTACATAAACTAAAAACCCATGATTGTAAGATAAATACATATATGGTATCATAAACGTGTTATCTAAGAGCGGTACCGCACGTAGCTTTATCACCAACTCTAGTTTCCTCTGAAGAATTTCAACCATCGATATACTATCGTAAAATTTTAGCTCTGAACAGCTCTTTAGTTGATGAACATCATCGTCGATGGGGTTGGCATAAGGGTATCATTTGGAAAGTCCTCCATATTGGAAGACGAGGTATCCGAGGCGGCATATGAAGTTCCCCTATCCTTAACCCCTTTACACAGACCAGGCACGACCTCATTATGTTCACCAAAGACAACCCTGACCCTATTACGTTCACCATAGGATCTTTTTGGGGCACATCACCCGTTGGTTTCGGCCTCACCCTTGCGGTATCTCCTTGGAAGGCTCTCTCTGTGTCTCATTGGATTACCGGATCTTTTTAATTTTGACTTCTCTTGCCCTTACCAACATCTGTATCCAACATAATTTCTTTCTGAGGGGTAATCTCAGTGCTCTCACCAAAGAGCGTATTTGGGACCTCATGCACTTTATGGTTTTGAACAGTACATCGTCCCTCGACTATCGCGTTTGATGGCAGATAGTCCATTGACTTTCAAATGTCCGTTGACAGTCCCTGGACTATCGCGATTGGATAAAGTTAGTCCAAAATATCCTCTGAACCATGAGAGGCTTTCACCTGTCACCATAGTTCCCAGATTTTTGTATCACTACTAGTCCCTTGAGTTTAGGTCAAACCCAAATCGTATGAGAGATAAACTCAAGGGACTAATGGTGATACAAAAATCTGGAGACTATGGTGACAAGTGGCAACCTCTCATGGATCAAAAGATCTTCTGGACTAACTTTATCCAAACGCGATAGTCCAGGGACTGTCAACGGACATTTGAAAGTCAAGGGACTATCTGCCACCAAACGCGATAGTCGAGGGACGATGTACTATTCAAATCATGCACTTTATTCACCAAAGTCTTGTCCTCTTCATCCTCATCATCAATAGGTGTCAGTTTTCTTTCCATGATTGGCATTTCTTTTCAACACCTTTTTTTTATGTATCAGCTAATCCATCCCCTGCAATTATTTCTTTTCCAGTGGTGTAGGGTCGAGAACCTTAGCCAACTCGGTTCCCTCTCGGTAATGGCCACTGTGCTTGATTTTGGGATGTTGCCCTCAGACTGACGATTAGAGGCAGCCAGCCTAATGGCTCCCCTCACAGGCTGTCTTTGCCAAAAATATTTACCATAACCGCTTCCTCTTGTTGAGCCCGCTTATTTTTGTCGGGTGAGGCCGCCTCAATCTCTTTCCCTTTTCTCTTCTGGAAAACGTCTAGACCTACGTCAATATTATTCTTGTTTAAATATCTCTGATGTATCAATGAATGTAACCGCTTGGCATTACTCTCGTCCTCTGTCGCTTTCAATAAAAATTTGTCATCTTCAATCATCTTCAGTTCTAGAATGGGACATAAGTCAACTAATAGGAAATTCACCTGCGTGAATAAGCGACGTCTTCGAGCCTCCATGTAGAATACTCTACAGTTGATAGTATCTTCAAGGAGTCAATGGTGTCCTGCCCCCCAGGTCTCTTTACACCAATATTGGTGTTTACCGTCGTCTACACAAAACACAAATACGTTCTTATAAGCACACAATATGGTCAACCATCATTAACATAACAAGCATTAAAACCTCTATTTCTTACACGTTTCCATCCATATCCTCTCCAATAATAAGTTCTCCAGGGCACTCTTATTCTCATAGTTCCCAGAGACAAATATAAATGAGTGTTTCCACTTCTTATTAGAGGATGGCAGATCTACTAACTTCTTCACCCTGGTCAACTGGAGATATCATAAGGGTATCCCGACATTTTTAGACACATCTGTCGTGGTTAGAAGATCAACCAGACTCAGTGGAATTTATAATAGCCTAGAGCTCACTAAGATGCTCAATAGCATGCGCCAACTATTCACTGTGATTTACGTCAGACATATATCTATGTAGTTATAATAAATCTTGAAATAATGTGAGGAGCGGAAACTGGAGACCACAATCGAACAGGGTCGTATAAAGACATGTTTTGTTTACCAGGGCCATGTAGGGTTGCTCACCAAGAACAGGGTCGCGGGTTATAACTGTATCGGGGATACCTAATTGTTTCCTAAATTTCTGGTGGTCCTCCTCTGTTAGGTACCCATATTTGGGGGTTATTTGTTCAAAATATGGGTAAAAAAAACTACGTTTTCCACTTCATCTTTGAGAGGGCTACCGAGGGGTGAAGCATTCTTTGATTACTTCTTCCCTACCGTCTTAGGAGCCATATCAGAAGTACCAGACTGTAAGGCACCAACAGGGCTAATAAGTATGATAGAAATGGCTACACATAATATCGCCTTGAAAAGTTACCGGTGGGAAGGTTTTGGCGGTGGAAGGCCACTCATAAAAGACTCATGGACGCAATCTCTAAGGAGCACCAAAAATTGATCCCCTAACACTCTCCAAGGAAGACAAAAAAATAATAAATAAGACTATAAAAATCACAACATACTTGTTATGTGGTGGCTGGTGATCAGAGCACTAGTGATGCACGGTGATTCTCAGATGGATACATTCGTCATTCGCAATCCTTTCTTAACACTCTCAACAGCAAGCAACAACAATATATCTATACCACACAAAGTGGATAATTTGAGATGTCCCTTATAATTGTTTGAAACCACATATATGCATTGAGATCAAAAGCAAGAATTTTTTTATTCCAATTTAATCACCCAACGACACTTTAATATATTGGAAACAAAGCCTCATTTCTGCCTATCTATAAAAGAAGCCCTAATTATGTCAGAGATATGATGTGACGGTCGCCGCTTTCACAATATTTGTTGCACCTTCCCCGATATTCGCAGTCATATTAACCTAGCCAATAAAAATTGGCTAAACTTTAAACATTCACAGCGTCGGACTTACCTACCTACGCTTTATGTCACATATCTTGCCTCTTGAACTGTTATTCCTTTCATGAACCCCTTATATTGGGATGTGTTACTAAAAGGACCATGGGAGTCTTGATAAGGCCATAACTTTCAGGCAATATATATCCCTTATATATGGTAAGATATGAACAATAAGATAATAACCCTCTGTTAAAAGTATAAGCTTGAATCAAGGAAACATCCTGATCAGGGTAAGAACCAAACCCGCCAGTTGACTTATTATCCTCGAGATCGCTAAAGAAGACCCAGACCAAGCGAAATGAGTAGAGAAGGTTTACGCCATGGAGAGTAGACGTAGAAGTTACTGAGGGGGGATAATCCCTTTGTCAAGGCGAGTCATAACCGTCGTTCCGCACGTACCCTATTTTTACCACCATAAATGGGCATGTAGCTTAAGGAATGTATTCGTGCGTTATGAACTTCACTCCACTAATCCAGGTTCAACTATATTAGTCCACATTCAAATGGACAGTTAAATATTTACTAATAGAGAGAAAAAATCATCTTAAAGTGTATAAATAAGGTTACAAATATAGAAACCGAATCTTTTATTTCCCGATTAATAAAGCTATTATTTTGGAATTCATTTGTGAGCATTTTTCCTTAAAAATTTTAAAAGTGGAATTATTACTTTTATTTTAAACGAATTTCATCCAAATAGATGAGAAATAGATGTAAAAACAATTATTAAGATAATAACTAAAATATTAAAAAAAAAACTCTCATATAAGTCCCAATATTAGTTCAGCTTCATCATTTGATACCAAATCAAATGATTATCCAAATTTGGTACCAAGTATCTAACAAAATACTATAATACCCTTAACTTCTAATTTTCCTTTTTTTTTAAAGTTCGTATCTTTTTTATTTATAATTTCAAAAATGAAAACGAAACCACCGTTGTGTTTATATTTATGAGATAAATCAAAACTTAAAACGGAAAAAAATTAAAACTGCTAAAAAAATTAGGTTAATACTATTAAAAACTTAAAACTTCTAATTAGCAGTTTTAATTCTTTTAATACTGCTAATTAACAGTTTTAGTTCTTTAATATTTTAATCACCCGTACTAAAAAAATTGATCTGATTAAATATTATTAAAAATATTATTAATTTCTAAATCCATAAAAAATCGGAAAAGATATTAAAAAGATAATAAATAAGTAAGTCATGAAATTGGTTTTCACCAAACACATAAGGTATAAATTTTATTACATCGTGCGCATATATATATATATATACCTTTGTATATACAAAAATTGTGTTTATATTTAGAGCCCAACTATTTCTTTTAATTGTTGTAGGATCATCACTGTTGCGGCCTCATCCCTAAAACCAACTATAGTCGCATGCAATAAAAGGTCCACAATAAACCCTAGCCCGTGTTTGGTCGGAAATTAAAAGGTTAGTTAAATAAGTAATGAAGGGTAAAGTAGGTATTTTTAAAATATTTGGTATTAAAATGACTTAAAAAGGTTTTATTAGGTTATAAAAGGAAATAAGCATATAAGGGTGCACTAAAGATGGATTATGAACTTATTTTGGTATTGAAATGGAAATAACCTTAAAAACATTATAATTAATTTTATCTTTTTAAATTGGAATGTATTTAGATTTTTGCGATAACTTAAAAAATATATCATGCTTGAATCTAAGGCGGTGGAGGATTTAGATCTGAAAATATAAAATATTTATTTATAATAATTGGAAAACAAATTAGATTCCAAGCTCGAAAATTTAAGAATATTTTTTGCATTTTTTCTTTCCGGTTCATTTTGATCAAAATAGTTTTTTAAACATGAAAAATTAATTTTATATGTCCTAACTATAATGTGTGAAATTCATATAATACTCACATCAATAACCTGATGTACGAAGCAAAATAAAAAAAAAAGTCAACCAAGAACTATAGTGTAATAGGATACGGCAATACTAATCAAGAACAAAATAAATCTGCGAAATGAGAATGAAAGATTACTTGTGTATCAAATTCAGTCAAATCGACATACATCTAGCGGAGAGAGTAGCTCTCTAATTTTATCTTAATAAATTGTTTTACAAGATATTATCTCAAATGAGTTATAAGAATAAGCATTTCTTCTTACTTTACCCATTTCCCAAAGTTTTTTCCAAACTATGTTCAAGACTATATGTTATTAAATTACTATGCAATTATCAAAATGGCTCAAGCAGAGAACATATACGAAGGAAAGATTTAAATGAAACACAATATTTAACGTGGTTCGACAATTGTCTACGTCCACGGGCGCCGCCAGAGAAAAGAGTTTAACTATGATAGAAAAGGTTACAGATTTCAGATTGTGTTTTGTGTCGCCCAAGTAATCTATTTATAGGGAATTAATAGACTTACTAGACTATGGGCCTAATGGGCTCATACCACAAGACTAACTCAAGTGATTGCACAATATCACTATCACAGACACAAAACTGTACAGCTGGACACAGTATAATTTCAAAGCACTATTCGACTCATTCACAACAAATCTTCCTCTTGAGGTGAATATCCTTTCTTCACTATCAACAAAGAAACTTCTCTTCTTCTGACTCACCAAATGCCCTTAAGGCATTCACTATATACTGCGAACACCGATCCAGTTTAGACACTCGATAAACTTTCGAACTGATACTGCATTGGTCATTATATCTACTGGATTATCGTGTGTAGACACTTTCTTCACATCAACAATTCCCTTTGATATTATATCACGAATAAAACAATACCTGACATCTATGTGCTTTGTACGCTCATGGTACATCTGGTTCCCTGTAAGGTGTATGGCGCTTTGACTGTCACAAAACACTTTTGTAGTAGTCCTATCCAAGCCCAAATCTACCACCAAATCTTGCAACCATATTTCCTCTTTAACTGCTTTTGTTACCGCCATGTACTCTGCCTCTCTTGTAGACAAGCTACAGTAGCTTGCAACTGTGCTTTCCAACTGATCGCACTCCCAGCTAGAGTAAATACATATCTTATCAGAGATCTTCTTTTATCCATATCACCTGCAAAATCAGAATCAACTAAACCAACCAATGATCCTGCAACATCATTCAACGATTCACCAATATCGCTCTTGTTAAAAGTTAAGCCAACGTTCACAGTATTCTTTTGAAGAGATTCAATCTCTTCCCATATAGCATCAATCCATCGATCTGCCTCTGAACTCGCTATAGCTTCTCTGTAGCTACTAGGTTCCTGCATCTCAACTTCTTCTGCAACTGACAGAGCATATGCAACTAGATTCGCATACCTTTTTGGAAGTCTAATATCTCTTCTTTCTCTGCCCAATATTATGCTATAAGGTTGTTGCTCTGGTTCAGGCGCATCATCTTCACTATCATCCGATGCTGACGCTTCACCTCCTGATTCTGGATCCACCTCAGAACCACTTGAATTATTGCACCTGCTAGGAATTGATTCTACTTCAAGCTCCACCTGTTTACTCACAACCGATCCTGATTCAACCATTTCTCCTACTTCCTTCTGACTGTCAATCGAAGTAAACTCATTAAAAGTAACGTCCCTACTGATGAGAAAACCTGGAGACTTTGGAGAGGTATACGATAACCTATATCCCTTCACTCCAGTAGCATATCCTAGAAATATGCATCTCTTTTCCCTCGGCTCAAGCTTATAATCTCTCACATGAGCATACGCATGACAACCAAACACCCTCAAATGTTCATAATCAGCCGACGATCCAGACCAAATCTCAAAAGGATTTTTACAATCAATAGCCGTTGATGGAGACCGAGTCACCAAGTAACACGCTGTTTTGATAGCTTCAGCCCAAAAATCCTTTCTCACACCGGAATGCGAGAGCATACTTTGTGCCGTGTCACAAAGCGTTCTGTTCATTCTTTCTGCGACTCCATTTTGTTGTGGTGTTCTAGAACAAGTGCGATGGCGCACTATTCCTTCAGCTTCGCAGAACTCGTTGAACTCGCGACTGCAATATTCTAACCCATTATTTGTCCTAAGACGTTTGATTTTTCTTCCTGTTTGCTTCTCAATCATCGTCTTCCATTTGACAAAGGTTGAATATGCCTCATCTTTTGTTTTCAGAAAGTAAACCCACACCATCCTTGAATAATCATCGATCAAACTCATGTAGTATCTGGCTTCACTCTTGGATGGAATTTTGTTTGGACCCCAAATATCTGAGTGAATGTAGTCCACTGTGCCTTTAGTCTTTCTTACAGCCGATTTTTTGAATTTGACTCTAGTTTGTTTACCAAACATACAGTGCTCACAAATTCCCAATGATTCTGCTTTATACCCTTTCAACATATCTCTATTTCCCAAAACAGCTAATCCTCTGTCACTCATGTGACCAAGACGCCAATGCCACAACTTATTTTGATCCTGCCTACTTTTCCTATTACTCCCTGATGATGCTAATGCAGTATCGCCCATAACAACACTCCCTTGGAGAATGTAAAGACCCTTCTGCAAACTTCCTTTCATGCATACCATTGAGCCTTTTGTCACTTTGATTACACCATCTTATGCACAATAATTATAACCCCGAGAGTCTAGAGTTCCAAGAGAAATCAGGTTTCTCTTTAACCCAGGAACATGCCAGCACGTCAAGATTCTAACAACCCCGTCAAACATTCTTATTCTAACGTTACCAATACCACCAACAGTTAACGAATGATTTTTCCCTAAATAGACAGTTCCCTGCATTGGCTTGTAGGTATCAAACCACTGCTTGAACTGACACATGTGATATGTATCGTCAGTATCCAGTACCCAAGCGGTTTTCCCAAAGTCTGAACTCGCGGACAATACATCTCCTCTACCATTTTTTTCACTATCGTCGGAATCGTTCACACATTCAACAATGTTTGCTGCATTTTCCTTTTGATTTCCCTTCTTACCATTCAGTTTCAGACAATCTCTCCTATAATGACCCTGCTCACCGCATTCATAACAGTTTGAGTGCTTTACCCTTGACTTGGACCTCCAGTTCTTCCTTCTTAAAGAAATCGCTTTGCTTTTAGATCTTCCCCTAGTCATAAGACCTTCCCCTTTAGCTTGATTGTCTGGCTGCAACTGTCTCATCTCTTTTGATTTTAGTGCCCCTTGGACATCCGCTAGCGATAACTTATCCTCCATAATGGTATCTACGAAGTTTTCATAAGGAGTTGGTAACGATCTCAATCCAAACAAAGCTTGATCCTCATCCTCAATATTGATATCTATGTTCTCCAAGTCTATTATAATTGATTTAAAATTATCTAGGTGCTCTGTTATGGACATACCTTCTTTCAATCTGAAATTATACAAACGCTTCTTCAAGTATAATCGGTTTACTACTGATTTCTCTGAGTAAAGATCTCCTAGCTTTTTCCATGCGCAGGCAGCAGTCTTCTTACCACTAATCTCGAGAAGCACATTGTCTTTCACACTCATTAAATTCCAGCACGAAGCCCTTTCTTGAAGATCGTGGTTCTCCTCTTCTTTCATCTGTTCTGGTAACTTATTCTCCACAACCTTCCACAGCCCTTGCAGTACCAATGAAGATTTCAGTTTAATCATCCACAATGCAAAGTTGGATCTCCCATCAAAATTTTCAATCATGTATTTTGTTGCTGTAGACGCCATTGTGAAACCCTAACTGCAAAAGCCCTAATTTCACCACGTGGCTCTGATACCAATTTTGTTATTAAATTACTATGCAATTATCAAAATGGCTCAAGCACTGAACATATACGAAGGAAATATTTAAATGAAACACAGGATTTAACGTGGTTCGACAATTGTCTACGCCCACGGGCGCCGCCAGAGAAAAAAGTTTCACTATGGTAGAAAAGGTTACAGATTTCAGATTGTGTTTTGTGTCGCCCTAGTAATCTATTTATAGGGAATTAATAGACTTACTAGACTATGGGCCTAATGGGCTCATACCACAAGACTAACTCGAGTGATTGCACAATATCACTATCACAGACACAAAACTGTACTACCGGACATAGTATAATTTCAAAGCACTATTCGACTCATTCACAACACTATGACGACTCAGTTTTTGAACCGTTCTTTACTTGAAGGCATATGAGAGTATTTCTAGTGCTATATTTCTTGATCAAATAGCAGAATTAGTTACTTCTCAACATAATTGGTTAATTTTATTGAAGTAACTAATGCTTTCACAACTGATCAGGTATATCGTCTTAGGATCCTTGTCTTCGAAATCCTCGTCTTTGGAACCCTCGTTTTTTGAATCTTCTCTAACCTCCGTCTAATCTTCAACAGAGTTAATCAAGTCCAAGAAAGGCTTGAACTTTTTTCTAGGTAACGGTTTGGTGAACACATCTGCTGGATTTTCTTTTAATATTATTTTATCTGCCGTGATTTCTTTTGTCTCAATCATTCCCTGAATAAAATATTATCGGTTATCAATGTGCTTTGTCCTTTCATGATAAGCATGATGATTCACCAAATGAATTGCACTTTAGCTGTCACAGTGTATCTTCACACATCCTTGACTAATTTTCATTTCTCTAATTATACCCTTCATCCATATGACTTTATTGACCCCTTCAACATGGGTTATGTATTCTGCTTGATTTATTGACAAGGCTACAACTGATTGCTTATTGGCTTTCCAAGTAAATGATGTTCCGAATAATGTAAACATAAAACCCGATAAGGATTTTTTAGTGTCTATATTACTTGTGTAGTCTGCATCCACATAACTCTCCAAAGAATTCCTACCTTGATATATTCTAGTGTACTTCAAACCACCTTTTAATGACCCATTCATATATCTCAACACTTATTTCGAATCTTGTAAGTGAACTTTGATCGGGTGTTCTATAAACTAACTTACCACATTAATTGGATAGGATAAATCTGGTTTGATACAAACCATACCATACATGATCATTCAAACTCACTTCCATAGAGAGTGATCATTATATTCTTGTTCTAATCTATGAATTAAGGACACTGTTTAACTAATAACTTTGAATGATGGCCTAATGAAGTGTTTACTACCTTATGATCTATCATTCTAAACCGCTCTATCATTTTATTCAAGTAATTCCGCTTCTCAGAACTTGTTATAAGGATGTCATCTACATAAAAGATGAGATATAGAATGGCTTTCACATCCCTCTTATCATATACAAACAGTTGTCATAGTTGTTTCTTACAAAACTAGTATTAATAAGAAATCATCATATTTATGATACCATTATCTTGGACTCTGCTCCAATCCATACAAATATTTCTTTCACAAACATGCTTTTGAGTTTTCTTCCACAAGACCTTCAGGTTGTTGCATGTAAATTATTTTTTCTAACTTTCCATGTAAGAATGCGGTCTTCACATCCATATGTTCCAACTCAAGATCATACATATTTACAATTTTCATAAGAATTCTTATATAACAATGTTTCACTACTGGTTAGAATATATTATTGTAATCAATCCTTTCCACCGGATTAAAACCTTTACTGCAAGTATCACTTTAAACCTTGGTGTTTCGACCCATTATATACCTTATTTTATTTTAAACACCCATTTTTTTACCAATTATCCTTTTATTTTTAGGTAATGGCAGAAGCTTCAAGCCTAGTTCTTCTTCAATGAAAGTATTTTTCTCTTTTATTTCATTCAGCCAACTTTTTTATCATTGCTTTCGAATTCTCTCTACAGTTCTTTGGTTCTGAGTCTTGCACCTTTTCAGCCACATTCTATGCATACCAAATAAGGTCAGCATAACCATATATCTTAGGCAGAGTAATAACTCTCCTCTCTGTATCTTGTAATGGCTGATAGCCAGAGCAGTTATTGTTTGGCTTTCACTTTTTTTAGGTTCTGGAGTTTAATCCTCTTATTCCCTCTCATCAGTGGAAGGTTCCACCTTAAACTAAATTTTCTTTACCCTTATTTTTTATCTTAAATCGATATCATTACACTTCATTCTCATATGGGTCTAATCAAAAGTAACATCTTTGCTTATTATAAATTTTTATATTCTAGGTTCCATCTTCCACACCTTGTAAGTAGTCACACCTTCAGGATAACCAATAAAAACAGACTTCACAGCTCTAGCATCAAGCTTCTCCTTCTTTACATGGGCAAACGCCCAAACTCGAAAGACTTTTAAATTGGAGTAGTCTGTCGGCTGGCCACTCTGAACTTTCATAGTTGTCTTTAGATTTATTCATGTTGATATCCATTTATATAATTAAGCATGATGTATTACTAACAGCTTATCCCCAAAAAAAATTGGGTATTCCAGCTCCCAACAACATACACCTCACATGTTCTAATAAGGTTATGTATTACTAGTCTTTGTGGTGTGTATGCAATGTTTTTATACCTCTTTATACTTTTTTCCTACAAAACTCATTAAACTGATCTGAAAACAAATTCAGGTTATTGTCATTTTTCAAAACTCTCAGTTTAGTTCATGTTTGATTTTCTACAAGAGTATGCTGTTCTTTAAATTTTTCAAAAATGTAACTTTTATTCTTAATGACATGCACTCATACCCTTCTCGAATAATAATATATTATGCTAAGAATATATGAATTCTCTGAGTGGAAACAAACGTTTAACCCCGAAGTTCAAAGTGAATGTTCTCAAATGGCCTACTAGATTTGTGCACTCCCACCCCAAACTTTACCTTGTGTTGTTTGCCTAGAGTTATCAAAAAACTATAGTTTGTTTACATTTCCTTTTCATAGAAAACCATGTTTAACTAATTCAATTAAACCTCTTTGACTAACATGACCCAACCTCAAATACTATAATTTAGTTATGTCTGCAGTTTCTACACTAGTTATTAATGTATTGGAAATAAGAATGGAACATTTTAAAATATATAAAGTATTTATTTTAGATCAATTGGCTACTACTAATACACGATGAGAAATTTTCATTACTCCACATTCAAATCTAGTGAAATATCCTAGATCATCAAACATGGAAATTAAATTTATGTTAAGTTAGAGATATACCTTATATCCTTCAAAAGATATCACGATCACCAAACATTTTGAGTTTGATAGAACTCATACTTCGAAATTTTCACACCTTATTGTTACCGAGTCATACAACTCACTTTCTTTTAATTTCAAGGTCTTAAAGTATTCATTCATTGGACATATGTCATATGAGCATCTTCAGTCCATGACCTAACTTTTATTAGGTTCCCAACTTGTGATTGTTAGTGCTTTTGCACTCTCATAACCTTCATCTTCATTTATAACAATCTGAGCAGACGAACTACCATTTTCTTCTCTCTGAGGAAAGTCTTTCTTGAAATGATCGGGAATGTGACAATGATAATATTTCAACTTTGAGATGTCACCATTACCCTTCGAATTAGACTTAGACCAATGTCTTTTCTCGTTTCCTCTTTATTTTTCTTGCTCCTTACCTTTGAGACAGTAAGACTTTCTCCACTATCATTCTCAAACTTTAAATTTTTTAAAACAAATTTCTCTTCCTTGATTCTTAGAGCTGATTGGACTTCAACCAATGTGATGGTTCCTATTATTTTTAAAATTCTCATATGATCGAGATAAAGCATACAACGGGTGTACGACTTTATCCTCGTGTTTCAAGTTCATGTCAATGTTCGCCAAATCGTCGATAATCTTGTTAAACTCTGTTAACGGCTCCATTATCAACTTGGCCTCCACCATACGGTAGAAATATAGTTGTTGTTTCAGATACTGCTTATGTTCCATTGAGTTGGTCATATACAATGAGCCACGTTCAGACCAAATAGACAACAGACGCTTCTCTTAGTACTTTGTCTTTGAAGCACTGATTATCTTATCATTCACCTCGGGTTTTTCTACGGATGAATGATGTGTTGGCATATGTGTTATTCCCTTTTAACACCTCAACACATATATATTGGATTATAGTTATCCTCATCGTGACCTTATATATCCCAAAGTCGTTACTCTTGGTGATTATCTCATTTTGAACACATAGTGCTTGATTCAATTGATCTCAACAACATGGTGGGAGCCAATAGTTGTGAAATTCAGATAATACTCACATATATAACTTGATGTATAAATTAAAATCAAAAACCGCAACAAAAAACAATTGTGTCACATAGAATACGTCAATAATAATCAAGAACAAAATAAATATGCAAAAAAATAACACAATCACTTGAATAATAGATTAGCTCAAATGGATTAGTAGAATAAGTTTTTCTCATTATTCCATTCACTTTCTAGAGTTTTTTTTTACTATGTTCAAGTTGAACCGTTCTTTTCTTTATACTGCTAACTTTCTTAAGCAAATAACATAATAAGTTACTTCCAAATATTTTTTTAATTTTGTTGAAGTAACTAATTCTTTTAATTTGTTATATTTACTGAGGTAACTAATTCTTTCACAACTGGTAATATATTTCGTGTTAGGAGCTTCGTCTACAAAATTTAGAACCGAAACCCTCGTCTACAAAAATAATTCTTGTAGACCCTACCTAATCTAAGATACCACACCTTATATAAATTACCTTCGTCTACGAGGTTGACTCGGGTAAAAACTAAAAAAAAATCCATCTTCAAGGCCCTTCGCTAATATAGTTTTTTTTTTGGTATAAAAATGCTTTAAATTAATAATGAAATGTTGTACATGAGTTCGGGAGGCAATTTCCTTATTACAGTGCTTAATCCTGATTGGATTGGGCATGCTACTAGAATTAAAATTAAATTATATTTGTGCTATTGGCGGGTTTAGTGGGTAGCAAGCTATCCGGAGAACCTGGCTTTTGTTCCTTTGAATCGATATCGGAGATCGGATAGAACATGATGTGTTATGCTTGTGAAGGGGGATTGTTTATTGTTGAAGATTCTGTCGTTCCTTTCCCTCCAAATGTAGTAGACTGTGGCGCAGAATGCCGTTTTCCAATGAGCTTTGTCATCCGTTGTGTTGTTCCAAGTGCATGCTTGGTCGAGCCACAGGGACCAGGAGGAAGGGGGAGAGGGAAAAATAGCTTTTGAGCTAGTGATTCCCATATTGCGCTGGAGTATTGGCATTGGGCTAAGAGGTGTTCTGGAGTTTCATGCGAGTTTTCACATAAGACACGGGTTGGGGGGAGTCCAATCCCCACGCGATGAGTTTATCTCGTGTAGTGAGCTTGTTGTGAATGGCGAGCCAGGTGATGAAAGAATGTCTGGGAATTGCATATTTGTGCCAGACTAGAGAAAACCAGGGGATCTTGTTCCTGATTGGTCTGAGTCAGTTGTAGGTGCTACTTATGGAGAAGGTTAGGCGATGTTTGTTGGGAAGCCATAAGAATGAGTCCTTTTCTAGGGTGGGGGGGGGGGAGGTTTTTTATGGTTGATGCTATTTCCGCAAGGGAGGAGTTGAGATTTCTGCTGGGAGATCTAGCTTGGGGAGGCCATCTCCATCGGCCGCTTTGGTTGAGGTCTTTCACCGTTCTTAAGTTTCTGAGACGAGAGAGGGATTGGATAGAGGGTCCGTATCGGTTAATCAAAGAGGTGAGGAAAAGCCACGGGTCATGCCAGATGGAAGTATCTTGTCCATTGCTGATTTCAACTCTGTAGAGGTTGGCTGCTACTGGTCGGAGGTTGAGGATCTTTCGCCAGCTCCAGCTCTCGTTTGGGGGTATGGGTAATGTCCAGAAACATTTGTTTTTTATTTTTTCCTTTAGGATCCATTTTGTCCAGAGGGGGTTCTCATTTTTTGTGAGAGTGGGCCAGAGGAGTTTAAGGGTGGCCGCCTGATTCCAGATTTTTAGGTCTGGTATCCCAAGGCCACCCTCTTCTTTGGACACGACTATCCTTTCCCAGGCGATTTTTGATCCTGTTATCTTCATTTCTGAGCCTGACCAGAGGAATCTACGTAAGAGTTGTGAGAGCTCTTTGAGGACTCTGATTGGGAGGATGAATATTGAGGACCAGTATACTTGGGTAGAGAAGAGGACAGAGGTAATCAGCTGAAGGCGACCAGCGAAAGAAAGTTGCTTCGAAGTCCAAGAGTTGATTCGATTAGTGATTTTGAGGAAAAGAGGTATGCAGTCGTTATAAGTGAGTCGAGATGTGATGAGAGGGACTCCCAGATAACGGACAGGTAGGGATCCTTCAATGAAATTAAGAAGGGAGAGGATTTCTCGTTTGATGCCAGGGGAGGTCCCTGAGAAGAAAACTTGACTTTTGGCGGGGTTCAGTTGAAGCCCTCATAGAGTTTCAAATTCATGAAGGCCTTCGAGGATGAGGTTTATGGAGGGGGAGTTTGCTCTGCTGAGGATAAGTAGGTCATCTGCGAAGCAAAGGTTGATGATACGGAGCTTTTGACATTTCCAATGAAAACCGAAGGATGGGTGTCTACTTTTTTCCTAGAGGATGCTGGAGAGTACCTGCATTACCATAACAAAAATATACGGGGAAAGGGGGTCTCCTTGCCTGAGGCCTTTGGCGCCCGGGAAGTAACTGGAGGTCTTGCCGTTTATACAAACGGCATAAGAGGGGGTGGTGATGCATTGGATGATCCAGTTTATCATGTCTATTGGGAAGTTCATGGCAAGAAGGATGTCAAGCACAAGCTCCCATCTGACATTATCGAAGGCTTTTCTAAGGTCGATTTTTAGGGTACATCTGGGGCCTTTGCGGTTTGCGTGATAACCGTGCAGGAGGTTTTGGGAGAGGAGGATGTTGTCCACTATTGATCGTCCAGGGATGAAGGCGGATTGGGAAGGGTCTATTAGGGTTGGGAGAGCAGGCTTGATGCGATTAGCAATGATTTTGGATATGGTTTTGTAAATCACGTTGCAGCACGCAATTGGTCTAAAGTCTGATGGTTAAGTGGGGGAGTCCGTTTTGGGGATGAGGGCTATAAGGGATTTGTTCCAGTTGGGGTCCATTTTCCCTTTTGAGAAGAAGGATTTGATACCCTCGCAGACATCATGGCCTACTGTTGTCCAGCAGGTTTTGAAGAAATCTGCGCTGAAACCGTCGGGGCCTGGAGCCTTATCACTGTTGATCGCGAAAAGGGCTTGTTTTATTTCCTCATTTGAAATAGGTTTGATCATGTCAGGGATAATGTCCAGGGGAACCGTGGTTTTGATAAGATTTCGGATTCGGTTCGGGCCAGGGTAGTCTTTCGAACTAGGGGATCCTAATTGGTTTAGGAAGAAATTGTTGAAGGTGGTTGTGATGGTACGGGGATTAGAGGTTGTGGTGCCATCTTCTTTCATGAGGGAGAGAATCTTGTTCCTTGCTCTGCGAGCTCGAATACTGTTATGGAAGAATTTGGAATTTTTGTCCCCAAGCTTAAGCCAGGTTTCTCTGGATTTCTGCTTGAGGAAAGATTCCTCCGCTCTGCTGTAGAAGATGTAAGAGTCTGAGGCCTCTTTTTCAAGGGAGATTATCTGTTGGTTTGAGGGGGAGTTAAAAAGGTTTTCTTGGGCTTGGGCAAGGAAGGTTCTGGCTTTCTCCACACGGTCGCTAATGTCACTAAAGGCGGTTTTGTTTAGTGAGGTTAGGAAAGGGGCGAGCCGAGCTAGTTTGGTGGCTAGATTTTCCATTGGGTTCTGATGCGTTGGGGGGTTCCAGCTGTTGAGGACCAGGTCCTGGAAGCTCGGATGGAGTTTCCACATGTTGAAGTATTTGAAGGGGTGGGGGTGGCTGAGAAGGGGGTCGAAAGGTGGATGATCATCGGGGTGTGGTCAGAGGTGAGAGGGATGTCATAGTGAGCAAAAGAGTTCGGAAAAGAATCGTCCCAATTGGCATTAATCAAGGCACGATCGATTCTAGAAGAAATTGGGTTAGACGCTTGCTTGTTGAACCACGAGAATTGAAATCCTGTGGAACGGAGGTCCTCGAGGTTACAATTTCTACAGCAGTCATTGAAAGCTTCAATGGAGCTGTTCCATTGAGGGTCAAAACTGGTTTTCTCTTGCGGGCTTCTAATGGCATTAAAGTCCCCGAGAACGATCCAAGGGGAGTTGGTGTTATTAAGGGCTATGGATTGGAGCTTGCTCCAGAGGGGGAGGCGATTAATATGGTCGTTATAGCCATAAACAGTTGTTAGGTTAAAACGGGAATTTCTGGCGGTCCAAATGATAGAGCATTGCATGGTCTGGGCCGTGGATTCTAAAATAGAAAGGCTGCAGACACTAGGGTTCCAAGCTATCCAGATTCTTCCCAGGTGGTGAGAATCATGGTTAGTGTGGTAGTGCCAGAATGGCAGCATGGTTCTCATTATGGTTTCAGTATTCTGGACTTTGACTTTAGTTTCTAGGAGGCATATGATGTTAATGCTATTCTTAAAAACTATGTGACGTACGTCCTTTTGGCGGACTGGGTCGTTTAACCCTCTAACATTCCAACATGCAAGTTTCATTTAAAAAATAACAGGAGGATTAAAGGAAAGCTAATACATTTTGGGGTTTTCCCCATACATACTTGAGAAAGCAGCGTTATTTGCTGCTTTAGGTCTTGGTGAGGTGATCTCTGTAGAGGAAGGTTCGCCTTCTTCGAGTCCTATCTGGGCTGCTGCAGGGGTATTACTTGCTATGATGAAACTCTTGGTCCAACTGTTTTGAATGGTCATTTGTCTTAACGTTTCCGGCGTGGGGGTTTCGCTATTACTATAGTGTGATAGTGCGATGTGCGGTGGGGTGATCATGGGTTCTTTTCCGGGGCGATGAGAGTTGAAGTTTGTGGTGTGGGCAGGATCCGCGGTTAAATGGCAAGCAGCCGCCGCGTGTCCGAAAGAGAGGCATCGGTTGCAGATAGTGGGGAGGCCTTGGAATTCTACTTGAATGACGTGGTTTCTGCCCAGGCATCGGATGGTGATGGTGGAGGGGAAGTTTGAGGTGGCTTGCATTATGATGCAGATCCTGGCATAGCTTAATCGTGTTCTGTCCGTTGTTTGGCTGTCAACGTAGATGGGGGTTCCTAAATAGCTCCCCAGGATGCCCAAGCCTTTTTCCGTCCATAGCTCATGGGGCATACCATGAAATTTGACCCAGAGAGGGATCGCTTTCAGGGCTTCTCTTGTTAAAGTTTTCATTGGCTCCCATCTCTTTAGGAAAACCGGGTGACTGCTGAAAAACCAGGGGGATTTTTCTAGAACTTCTGTTGCGTTGTCTGCTGTGGAGAATTTGAAGAAGTAGTGACCGGATGGGGTAGGTTTGCATTCTTGGAGTCCGTAGGTACTCCAGATTTGGCTCGCTAGGGTTTGCACGTGGGATACTGCTCTTTTCTTCGAAAGGAAGTATCCGGAGAGGCATTTTGCCCAATTTTCTTTGTCACCCGATATCGCGTCATCCGGGAAAACAAGGGTGCCTTGGTCTATGAGTATGTCTTCGGTTTTTTGGATTTTCATGGGGGAGCGGGGGTCCGGTGGCGCTACGATGTGAGCCCAGGATCTGGTCGGTGCTCCTGCGTGATGGAGATTGAGCATTGAGGCTGATTCGGCTGCAAGTTGAGGGGGAATGGAGTTGCTGTTTCCCGGAACATGTCGGAAGGCACTGTTTTGTTTCCAAGGACCAGTGAGGTCTGGTCGAATTCCTAGAGGGCGGTGGGCCTTCGAGGGTCTGGAGAAAGCGTATCCTTTGCTGTTGCGACCAGGAAAGGATTCTGGGAAAGTCGCAGGAGTCGGGATTGGGTTTAGTTTAGGGGTGTGGGATGGTAGAGGGACAATCGAGTGGATGATGGTGGAAGATTGGTCCTGGATTCGGGGGAGGGGTGCTAAGGCTTTACTAGCTTGGATGGCTTGTTGGTGGGTGAGGACAGCCTTCGATAATATAGTTTTTAAACTGAAAATCTAATTTTATATATTTAATAAGTCTTTTTAACATGAATATCTAATTTTGTATATTTAAACCATATACTGACTCTGATTAGATATTAATTATAAGTTTTTATATTTAATGAGTTTTTTTAACATGAAAATCTAGTTTTGTATATTTAGACTCTGTTTATTTTATTCGATTCTGATTAGATATTATTGAAAATTTGAACTCTATATTTTTTTAATTCTCTTTTTTAGTTTTTGATTGAAATATATTTTGAACTTGAATGGTTTGGATTGAGTTTTTATGTGTTTTCAATATTTAAACACTCAGTTCTTCTTCGAGATTTGGATACGTTTACCACTTGTATCAATATAGTTTTTTTCGTTCACTTCTCCATAAAATTCATCCTCTTCGTTTTAGAAATTTGCAAATAGAGTCCTCCGCACATATAAACCATTAAAAAACTGACACGTAGCACTTAAATTCTAAGTTTTGTATCACTTTTGGTCTCCAAATCCCAAATTTTGTATCACTTTTGGTCCCTAAATCCTAAGTTTTGTATCACTTTTGGTCCCAAAATATGCGGAAATTTTTAAAATGAAGGGAATAAATTTTATGCAGAAGTGAACGAAAATGACTATCTTGATTGATAGTAGAGGACTAACAATATTTTTTAGCCTCGAGATTTATACAGATTTATATCCAACCGTTAACTATGATAGTCAAATACTTTAGTATTGTCCTGCTTTAGCAATATCAGGCTGTTAATGACACAATAGTGGATAGTCCTTTCTTTGTTTTGGGTATGGAATAATCGATACTTTAGTACTCTTAACATTGAAAACTCGAACACAAAGTTGTGATGCCATTGCCATAGTAGCAAGAAATTAGATTACTACAAACCCAGTAGACACACAACATACAACACCCATATTTATTACAAAACCATTTCCAGTCCAAACTTATCTTACAAGCACCACAGACAAACTCGCATGTTTTAGTGAATCTCAACTTCCTTCACATCCTTTTCGATCTTCTCAGTCTTCGGAATCGTAATCGACAGAACCCCATCTTTCAACTCCGCTTTGATGTCATCAATTTTAGCATCATCAGGCAAAGCAAGACTTGTGTTGTAGTACCCATAACTACTTCCTTCTTCTTGTTCTTCCTTGTGCTCTCCTTTAATAGTTAAAACACCATCATCCACTGTGATTTTGACTTCCTCTTTGCTTAGCCCTGGCACATCAAACCGGAGTTTGTAGACACCGTCGTCTTCTTTCACTCGAGCAATCGGTCTGAAATTGTCTAGGGTTTCGAACAACCTGTTTATATTGTCTGTTGCCTGGAAGAGTGCGTTTCCCAGTCCTGAAGGAAAGAAATCTGAACCCAAACAAAATTCAAAAAACAGAGTATCAAATTAATTAAAAACTTTGCTCTGTTTTATCATATAATTATAAATTTCATGTATTTGTTACTAGTAAATATAAAATTTATAAAAAGATATGAAAAATATCAACCTGTTCCAGGAAGGAAGTCACGATCTGTGCCTCTCCAAAGATTTCTTCTTCCTCTTCTTCTAGGGAAATTTTTGGAAGATGACTTGTTATTGGAAACAGAGACTTGTTTACCTCCTTCTTGCTGTTTATTATCAGACTCTGTTGCAGTATCAGTCACTGGTGTTGTTGAGATAAACCTTTTCAATAGACGCGAAGGCGAAGAAGACAGTTTTTGGTTCAAGTTTCTAAAAGCCAAACGAGCCATAGCCATTTTTTTATTCTCTTCTTGTGATTTTGGGTTGTATGAGTTTTGTATTGTTGATGTTGAAAAAGAAACAGAGGTAGATGGTGAATTTAAAGATTCATGTTGGATAAGTCCAGAAGACACCGAGACTTTCTAGAGAGAAGATTGTTCTTTGTTTCTTTCTCACCTCCTCGAGAAACTTCCAGTAGAGAAGATTGTTAATGTTCTCGATTTTACTACTCCTTTCAAAAGCCCCTTTTCTTATTTTTATTTTCTATCAAATTATATATATATATATATATATATATATATATATATATATATATAGCTGATTCGGGGTATCAGAATATGCAGTGGGTTTACAATATATTGACACATGGATTTGGAATGTATTTAAAAAAAAAATATGAAAAATAAATATATGATATATAATTATTTTATAAATTTTAAAATTATTTTATAATTTTATTTTTGTTTGTTTTCTGTTTTTATATAATTTATATATTTATTATTCTATTTTTGATAGTTTTATTATTATTCAATTTTAGTATATTTAAAATAAATATAGTTATTTAGAATTAGCTTATATTTAGTGAATATAAAGATTAATTTAACAAATTTATAAATTATGAATTGTAGATAAATAAATAACCAATTGGTACTTTCGGACCCAAACAATAAAGACAGAAGGGTTACTTGGTGTGGCAATATTCACACCCTTCTTCAACCTATTATCAACCCTAGTTCAAAATGTAATTTTTATCCCACGCTTAGTCTTTTGTATTTTCGTATTTTTTGTCAATGATACACCACTAATATTTTAATATTAATCAATAATATTTAAATTCGAATAAAAAAAAATATAACGGTAAAGTTAAATATTATTGACAAAAATCGCTATAACTATCCAAGAAAACACTCGAAACCGAAAGGATAAACAAATCCACCCGGTGGACTGCCGAGCTACAATTTCTCTAAAAAGCCGAGCGGGATTCTCTAAAAAGCCAAAGTCGCGGGTGGCCAAGAGTTTCCACTTGGAAACTAGGGATCTCAGCAGGTCTGTTCCGAATCAAATCCAAATGCCTTACCAGATAGTTCTCCTTTCATCTGTCCGTTCATTCGATTAAGACATCCAATTCTATACCATTAAAGCTTCCTATCATTGAAAACTGGTCTTGAAAGCGATTAGCCTTGGTTCATTCATTACGTATCTTATTCTTTCAAGTCCTCTTTCTTTACAAAAAGTTGGTACCCCTGTCACAACAAGGCAAATTCAGTTGACGGCGATTTCTGTTTTTCTGCCGGACCATGCTCTTGACCTCCGATCGAGCACGAATAGGTAGGCCGGCGGCTAGGGGACAGCTAGGAATGAAGGGATACGCGTCGGATGAGATGATGATTAGTGGGTCAGGTCCAGTGTGCGCTCTTGATCACAACCACTCTACCTTAATTCACCATTTCAAACTTTGGTCTAAGTAATTAGAGGGTTCTCTACCATTTCAAACTTGGTCTAGTAATTAGGGGTTCTCTTTATCTTCAAGCTTTCAGCAAGCACTCTAATAAAAAAAAATTAATTCCCTCAGCAAGCACTCCAATAGAAGGGGGCCAACTAATAGAAGCACTCAATTCCACTAAAAACTTTTTTAAAAAAAACTGATGAAAGACAAAAATGAACTAATTTGAATTTAAGACAAACATAAAATAAAATAGATTAGGGCTGAAAAGATAAAAATGTACTAATTTGAGAAAATTAATACATGGTTATTTGGAACTAGGAAAATTGATACGATAATTCCTAAATTAAATACTTTTAATTCACCACAAAATGTGTAAACAATTTTCAAGGAAAACTACTTAGAAATTTTATTTTAGTATATTAAAATAAACAATCAAATTTGTAACAATTTAAAAGAAACTGAAATCATTCAACATCTATTGTATATAATGAGAACACCAAACAACACTTGTATATTTTTGTTTCCAGTTAAATTCAGACCAGTACAAAGGTTCAAGAAGTCAATCCAATTGAAATCTTGTGAAAAACGAAATGAAACAAGGGAGAGAGATCATATGAAAGTTATAGGCCGCCACTTTGCTTAAACCGCTCATTTTTGTATGAAAGCAAAGTTAGAAACAATCGAGACGGAATTCGGTATTTAACAAGAAACAGTAGCTCAGTCATATAACCCTTCCTGCTCCCATGTATCCACAAGAAAATCCACCATTTCCTGTTGATTTAATCATCGCAAGAAGAACAACAGTCAATTCATAAGTCTAAAAATAATAATCAAGTGTTGTTCAATACCGTATTAAGTGATACTTACAGAAAGTGGGATAGGCTGGGGAAAAGGCTTGTTGCTTCCCAGTAAACTGTCATAAGTTGCATTCCAACTGCAAAGCCATAATGATTTAGCCAGGCTGAGACAGTAAGTGCTGACACTACCGCAAAATAAGAACAAAACAGAACTATAAAAACTTTGAGCTATGCACTTTGATTTCTACTATTCATGAAATGAATGCTTAATATAAATTGCATAGTGATATGAGCTGAAACATGAGATACTGCTAGTCTTGTTTTAACACTATAGAGTATGAAGATCGCTTTATGATAGAGAGCAAACAATTTGTTTGTGCATGTCTCTTCGTTTACATGTCACTACAAGAGTCTAACTTCATTTGTCTTACATGAACACCGTTCTTTTTACGATTTCTGATATAAAGATACATACGATAAGCCTATTTTTTTTAATGAAAGTGGTAGAATTGGTTTGGTAGGTTTACATTCTAACCCGAGGTCAATACATTGTATGTTGTATAGTCTTAGAGACTATAAAAATTGTTAACCAACTTGGGCTACTTTAGAAAATCTCCCATGCCTATATGTTGGTAGTTAAATAAGGTGTAGTATCACATAAATCAGCTACGGCTACGATTCTTTTAGCTAAGAAATATATTCACTCTTTAGAAGAACATGATTTCAAGCGATTGAGCAACAAGGTGCCACCTTGGCTAGATAACTGGGTGCTGATTCGTGCAGGGTTATAATTTTATAATATGAAACGGAGCAACTTACTTTAATTTGGGTTCTCGAGCATGTCGTGAACTTTTCCCAGAACTTTTATTCGCTAACCAACGTTGCCTGATTTCATTCCAACAAAGAAGACCTGCGACTATGCAGTCACGTTAGATGCTGTAAAGGTAAAACCAAAGACATTGCTCACAAGGAATTTCTGTTTAGCAACTAGTTTGTAAGACTGCAATCTGTAAAAGTAAAAGTAAGTCAAGAACCAAATCCTTTTTCAAAGACAAGAGCTTGCCTTGATTCTGAAATTCAGATGGAGTGTTTACAGTTGCTGTAGGAGCATGGGGATCGGTCTGGTTCGATGTGCTGATTGATGAAATACTTCCTTGTGATTGCAATGCACCGTTTTCCATGTCAAAGGTACTGCCAGTCGAGAATTCTTTGGATTTGCCTGCGTTTCTTACTTTTCGAGTATTTAGTACCTTTGGTACCTCATTCACTGAGGTAGTATTCAGTACAGGTTTATTATAGCATGCCAGACAACCACTGCTCTGTTACAAATCATATATATTCAGATTATACAAATCTAGACCCAATAAAACACAGCCATACTATAACTGGAATAAATAAGCCATCAAAGTTTCCAACAAACACCATCGATGTTCTTTATGATTAGAAGATGAACAACCCCCAACGAATCACAAAGTTATGTATAAAAAGCTCCAATGATAGTTCAAAAACTATAGAGCCCAAATTACAAGTGTATCTGTTCTTTCCAAACATATTTTGATTCATAAAGAACTTTATAAGACCAAATTCAACTTCTATTCCCATCACCAACAACGCCTATTTAGCTGAAGTTAAAACCCCAAAACAACAGAGAAATAAAATCTATACACTCATCCAAACGATCATAACCTAAAATTTCAAACTTTCCTTCCAACAACTAAAATCGATCAAGAAATCAAAACCCAGTAAAGGAATTTCTTATTAAAAAATATATTGGAGTAGTAAAAGGACGAGATGAACTTACCCCATTCACGCAATACTAGATGGACCTGGAGACTCGACCAGATCTGCAAATCAATATCGAATGACAAACAGCTCAGTAACAATAACAAAATCAAATGAAAAATGGTAAAAATCTCAAATTTAGAGAAAAGAATGGAAGAGAAATAAAAAGTGGGTTTTATAAGAGAAAAGGATTAGAAGTAGAAGCGACCTGGGAGAAAAAGATGCGAGAAGTTTGATTTTTGGAAAAATTGCAGAAAAAAGAAGAGATAGAGGGTCCCCCACCAGTGCAGATGGGTTGGCCTTTATAGGTTTGTTTATGTTTTTCCGCTTTAAGTATTGATTTTCGCTACTCTTGTTAGACAAAACGTTGCAATCGTGTTTTCATATCTGTAAATGCAGAGCTTTCGCTTGTACATCCTGGTACCTTGAATTTGCCAATTCGGAAATTATATTTTGTTTTACTATTAATATTTTCTAATACCAAAATAATAGATTTCGTAAAATATATATTGTAATTTTACTCCAATTTTCCGGTTTTTAATATATATTATAGGTTATGAATTTTTAATATTTTAGATATAATTTAGTATGAATTTAGTCAAATGTTAATAAAGAGTTTAATTAATAATGGATGCTATAATTACTATAATTGAAAATGGGTGAAAATTTATTATAGAGTAAATGATAATTTTGATATTTTAGTTCAAACTAAAATTTCAACATCAAAATTCAATAAAATAATTTAGTCATTTTATAAATAAAAAAACACATAATTTTTAACAAAAAGGATCAAAATCATATTTTTTTATAAAAAAAAAAACTATTATATCTAAACAAAATAAATTTAATCTAAACATAAAAAAACCCTAAAATAAAAACACAAAAATTTTATTAATAAATTTAATTCTCCAGATGGATGTAATAGAGAAACTCATTAGTAATGTTTTTTTAAATAAATATCTTTATATTTTTCATATTTATTATAGGTGGACAATTTTAAATTCAATTTAGTTTCTAAATTAAATATTAATTTATAGATTTTATATAATTACTATATATATTGACCAATTTTTGTTATAATGAAATATCTAAAAAAAAATATCTCAAAATGAATCGAGGTCTCATTATAATAAAAATAGATATTATTACAACCTAGCTATTTTATTTTATTTTATTATTTAATTAGCAATAATATATATTAATTTATTTATTTATTGGATCAAAAAATATACCGTTCCTATAATTTTAATATCATATTTTATTTTATTTTATTATTTAATTATTAATAATATACATTAATTTATTTATTTAGTGAATCAAAATATATCATTTAAATCATTTTAATATCATATAATATTTTACTTTATATGATTATTTAATTAATAATAATATACATTTATTTATTTATTTAGTGGGTAAAAAAATACAATTCAAATAATTTAAATATAATATTAATTTTTATAAATATTTAAATAGTATGATTTATTTATTTATTTATTTATTTAGTGGATCAAATAATATCATTCAAATAATTTTAACATCATTAATTATAAAACAATAAAAAAAATTATAAATTAAATATAATACATTTGAGTTTATAAAAGAATATTAGTCGATTTGATTCTTAGCTAATTCAAAATAAATAATTTATGTATAATTAAGTTTATTAAGTACACTTAATTATTTGTAATTGCTTATTTAATTAAGCTTATTAAGTTCACTTATTCTTAGCTAATTCAAAAATGATTAGGTGCATACATATGAAAAAAGAGTCTTGAAGTTAATAAATACCAATGATTGTGAATTGTTTCCAAAAGCATCATGAAACATGTAACATTATTTTATCTTATTTATAAATGACTTCTTCGAGTACGGGATCTATAATTTATTTATGAGATATCAGAAGCCCCCACACAATTTCATAGATTTTAAGATCAAATTTAAATAACTTAGTAAAAACATAAAGTAGATTAGATATGATCGTGGTAGTAAACACTATGAAAGATGTGACGATTTAGATGAACTATGTCATAGATCATTTGCTAAGTTACTAGGTGAGTGTAGTATAGTTCCTTAGAAAATGATGTCTTGTTCGCTCATCATATAAAGGTGTATATGAAAAAAAATTGTATGTTTAAGGATACGATGGTGAGAAATATGATTCATCATTCAACTCCACCACTATCACTCAGGGGCAAGGCCATCAAATGTGTAGTATCAATTTTCCATATAAATCCTACAAAGGAAACCATAAAGACCCCAAATGAGCTTTGGACTTGGTGCAAACCTATTTTAAAGAATTTTCATGTTTGGGATGTCTATTTGAAGCAAAAATTCAAATGTTAAATCTAAATAAATTGGACACTAAGAGGGTTAATTGTTATTTCATTAGATAATTTGAACATTCATAAGGCTTTTAGTTTTATAATTACCCAAAATAATTATGTTTTGAAACGATAACATTAAGGTTATTTGAGGATGTTGAGTTTGAGAGGAAGAATTTAAGAACAAATATTCATTTTGAATAAAAATCTATAGAGACTCGCAAATGATCTAACAAAGATAAATATGTCATGAACCCAACATATCTGCCCAAATGAATGTTATTGGTAGATTGATGCTCGAATAAAATATGATTTGGTTCCAATATCATTCATTGAAGTCTCATTAGAACATTAGATCACCAAGATGATATTTACATTCTACATATGAAACACAATGAAATTGTTCAAAGAAGTTGAAAGTAAACATCGTAAAGAAAATGCAAAATTAAGTAATAATACCCTTACGAAGATTCATTAGATATAGAAAGAATGGTATGTATTTGGATCATATAATATATATTTAAGAACGTAAAACTTTATGTGGGTAACACAAAATAACCCATCGTGTTTACATAAAGCTATGAAGAATTCTGATTCTCAGTTATTGATCAACACTACAAAGATAGAGTATAAATCAATACAAGATAATATGGTATCACAAATGTCCTATTACCTAAAAGAAAATGTTTATTGGTTGTAAATGAGTTTACAAAACCAAATGCAATTTCCAAATTAATGCTGAGAGACATAAAACGCATATTGTAGTGAATTGTTTTACTCAACATGAATGGATTGGCTTTAAAAAGACCTTCTCTCTAATAATTTTGAAAGACTCGTTTAGCACGATCATGAAATTAGTTGTACACTTTAATTTAGAGATTCATCATATATATGTTAAGATCGTTTAATGGTGATATTGAGAAAACGATATATATGTTGCAACTTAAGTACTTTGTAATAAGTGATTCGAATTCCATGGTATGCAAACTTACTAAATCTATTTATGGGCTCAAACATGCTTCTGGACGGTGGTACCCTAAATTCCTTAAAGTAATACTCATCTTTGATTTTGAGACGAACTCGGTTGAGGACTGTGGGTATCAAAGGTTCAGTGGGAGTAAGTTTGTAAATTTCCTACACCATTTAGAACCTATATTTTAAAAAGATATAAATTAAGTGTAAGTTAATGTCGAAAGACAAACTTTAAGATTCTGAATATGTAAAGGTTCCATATGCTTTGGTAATTAGGAGTCTAGTATATGCTCAAGTTTGCACACGATTGTACATTGGTTGTGTATTTCATTGTTGGATGGTACGTAAGTAATCTGGAGATGGAATATTAGGAAGTGCCCAATATGACTCTCTAGAATAAGTAACAAACAAAAATACACAAATTGACACATAGAAAGTCGGAATAAGTATTCCGACTCAAATTTTAGTAGGTCGTGTGGACACATTTTGTAGCAATTTAAGTAGCATAATCTTATCAACTTAATGTACAAAATTGTTTAAAAAGTGTAAGGAAACACTAGGTGTATCATCTCTATGGAATTGGAATTTGTTTAATACTTTATGGCATTCAACCAGTCACTCTGGTTAAAGAATTAAGTCATTGTAGAAAGGATAGTAAGGATGTGGTGTGATAATAATTTTATAGTTAAGTTGCATCAATTTGGTTTATGTCAAAACATATAGATATCAAGTTCGTGTTTATTAAAGAGAGAGTGAAGAGTCGTCAAATAAGTATAGAGCACATTGGCACAAACTCTATAGTAGTAGATCCTATAAATAAAGTAGTATTACCTTAAGTTTTTTAGGAACACACCATTAGGATGGATGTTTTTTATTCAAAGGATCATTGATTTAAATGGTAATTTTGTAATATGAACCGATATATATTTTCTATTTGGTTGTACATATTTTGGTTTGTTGCAATATATATCTCATTTAAGTTTGTTTACTTCTCTAACTCATTAAGCATATCTTCACTTAATTATGACCAGTTAAAGATAAATATTTTCGATTACATTTCATATTATTCTTGATGTGTTCTAAAGATATTTGAACAAGTATAGAGAGAAAGATATTTCTTAGTGATGTTTCCTGTCACGACGATTATCGTATGAGGGTATTTGTCACAATAATATTCGTATGTGAGTGATTTTAGAGAGAGAAACAGAATGACTAGTGAGAGAAAGAGACAAAAGGAATATTGTAATAATAATTGACTAGTGATTGAACCCTTTTCCCCAAAAGGGGTGGTTCTTTATATAGTACAAATAGTAAATCCTCTATTTACATATTTATCCTTTTTTATATGAGTCTTTACACCTACCAATTTACTACTTCTAACCATAATATTAAATATTACATATGACTCTCTTAATATTACATACTTGTCAAGTTTTATCCTCGATACTTTATTACATCAAATGATTTCCTTTATTTATCTAATTATGCTTATTCATCACAATATTTTCTCCATTTATGTGTAGTCTCCCCAGTCATTGCGAAGATATTTGAACAAGGACTGATTTACATATGTAAATTTTTCTTCCTCATGAATCTCCCCGAATATTTTATCCACATTCTCCTCATCGGATTATTCTTCCATTGATACTTCTTGGCAACTCGTTCATAAAGTTTTCTCAAATTATTCTTCCCAAGCTACTCATCGGGTTAATTTTCCACTGGTAGTTTTTTAAACTTATGACTTCACCATTGGTAACGATGACCTTATGGTCACCCATCATTTCTTTCGGGTTGCGTGTTGGAGTAGCGATTGACAAGTGGCGTACGTGCTGCGCTCTGTCTAAGTGTTAGAAATTTTTTAGAGTGATAATATTACTAGATTTCACGTGTCGACTGCTTCTTAACGCATATAATCATGCCTTCCAGAACAAATTGTAAATGAAGATGCATGTTAGAAGACCTTTACGCTTCTCGATACGTGTGTGCTTCAAATTGTAAGTAGAGTAGCTGTTCCAAAAAACCCTTTCACCTACTTGGGCCTTCGTAAACCTTAGAAGACTTTATCTATAATACTTGGATCCGTTCAAAACTTCAAAGTTACTTGAATTTTCTATGTTTAGAGAGAAAAAGGAAAAATTTGGTTTAGAGAAAAAAAATAGATTGCTCCGTCAAACTCTTTCTTTAACCTTTCATGCCTAAGGAATCCAAAGGGCTTGAAAGATACAAACTTTGGGATTAGTTTAATATTTCAAACAAAGCTGAGGAAAGGAAAGCCACCGACATAGAAGATGAGCCCTGACCTCTGGAAATTCTTCAAACAACGTATTTCGATCAGTCGCCCCCTATAAAGAAGTATTATGAGGCAACATGAACTTCAGGTACTAACATTTCATCCACTCTTCTTATAACTCAACCTCCCTATCAAAATTTTCTGAAGTACGACAAGAGTGACCTTGGTCCTTCCAAATAAACTCGCAAGACTTCTTCATTTCTCCCGATGGGCGATAAAATTCAAATTATTGAAAAAGCTAAAAGGGGTCGGTCAAAGAGAAATAAATCTCTGGGTCCACCAGCTAAATGATCCGCAATGATAAAACTTATATCCTATGTTCCTCCTCAACAAATCACACCACAAGGTACTTCTCAAACAACCCCCGAGGTTACTCATTGGAAACATTTATCAAAAATTGTTCGAACACAAAAGGTTGTTGGTCAGCCCCTAAAATCCATTCCATAAATGCAAGAAAATCACTTAATTGATGAGTCAAATAATAAACAAGAAAAAGAAGGTTTGATTCCTATTGAAACTCAACCTATTCAAGTTATATTTTCACTAATTCCTCCCATCGGACCTTCTAGACCGACTCAAGAATCTTCTCATCTTGAATTTGTGACTAAATATTATGTTCACCAAGAATAAGCACCCACGAAGAAGAAGAAAAATAAAGGTCATGTTGAACTACCCTCGAACTTAGAAGCCATCATGGGAAGCAATCTCTGTGGGGTTGAAGCCAAACATCTGTTAGCACTTCACAAGATAAAATACAAGTATTTTTATTCATCCGAAAAAGGTTAAGCTTAGAGATCGGTGGGAGATTCCAGTAACTATAACA
Organism: Limnanthes douglasii subsp. nivea; assembly: GCA_036936605.1. Lineage (NCBI taxonomy): Eukaryota > Viridiplantae > Streptophyta > Magnoliopsida > Brassicales > Limnanthaceae > Limnanthes > Limnanthes douglasii. The sequence continues at coordinate 182,670,549 of JAUPFV010000003.1, forward strand.
ATTCGGTTTCTTGAGGTTAGGAAGACGCCTTTTTCCGTTCGAGGTCATGAATTGATTATTTACACAGAGATTGTGAACTAGGATCGCCGACTCTTTTGAGACCCTGCTCTGGTGGAATATTTTCATCTGATAAAGCTATGTCCATCCCAAGTCGGCCCAATATGTGGTTCCTATTGATGGCTTGTATTATGGCTTCCGGATTTCTCAGATCGGATTTTCCATTATGAAAACGTTTTGGGTTGACAAGTGTGGCTAAAAACTCTCACTTTCATTTTTATTCACTAAATTTTGGGAGAAAAAAATAAGATTTTAAACGATCTCTTAGAAGTTGACAATAAGTGGAAGCAAAGTATCATCTTCGTCTTCGGATTATGGAAGACATGCTTTGAGAATTCTATTAAGATGTCTCATCGAATTACACTGAAGTGGACTAGTCGAGGTACTTGTTTTCATTCTTGCTTTATTTTACTTACTCAAATCATTCCTTTACTAAAACATTTATTTGGGAACAACTATGAAAGGGTAAATCAAACCGTTTGTGGACCACGTTCAATCAGCTAGTTGGATCTTTGCCCAATTGAGATACTAGGCGAGCAGTACTCTGAACCATCAATTTCATATGTGTTTTACTCCTTCAAATTTGGCCAAAAGTCATTTTTAAAAGAGTGGTCTAACCCAAGTGAAATCCCTAAAAGAGGTTATAGTGACTCCCATGGAAAGCGCAGTACTTAGGAGATTTAAGCGCATAAACAAACTTGTTTACCTCCATAATAGGACTATGACTCTCAGTCATCGATATCTCAAAAAGAATGAGGATAACACTGATGGTGATGCTGGTTTGGAAACTGAAGTCAAAGAAGGACAAGAAGTTAACGTTGATCCTGAGGTTGTAGTTGAGGTGAGATCTGCTGGGAAAGATGATGTTGTGAGGCTAACGAAGAGACTTTCTGCCAAAGAAAAGGGCAAAAAGAATATTATTGGTAAGGAAGAGGATGAAAACACGACAGCTCCAAGCTTTCCTCCTATAAAAAAGTTTGTCGTTTTCAATTCAGACTCTGTTGGAGATTTTGTTTCTCAAAGAAGACGTGCCACTCGTCAAGGGAGTCAAGAAGAGCTTCCAAGAATTGTGGAAAAATATTTCCCTTGCCTCACCTTATTTTGATGTTTATGATAACGACATCGTGGCGAATGAGATTAATACATTACTTCATGCTCGTGCTCTCTCCGGAAGAAAAGCCAACCAGAAAGATCACTATAAAAAAGAAGTCTTCCAAAAGAGGGCGAAAACTTCCGCTGAGCGTTTGGCAAAAAATTAAGGCATTTGAAACTCAATTAACAAAAGAGAATGAGGAGTTCGACAATGAGCAAGAGCGATATATTACTAAAGAGATTAAATGGAACACTCTTATTGATGGCCTCTTTGATTCTTGTACTCAAACCGAAATACATTGTAAGAATGCTGTCAAAACGATTGTGTCATAGAAAGAATCTATTAGGAAGGATACTGAGTAGTAAAAAGATATTTTTTGAGGAGTAAGTTGCTGATTGTGTCACCCGCTTAGAAGAGAGGGATGAAAACATCAAATCGGCTTTAGTAGTAGAAGTTCATGAACGTTTTCCTAACTTAAGACTAGGAAGTCTTTGGGAGTGTGTCATAGAAAAAAATCATCTGAAGGGAGTTTCTTTGGTAGATGAAGAATCAAGAAGTAACTCAGACGGGTCAAGTAGTTTCTCCTCCAGTAGTGGTCCATCAGAAAGCAGTCAAGAAAGTACCCTCTCGAAGTAAGGTTGGGGTGTGTTACTTAGTTCTCGTTTTCATTGTTTTTGTGTAAACATTGTAAACTTTCTGCTCCAATTTTTTTTTTCATATGAGAATATTATTATACTTAATATTTAAAAAATATTTTCAACTTTATCCTCCAAATTTTTTCATATGAAAATATTATTATACTTAACTTTTATAAAAAAAACTTTCAACTTGTAGACCAACATTAGTTGGAAATCCTTTTCGGTCCAAAAATATAAAAATTATAGACTAACATTCGTTGGAAGACCCTTCTGGTCCATGAAGATAAATAATTTAAGACCAACATTCATTGGAAGACCCTTTCAGTTCAAGAAGATAAAAATTGTAGACCAACATTCATTGGAAGAGCCTTCCGATCCAAGAAGTAAAAATAAAAGACCAACATTCGTTGGAAGACCCTTTCGGTCCAAGAAGATAAAAATTATAGACCAACATTCGTTGAATAACCCTTCCGCTCCAAGAAGATAAAAATGTTAAAAGTTGTTTTAAGATGGCAAAGAAATATTATATATATAAGTCGGCTATGGGGGCACCTCACTAAAACATTCCCGCGCCACATTGGTAGGAAAAATTATGTCATCGATATTTACACAAATTTTCAAAAATATATACAAACTTACAAACTTACATATTCATTCAAAATACAACTTGAGGTGCTCAATATTCCACGGGTGATGAAGATCTGTTCCTTTTTTATCTTTGAGTCGATATGTCTCTGTTTTACCTTCTTAGTTACCATATACATACATTTCCAGTTAGGCACTAGTTTTCCAAGACGTTATTTCTTTTGTATGAAGAAATACTTTCCTCAACACCTTGTCCCCTGCCTTAAATTCACGTCGTTTAACTTTGGAAGCATATCGAAGTCTTTTCAAAGTTTGATAGTGCAAAGAATTCAATTGTGATTTTCTTCTCTTTTCGTCTATCAAATAAGTTATGTACGATTTCCTTTATTGTTGGTCTCTTCAGAGTACTCACTAATTCGGTATGAGGGGAAGATTATTCTATTAGTAACCTCGACTTGGCCATTTTCTTGTGGATGGAAGGGTGTCGAGAAGCATTGTTGTATTATTTTAGCTGAACAAAAAAACTTTATCTCTTTGTTGTCAAATTGTGGCCCCTTATCCATAGTATTTTTCTTTGGAACCCCAAAATGATAACAAATATTAGAAAAAATGAACCTGATCACATCCTTACTTTTGTTCCTCCTAATGGTTCAACTTCTACCCACTTAGAGAAATAATCTACTGCGGCAATTATTTTCTATCGTCCCATTGATGCCATCAGTAAGGGTCGACCAGATTAATGGCCCATCAGTCGAATAGTAATGACTCATATATTGATTCAAGGAGGAACTCCCGGTGTGTGGATTGCATTAACAAATCTCTGGAAAGTGTCACATTTTTGAACTAACTCGTTGGTGTACGAAACGATAGTAGGCCAGTAATACCCTGCTAGAAGAACCCCTTTTTTATCAAAACTTTATACCCACAATGTGCGAATCCTTCCCCATCATGTAACTCTGAATATATCATTTACGATTCATTTTTGTCGAGGAATCAAAGTAAATTCCCGCTAAAATATTTTTATACAAGATGTCTCCGAGGAACATATAAACATATGCCTTAAACCGTATTGTTTTAGCTATTATTTTGTCAACGAGTAACACGTCATGTATCAAGAATTCTTTAATTTCACTCCTCCAATCTTCTATTGTGCTTGTAGAAATTTGAAAATCTTTTACTGACCATTCTACTAACTTAGAACCTCTTGTTATTAAAGGATTTTCCTGTGTGATAATCCAAGGTTACTCCTCGGAATACGAAGCACTAGCCAAAGAATCAACTACAAAATTTACAGCCCTATGAACATGTTCGTATCTGATCCTTTCGAAGACCAATGTTAAGGACTTTAAGGCTCTTAAATACCTTACTAAATGATATTTTCGTGCCTCAGATTAACCAGATACATGATTTATAAGAATTTGTGAGTCATTTATTAGCCTTACTTTTTTTCCTCATAAATTTGAGCAAGTCTCAACCTTGTCAAAGCAGCTTCATACTCTGCATCATTGTTTGATGCTTTAAACCTAAAGTGGATAGCTTGATACATGAAAATTCATTTTAGATAAATCAACTGCATCCCTGCCCCACATCTTGATGCACTTGAGCTCCCATCTGTTTGGACCGTCCACTCTAACTCAAATGTTTCTTCATCAACCTCTATATATGATCGTTCGGAATGAAATTCGATTGGAAAATTTGCTAAGGCTTGTGCTTTTACTGCAGTCCTAGGTTCAAACTCAATATCAACCGACCACTTGGTCATTCTTCATGATAGATCAAGCCTTTGTAACATATTTTTAATGGAAAATATGTTTGTATAGTGATAGAGTAAGCCTGAAAATAAGGTTTCATTTTTTGAGCAGTAGTTATTAAAGCAAGGGCCAACTTTTCTAACTTTAGATACCATTTCTCAACATCCAAAAGGATTTTGCTGAGATAGTACACTGGTATTCGGAAGTTTTCTTCCTCTTGAATCAATATAGCACTTACAACATAATTCAATACCGTTATTGAAACGTACAATTTTTCCCCCGGATTTGGTTTTGTCAAAATTTCTGGCGAAGAAAGATATTCTTTAAACCGATGAAACAATTCTGAACATTCTTGAGTCCAGTTAAAACAATTTTCTCGTCTCAACACTTGGACATAATTAATATAACTGAGAATTATACCAATACGTTAAAATTTATTATTGAGGTAATTATGTAGAAACCGGGTTTTAAGAGGTCGCCAATGATATTATGTAGCAGATTTTCATTCGATATTGAGCATCAAAGAATATATTTTTATAAATGTAACATTCGAGCATACCTTGTTGAGTGTAATATGCATAAACACAGAGTCAAAGCCATGCACATCAAAATCTAACCATCGTATGGCTGGCAGATATGTTGTACAAGTAAGGTCTCACTAAACTCGTTCTCCGTTGTCTCAGACCTAAAAAATATGATTTTATCATGGAAGAGATTCATGTTAGATAAGGAAATATTCACTACATCTACATGATTTGCATAGGAGAGTTCTCTTGGCAAAATACGTTTTATCGACCATCTTGGCAGATGTGAAAGAGTTCATCAAGCATTCTAACAAATTAAAATGTTTTGTTGATTCTTTCTAGATCCCCGTTGTTGTTTTGGAGATGATCTCATAAGTAATACCATTTAACATGTGGGTGTTTGATATTTTAGGTCCCTTGTCGATGGTCTTAGGACGTAGGCAATACCTCATAGTGTTAGCTAGATTATTTCTCAAAGTTGATGGAACCAAAGCCCTTGGAAAAATCAAGGCAAATAAAGTCGTCATGGACAATGACCTGCAGTTCTAAAACACTTGGATGACACTCATCTATTGAACTAGAGGTATTACACAAAACTTATCTTGACCTTTCCACCCGCGAGAAAATGGGCAAGTGAATGTAACAAAAATGCCCATCTTGGAAGACATCTTCGCCCAATAATATTGTAAAAATATTTAAAATAAAAGAATTTGGAAGGAATAACACATATTACCGGAAACTAATTAAACCAATTTTCGTATTGATCTGAAATTTATCCTTACAATTAAATATTTTAATTAAAATTACATCAATCTCATTAACAAGATTAATATCAAGATAAAATATTGCGATGACAAGAACTTATTTTTCAGAGCGAGACTAATCTTGATCAACTCGATCTTTATGGAAATTCCTACATACTGGAATCAAAGTTGTTCCTTACCTAAGTGTATCATTACAAGAATTGAGAAGATTTTTAACAGATTTTTATGGAGTTATAATAATGAAGATAGTAGGATTCATTGGTCATTTTGGCAGGTTTTGTGTAAACCTTTCAATGAAGAAGGTCTAAACATTCGTAATATTTTTGAATTACAAGATATTTTTTCCTGTAAATTGTGGTTTAACTTCAAGATGAATAGGAGTCTGTGGGCTAATCTAATGCAAAAAATCTACTGTAAGAAGCTTCATCAACTTCAAACATTATACAATAAAGTTCATGGTTCTCATACTTGGAGAAGGTTAGCCAAAATCAAGCAGATTGCAGAGCCTAACATTAGATGGATTATGGGTAAATGAGATATTGATTTTTAGCTCAAAAAATGATATGATCACTCACCTTTAATTAATGATAACTGGGATAATTCTTAGTACACACATCAACATGTGAAAGATTTATATAAACTAAAAGGTTTAAGCAAGTCTTGACAAGATTCACAAGACTACTATTAACAACAACGCTGAAGATTCTATTACTTGGAAACTTTCTAACGATGCAACTTTCAACATCAAGTTAACCTAGAACCATATCAGATGCAAGCATAACAAGTCAAACTTGTTTGGCACAATATGGAACTCAGTAACCCTTATAAAATACTTTTTTCTGTTGTGGAAACTTATTCAAAACTTCATTCATGTGGAAACTATTCTACATAAAAGACATATGGTTGCAGTTTCAAAATGTCAATTTTGTCTTAACATAGAGCCTCATAAGCACCTTTTTGTATCTTGTAATTATGCTTGGAGCATTTGGTGTTACTTCGTTGAGTTATTCAAAATAATAATTGAATCATTTATGACAATAACTCATATGATAAGGGTCTGGTTTTGGTCATCTGCTTGTGAAGGTTATAACAAAATTATTATCCTTACGATCATTTGTTGGGTTATTTGGAAATCGAGAAACAATACTAAATTCAATGGTAAGTATCTAAGTGTTAAGGCTACTATCAATTATATTAAGCATATTATTTTCATTCTTGAGTAGTGTAATAGTCTTAGAGACAAGCATTGGATGAAGGATTTAAATGTTGCGAAAGAAATTGGTTGTATAAACTACACTAAAGCTAAGAATTAGCCTATTTACCTGAAAAGGACCCCTCATTGTCTTGATTTTCGTAAGCTCAACACTGATGCATCATGTCAGCTCACTGGAGAGTCAGGTGCATGCATCATCATTAAGGGCCATACTGGTGAAATGATTAAGGGTGCTACCAATCTGTATGGTAAGTTGACTTCAATCATGGCCAAATCTCAAGCTCTTCTCGATGGTTTGCTCATTTGTAAGAATAAGGGTTGGACTAAAGTTGAAATAGAGACAGAATCTTTGATTTTAGTACATTCTCTCTAATGGAAACTATCCATGGCCATTAAAACATATCCTTCAATGTTGAAGAAATTTAACAACGCCAACCATGTCTATATCTCATATTTTCAGGGACCAAAATAAAGCAGCTGATTGGCTTGCGAAATGGACCATGAAATGTAAAATGAAAATCGAATTCTCTAACAATCAAACTCACATTCCTTTAAAAGCTATATCTTTATTTGAGAGTTTAAATTTGGGTTATTTCAATTTTGATAGGAGTAATCTCGTGTTAATTCATTATCATATTAAGCTTCCTTTTGAGATTTCTGTCTGCTGTTAAATTTGTGTTTCTGTTTTGAGTAAATCTGCCTATAACAGATTGTTTTTCTTACCTCTATTGCATTTGCTACTATTCATTTCTTCGGCTAGGAGCTCAATCCTTGAATATCTGCTTCCATTCCGTTTTATAGTTCTTATCTTGATGTCTTGAAGCTCTATTTTTTTTTCGATGCTCTTGTTTATTGTTTCTTTTATTGAATCTTTTAATTTGTTATTTTCTTGATAATAAACTTAGCAGTAAGCTTTGCTTGGCAAAAACATGCTTCTTCTTTTTCTTTTATCAATTTTAAAAATCTATAAAAAAAAAGATTTAAGGTTTCATTCGATGGTCTCAAACATGAGGAGGGTTAGGCAAAGAAGGGTCTGCAGCTTCTTCTGGATGTCTAGCTATGGAGATATGATTTGGAGGGTTGTTTCTTTTGAATTTTAGATGGTTGTATATTTGTTTCTTAGATGGAAATTTTGGCGCCATCCAATTTTTTTTAGATTTTTGTTTTCCCTCTTTTTATTTGATTAATAAAAAAAATTAATTAAGAGAAAATTAAATATTTTAAGACACTACCGTTTAAACTCTATCAAATTAATTAAATATTAATAAAAAAGTTAAATTTGGCATATATAAGATAAAATATACTTAAACCATTAACATTAATTGTTGCTTTTAAAAAATTGATAGATCTTTTAAAACTAAACTTTGTAATTTTTAAAGTTGCAAGGTGATTTTTTTTAATATAGAATTTGTATTCGTTATTTTGAAATCAATTATTTATTTATTGAATCTTATGTATATTAATAATTATATTATTATATCAAAAGATATAAGTCTTAAGAAAACAAACAGACACAATCGGACTGGCTGGGTTTTCAAAAACCAAACTAAACCATGAATTTCACTACTCTTTTCCTCGCTTAACCAAAACACGGACCAGCCCGGATTTTCAATACTTTTTGCTTTTTCTCCTCTATCGAAACACTCTGACCATAACTCCCCCAATTGGAATATAATACTTTATCTAACTGGCCCTTTTATGCTTGTTTTATGCATGACCTGAACCACTTGAATTTTTATATTGCAACTCATACCTTATCTTTTTCACTTTTTTTATTGCCTTTTGCAAAGACCAATTGAATAACAATAACACCATACATGGCTGTGGATTTAAGTAAAAGTAATGGTCTTTAATTTCCTTTTCAACTTGAAAGAGCCACCTTACAACTTAAGTTGGAAAAAAATATTAAGATTGTTGCGAAACTCATATACTCCTGTTATTAGGAGCAAGTGCTATATAGCTAAATAAATAGATTTTAGTATAAAACTTTAATTAACATATATGAAAATCTAGTTTTTTACTACTGACCACGACACAACCTAACTTTGTGTTTGTAGTTAAAAGTACTAAACATCATAACATTCCAACAAGTTCATATAGAAGCACACATACATGAATATCTCATGGGATAGCTTACTTAAACAACAATAATGTGACCAACAACACAATACACAAGAGAAATACAAAGTCAACAGCGAGATAACACCAGTTAAGTCGCTGGTGATACGGAAAGAAGACTTACCATCAAGTTGTAAGGATTGGAGGGAGGTAATCGGATTTGGCACCGAGAACGTGAGCCTTGGTGTCAGGGAAGCATTCGTGTCCTGGGAGTTCGGTGACATTTCCTTCACTTGAAATACCAATGGGGTAGCGAAGTAAGTGACCAGGCAGATCGTTTTCAAGCGAGTCCATTGAGTAGAGGTCCCAATATTTGTCTGCAACCTGGTTTACTGTTTGAATACATTGCAGGCTTTCGGGATTAAGGAAGCTTTGATCGAGCATGCCAAGGTGTTCATACCACAGGGCCATCCGGAAACCATGAATCTGACCTCTGGCAGGCTGCCTAACTGCCAAGTGGTGTGGTTGGAAAGCCCCCATGGCAATCTCCGAGTCCCTGGCTCCATCCATCGATCTTTGGTTGATGTTGGCAGATCCAACAATGATGTACTCATCATCGACTGAAAGATATGACTAAAACTAGTGAGTTTTGACAGATATATTAGCGGTCAGACAAGACATAGATTAAACAAATTTACCCCTGCACAAAAAGGAATCGTAGATACGATACTTTGAATCTAGTTATGAATATTTTGGGGAACTTCAAATGCTAAGTCCATTGATGAAACTTATTGCCACTTAACCAAGTTACCTTGCAAACTTATTGCTACTTCATTGTTTCTAATGATAATAATAATAATAATAATAATAATAATAATAATAATAATAATAATAATAAAGGATTATGCAAGCATATGGGTATCTATTAACTAAGACTTCATATAAGACAAATGGTTATCTGTGATGCCGCCACTTACCTATCATCATCTTTGCATGAACATAAATCATGAAACGCCTTGCTTCTTGGGCTCTAAGGTAATCTGAATCAGGCTCTGGTTGCTCTGAAGGTTCATATTCCCCTTCTTTTTTCATCTCGCGGTTTCCAAGGCAGAAAAAGGTCAAATAGTTTCTAGGATCCTCCTCCATGCCATTAGCTCTAAGAGCCAGAATAATATCTTTATACATCATCTCCATTGTTCTTTTCTGCCAATCCAATATGGCCTGAACTGATGCACTCTCTGGAATTCCTTCTGGCCACATTGGGACCACGACATAAACAGTAAACCTCTCTCCTTGCTCAATCTTACTAACAATCTTAAGGGATAATTCCTTTGGTATTAAATGCAAACAGTTAATGTCTGCAGGATTAATATTATCAGCACTCCAAGCAAATGAGCTTCCAAGAAAATACTGATTTTCAATATATATGAAATCCTTTGCTCGTCGGATAGCATTAATATAAGCATCCTGAATGCTTCTGTCGATGATATTATCCTTTCCACTTACAAGACCAGCTCTGGCAGCATCTTCAGGTGTCTCAGGAAAGCCAAAAGCAGCCCCACCATCGATGGATCTAAACAACTGGACATTCCATGTCTCGTGGTCCTCAGGGAACATAACAGGAGATGGGGGGATGATAATTTCATCGAGCTCCCTTAGATCTACCAGAATATTCTTACCACCTTGTTGTCTCCATCGCTGCTCAAAGTTGAATAAGACATCCCAAGCAATGGGTCCTTCAAGACGACAATGGATATCATGCCAAGGTTCCCTCGGACCACCTTTAGTGATAGCAGCACCTGGAAAGTTTGGCTGATGGAAATCATCATGGTGTGCAGTGTCCAATGTCCTGAACAATGAGTGGAAAGGAGAGTCGTATCTCCCATCACATAGATCAATGCCCCCAACAAAACTCACAATTCTTCTGTTTTCGGAATATTGATTAGGCATCTCACTGTCTACCACTACAATCTTCTGGTGATGTGTGAACATGGTAGAGATTTGTAAATCCTGAATAATGCTTCCACCGTCATCAGGATTACGTGGGCATAAAACACACTGAACATCACTGTTCTGGAAAAAATTAAAAGTTTCTTCGTCATGGGTGGCCATCAGTCCATCCTTTTTTAGTACACCAACAGAAGTTCTGTCATCCCATACAAGCATAAGTACCCTAACACCTTCACTAGCCTTCTTCTTTAGAAGCTCACCAATAGTAATATCTCCTCCTGGCTTTGGCCTTCGTGAGTCCCTTACCAGTGATATTTCAGCATAAACAGACCAGCCAGTAATGTAAATAAAATGTTTGGCGTTGGTGATTGCATCAAAAATATCCTCCCAACATCGATGGGGCTCATAATACTTTCCTCCAGCTAGAGGGATTTTTGGAATAAAATTGTCCGGAACATGAGCATCTTGGTACAGAGTGACTCTGCATCCTTGTCTCTGCGTGAAGAATGTATATGGCACACCAGGAAACTTAGAACTCCGGATGCTTCTATTCCAGTTACGGTCTTTGTTAACATCAAAATATTGCAGCTTCACGTGGATCTTGGAACCTCCATGGATAGGTTTCCCGTTTTTATCCAAGATCTCAACCCACCTATCCACTTCTTCGCCGTGTAGGAGATCTTCAACAGACACATATGCTCTTCCAATCAAGGTAGCTCCAATTGGATTATGATCTTTAACAGTGAACACGATGTTGGAAGCCATATGGGCACAGTAAATGTGAAACGACTCGTACCATCTCGGGTTTCTTGGTTCGTTTCTAATCTTCCTGGTTCTCCCAACTCTAGCCCTTTCCAGATCTATAGTAGCGTAGAACTCTGTTTCCCCTTTCCCAACACCAATTGTTTCCTCAACATTTGCCAGAATCTATAGGATCAATCACCAAAGAAATAAGTGAGCCATAAACGACAGAAACAAAATTAATTCCAATAATTATATGCAAACCAAACTAAGACCAGGGCATTAAGTTAACCTCTTAAGCACCTTAAGGGGGTATAAATTCACTGCAGACCAAAATTAAAACCATTTTCTGGCATACAATAGGACTGAGATTGTCCGTGCAATGTATGAAAAACATATTACTAATCAACATCAGTTTTGAGTTAGATTCTAAAAGGTCTTGAAGTTCAGACTTTACAACTCTACTAACTACTACAACTACCACTGCACACATGACACACCAATCAACCAAAAGAGCTAAAAATGTGGCATATACCTGACCGAGGAAACCTGATCTGCCTCCATGAAGCCTATCAACTTCATAGATGGTAGCATGTAAAGTCCCATGAAGCAAAATCTGCGCCATTTCTACCCCTGTGAGCCATAATCAATAAAAACAAACAAAGTTTAGGGTTTGAAAAGTTCGCATAAACAAACCAAACCAAAAGATCAAGTCACTACTATTCATGTCCAAACAAGAGCAGAACTCATACATGCACTACAAATTCACAACGAAGAACAAGCTGATAATGGATCACTGTATTTCGATAGAGAAATTCGAGTCTTAAGAAAAAGAGACACGAATTAGTAATCCATATCAATGAGACGCTTACTTAGTTGGATCGGGGAGGTAGATCCAAGTAGCTAGAGGAATGTCAATGGAGAATTCAGGAACCAGAGCAACCGATCGTGTGTCTCGGATTCCTCGCAAGTGTCTTTTGTGTTTTCTAGAGAGACGGGAGGGAGCAGCTGGATACCTGTGAGTGGATCAAGTAAGATATACTGTCTTTTCTATAATTAAAAAAATGAAAAAACAAATTAAGACATTCTTTATCTGGTTAAAAGTAATTTTTTAGTCATAGTTGATTCTTTTTTTCATATTTGACTTTGCGTATACTACCATTTTTTATTTTTTTATTCCATTCTCTTGGTTTTATTATATTTTTATGTCTTATATTCTCCTAATCATCGTGCGATCTTTTAATAATTCTTATAAATAATGTAAAATAATCGTTTATTTCCTAAGTCTTATCTCTTTTTATTCGTCCGTCTCGAAATATAAAATATAATTACTTATAAGTATTTTAGATTTTATTTATTAATATTCAACAATTTTATTAAGAATATTATCATTTAATATCCAAAATCCTAACTATTATTCAACTAAAACTCATATTTTTATGATTTTCTAAAAAGATTCTTTTAGTTAAATATTTATCATTGAAGACCCATTAATACCCAAATACTCATGTTCATTTATATAAAAGGTTTTTAAACTCATATTTCACTTTTTTCTATATTTTTTTCTCTCTACGTGAAACAATATTTTTTTATTCCTTTTTTTCAACTTCCAAGACTGTACAATGCTCATGTAGTTATATATTTTATTTTCTCAACTCTAGATTTTATTTTTTTAGCAAACTACATTCTTTATTTAGAATTAACTGTTTTTTTGTAGATTTGGATCGATAGCTTCTAGATTGAATTTTAACTCGCGATCTCTTTTCTTTCTGTCTTTTGGTTTTCATATGGTATTATATTGTTAATGTAGTTTATTTGTTGTATTCGAGTTAGGTTTTCGCCGATTTTTATTCTGTTTTTTGTGTTCGTGAAATTTATGTTCAAGTAAAACAGTTATGGGTTTCAGAGGAAGGAGATGTGAAACGTGTTGTATCTGTACGTAATGGTAGATGCAAAACGTTATTGTTTTCTTTGTATAGTAGATGCGAAACATAGTAACAGATAGATGCGAAACCTATGTACTTTTTTCTACTGGCAATTTGTTCTTTAATTTTTTAAAAAAATATGCAAAACATATCATGAGTGGTTCTAGTTTTGTTCGTCTAAAAAAACAAAACCAACGCTATTTTTAGATTTTTTTTCCGAGTTAGGGTTTAAAAGATACAGACTTTTAAAGTTTTAAAATTTATAGGAGTTTAACGAAAAAGATGCGAAACCTTCTTTGTTCTCATAGATGTGAAACCTTTTTTGTTTTGCCAGATGCGAAACCTTCTTTATTTTGCTATTTGCGAAACTTTTTCTATTTTGCTAGATACGATACATTTGCTAGATGCGAAATTTCTTTATTTTGCTAGATGCGAAACTTTCTTTATTTTGCTAGATGAAAAACCTTCTTTGTTTTGCTAGATGCGAAACCTTCTTTGTTTTACTAGATGAGAAACCTCTTTGTTTTGATAGATGCGAAACCTTCTTTATTTTAGTAGATACGAAATTTTTTGTTTTAATAGATGCAGAACCTTCTTTATTTTAGTAGATACGAAACTTTTTGTTTTAATAGATGCGAAACATTCTTTGTGTTTGCTAGATGTGAAAACGGTTTAAATTGTGTACAACTAGATGCACACTAGATGCAAAATCATATAACTGAGAAACGTATGTTAAATATTTATAAAAAAAATCAAAATATATTATAAGTGGTATTAGTTTTGTTCGTCTTAAAAAAAACAAAACCAATGGTATTTTCAGATTCTCTTTCCGAGTTACGGTTTAAAAGATATAGAACTTTAAAAATTATTATTAAAAAAAGAAAGAAAGAGAAGTTGGTTATGGATTTTATATAGAAGGGTATTTAAGGTATAAAGTCTCTTAAAAAATTTAGGCCTTCATCTAATTGGTTTGTTGGATGGATCTAAATGACAAGTCTCCGTTTTATCAATTATTCTCTACAATTTTTTAAGAAAAAACTACCCATAAATACCTTCTCAAGTATGTAATACCGAAGTAGTACCCAATAATGAGATAGTTTCTTAAAGTACATGAACTTAAATATTGGACAAAAATACCCTTTAGGGTATAAAAGGTGCAATTTTGGTTAAAAACCACTTTTTTTACTCCTAAGCCTGATTTTTGGGTTAAAATTCCCAATTTTACTTTTCTAATTTTGAAGAGAGAGAGAGAGAGAGAGACAAGACCTAATACGCAACCCATAAACCCAGTCTCAAGACAACCGTTTCTGAACCGTACCGGCACAATAAACCGTCGACGTCTCCGGTTAACGTAGTTGAAGTCAACGTCGCCGGTGAACAGTATCGTCCGACAGAAGTTCTGACGCTGTTTAAGTATTCCGATTACAGAATGTGTACTTATGTGAACCATTAACTACTACATGTATTTATTTTTCTAGAAAAAATCACTTGAATCTTGTTGTTTACGACTGCAGAGGTGTTTTTGTTTAGAATCGTCAGTCGATACACCAGTTGATTGTTATTTGCATGTTTTTTTTATTTCACTAGTTACATATCTTTGTGTTGCCTTGTTCTTCATTTCTGGGGTATTTATTTTTTTGAAATTATGGGTGTTTTAGGTGAGATTTTTTTAGTAGTAATTAGGTTGCTATGAGAATTATTGGTTCATGATGGATGTTTTGCTAGTCTGTGTGTTGATATCGGGACTGGGTTTTGGAGACGATGGTCGTGCATGATTTGGTAAAAGCTAAATTGCATACTGTTTGGCTGTTTGTGGATGTGTCTAGCAATATCTGTAGTTGCTGAAGAATCGTCACACAATGTCTAACAATTTCTCACTTTGGTAATGTGTAATAAAAAAGGTCGGCAATTGCGATGTATGTGGAAATGTTCATGTGGCAAATTACTTCATAACTTGTAATTGTGTTTTATGCAGGCAAACATGACTGCGACAGGCGTATTCTACAGGTCTGGTCGTGTGAGTATAATTAACATTCTCAGACGAAATATAATTACGACCGAACACATAGAAGCGAGTAGAGACACTCCGTTCTATACGTTTTTGAAAACATCGTTTGACATAAGGAACGAGGATTTGAAGTTGAAGAAGTTCCATAACCTGATCGAGGAAATTGCTAGTTTTTACGATGTGAACGCGAAAGCTTTCAAAATAGGGCGTAAGTATGTGAAGCTAACTACAACGGATGTGAAGGCTATTTTTGGCTGAAACACGGGAATAAGGAGATGCATTTGAATAAAGCACGGGTCTTCATTGGTCGGTACGCTGAAGAGGCTTGGAACGATTCCCGACTAATGCAGAAGTATTTTTTGAGTCCTTGCGCAAGGAAGAGCGGACTAACGTGAAACTCTGTATCGAATTCATTGATAAAGGTAAATAAATTCTCAAATATTATATTTGTTTTGATGTATTTTTGCAGTAATGTAGTATGTTGTTCGTTGGGTTGTAGCAATCTATAGAGAAAGCAATTAGGGACGGAGGGGAGGACGAGACGAAGGACATTGTTCGTCTGTTGATACTTTTCATATGCTCGTCACTGTTCTTTTCAGTTTCAGGCGATATAGTGGGTTAGACAACAATATACTACGTGGAGGATATGGTTAAAATCAACGACTACAATTGGTTTAGAGCTATAGTTGAGAAGCTGCACACATTGCTTGAAAAATATATTAAGGCCGGAAACTCCTAGAAAGTTATCAGATGCATTTCTTTTTTATTTGTAAGTAAGATGGCTTATAAAATTATGTTAGTTATTAAAACCATCGTTCAATGTTAGAATTTTGTTGTATGCAACCTTTTTTGATCGAGCACAGTTTGATGGAGGTTCAAATACCAAGGCCCAACATCATTCCCAGATGTTATAAATTGTGGGGATTAGAGGAGGAAGAGTCGACTATGGAATTTGATGAGTTTGAATTCAGCGTACTCCCCGGAAGGGCAGATCAGTCTAAATCTCTCCGGATACCGGACAGGCACTAAGGACATAAATCGGACAGATCATTTGGGCCGGACAGATCACTTCGAACACTGCGAACTTAATGTTGTTCGAACTATGACTAAAGTACTAAAAAACCTAAAAACTTCCTGACTAAGCTACCTGCCCTCCTGCTTAGAACTCATGGGTCTTTAAACATGACCCGGGTCCATTCAACATGACCCGAAAGCCCATAAGGGCCCAAACATCACACTATAAATACCCAACCACCAGCATTAACTATGAATAATGAAAATTAACTGCTACCAAGCTGCTTAATTATCTCTCCACCGTTAAACACCCACACACCACCGTTAAACACCCACACACCACCGTTAAACACCCTTACACCACCTTGAAACTCCACTTAAAATTACTAGCCTACCCTCAGGCGATTATTATCCACACCAGAATTGATCCAGATGGTTAGCCAGCTAAGAGACGCGTAGGTAAGATATCATTGATTGCAAAACTGATGGTATAATATAACGTATCTAACGGTAACATAGTAGGTAAAAATTGCAACACTATAATGAATGTTATCTCGCAATGATAACCTCACAGCAATCGCAATCCCCGTGGTAGTAAGTAGGTATTTATGTTATACTTGACATAAATCATGATGTAGTTATTCCTCGCATGCAGTACAGACATACTGTTATGCAATAGCATTTGCGAAACTGAATATTTATCAAACAGTTAATTGGTATAAGGTGATTTTTTAGGTTATAGAGAGTGAGCTATCATTCACAGAGGCTGAATGGGAAGCTTTTGCAAGCGGGGAATTAGGGTGGAGCGCTGAAGGACGAGCACAAACGTGTGAAGTAAGAAGTCGGAGAAAAAAGAAATTTGTTGCCCACTGAACAAGCAAAAGGCAGAAGAAATTGTTCCAGGCTAAGGCTGGAACAAAATGTACAAAGTTATTAGATATTTAGTTTGATGACAACACAACACCGTCACCGGCAGGAGAGGAATATGAAGTTACACTGCAGGAATTCTTGGCAAAGAAGAACTTGACTACAACAAAAGAAAAGAGAAAGAAAAAGACAAGGCTGCGAAGGTCAACTATTGCAAGTTTCGGTGGACTATCACGTTCGGTGCTACATGACAATGTTGTGGTGAAAAAACATAGCAAGATGTACCGTTTGGAAGTTGAAAATGAACGTTTGAAGTTCTCGCTTGAACGGAAAAAGAAAAAAGTGAGTGTTGCTACGCATTTTTGGGAGACAACGTGTATAAAAATTCACATATAATATTTAATATGCTTCTTTGGACACAAGTTGAAGGACTGCAGTCAGAGTTAAATAAGTTGAAAGCGAAGCTAGAGGTAGCAGAGGAGATTGTGTAAGCTTATAATGTTGAACTTCTCAACACCTTATCGATTCTTTTTTTGTGAAGATAAAGAGGATATTGAACGTGTGGCTACAAATACAAGCGAGAAGGTAATTAAAAAAAACAATTATTTACCAATCTCGTAGGCATGGATTTAGGCAGCAGAAGAGCCAATATCTTTCAGAGACCCCAAAAATATTTATAGCCGAACATGATGAGGTGAAGGAAACAGCAGAAGAATAGAATGAGAGAGAGGATGTCGTTAAAAAGAAAAATAGAGAATCTGAAGAGGCAAAGTTACTCAAAATTGTGGGTGAACATGGAACTCAGGATGTTATAACACTGATTGTCCCTGCTGAATTGGTAGCAGATATAATCGAAGATGAAAAAGTAGAAGAGGAGGTGAAGAATAGGTGCACAACAAATATATTACATACTGAACCTACGCCATACACTATGTTAAAGGATGCAGCGGCTGGGAAGTCCGATAGTGCACCAATAGCGACAATGGTAGATGCCCCTGCGAATGAGATAGGCCCAACCGTATTTAATGATGTTGCTGCGAATGAGAAAGAGGATGTTGAGGGAGATAATATAGGACGTGGCACATTAGCAACCCAAACAAATATGGTGGGCGTATTGACTAAAGTGGTGGGAGCGGAAGGATTGGCAGTGGAATAGGGACATATAGTGGGATCTAACGGGAGTGATGGAAATGAGTTAGTTGTGGAGGGACATGAAAAGGTCAACGAACAAAAACACGATGAAAATAAATATAACGAACAACATGGGGAGAAACCAGAAAATACAGAGGAGAGAGAAAATATTGAAACATGGGAAATGACTCTGTCGTGAGCAAGACAGGTTATACAAACAACTTGGAAGAAGTTGAGAAGGGTCAGGGGAAAGAAGAAATTACCAAACAGGACGTTGAAACCCCTGAAAACACAACAAAAAACATCGATGCCTCGTCTAATGGCCAGAGCAAGTAGCATCGATATTACAAGAGCCCGAACCTGACGTTTAGACGGTGGTGGAGACAGGAATTGAAGATCTAAGTGGATCTTAAAATCGTTAATATTCAACAATATTTAGTAATATGTGTCGGCATGTTTTGATGTTTTCAAAGTCTTAGTTTGATATTTACTATCATGGATTGTTGTGTTTTTCAAATCTTGATTTGACACTGTAAGAAATATTTTAGACTTGCCATTTTTTTGGGTTGTTTGTATCATATGTTTTTTGTAGGATACAAATGTGTCTAACAATCTATTTATGTCTTGTAAACCGCAATAAGTACGATATGGTATCTAGCAAATATAGGTTAAAAGCATATTACAACTCGCAATGCTAGCATGGTCATCTTATATACAACCAGTTAATTTGTTCAAAAGATAAGTAATAATGATTGTCAATAAATTTCATACTTGTAATTTCTAGCAATCGCACCCTTAACAACCTTGTATTTGGATAATATATACAGTCTTTGTTTTAATCTAGCAATGTTAATTGCATATAAGTCGCAACGTAACGAAACACCAATCGAACAATCATGTATGCATCTGAATCGCAATGTATATTCATAACAAACATTATAATCTAGCAATGTTAGAAACAAACAAATCACAGTAATATGTTTCTCTTATATTTTTAGGTACCGCACAAAAGACATATCACAGAAATAGCATACCAGCATGAATCAAGTGTAGCCAGTTTAACGGTGCATGTAGTATAACAAGAACCAAAGCCCGAACAAGTATCCCAAATAGTGGCAGTCTATAAAGTTATTTACAAGCAACAAAAACATGAAGAAAAACAACCCACAATGAAGGCTGAATTACTTACATAGTCCGAAAGAGTAGAGAAGTAAAACAAGCGGGTGAAGAGATATCGGAAGACCTGCAAATAGGTGTCATTAAGTATGAAACACCGCAACAAGATAAAACAGTTTCAGACGCACAACTTGTACGTTCTCTTATACCGTTCGTAGATGAAAGTTTTGTAGACTGCATGCAATCCTTTTATGAAGAATGTGACAAGGCTAAAGCAAATTCAAATAAGAAACGACGTACTTTTGAATCTATCGAGGAAGGTTAATTAAATCTCGATATAAGTTAATTTTTGTCTTACTGTCAATGACAAAAGTATTGTTAAGGGGATTTATTGGATATATTACAAGCGATAGCTGATAAGTTTCTGAAGTGGAACTTACTTACTAAGACGCATGTGGGAGAACCATATGTTGCTTACGAAGATAAGCCGTTGCGTACAACGACGAACCAACTAATAGAAATCAGTGAGTACAACAAGGTGTTGCAAATAAGCAGAACATTAGAGCAAGAAGATCCAGAAGTATGGTATTTGTTGATGTCAGAGTTCTCATATAGGCTCTTCATTAGTGTGAGTGAGATAATGGAACTACCGTACAAACCTGAAGTAGATATCAATTTAATATGCCATTTTATAACAGACCAATATATTTTGTTTCCACGTAGACAACATTATTTGTTTTAATCATTGTCATCTACATGTTTAAAAATAATAATTTTAAATTGATAGATCATAGATGGTTAAATATATAAGCTGCTCTAGGATGCAAATTGGAGAGTACATGTATAAAGGTTTGATGATAAGTTTACATGTATGTTCAACGCAATTCAACTTTCTGGAGTTGCAACTGTAAGTGCATCATGTATTATTTATGTTATTCAAAACAATCTACTTCATATAGTAATGGAAAAAATTGTAGCAAACACTGGCTATTAAGGGAGATATGTAACATATTGTAGATAAAGTATTTGAGACAATAAGACCGAACACATACATTACGCGTGTTCCTCTGTGCATCATTAACAATGATGGGATCAATCACTGGACGTTGCTGGTTATTGATATGGAGAATGATACTGCTAGTATCTACAACTTAATGTTGCCATAGAGCAAACACATTGAAGATAAGACGAGGTATACTGTTGATGATCTGGTAATAAGTTCTATGTTATAAATCGCTTTACATTAATTTTACCCTGTCCAACAACTTAGTATTATGAACGTATCGCAACTGCGAGACATGTAAATGCTAGATACAACAAAATGGTTTAGCTACAATCGCATACTCTTACGGTCCTTACCAATCGTATTAATTGTATCACATAAATCACAATGTTATGACCGGTGCATGCTATAATAGTTGGCCTACTGCATGAAGAAAAAATACATACCTGGTGTGAAGGGTGGATACAAAATCAAGACAATGAGAGATATCCCATGACAAGAAAAGAACAACCTTGACTGCGGTATTTTTGTTTGTGAGTACGCGAAAGATATCATTTAAAAAGGTTATGTTCCTCTGATATATAGAGAGGATATGCCCGCAAAAAGGAGAGCTGAAATCTTCAAGCATATCCTCAATGATTTAAACACAAACCGACGATGATAGTTACATTTGATATTGAATATTGGTTTTTGGAAGGATTGTTTAAATATGTAATTCATTCAAAATTGGGCGCTATTTGTAAGGTTTTTGTTTAGTCTTTAGTTTTGGCATAACTTATTTTTGGTCATATCTAGCACTAGTAGAATGGGTATTACATGAGTACCAATCGCAACGAGTCGTTATTACTTTACACTAGTCTAGAAATGTCATTTTTGGTTAAAATTTGTAGAATTGATAGGTTGTTAATATCTAGCAATGTCGTTTTTAGTTAATAACTGTAAAATTTATAAGTTGTTAATATCTAGCGCAACAGTTTCAATAATGTAACATTTGCCTTTAAAAAAGTCATATCTAGCAATTAGATTAACAATATAAATCGCGTTATGTGATTGACGAATTATATTGGCTCCAGTATGCATAAATCGCGACCACCATGACACTTTATATTAATGCATTGGAGAATGGGTTATTGACTAAAACGATCATTAAATAACGGATATGACTTCTACCTATCTCCATCAGTAATTAAACTAATGTTATTTATCTTATTGGATAATTTATTACTTGATAAGACAAATGTAAATATTATATCATTACAAATACATTAACTAGACGTGTAAAAATTAATTGTAGTTTGCTAGATTAGATGTAACATTGGGTATAATGTCTAGCTATAAGTTTGGCAATCGATTTTAGGCTATTCAATAGCTACACTTGTAAAAAAATCTATGTATTCTAAAACAAATGGCCCATTCGTCTATGGTTTCTCCTAGGTACTCATCATCAAAAGGCTGGTTCTCAGACCATTCGAGGGACTGTTCGCCTTATAAAAGGACCACCACATCGGAGTACTCATCCGACGACTCCAAAAATTGTTCCATGTGGTCATTCGATTTTATAGGACAAACATGACACCAACGACTCGTGGTCCTTTGATGGTTACGACTCAGACCCAAACAAACTGCCCAAACGCGAGCGTAGGCGGGACAATTGGGACAACAAGGATTTCGAGGAACCGGTTGACATAGATGATGATGAAGACGATGAAACAGACGATGAGAAGGAAACATATGACGAAGAAGATGAGGAAGAGGAGGAAGATTACGAGGAAGAAGAAGAATCAGACGAGAAGGACGATGACGAGGATAATGATTGATGTTATGGTAGTTAATGTAACATGTTATTTTCTTTAGTATGTTGTTATATATTTTCTGAAGTAAAATGTACCAACCCTCAGAGATGGTGTATTTTTGGGAGAGTTGAGTTATCCAGGCATTTGTAAAGCCCTACATGCAGTTTTAATCTAAAATTCTGTTGTTAGGTGTTGCTTAATTGTGTGTTTGATGGTTATTTTAAGTAGAAACATATTACAGTATCACTAACCATTAGAGAGGTTTTCATGTCCACAACTTTTTTTATGTAACCTTTTTGTAGCAAAATAGATAACTGCAGTGTACATGATTAATGTGTAGGTTATTTTGTGAATTGAGAGACCGTTTTAAATCGTGCATATAAAAGCGGTTATACATGCAGTTACATAACGCAATCACAATGTAATAAACAGATGATAGAGTATCTAGCAATTTCGTTCTAGCCATGTTAATAACAAAGAGGTGTAGGTTATCATAAAACATGCAACTTCTACTTCATCAAATTATTGTATCTAGCAATGTCATACTAGTGTATCTTGCAATGTCATGTTAGTGTGTCTAGCAATGTCATATTAATATATTTAACAATGTCATATTAGTGTATCCAGTAATGTCATGTTAGTGTATCTAACAATTTCATATTAATGTATCTAGCAATGTCATATTAGTGTATCTAGCAATGTCATACTAGTGTATCATGTAATGTCATGTTCGTGTGTCTAACAATGTCATACTAAAATATCTAGCATTGTCATGTTAGTGTATCTAGCAATATCATATTAGTGTATCCATCAATGTCATGTTAGTGTATCTAGCAATGTCATATTAATGTATCTAGCAATGTCATATTTATGTATCTAAAAAAGTCATATTAATGTATCTGGCATTGACATATTAGTCTATCTAGCAATGTCATACTAGTGTATCCAAAAATATCACTTTAGTGTATCTAGCAACCTCAATATAACGTATCTAGCAATGTTAACAATGTCAGATTAGTGGCCTACTTTACATGTAAATAGCAATGTCTCATACGATATCTTCAAACGCGCACCCTCTAAAACAATAGCAGCGTAATGTTCGAATCACAACATAAAAGTACAAAACCATGGAAATACAATAAATGCAAATGAAGAATTGTATACGCGTCGGTCGTATGTGAAATGGTATACACGTCGGTGACATGTGAAATGGTATAGGCGTGGGAGGCATTGCATTAAAGGCATCCCAAAACATTCGGTTTGATTAATTAAAACATAGCTAGAAAAGGTGATATCTAGCAAAGTGATTAAACAACAGATTAACCAATCTAGCAAACTCTGTATCTAGCAATGTTACCAGTATGAAATCATGTAAATCGCAAGATAAGAAACACTTATCCTGGCATATCAAACAAAAACACATTGACCTAAAAACACAGGTAGCCTAAATTCAGAATGGAGCATTGCAAGACCTCCTGTTGTGTCGTGATTTGAAACAGCAGCCAAAGCGCGACTAGCTCGTGGTTACTTCTCCTCTAGATGGAATACGTTTATTTTTCAGCCGTCTAGATCCTCTTTTCACGTTTGGTGGGTGAACCCCAGGCTCGGCATAATCATTAAAGTTTGAAACTTCGCCAAAATCTGTTATAAAAGGTATGCTAAAAGAATAACTTGACCTGTAATTTGGAGGAGTGAAAAAGGGTTCTATTAAATTCATAGGATCTTCGCTTACCGATGTTATCGCAGCCAATGCGTGTGGGAAAGGGAAACGTTCTTGCTGCCAAGCACCACAAGTACATTTGAAATCAAGCATGTTTACTATCATTACTGGGTCCGATAATACCTTTAAAAAGCTGCAAAAGACTTACGTACTACCTATGTTCGACCACATTCTACATTCTGCTTAAACTTCTTATCAAACTCGGGTCATAAATTAGTGTTGCATCTAAGACCCTTCGATAAACGTCTTGACATCTGAGTCATAAGCATCACTATAATATTCTCCACCAATTTAACTATAAGTAGGTTGCATAACTTTTTAATCTGTGAGTTGAATAATTCAACCACTGTTGATGCCATTGCCCCATACCGTTTCCCTTTGACGTATGCCTGAATATACTTTTCAGGTGGCAGATTGTTTAAAAAAATCTTGATTTTGGCACCGCCTTGGTGCAAAAACTATGACATTCATTCATTAAAAAGATCCGTTGTGGGAGCATAAACAAATCGGTTAAACATCTTCAGCATATTCTTTTTATACTCTCGCTTTGTGTGTTCAAGAGATTTATTCAAATTCTAAATTAGATAGAAGATACAATAAGCATGGTAGTCATTGGGATAGAGTAATAATAACAGAATGACGGTCTGAAATAAATGTTATTTAGCGCCCTAGCAAATGAGGTTTAAGACTTTGCATAAACCAAAACCAGTTGTCTGAGTCTTTACTGTCGAAAATCCCGAAAGAAACGGGAAATAGACCTGCGGTAACTGCGAAGTTTAGATTTGTTGACGGTCTTTGTTGAATTTTGGTTATGAACAGAACAGTCACAGACGTATTATAAGGTAAAATACATCCAAGAACGAAAATAAATCGCAAGGTTTCAAAAAGTAGGTAGCACCTATCTAGCAAACTCAATATAACATATCTAGCATGTCTGCCATAGAAACCTAAATTGCAATGTAAAATGCATCTCGGATATAAATAACCCATATCTAGCAATATGTTTTGCACTAAAACAAAATCAAATTTTGAATACAAATATCTAGGAAGATATAAAAGAACAATGAGACTAACTGTTGTTGCCATCCTTTACCACTGCTGAGAGTAATACACCACCATGCTTCCCGGTTAGATGGGTTCCGTCAACGTACAACAAGGGTCAGCATGAATGAAAACCTTGAAGGCATGTACCGAACGCTATAAAATAGCATCGGAAAACGTTGATGGCAGCTAATTCCAAATGGCAGTCCGTTGTAATATCATGACTCTTTACTCGTTTGAAGTATCATTTTAGTGAACCGAAAGAAGTATTGTTATCTCCAAATACTTCCCTCATTGTCTTTTCTAAAGCATTCTATGATAGACGATAAGAAATGTCTAAACCGTATTCTTGTTTCATAGACGACTGTATACTTTTCACCGTCACACTATGACAGGTCCTAATTGAATCATGAATTCCATCCGCAATCAAATCAGACGTCAAATTACTGCTTTCTTTTTAGTAAATACGAGACCGCATGTATGAGTATCAACCAACCGCTTTATGGTCAGCAAACTGGTGCTGGAATCAATTGATGCATAAAGCCTCCATTTGCAGCTGTTAAAATCTTTGTTGACACAATAAAATGTGATCTTTCTAAATATATTATGCATGTACTTAAAGGAAAAACCATTGTCTAATGCATATCGACACAACGATAACCTTAGACCTGCAACACCTTCAGTAAACGACTGACCAACACTGAAGATAGCTTATGCTAATCCAGTTGTAATAAGATAACTTTTTTGGGGTTGAATTAAGTAAACAAATACTACTATCCCCACTCGTTAGTTGGTTATAAGAGGTTTCTGCAAAAATTTGGCTAGGATGTTTACGTTTAACTGCAAACCCTTTATCAACCACTTGTTCTTCAATAACAAAATTAACGCTTTTGAGACGCTTGACATCAAGATATACTTCCAAACCAATAAAATCTTTATGGTTATTAAACAAACAATTTTTGTGAGCACCACACGAGTAGCTAATAGTGTAGTTACCTGTAACCAGATCATGCAATCTAGTTTCAACATAATCTTGAAGGCTTTGAAAATTTTAAAACTCGGATAAAGGAACAATAGTAGTTTGGTGACCATATTTAAAAATATAAACTTTAGGTTTCGACATATACTAGTAGGTCCAATAATTTAAATGGTTCTGAGGTGTATCCGGTATCAGGAGGTGAAGTGTCATCATCATATGATAGTAACGATGATGCACCCGGACTAGAAAAATTTTCAGATAGTATAACAATGGGAAACGAAGAATAAATTAGATTACCCAAAAGATATACGAATCTAGTTGCGTATGATTTGTTAGTTGCATAGAGATTTGAGATGCAGGAACCTAGTAACTATATGAAAGCTACAACGAGTTGAAAATCAATGGATTTGGGTTGTGGGGTAAGAGATTGAATCTCTTCATAAAAATTAAACATGGAAGCTAGTTAACTTGCATAAAAAAGAAAATGTAGTATGCAACATATGGGTTTTCAAGAAAAAGGAAGGTAATTCATGGGTTGGGGAACCTCGATTCAAGGCAAGACTGGTCGCTAAGGGTTTTGACTCAAATGGAAAGAATCGACTTCAATGAAATGTTATCTCTAGACGTGAAACATAGTTCTATTCGAGTTTTGTAAGCCTAGGTAGTTTTGCAAGATATAAATTTGAACAGTTAGATGTGAAGACTTCATTTCTACATGGTGAATTTGATGAGTGAATCTACATGGGACAACCAGAGGGATTTATTGAACCTAATATGGTGGACAAGGTTTTTCTGCTGAAAAAGTCACTCTATAGTTTGAAACAATCACGCAGGAAATGTTACAAACATTTTTATATATTCATGGTGTTAAAAGGGTTCACGAGGATTCCATATGACAATTATGTTTATCATCAAAATATTTGAGATGATTATTATGTTTACTTGTTGTTGTATGTGGATGCTATGCTTATTGCTACTTATAGTATGTCACACATTGTACAGATAAAGAAGGACCTTAGTCCTGAGTTTGAGATGAAGGATCTGGGTAGAGCATGAATATTCTTGTTATGGATATTATCAGGAATAGAAGTGTGGGATCACCAAAGTTGCCTCAATAAAGCTACATTGAGAAAGTATTACCAAGAATATCAGTTAGTATTCAGTTTTCTACTTGGTTAAATCGTCCGCAACAAGATCAACCAAAGATGATGCTGAGTTGGAACAAATGTATAAGCTTCGATATTCAAGTGCAGTCGGTAGTATAATATATATTATGGTATGCACGCATCCTGATATTTCACATATAGTTAGTGTAGTAAATGAGTGCATGTGAAGTGCTAGGAAAGAACACTGACAGACAATGAAATGGATACTTCAGTATCTTAAGAATAATGTGGACATTAACTTAAATTGTAACGAGATCGATATTGGTGGATCGATTAATGATATTTCAGGATCAATGGTTAGTTTTAATGATTCTGATGCTGCAGGTGATATGGATAAAATGATATCTATGACATGGTATGTATTTACTCTAGCTGGGAGTGTGATCAGTTAGAAAGCACATTTCCAAGTAAAATAATGTGGACATTGGCTTAAATTGTAACGAGATCGATATTGGTGGATCGATTAATGATATTTCAGGATCAATGGTTGGTTTTAATGATTCTAATGCTGCAGGTGATATGGATAAAATGATATCTATGGCATGGTATGTATTTACTCTAGCTGGGAGTGTGATCAGTTAGAAAGCACATTTCCAAGCACATGGTATCTTTTTCTTTATTTTTTATTTTCATTATTATGGACTTAAACATTTTTTTATATTTTTTATTTTTAAATAAAATATTATTATTTGGACTTACAATTTTTTTTGTTTGGAATTGCAAAAAAACACATGAAAATGTGTATATAGTTATAAAAAAAAATGAATTTGTATGTGTATTTGTAAAAAAAATAAAACATGAAATTAAAGGTTTAATTTGTGAAAACATGAAATTGTATTATTTTTTGAAAAATTACCGAAATGCGCTAGTTTTGTGTTTTATGGATAAAATTACAGAGTAACTTGCGAAACAAATATTTGATTTATTTTTGAAATAATAATTTGTGAAACACACGTTTAATTTTGAAATTAAGATTTATAAAATAGAATTCATAAACATGTTTAGCAAAATCAAAGCTTATCAATATTTATGTGACATATGTTGAATGAACTTGAAAAATTAGTATTTAAGAAACATATGGTTAATTGACTTGCGAATCAAAATTGTTAAAAATAGACTTGCAAGTAAAAGTTCACCCACAAAATCAAAATTTACAAAACGTAGATTTACTTGGCTTGCAAATCAATATTTGCGAAACATAATATTAATCGACTTGCGAATCAATATTTTTAAATTTTTAACTTAATTGATTCAGAAAATTTAAATTTATGAGACATAAACTTACTTGACTTATAAATCAGAATTTGTGCAACATTGATATTTTATACTTGCAAAATAAGTATTTGTGAAACATAAAGGCTTAATTAACTTACAAAATGAGTTTGTAAAACATACACTTAATTTTGATTTGTGAAATCTATTTGCGAAATAAAATTTCAGAATTAATATTTCTAAAACATAACCATAATTGGCTTGTAAAATTAGAATTAAAAAAATCTAATCCTAAATAATGTATAGAAAAAGTCTCAAAACATATCACTAATAAATTTTGTTTGTTTGTTTTAAATTAAAAAAATTCGATGTTTCAGAATGTGTTTTTTGATGTATGGTTATAAAGATACAAGCTTTGGACATATAAAATAACATAGATGACAAAAAATTTATCTCAGAATATATAAATCACATCTTCATAGATTGTGATTTTATTCATAGTATTTGTTATGTTGTTCGTTCCAAGTTCTTGCTTGTCCTAGCCGAATTCAGATCGTTAACCGGCGGATATCTGCTTACAAAGGTCACATACATCATTTTTATTTAAAGGTAGTGGTGTATCATATTTGGAAGGAGCATAATTTGATAATATTTTATTTTAGCGTCTTTAATCTATATGATATCGCACCATATGTTATATAATATCCACAATAGGTTCTTTAGAACTAAAGTGGTTGGACATGCTTAATATGAAAATATTTTTTCTGCTAGACTCTCCTCGTCTCCAAAATTTCCATGTATTATGATGCTTTTGGCTATCATGTTGCTCTATTTTGTTGATATTGATCGGATCAGATATAGTTGAGGGTATTACATAGAAACTCTAATTTAATCTAAATGATAATTCAGACATAATGATCAAACATTCAATGACTAAGCAACGAACTGAGTGGGTTAATGAATCAACTATATGTCTAGTAGCTTGAAACATAGGTTTGGGGGCTCATAATGGGCTTGGGGGCTCGTATAATGGATCTATTAATAAGATTCGACCCGGAAGGCCCATGGGTATCTCAAAAGAGTATAAATATCTCAACCAACTTCATTATGAGGGTTGGACTTTTTCTAAAAATATTAAATACAAGGATACACCTCCTTTGTCTCACTACTATCTACAAACATACTTAGTATCAACAAACTGTCTTCCCTTTTTCCCTCTAAACCAGATATCTCATCATCAAATTGACAACCACAGTGGAAGGATAAAGGTACATGAATAGCTCTATTCAAAACCTTATTGGTGATTCGAAGTTCAGAAATCTTTTGGATATGGATCTCAATATACAAGAAGTGCTACCTCGTGAAAATTAAGTAATAAGAGATGCGAATGAGCATGTTACTATATCTTATGTCAATCACAACACGGAGGAAAGACCGTTCATGCAAGATGAGCGTGATCAGTTGAGAGCTGAGATTGAAGCTCTAAAAGCCCAGAGACAAGCTGAAAGGGAATTGAAAGAAAAATCCAATGCATGAGGTATATCTATAGATGAGCCTGGTGATGATAAAAAGAAAAGAGAAAATAGTCATTCCCCAAAGGCTCATATTAACTCTAAAAAGGTGCATCGGGCTAAACAAATAATGAGTGCATCGGATTCTTCTGATAGTTCAAACGTTGCTTCTGACTCTGATGGGTCTTCTTCATCTAGTAGTGAGCGGGACCGTTAGAAAAAGAAAATAAGGTTAACCAAGAAACACTCAAGGAAAAGAGACAGGAAGGGAAAAATGAAAAAGAATAAATATTAGGGAAAAATAAAAAGGTTGGCCGATCACGGTATTTATTATCTACTAAGTGATCAATTTGCTACACAATCTGAACCAGGTATATTTGCTACTCTTGATGGAGATACAAAATTACTCGTAGTCATAATTGGAGGCAGTCACCTTTGTCCTAAAAGATACTCTCAGAATATTTTCCAAGGCGGTTTAACAGCTCCAAAATTTAAAAGTAGGATGGAAGAAAAAACCTTGATAACCACCTCGATTAGTTTAAATTTTTTATGATGAACTTCGATGATGATAAAATTTTATGTCCGGCATTCTCACGAAATTTTAAAAGAAGTGCCTTAAAAATGGTATAATATTTTACCACAGGTATCTATCAAGAACTTTGATATGTTCTAGATGGCGTTTTGGAGACAATTCGTGGGGAGTAATGAACTTAAAGGGAATTGTGACACTACCATCTATTGTTCCCAAGATCCGAATGAGTCTTTGAAGAAATACATCAATCGTTTTGTGAATACAAAGAATGGAAAATGTCTATTGCTTCTCTAAGGCAAGGTTTAAATCAGGGTCAATTGGTTAATTGAGTAACTCGGAAAAAAACAATGACATGAGGTGGATTATTAAATTAGGTCAGAAAACAAATTACCGTCGAAGAAAATAAGAAATTTAGAGTGTCGCACCAGAATAGATCTGCTCCAACAACGTCAATCCCACAAGCAAGTATTAAATCTCAGGCTATAGTTAATTACATGTATAAAGATTGTGGACAGGGGTCGCATCGGCCAAGACAGAGTCAATCAAGTCAATCCCAACAATTTAAATCTAATAGGGGTCCATGGATTCAACCAGAATGGTTTGATGAACTTGGTGAACGTGTGGCTACCATTTATGATAAAAATAAGAATGTTGAGCATTTTAAAAGATCAACACCAATTCAATCTCCTAGAGAGAGAATACTCATTTTTGTAAGTACCACAATGATGCGGTTCATGATACCCAAGACACTATCGCCCTAATACAATAAGTATATAATTTAATTGAGAGACAGAAGTTGTCAGATCTTGTTAAAATTCAAGGAGGCAATAGGCAACTCAATACTCAGTCTAATGCAAATACGACCCGAGCCACATCACCAACTGGTCCAGGGAAAAGTATAGGAGTATCTAGACAAGAAAATGCTATGGAATTATGGAAAGGTTTGATATGGATTTAGAATATCTAGATTCTGACCCGGATCAGAAACAGGTTGGGGTGATAGTAAAGAAGATTTCAATGGTATCCGATCTGTGTAACGGTTTTGAATCCTTAACCATTTTGGAGGAGATATTGTGACTGCACCTTCACGCTGCTCAAGAAAAAGACATGTTAATAGCCTAACGTCTTAGTTAGAGGGAAAAATGTCTACATATCTTTATCAAAGTCCTGCTCTATTCATTATCTTTAATGAAGATGATTTAAGGGACATCGCAGGGCCACATGAAGATGTTGTGGTGATTGGGTCATCCATTGGAGGCAATGATGTCCGACATATTTTAATTGATACATGAAGTTCAATAAATATATTGTTTCTATCAGCTTACAAACATATGAATAATCCTTCAGTTATTCAGCGTTCAAACAGGACCATAGTGGGGTTTACTGGAAGTACAGTTGATGTAATTAGAGAATTTGAAGAAGTGGTCTTGCTGGGGAAAGGGTCGTTGAAAAAGTTAGTAAAACTTATGTTTGTCGAAGTTGAGTGCCTGACATCTTACGCTTGGTTGTATAGGATGCATGCGATGGCTTCCACTATCCACCAATGTTTGAGGTATGCTGTGGGAGGACAAGTGGGCGTCGTCAGAAGTATCCAAAAGGTCGCTCGTGAATGTTATATTACTGCTATTGCTTTGAAGTCTTTAGAAGCAGTAAAAATTGACAACGAATAACAATTAATAGAGCCTTTTGTTATCCAGAATAAAATGGATGACCTAAGAGAGGCTCATAGTACGGTAATCCCAGTTGAAGAAGTTGAAATTCACTACTTAGAAGAAGGTAAACGTGTCAGGATCAGATCCAAACTACCATTAAAACTAAAAGAAAAATTATTATCTTTTTTATCTAATAATTTACATGTGTTTGCATGATCCAATGAGGATGTGACTGGAATGCCAACCACTGTGATTAGTCACAAACTATCTATCCGATCTGATGTTGGGCCAGTGGTGCAGAAAAGAAGAGTTTTTTCCAGAGAAAAATCTGAAGCAATTGTTCAAGAAGTAGATCGGTTGACCAAAATGGGGCATATTAAAGAATCTCAATACCCTCTTTCGACAGCAAACTCAGTGATGGTCAAGAAAAATATGAAAAATGATGTATGTGCATTGAATTCACAGATCTCAATAGAGCTTTCCCTTAAGATCCTTTCCCAATGCCCTACATAGATTAGCTAGTGGACTCTACATCATGGAACGCTGGAGCTACTTATTAACGATTGGTGAATAAGGCATTTGCTAATTAGATCGGCAATAATATAGAAGTTTACATTGATGACATGATGGTGAAAAGCCATAAATAGGATGATTACATATTCTCTCTTCAAGAAACGTGTTCTAACTTAAAACCATCAATTTGAAGTTAAATCCAGAGAAATATACCTTCAGAGTCCGATCTGGTAAATTTCAAGGGTATATTATAAGTGAGAAAGAGATTGAGGCTGATCCGGAGCAATGAAATGCTTTGTTAGCTATAGATCCGCCTCGAAATACAAATGAAGTTCAGATGTTAACCAGGAAGGTTGGTTAAATTAAACCGATTTATTTCAAGATCATCGGACAAAATAAATGTTAAAAACTTTAATTGGTCTCCTACCTGTGATCAAGCTTTCCTTAAGATAAAAAAGTATTTATCTTCACCAAAGACGTTGTTCAAACTTGTTGAAAGATAATTTTTTTATATGTATCAAGCAGTATCAAAGTATGCGGTAAATACTTTCTTAGTTCGGGAAGTGGATAATTACCCCCGACCGGTTTACTACATAAGCAAGAGTTCATTAGAAGCTGAAAATGGTACCTCAAACTGGAAAGGTTGGCGTTAGCATTGGTAATAGCAACTAAAAACATAAGACCTTACTTTCAAGCACATTTTATTACAGTTCGAACTTCTTTTCCACTAAACAATGTGCTACAAAAGGCTGATATATCGTGGAGAATGACCAAATGGTCAGTTGAGAGTGGGTATTATGATATTGACTTTGCACATCAGACTGCAATCAAAGCTCAAGTTATGGCTTATTTCTTAGTTGAATTTAATTCTAAGTGGCCTCATGAAGAATCTCAAGTCAGTAAGTTTGAAAAGGAATGGGTGATCCGAACGTATCGTGGCTCTAGTAGAATGAGATGTGGAGTTGGAATATGCTTAACCTCTCATTACGCTGACACCATGTACCATGCTATATGTTTTGGCTTCCAAAGTGTTTAATAATGAGTCAAAATATGAAGCGACCATAGCTGGTATAAGGTTAGCTCAAATATATGGGGTTAAAAGAGTCCGGTTGAGAAGTGATTCGCAATTGCTCATTCATCAGGCTCAAGGGCAATGTGAAACTAGAAAAGATAACTTGATAAAATATTTTCAAGTGTTAAAGAAAGTTACCGTCGGGTTTAAATGCATCAAATATGAGCATATGCCCAGATTGGAAAACGTCATGGCAAATTCTTTAGCTACTATAGCATATTCTGAAGCCTACCCTTGGATTTTCATTCAAGAATTTCCTTCCATAGATGCAACCACAACAAACAAGGGTGAATTAGGAGATACATTTCATGTATCCGATGTAATTTGTAGAGATTCGAGAAGTGAAATTCAAGAATTTATCACGAATGGAGTTCTACCTTTAGGCAAGATTGTGGCAAAAAAAATAAAGTACAAAGCTCGTGGTTTTCTAGTTCTTCGGGTGGTTCTTTATAAAAAATATTTTTAGCAGACCCTTACTACGTTGTCTCAGACCCAATGAGTCTAAATTTTTTTATATAAAAGTTACATGATGGAGAAGGGTGAATACATTGTGGCTATAAAGTTTTGACTAGAAGAGTCTTGATAGATGGGGACTTGATCTAGTTGGGCCCCTTCTGATGGCTTCGTGGGGTTGTCGTACTATAATTGTGACAATAGATTACTTCTCCAAATATGTAGAAGCTGCACCTTTTTCTGGGACAACATCTAAGGTTGCCATTAAATTTATTCTCTCCAATATATACTTTCGGGTTGGTATTCCCAAACGCATCACCACAGACAACGATCCTCAATTTGCTAACAAAAACATGGATGTGTTTTGTTCTTCGAGAGGAATTCGACACTGGTTTTCTTCTCATTTTCATCCTCAAGCCAATGGACAAGTTAAAGTAGCAAATCAGACAATTCTGTCAGGATTAAAAAAGAATTTAGAAGGGTATGCTCGAAAATAGCGGAGCTACCTACAAGAAGTATTATGGGCATACCAAACCACTCATCATACATCCACACAAAAATCTCCATTTTATCTGGTTTACGGGATGGATGCGATTACCCCAATAGAAGTTACTCTTCCTTCCTTTAGATTTCAAAATTTATCCTGAAAAATAGAATTGATATAGCTATGAGGGCTCAGTTGGATTTAGTGGAAGAGAAAATAATGAAAGCGCATTTAAAGACTGCACATTATAAAGGCTTAATGATGAGCAAGATTGCTTCTAAAGTAAAAAGAAGATATTTTCAAGTTGGAGATAAGTGTTGAGAAAAATTTTCTTGGACACTAAGGGGAAGCAATTCGGAAAGGTGGCTCTAAATTGTGAAGGACCATACATCGTATGTGAAAGAATTAAGCAAGGAACATACAAACTCCAAGACAAAGAAATCAAATTTTTGAAGCATCCTCGGGTAAATGCAAGACTGATTAAGTGGTTGATTCGTTTAAAGAAGATACTTTTTAAATGCATAGATTGGATTTAATATATGCATATGGTTTTTTCATGTTCAAATACGATCAAATATGTATGGAATTATAAATAAACAAAAACAAGGAAAAGTACGAAGTGAGTGAAATTAAAGATGACATGAAATATAAATAGGGTCACTAAAAAGAATCTGATCCACATTAAAAAAAATCCTTGTAAACAATAAGAACTTTTACGAATAAAGTTTATAAAATAATTTGATATGAAAACAACAAAATGCATTGCATACTCCAAGCAGTTTGATCCAAAATACCAACATTAAAAACAGTTAACCATATGGTCGTTCCTTTTGGTTGCCTTTTTAACATTGCCTTATTCTTTCTCCTCTTTGTCATCACCTGAATCCTCTTCAGCTTCATCATCAGATTTGGATTCATCCAAGGAGATGTTGAGTTTATCACTTTGTGCCATAGTATGAAAGGAAATTTTTCATAAGGCACAAAACCCCATAGCTTCCTAAGAGACCGTTTGGGAAACGTTTCGTGGAACAATAGGTCAATGTCCAATTTAACATGCTCTTCCCTCTGCTCCATAGATTTCAACACCACCTTAGCATACTCGTTCCTCGTAGCGGCTATGTCTTGGGCTCTTGTCTATTTCAAATAAGCAATCTTATCACCCCTATTCTTGAGAAGATCCTCTAATTCTTTTTTCTACTTGGATAATTGATAATTGACATTCTTCTCATTAGTTATTTCTTTCTTCAAGGAATCGATTTCTGTGGAAGTGGTAGATCAGAATCCGGTGTAGCTAGCCTGTGATTTTTTAAGACCAGACTTGGCTTGTGCTAAATCATCACTACGTTGTTTCTTTTCCTTGCCCAAAGTCCCAACCTTGCTCTGTTCTACCGTGATGGAATCCTTCAGGCCTTGATTTTGAGTGCGAAGGGAAACGATGTCACTTGCTTGAGATCGGACTTGCCTCTCCAAGTCAACAATTAGCTTTATGTAACCTAAAATTGCATAGCCTAGAGTATCATGCTTACAGGTAAATTCAAAAGTATTCGCCATCATGATTCACGACATTGTCGATAGTAGTAGATTGAGGGAAAGTCTTATCAAAATCCTCTTTTTCAAACTCATTAAAATAGAAATTTCCTAGGTCATCTAAATTCACTTCACCTTCAGGAGAAGGCTGGTTAGCAGCATGAAGCAATGAAGAAGGAGGAGCGGTATGTATCTCTTCTTGGGAATGAATTTCAATATAAGTATTTGAGGGAGGGACTTTAGGTCAGCGTATGATCTCCAAATCTATGACAACATTTTTCCTCTTTTCCACTCTCTTAGCACTACCCTTCATGCTCCTATTTTGCCCTTTCTTTATCTTGACCCTTGTTGAGTGTGATGGCTCCTTAGCCTCACCTACAATAACCGCTATAATATCCAACAATGTGGCATCATTTTCTCCTGGAATTCTCAAACTACCCACATCGGGAAGCCATTGAGAATGATCGCCACCCTTTTTATTTTTCTTCTTAATTTTATCAAGATGGCTTTGAGCCTTGTTTCTAGATGATAAATACAACTTACACTCTTTATTCTCAACCCTTTTGAAAATCTCAGCAGCTTCAGGAGAACTCGTGAACTATTCCCAAGAGAGCTTCATGGTTGAGCTTGTCCTCCACAGATGGCCCCCCCCACCATGTTTGCTACAGTAAAACAATTGTGGAAACCTGTTCCCCAATTCTCTGTGGCCCATTGATTCAACTTTGTAAAAGTGGTTCATCCATCCTTCAAATGTTGTGAGAACATCTTTAAAAATATTGAAAGATAAATCCAATGTGAAATTTAATATTAACATCCGTTGTATAATTTAATATGAACATCCGATATGATGATTACTACCAATACACAGTAAAGAGATTCATATAGTATTTACTTGAGCTATTCCAGTATCTGGTCAGCAAACTTGGATTTTCCTTGGCTCTGATTTTCTTTCCATTTTCCCAAGCACCACTAATGTAAAGGAATTGGGTCCTCCGAGGCTTGTCAGGTTTAGCAGGTCATCAACGACTTTATAATTATTCCCCGTGTTGAAATAATATAAGGGGATATGATGATTCCGATGTAAACTGGCCACAACAGCAAACTGCTCCATGGGCATCATAATTTTGAAAGCCTTGAAGTTATGATGCTGGCTACTAAGGTATACTAAACATTGGGACTTAGCTAACTTGAGCATAAATTCAGTAAATGGAAGCATCTCACGAGATCTGGGTCCAAAGGCCCCAATTGAGCATTTTGGTATATACCACTAGTTCCCTGATTTTACTATCTATTGGAGTCTCATTGGGGATATGAATCCTTACTTTGACAGACTCTAGGAAATCATATTTTATCCCAACTCTATCTAAGTCAGTTGTATGGTATACATGTAGGAATTTTTATAAAGTGCTAGTTGATACTTAACACTGACCTTGGAGAAGTTGGGCCCCACTCGCCACACAAGACACTTCGGAAGCGGTTCGGAGTCCGGCGGTCTAACCTTTTCTTTTTTCCACGAACTACACTAGTGTCACAGATTTAACCAGATTTCTTAAATGGAGTGTCACCACTAGTATTATCCATGTTTTCATCCATTATTTGTGGCAGATCGTCAGCCAAATTGAGGCAATTATCCTCTTTTTCACTATGGGAAGAATCGATGGGTGGAATTGGTGAATCTGGACCCGAAGTATGCAACACTGGAGGATATGCCATTGTAGAACCTTCAGTCGATTTTTCTATATCCATGGCAGAGCATATTACATTTTTGGATTTAGAAAGCCTGGTAATCCTTCGAGGCGTGTTTTCCCTTACACCCGAACCCATAGAAATAAAAAGAGATGGAGCTCTGCGACTGGCAACGTCTTTATTATTGATGATAACATTTTCAACTACCTGGACAAGTCACTCAGGTGGTTCATGACTTGTTAAAAATACAACAAAAGAAGTTTTTGTGGAAACTACAAATGGTATATGAGATGATGAACATCTGTCCGGTTCTGGTATCTATTGTATGATCAATCCACTAGGAGAAACAGGTAGTCCAATAATGATTAGCCTCTGTTTTCTTTTTCTGTAACTCAGACAAGTTATGTCAGCCTCCTTTTATTAAGGCAGTTCTTGCGGTGAACATAAAAGTCTTGAGAAATATCAGAAAAGTTGAAAACTTTGGATGATTTAAGGTTTCTCTCTCTAGAATTAGAATTTGAATATTTTATTCCTCTAGAAATAAAAACAGTTAAAAAAAACCAAATTTATATAGTTGAAGGATCTACTTTATTGTTTTACCTAGGGAAGATGAATCGACTGAATAATGATTAAAGGCTACTAATTTTAGCCTCGTCAATTTTTAAAGTTTAGGTGCAAGTACCTAGTAAAAAATGACTAGTGGGTCCAATTAGAAATTGACATGTGTAAGAGAGAACTAATAAAAAGGTTTAAACCTTTGAGTTGTTCGATTGACTCTTCAGATTTACTTCGAATGCAGATCAAACATTATATACCATGGTTAGATCTTCCAAAGATTTTCTGAAAGGACTAAGGGTGCTATATGATCAGATCAGATATAGTTTGGGATATTTCATAGCAACTCTGATTTAATACGAATGGTAATTTGGACATAATGATCAAACATTCAATGACTAAGCAACGACCTGAGTGAGTCAATAACTCAGCTATGTGTCTAGTTCCTCGATGCATTGGCTTGGGGGCTTGTATAATGGACCCAATAATAAGATCCAACCCCGAATGCCCATGGGTATCTTAGAAGAGTATAAATACCCCAACCAAATTCATTAAGAGGGTTGGACTCATTAAATACAAAGATACACTTTATTTCTCTCACTACTCTCTACAAACATACTTAATATCAACCAACTGCCTTCCTTTTTTATCCCTAAATCAAAATTTTCCATCATCAGCTATAAAGTACCGTAACTTAACGGTTGTTGGTCTGAAGTCTATTTTTTTATTGGGTTACACGAGTTTCGTCAGATATGTCATGTGTCATGCATGAAAATATTTACCATTTATTTTATATTTTTTTTATAATAATAATAATAATAATTTTAAATAAAATTATTATATATTGTAATTTTATATAATTTCGTATAAAACACCTTAGAAATTTATATATAGACCAAATATATAAAGATAATATGTTCATACAAAAAATAAACAATAATAGACAATAAAAACAAATATTGATGCACAAAATATCGATACATAAACCACTAGGCCCGTTAGAGATAAGTTATATATACCTTAAAATAACCATCCTAATAACAAGTTCTTTACAAGTCTTTGGAAGTAATACTTTAGTCAACAACTTAACAAACATAAGAGTGGTACTTAAATTTACAATTGACATTTGTTATTTTGAACTTTTTCTCTAACAGGTAAGTCTTTGATCTCCATATACTTTAAACGAATAGACTACTTTCCATTCTTAGAGAAGAAAACAAATGTAGCGTTATGAAAATATATATTTATAAACCTGACAACTGTATGACCAAGTCTTGAAATAAATTTTCGCGTCCACAAAGCATGATTTGTGGCCTCAACATAGGCTACAAACTTGGCCTCCATTGTAAAAGAAGTAGTGATAGACTATTTGACACTTTACCATGAAATAACTCCGCCATATAACGTAAATACAAAACCAGATGTGGATTTTTTATGTCTGAACAATCAGCAAAATTCGAGTCCGGGTAACTAATTACCTTAAACTAATCTAATATCATATATGTGAGAAATGTAGTCCGTTTTCCCTTGAAGATACCTCATCACCTTTTTTAACTGCCTTTAGTGTTCACTCTTAAGGTTCTTTGATATCTTCCTAGAATTCCAACTACAAAACTTATATTCAGTTTTGTAAATATTTGAATATATATAAAACTTCCCATCGCAGATACACACAATATTTTTCCTTCGATTCATTTTCCAATTTATTCATTGGACATTGATATTTGATGAATTTATATTCTTTAATAATAGATGCTTCACTCACTCAACACAAATGTATGTTAAATATTTCTAAAACATAATTGATATATCCTTATGTGGTAGTTCTAGTATACCATGAGATCAATCTCTAAATGTCTTCATTCAAATCACATATGATGCTCCCCCCAAATTAACCATCTGAAAATTCTTAACAATTTTTTATTTTTATTTTTCATAACAAACCAAGATCAATACTTATCGATAAGATATCGTCTATGTATAAGACTAGAAATATAAAATTAATCCCACCAATTTAAAGATATTCATACTGTTCAACAATTGTTTTCTCAAATCCAATATAATGGTATCGTTGAACCTTATACCATTATTTGGAAGCTTGTGTAAGACCATAGATGATTTCTTTAAATTGAACATCAAGTGTTTTTGTCATTTTTTGCAAAACATTTTAGTTGATCCATATAGATAGCTTCATTTAAATTTCCATTAAAAATATAGTTGTCAGATTAAGTTGATGTGACTCTAGATTGAAATGAGCTACAAGAGGCATGATCATTCTAAGTGAATCATTGTTAGATATGAGATATAAGGTTTATTTGTAGTGGATGCCTTATCTTTGAATGAAACCCTTGGCTGCAAGTCTGGCCTTATATTGTTCAATATTACCTTTAGAATCAAGCTGAGTCTTAAATACCCACTCACAAACGATATTTTACAACTACTAGGTAATTTGATGGGGTCCTAAACTTCATTTTTTACATTGATTTTAACTTTTCCTTCATAGTATCGATTTATTTACTTGAATCATCATTTTCCTTGACTTGAGAAAATGAATCTGGATTTTTGTTTATCCCAATATCACAATCAGATTCTCGTAGTATACCGTATAGTCATATGAAATGAAAGATCTTTATTCCCTATGAGATCACCTCATAAGTGCAGATTATATAGGTTATACTACATCATTATGACAATATCTATACAATGTGGTGATATAATTTCATTATGTTGTTCATTCACTTCAACATTTCGAGTATGTTAAAACATATCAATATTTTGAGGAGGTATGGATAGTAGGATCTCCACCCTAACTTCATGAATACTTTATTTTCTTAATTCAACGTTCCAACTAACTTTGCCATTATCAAATAATCTAACATAATAAGTTTCAACTATTATGGTACTATGGTTAGGACAATAAAATTTGCATTATTTTAGTTTATTTGGATAATCAATATTTTCATTGATTCTAATTTATTTTCATTTGGGTTATAAATTTCTCCTTCCACTAAATAATCACAAACATATAGGTGTCATAAATATGGTTATCTACTAGTCCATAACTCAAAAAGAGTTTAAATAACCGATTTACTAAATACTCTGTTCAAAGTATATATTGTGGTATTTAATGCCTCACCTC
This sequence comes from Limnanthes douglasii subsp. nivea, assembly GCA_036936605.1. Classification (NCBI taxonomy): domain Eukaryota; kingdom Viridiplantae; phylum Streptophyta; class Magnoliopsida; order Brassicales; family Limnanthaceae; genus Limnanthes; species Limnanthes douglasii. The sequence goes on from JAUPFV010000003.1 coordinate 182,712,022, forward strand.
ACAAATAATTAGGTACGTTAATACGGTCATCATACTTCTGACCATATCTGAAAGAGTACGATTATACATTACAACAACTGAATTATGTCATGGCGTACCAAACATTATGTAATGAGCATAAATAGTGTTTTTCAAAAAACTTAGTAAATGGGTTAGGATCTAATCCCAACTCATCATATGTTTAATAATAGTAACCACCTTTATCTGATCTTATGATCTTGGCTTCTTTATCTAATTGTCTTTCAACTTTGGTAATATACATCTCAAGGATGTAAACGAGTTGAGACTTTTTATGTATTAGATATATGTAACGATATTAAGATAAATAATTAATAAAATTATTAAAGTAACGATCTCATTTCATACATGGAACAAATAATTGTCCATAAATATATGCATGAATAGTTTCAAGAATATCAGAATTTCTTATGATATCTTTCTTATTGTGTTTGATTTGTTTTCGTTTAATACATTTAACATACAAAACAAAGTTATACAAGTCTAAGTTTTTTAAAAACCCATTATTTATTAATGATACGACAGAAAAAATTCTATGGTAAACTATCTAAACAAAAGACAAAGAAACCTAGTCGTGCGATGTCACAAGACTAGAAGGAAGTTGGCCAAGAGGTCGAGTCCCAAAATTCTTAGCCTCAGGACATGGCACGCTAAACGTGACTGGTCGAATACAGAAGTGACCATCGTGGTAATGGATATATGGCCAGGATCATACCAACATGGTCATGCAAGGATGTGTGATTAGATGTAATAAGACCCGACCGATATGTCAGGTCCTGCCTCGTCGTACGTACTTCCGCGGCCAGTCGTAACAAGACATGGCCAACTTGGACATATCATGTCTGGCCACATATATTTATGCGACCAGGTGCACGGATGATCAGCCACACTGGGACTGAGAAACGGCCCGGACTCCCACGGGGGACAGACTTGAAAATTGGTCAAGTCGTATCTGGTTATGCCTTAGCATGTGACCATGACAAACCTGTTCACTCGGCCATACGACCATCTTTATGATGGCCTAACATCGTGCGACTAGGATATAAAGTCCCACGAAGTACTATATCCCTCGTCTAAGAAATGTTTGGCTCCTGATCCAATACATTAAATTCACTAAGAGCATGCATTCGCTACCCCATGATCATCAGCTGTTAGCACTTAACATTTGTTATAACCATCACTGCGTCCTTCATTCTCCAACTTTGATAAGTGTAAGGAAACCGTGTATGACAACTTATGGATAAAGCACCCGACATTGTATGACAAAGATACTCTCAAAGAAGTACCTCTCTTTAATAAAACACATGGAGGGCCAGAATAGGTTGCACCAATGAGGATGCAACAATCTAAGACTCATCCAAATCAAGGACACTATATAAGTAGCTAGTGTCTCATTTGTATAACGTGTGAAAAATCTATATTAAATAGTATGAACATGAATATAGAGTATTTATAATCCTACATATGAAATTAATAAAAGGGTTCATCACTTTATACTTCAAGTTCATTTGTCTTTTTTTCGTTGTGACCTTTATTTATTAAATTTCATTAAGTGTTAGAGAGTTATGTAATTTATTCCTCACCATTTTGGTTCCCTTGATGGAAATTAAATTAGCCAGCCTTCAAACTTATCAGCTTGAAAGCCATATATATTTTTTAGTACTCTGAACTTGAGGTCTCAAAGAATATCAGAAATTGGGTAGAGGGTGTCAGCCCTACAGTTACCTTGACCTAGAGAGGTAGGCATAGAGAACGAGCCAAACGATATTATAAAAGTGCGAAGTCAACCTGAGGGGCCAACAGTTGCATCACGTGGCATTGTCAGCGACGGTGTGACATTTATCCCTTCCAACAATAACGTAAAAGATAATAACCCATCCATACTCACTAACAAGAGAACTGACGACCTGGCTCACCAAATAAGTGATCTAGTATAAGTTGTAAATAGCATCGCTACAACTCAACAAACAACGGAACGACTATGTCCCCCCCCCTCCCCCAACACGGTCAGTGGAAACCCATCTGGGCCTGACCCAAAATTATTTGGGTCGGGAAGTGCAACAGATCCATCTCGCAACAACCCATCACCAAGCATTCGTCCCAGATCCTTTCTACCAATCCAAGGTTGACTTTAAGAGAAAAAAATTTGGAAGATGGGATCCCCACCGACCAGCGGATAACATCCCCGACCTGCAGGATGAAATCCTAGTATGTTAGCCATGGGTTATCAGTATGAGACGACCATAGCTTCTTGAGGGCTCACACTCGCCACTTAGAAATGGAAGACTCATCTCGGAGAATGACGCCATATTTTAGGGGAAAAAATCGGTAGCAACCACCGTCTTGCCAACTTTAACCGCCTTTGTTAGCAGAGAGGGGGTAGGAAATTCAACTATCTCCCCAAGGTCCTCATTGAGCAGACACCAACTAGCTTATACATAATGAAGTTGCGATATATCACCGACAACAGTGATCCCGAGAACCACATGTTGTACATTAGGGAGCTCATAGAATACCTCCAATACAAAGATGTGATGATGTACCTTTCTTTCATCCTTAGCCTTAAAGGAGACGTTTTGGTGTCGTTCTACAAAATTCCCTAAGGCTCAGTCCACACCTTCCCCCAGATTGGCAAGCTACTTATGATACAATTCTCATTTAATACAGAAAAAAGAGAGGAGCCGACTACCCATGCACGCTAAAGAAAAAGCAAGTGGAGAATCTGAGGGATTTCGTTTCAAGGTATGTCAACCATAACACAAAGACGATTGACTATTATGATCACTTAAATGATTTTGCGGTTTATCAATAACTACTCGTAAAGTCTCTAGTTTACAACTCAGCAAAAAAATAGAGGCTCTTATGATGGTCGATTTAATAGCTAACCTCAGAAGTATATCAACTTTGAGAAGGTCTACGCGCTCATAATAAGCATGAAGGAGAAGACATCCATCAAAAAGCAAAAACAATGGTATTTTTCAAAAGCTCCCTAATCTCCACACTAGGATGGTAGCGTTTCCGCTTGGATGATTAGACCAACTGTCTACTATTAATCGTGAATAACGCCTACAACTATGATTAGATAAAGAACATTGAACTTCTAGCCTATGCAAGAAATATGTCCGTACACCCCAACAATCCAAAATCATAACAAACGGTGCGAGTATCACCAAGACCACAGGCATACCCTAGAGGAATGATGAGTGCTAAAAGTAGAGATCTAGAGGTTGATTGAGAGAGGGAACCTAAGGGATTTTGTCAAGCAACCCGATAGATGCTCGCAATAGTGGCCACGTAGCCCTCAAAACGTGCCCCAAGACTTGCAAGACCAAGAGAAGCAAACATGAGATGAGCTAGACCAACCTGAGAGTCGTCCTTAAGGATAACAATAAGTTAAAAATCCTAAAACCTACATCATAACTCTGCGTGGAGGTACCAGTCGAACAAATTACATACATAACTCCCGCAAGTGCTACATATAAGAGTTGACCTCGACCATCGAGTTGCCAAAAGTGGACCTGATTAAAATACGGGCACCTAGTGCATATAAACCCACTATCTTCTTCACCGATAAGGACTTTGAGGACATCATACATCCGTATGATGATGTTATTTTAATCTTGGCCAACATTTCAAGATGTAAAGCATGCTAGATTTTGGTAGACACGAGAGCAACAGTGAACGTACTGTTTAGCTCAGCCATAGAACAACTTATTTTCAAGACTGTCCTAGCCCAACCTTCTAGCCCGTGGTAGGCTTCAATGGCCAAGCCATCATGTCTTTGGGAATGATGCTATTAGAGGTTTCTATTAGAACAAACATATCGTCCACGAGTTAAGCTATCGAGTTCATGGTGTTAGACACTACGACCCCATACAACTCGATCCTTGGGCAGTCGTAGCTACAAGAATTCATAGCCGTATCTTCTACCTATTATCAGTGCTTGAAGTGTGTGGTTAAATGTGAAGTAGGCATAATACGGGGCAACGAAAAGATGAAAAGAGAATGACTCACCAAAGCTCTTAAAGAATCAATCAAATGATGACTAACATGGAGCACCAACCAAAGAGTTATCTCGATCTGGCGCTTCTAAATGGATAAAATGTGAAGAGCTCCCCTAGACCTAAGCCTTTCATATCTCAATAACTTGAGCCTTAAGACCGTTCACTTGCTGATGGGTGCGTGCCTTCTTATCATTCATAATAGACTCGGACACTTAGGATAGATTAAATTCCTCCAAGATTCTTATAAGTCAAACACCTAAAAGTTGGCTGAGGGACTTGTAAGAAGTAAACGAGGTAGTAGGATGAGAAACTATAGTGTCAAAATCACCACCAACATCACTATTAGATAGCTTGGAGGCCATAGCTGGGAAAACAAGTGGTACATAGGGAAGAGATAATACATCATAGTCAGAATCTCTTCAAAATGAGACCCGGGATCTAGGTCAGAATAATGCTCACAGGTGGCTTGGATGACCTGACCCTTGCACCGTCTGTGAAAATTATCCATGTAAAGAAGAATTAAATTCTATTAGTGCTTCTTAGTGAGCCAAGTATCTTATAGATGTTTCTTCTCAGCCTCATCAGCACGAATATCCATGATCTTCTTGAGTTGGTTTACCGTCTCCATACTAGCCATGTGGGCAAACTTCTCGCTAGTTAGCTCGTTTTTAAGTTTATTGACCCTCACACGATATGACTTCTTGGAATTCTCTATGATGGTTACGTTAAGCCACACGAACTCAGGACCAACAAAGATAGAAATTTTATTAGAAACTGACCTATCTCCCACTTGAAAGACATCCTTGTGAGTAACAAAAACATGCTGCCCTGATAGCCATGACCAACTAAACCCCCTCATTTTCAAACTAAAATTATCTAGGATCATATGAGGTTTTAACATAATTCTTTCCCTCTCAACCCTCTTTCCTCGGTATAGCTTTAATTTATGTTTAATTTGAGAATAAGAATCAATTGAAAGGCTAACAACGATAGTTTGGGAATGCAGTAGATAAGACCCTCATGCTTATGTAAATGTTTGGTCAAGAGGTGTAAACCCCTCAAAGCCAATACTATGGTGATGGTCGGATATATTGGGTACACCCTCTTGACGGGTATGATTGGAGTCAGAAGACTGGAGGATGATGAAACCACAATGATGCAATTAGTAGACATAATCACTCGGTCTGTTTTGGTACTATGAGAGGTTGCATTAAGTCTGCGCATGAGTTTGGTTTGAAGAATCGACATGGGAGGTAGAAAAATCAAAATAGTGGATTTAATAAAGTTATCGGGTTGAGAGATATCTATACAGTTATGGCAAATATGTATGATGTCAAAGTTGTGACCGTCGGGGAGAGTGAGTAAGTAGAGATGGAAACATGCATGGGAATTCTTCTCACAAAGAACTTTGACACGTTTAATTGTAAAAGATAAGGAGACAACATCAAGTGATAAATGAAAGGTACATAAACATGAGATGAAAGCCTTTGTTTGATGCATACAAGGCATAAAGAAGGCCAAGGGGATGAACCCATAAAGGAAAATAACCAATTATCAGTCATGAAAAAGAAACCATGCTTCCATATCCCGTTGGATCGAGGAAAACCTATCACTATTACGGGGCTTTGCTCAAAATTATAGAAGGGAGTTTTCTTCGTTTGTTTGAGGACAAAGATGAGGTAAACAATGAGATCGAAAGAGGAATCCCCCCAATGCTACACAATACATGAAATGTTATTAAAGTGCATCACTCATTTGAGTTAAGTTGGATCGGTGCAAGGTTGGCCCATAATAAGTAATCCGACGTGAATGGGTCAAATGAGAGTGGGAAATCATAATAAAAAGACATATTAAAGAATACAATCTCCTAAGGATAAGCGTCTTGTGGAGTTTTGTCAAGACTCGGGCCTCAAATAATGGATTTTAGACTCCTTAACAGTGTTAACAGAGAAAGTGGGAATACCATTAAGGCCTCAATCCTAATACAACTTCTTGGTACACAAAGGAATGCCCTCACTAATGAAGACATAAATAAAAAAATAATCAAGGGCATCGATTTGTCTTTAGAAGGGGCCTTAAGATAATTAAAACTATAATTATCATTTTTTACGTACAAATATGACCCTCCTTCGTTACCTGTTTCCGCCATTAACATATAAAAATAAAGATTGAAGATTAAGGCCCTTACAGAGAGTAGACCAAGCAAGAAACTAACAAATTTACCATAAAGAAAGCTCTAATCCTACAAATGAAAATTTTACTATGTCATATAGGAACCTAAACGCCTCGTAGAGGAAAAATAGCTTTTAGAAAGAGGAAGTAAATTTTTAATGATTGATGATTTAGATGAAAATGAGGATAAAACAATGAAATATGAAGTATTTAAAGAGTACGTGAATCACTATCCAAGCGGCATGTGGCAAAACAACTTAAAATAATAATAGAAAATGGAGAAGTGAGAAGGTATGTTAAAGTAGAAGCTTCGAAAAAAGATAAGGCCCCAATGAGTTACCTTTCATTAGCTCGACATCAAAAAAATAAATGGAGGAAGTTAACGATATGATACAAATAAATTTAAGTTAAACAAACTAAACAAAAGACCAAGAAACATAGTCGTGCGACGTCGCACGAGCAGATGAGACTTGGCCAAGAAACCGAGTCCGAAAATGCTTAGTGTCAGAAAATGGCACGATCAAACGTGCATTGTCACGTCAAAAAGCGCGACTAGTTAGGACCACACCAACCTGGTCACACGTACATACGTGACCAGAATGTTCGTGGCCATATGACCATGACCACGTCGGCTGAGATGCTCGTGTGAGCATTTTCGGCCCTAAAAGAATATAAAAAAAATAATTTAATTATAATATTGAATGTTTTTAAAAAGATATAAGTTTATAAAAAATATCTCACATACCGATTGGTTATTTTATAACCCAAATGTTATCTTGTTCGTGAAACAATGAAGAAATATTTCCCCATATGGTGTTATTCCATGAATGTATATCATAATGTACAAATATTAGACATAAGGCAAATACTTTTTTCAGCGTTGCTCGTTTTGTGGTATACTTTTCTTTCGTGTTCTCTTTAATAATAACATATCCATAAAATCCTTTGCATCCTCCCCTTTAGCCATCAATTTTTAAGTTTGCAATAACGTTTTTGTTTATATGCCATTTTCATAATATGTGGTTTGTGTCTATAATACTTCTCCAATAGCTCGTATTAACTATAACTGTGGATTTTCATAATAATATTTGAAAAATGCACAATATTATCCACAATAACTTCATGAATAACATTTAAAGCCTAAGTGTTTTTTGTTTACTTTTCAGATTTCATACACACGAAACATGCGCAAAATGTAAGTTTTGTTGAAGTTACAACAATAATTTCGAGGAATGACATTTTTTACCTCATTGTCTTGTAAGTTAAGTCCTTGATAAGTATTCATGGGAATATGCACAAAAACTAAATAATTGTAGGATGTGCGGAAGATACTTCGGGGATCACATCCATTGTATTGGTTATTTTATGCTATATGAAGTAATTATGTTCCTTTATTTTTGTTAACAAGTATTGCATTTGAATATGGACATATTTTCCAAATAAACATTGTTTTTTACAAGTTTTGTAGATGGTGCGCATTTTGGATACATTCTCAGGGTTATGGTTCTTCAAACCCACATATATTTCCCTAGGATGAGAACCAAGTAGCGTTAACTAACATACTAATTCTTTTTCATTCGTCTTAAGTCTATCAGCTTGCGAATAACCTTCATAGTTTGTGGTTGTTTTGTAGTTGTATATCCCATCTACAACATTCAATCCCCAACAAACACCTAATACATCAATTGGAAATATTTTTAACTAGAAAGGACACTCATATGTTTCATGTACAAATTATTATTTTTCCATCATCCGCACTAAAATATGGTTTATAAACACCATACATTTCACATCTGTAATCTATCTTAAGACGTTTCCTTCAGTTTCTATTGTCATAGAGGGTAATGATGACGATGAATCCTATCTTTCAGCATTTGAATAAAATCTACAGGTCCAAATCGACTTTAGTGTAATACTTGTGTGTAGCAAAAAAGTGTGTGTAATCAGCTATCATACATGTTGGTTGCTCACTTCCTACGATATACAATCATCATTCAAAATTATTAAACAACACTAAAACAAGTAAGATCATACATGGAAGACAATTTAATACTTTTCCCGCTTACATTGCACAATTGGTACTATATTTCACATCAAGGTTTAGAGAGTCACTCAATTGTCACACCAAAGATACGATAAACGGTCATCAGGCCGCATTATGGGTGCGAGTTATCGAGCATACATTGCACTTAGGGTGTGATATTTTGAGAATCTATTGCACACTAGGTGTGGCTCTCGAGCGATAACTGCTCATTAGGTGCAATATGAAGAATATTCATCGTAAATATCAAGCGACAACTTGATTTACAACTATGAAGTTTTAAAATTTACCTCCATTGTAGTTTTTTAATTGTCATCTTGGAAGTCTCACATATTGCAGCTGAAAACCATGTAATATATCTTGAGGTGTATATGTTATACTCTAAAGTGTATTTTATGGATTGTTGTACATGTTATGGTTTTGGAGGTTTACAAAGTTTTTATTTTTTTGGGTTGGGTGAAATTATGTAATTACTTAGGTTAACTGAGAATATATTTGTTTTTTCTAACTTTTAATAATAAAAAAGTGAGTGATCAAATAAAATAACTTGAGATATAGTATAACCATATTTTTTTTTGTTTTTATTTTTTTTAAAATTTGTATCATTCAAATCTTAACTGATTTTTTCTTTTTAAAAAAATAAAATAAAATCCATAAATGATATTTTCTAATTTGTATTCTAGATAAAATTGTGAAATATGGCTTTTTTTTCAATTTGTAAATGTACGGAATGTCACAAATAAATTTAACTTATATTTTGTAATTAAATAAAAGAATAATTTATATTATGCATTTAACATTTTGAATTTCAATCATATTTCACTTCATAAATTAATTTAAGTTGAATTTCACATTTCCAAAAAAACAATTAAGTATGTTTTCCAGTTCATTTTATGTCTTATTTCGCAACGTCGGTTAGAAAAAATAATAGTATCATTCATGAATTTAGTTTTGCTCGTCTTAAAATTATAAAAGCACTGGTGTTTTCAGATATGTTTTCAAAAATAAAAAATTCTAAAATTTAAAATTACAAAAATAAAAAATATATATTAAAATACCACTAAAACTAAATATTATGAGTATTTAATATATTTTAAACCCTTTTATTATTATTTTAAGACTTTATTATTATTTTAACTTTTGTCGGTCAATATTTGATTTCATAGTTATTTGACGTATAATTGCTTTTAGTTTTAGTTATAATTGTCTACACAAAAATATTTAAAATCAAAATATTAGAAAAAAATTAATGATTTTAAAGGGTGAGTTACTCAAACATATCCAATCAATTTTTTTCTTGTTAGTGAGTACCTGAAAATACATTTTCAGCTGAGTGAATAATCAAAAGTAAGCTCTTGTTATTTTTTAACCAAATGTTTTATATCATATCTTTTCTTAAAAATCCATATCTTTCAAACCATAGATTGGAAAAACAATCCAAAGTACCATCAAATTTGTTTTTGTAAGACGAACAAACTAGAATTGGGAATGATCAAGTAGTACATGTCTTCGCATGTCGTATCATCAAGTAGTACACGTCTTCGCCTCTCCATTTCATCATACCTTGTCTCACATCTTTTGTCTCTTCATTTCATCATGTCTTGTCTCTCGTCTCTCGCCTTGTCTCACGTCTCTCGTTTTGTCTCACATTCCTCCATTATATCATGCATGGTCTCACATCTCTCTAGTAGTACATCTTTCACAACTTTCTATTATATCATGCCTTGTCTCTCGTCTCTCTATTTCATCACGCATGGTCGCTCGTCTCTTCATTTCATCATGTCTTGTCTCTCGTCTCTCCATTTCATCATTCATTGTCTCTTGTCTCTCTATTTCATCGTGCATGATCTCACATCTCTCCATTACATCATGCATGGTCTCGTAGCTCTCCATTACATCATACGAGACCATGACATGTCTAAGTACAACATGTGGCGATTGTTTTCTGCAAAAAACTAGTTTTGTTCGTCTTAAAACAAATTCGATAGTGATACAGATATGAATTATGAGAGACTTAAAATAATACCATTAAGATTGTTTTAGATGAATTATAAAGTTATGAGAGAAGATTTGTATTATTTGTAAGTATAAAGGACTACAATGCAATTTGTCTATTTATGTAAATGATTCAGTTGAAGTTTTCTTGTGCACCTACAAATAGAGCAGGGGACGATGAATAAAGGGTTTGACTATTGTTTACTTGAAATAGATTCCGTTAAAGTGTTTCTCTCTCTGGAATTTCTACACTTTAATTCTCTCTTAATTCATTAATCTTATTTTCTACCATACATATTTAATTCAATTCATTCATAAGAATATCTCAAACACATAACTGATGGATTTTTAAGATTTATTTTTCCAAACTACGATTTGAAAGATATAATTTGAAAAATAATGACACGGTTCGTGATGAAACATGAATATTTTAAAATATTATGAGAAATGTTGGATATTAGATGAAGGTGAAATATTATATTTAAATACTAGAGAGTTATTACTAAATAGTAGGAGTAATAAGTGAGTAAAATTTTGTAATAATAATAATAAATAACTCTTAAAATAACTTAAATATTAAATAAATTACAATAAAAAATAAATTTTTAGACCAAAAATATTTTCAAAATAATTGTTAGTTTTGTTTCCATCAGCAAATAACAATAATAATCCAGGCTGTCAGTTTTTTTAGAAATCAAATTCAAAACTAACAAAACATAAGTAGGTGCCTGCCAAAATGGATGGGAATGGGCGCATGGCAGTGCATAAGTTTTTACAGGTAAATAAATATTCGTTCTGTTGGTTTCGAAGTATTTTTTATAATTGATGGGATTAAAGGGTATATAGTGGGGTTGTATTTTTTAATTATTTTTGTTGTTGTGATTTTCATAGTTTTAAAAATGTTATCGATGATTGTTCCGTTAGAGAATAAATAATTAGAAATTCATCTCGTTTTTGCATTATAACCGTTTCTAACTATATCTTTGAGTACACAAATATTTTTAATATTGAATTATTTTTAATTTTTCTAACACCATATTTTTCAAATGCTAACTCATTGTTATTCTAAAGATGCATATATTTTTTATTTTTTAAAGTTTAGTAAAACAAAATCGATGAATAATTTTTTGTTCGCAACCAAATTACACATAATTATATAACTGGAACACCATTGTTTTAGTAACCAAATTACACGTAATTCTGTAACTGGAACACAATTATTTTAGTAACCAAATTACACGTAATTCTGCAAGTGGAACACTATTGTTTTTCTAAACTAATTTTGCAACCAAATCGCACGTATTTTGCAACTAGAATGCAATCCATATTTTTTCAAACAAAAGTTTTCAAAACAAAATAAACATATTTTTGCAACTACATAAAATTATTTGTTTCACACACAAAAAACACTTATTTTCATAAAAATAAATTATAGTTTTTTTTTTCAAACAATAAGACTTATATAGCCACCAAACGTTATATTTTCGTAACTATTTGTCTTATTTACACAATAAATACATGTTATTCTAGGACCGGAACTCACTTTGTTTTTAGCAACTAAAATTCTATTTTCGCAACTATTTTTCTTCTTATTTACGCAACGCATTTGCACATAATTCTACAACTCGAACATAGTTTCTTTTTAGCAACCAAATTGCACGTAGTTCTCCAATTGAAACACAATCGTTTTTTCCAAACTTATTTTGTCACTTAATTCCATGTAATTACGCAACTAAAAAATTCAATAAAAATATTTCATTGATCTAGTTTTGTTCATCTTAAAAAAATAAAACCAATGGTATTTTTATATATTAAGACTATGGTTTGAAAGATATGACACTTAATCAAAAGTAGAGAGCAAAAACGGTTAATGAGTATTTGAGACTACTCATTTATCACTAGGTGATTATCTGTAAATACTCATTCATCACCAGCTGATTATCCCTACTTTATCAGAACTCGAACACAATCTAATTTTTTTTAAATATTTTTTAACAAAAATTCACATATTTTTCTCAACTATAAAAAATTAGTCGTTTCATACCCAACTAATACTTATTTTTATAAAAACAAGTTGTATTTTATTTTTCTCATGCAATGAGACTTATTTAACGGCCAAACTCGTATTTCCGCAACTATTTTCTTCTTATATACATAATACATTTGCATGTAATTTTGCAATTGAAACTTAATTTCCTTTTAGCAACCAAAATCATATTTCCGCAACTATTTTTCTTCTTATTTACGTAATACATTTGCACGTAATTTTGTAACTAAAACACAATTGCTTTTTAGCAACCAAATTACACATAATTCAGCAACTCAAACACATTTTTTTCCAAACTTTTTTCGCAATCCAATTATACATAATTACGCTACTAAAAAAACCAACAAATATCTTTTATGGATCTAGTTTTGTCCATCTTAAAAAACCAAAATCAATGATATTTTTGATTTTTTTGGAGCTATAGTTTGAAAGATATGACATTTAATTAAAAACATGAGAGAGAAAAATGGTTAAGAGGCACTTTAGACTACTCATTTATCATAATGTGGTTATCTGGAAATACTAAATTATCAGTAGTTCGTTATCCATACTTTATCAAAACTGGAACACAATCCAATTTTTTTAATAAGTTTTTCAACAAAAAATACACATATTTTTGCAACTATAAAAAAACTAGTTGTTTCATACCCAACTAATACTTATTTTACAAAACCAAGTTGTATTTTTTGTTTTTCCACACAACCAAACTTATTTAGCAACCAAATTCATATTTCAGCAACCATTTTCCTCTTATCTATGCAACATATATGCACACAATTCCGCAATTGGAACTCAATTTATGTTTACAAACCAAAGTCTTATTTCTATAACTAGTTTCTTCTTATTCACGTAATATATTTGCACGTAATTCTGCAATTATAATATAATTTATCTTTAGCAACCAAATTACAAGTAATTCTGTAACTAATTTAAAACTTATTTTGTAACCCAGTGCCACGTAATTAAGCAACTAAAAAAAATCAAAAATTATCTTTAACGGATATAGTTTTGTTCATCTTAAAAAACAAAATCAATAGTATTTTTGAATTTTTTGGAAATTATGGTTGGAAAGATACGAAATTTAATTTAAAATAGAAGAGAGTAAGGGTGGCAAATGAGTCTGGACCTGCCAGAAATAAATGGGGACCTGTCAAAATTTAAATGGGTAATTGCAGACCTGGCCCGCAGTCCAATCCTTCATAATCATCCGGATTTAGATGTCGTCTACATTCACTTCGTCTCTAAACTCTTTGTCTTGCCTCTTTTTATCTACCGCAGTCCAATCCTTGATTGCCCCAAGTGCTTTACCCGTCAATCTTGTTCTCTTAGTCGTGTATTGCAACCTCGCTTGGCTAAAAGCACACCCACTTGCAACTGTAGACATAGGTATTACATAAATCTCTTTAACAAACCTGCAAAGAATAGGATATTCATCAGTTTTAGTACCCCACCATCTTATGATATCTTCAATACCATGGTCGGGAAAATTCGTTAAATCAAACCTACTGCTCAAATATCTAGACAACTCATTATCAGATTGAGGGGTTTCTCTAAATTTATTGCTTTGTAACATTACCATTTGAACATAGTTAGTAGATCTTCCTCGACCCCTATTGTTACTATTTAAATCATCTAAGCATATACATTACAAAATAAAGATCTAAAGAACTACCTAAATATCTATCTAATATTAAATAAAATATCTTAAATATCTAAATATAATCGAACAATATCAAAATCATATTAGAGATATGTTGTTTACAATACACCTTCATTATTGAATTTCGATTTAAATAATATAAAATTTAAATTAGAATACAATAAATAGTATAATTATTTAGTTTATATTATACATATCTCAAATATTGAAATTCGAATTAATTAACACATTCAAATTAATTTTAAATAATATTATAAATTATTTGATAAGGAGTGCTTTAAATAGGTCTTCTGGTGGATAATCTGCGTGAGTTTATCTGCCAGACCTGCAACCTGTCAGACCTGCAACCCGTTAGACCTGTTTACCTGCTATACCTGCAACCTGTTAGACCTGTTTACCTGCTATACCTGCAACCCGTTAGACCTGTTTACCTGCTATACCTGCAACCTGTTAGACCTGTTTACCTGCTATACCTGCAACCTGTTAGACCTGTTTACCTGCTATACCTGCAACCTGTTAGACCTGTTTACCTGCTATACCTGCATTAGCAGTAACCTGCTAGACCTGCAACCTACGAGACCTGCAACCTGCCAGACATGCAACTTGTTTAAAATTGTTAAATGGGTCTGGTGGGTCATGGGTCTACCTGTTTGCCACCCCTAGAAGAGAGATAAAGAGTTATAAGTTTTCAACTATTCATTTATCACCTGGTCTTATTTGTAAATATCCATTTAACACAATTTAGTTATATGTACTTTATCCACCTTTAAGTGATTATTAGAAAATAAGTTTAATATTTGGTGATTATTGGTAGATTATTTTTTATTTATTTAAAAAAATTTATTTAGATTACGTCAAATCGAGACAAAATAAGTAAACTTTAATTTTAAATTGAATTTAATTGAAATTTAGATAAAAAATTAGATAGAAAAAGTTATTGATATGGGATGTGTTAAATAAATTTATAGAAAAACTCTATTAAGAAAGTAGTTTAGATAATTTATTTATAAAATAAATAGATGTTTATCAAATGATTTTATCAAATTTTATTGAAGGATAAAAGAATAGTATTGAGAGAAAAAGCCGATTGGGATGGATCAATAGAATAGTCCATGATTAATACCAATATAACATTATCAAACGCCTTTATTATGTCAATCTTGAGGGCACATCTGAGGCCCTTGCGGTTGGTATGGTAGTCATGCATAAGTTCTTGATCATGTTGGATTATCCGATGGCGAGATCGAAGGTTTTATAAAGACCCTAGCTCTATACAAAAGTATTTTAGATTCCAAATATGCCAACATTTTTAAATACTAAATTCTAATAAACTTTTAGATTGTATATTCTTTTTTTTATGATATGATTATTATTAATATATCTTTTATCAAGTTAATCAACATTAACCAATGATATCTTTATTAAAACAATACACGTGTATAATTTTGTTAAATTTAGTCGCTAAAGACCCGCCAAAATTTTGATGAAAATTAAAAAGGAGCTTTCCAAGCTTGAGCTCTATCTAGGGATGACAGATGGGTCTAGACGTGCCAGAAATAAATGAGTACATGTTAGAATTCAAATGGGTCTAAGCAGACCTGACACGTTTACCTGTTACGTGCCAGACCTGCTACCTACCAGACCTGTTTACCTGTTTAAGCAGTTACATGACAAACCTACTTACTCTCAGTTCTGCTACTTGTTTACCTGTATAAGCAATTATCTGCCAGACCTGCTACCTGCAAGATCCGTTTAATAGAAAAACATAATTTATAAGCTTATTATTATAAAAATTATTTATTTTATCTTTAAATATTATAAGAAGTATTATTATGATTTTATTGTTATATTATGAATATTATTATTATAATTTGGAACTAAATATTATTATTATTGTTATTATTTTATTAATTATAATCATATTTTATAATTACAAGTTATATGATTTTAATTTTAGTATTACATTTTGATGATTATTATTATTATACGGTTATAAATATTATAAGTGTTGTAATTATTTTATAAACCAAACTCATATCTTAAGTTATATTTTAAAAATATTTTTATAATATATACTGATGAGTTCAGAAACATCAGACACAACCCATTGCATAATTCGGACAAGGATAATTCAGACAATGACACACCATAAAAAAATTTGGAGAGGACAAAAGTAAAACACCTTTTGACTAAGCTATTTGCTAATCTGCTTAAATAAATAGGTCCTTAAACTTGACCCGGTTTCATAACTTGACCTGTAAGCCCATGGGTCATAAATTAAGAGTATAAATACCACAACCACTCTAATTAATAAGGGTGATCAACATTTAATACAAGCAGACATCTTGATTATCTCACTACTCTACACACTAAACATTACACTTTAACCTTCACAAAATACTTTACCAAACTACCCCAGTCCAAAATAAACAAAACCAAATTGGCGACCACATTGGGAGCACGAGGGTGCCTGAATTTAACATTCAAAACCAATAGAAATAACCAGTTCTGATGGATCCGAATGAGTAGAGAGCTCCTCAGACAAGCCTTACAAACAATGTGGGAACATTTGCTCAAGAAGGGACAATGGTGATCCTTGAAAGATTTGATGTTGATTATGAGTATCTGGATCCTAATCCAACTCGAAATAAAGTAGGGGTCATAATAGAGCAGACCAAGACGGTGTCCGAACTGATTAGTTTCTTTGAGTCACTCACCATCTTTGGAGGAGATACTATGACATCGCCCACTCCTCCTCAAGAAAGAACTCAGTTGGAAGGGGGCATGTCCTCTCATCATTGCCAAAACCATTTTCCATTTATAGTTTTTGATGAGGATGATTTGAGAAATATTGCTGGGCCTCATGAGGATGCTATGTGATAGGAGCATCTATTGAGGGCAATGATATCCTCTGAATTCTGATAGACACGGGAAGTTCGGAAAACATCTTCTTCTTGAGCTCCTACAAGAAGATGAAGAATCCGACCGGTATTCAACGTTCAAACAGAACCGTTGTGGGCTTCACATGGAGCTCTGCGGATGTAATCAGTGAGTTTGAGGAAGAGGTGCTGTTGGGAAATGAGCCCTTTAAAAAGTTGGTCAGGGTGTTATTTGTTGTGGTAGATTGCCCCACATGCTACAATACGATCTTTGAGAGGTCCTGGATCTCTAGAATGCATGCTGCAGCCTCAACAGTCCACCAATGTTTGAAGTATACAGTTCAATGGTAAATTGGTGTTGTCCAAAGTAGTCAGAATATAGCAAGAAAGTGTTATGCAACTGCACTTGCTCCTAGAACTTTGTGAGCTGTTCGAATTAATGAAGATTAGAAGTTACTGGAGCCTGCTTAGGGGGAGGGTGAGATTGATGACCCCAGAGAGGCCCCTAGTATTATAATACCTGTGGAAGAGGTTGAAACCCACCCCTAGCAGAGGGTAGAAGTATCAAGGTTGGCTCCAAGATGGCGCTAAAGTTAAAAAAGAAATTGTTGTCCTTTTTATCAGACAATCAACATGTTTTCGGTTGGTGCAATGGTGATGTAACCGGAGTACCTGTAAGCGTTATCTCACACAAACTATAAATTCGGAGTGATGTTGCAACAGAGCTTGTCCAAAAGATATTTATCTAGTCTCCCAGATAGATCAGTTGGTAGACTCAACATTTGGAAACAAATTGCTGTCCTTCATGGATGCTTTCTCTGGGTACAACCAGATATATGTGGATCCGATGGACCAAGATCATACTACCTTTAGAATAGATAGAGGTCTCCATTGCTACAAAGTGATGTTTTTTGGGTTAAAAAATACTGGGGCTACTTATCAGAGGTTGGTGAACAAAATATTCGCTAGTCAGATTGGCAGAAATATGGAGGTGTACATAGATAACATGATGGTTAAAAGCTTGGAGGAGTATTTACACATAATTGACCATCAAGAAACAATTGCTAATTTGATAGCTGTGAATTTGAAACTGAATCCAAAAAAATGTGTCTTTAGGGTTCGAGCCGGAATTTTTTTGGGTTATGTGATAAGTAAGAAAGGGATACAGTCCGAACCAGATTAGCTTAACGCTCTACTAGAAATGGATCCTCCTCAGAATGTTAAAGAAGTCCCGAGACTCACTAGGAAATTGGCTGCCTTGAATCATTTTATTTCAAGGTCTTCGGACAAGTGTGCTCCATTTTTCCAAACCTTGAAGAATGTTAAAGATTTTAATTAGTCTCCGCAATGCAGCCAAGCTTTTGTCGACATTTATCCTCACCAAAGACTCTTTTTAAGCCTATTCAAGGAGAAACACTCTATGTATACTTGGTTGGGTCAGAATGTGGTATAAGCGCAGTATTGGTAAGAGAAGTGGACAACTACCCTCGTTCGGTGTACTACATCAACAAAAGTTTAATAGATGTTGAGAAGAGGTACTTGAAGCTTGAAAAGTTGGCACTAGCCTTCGTAATTGCAGCAAGAAAGATGAGGCCGTACTTTCAGTCTCATTCCATCATTGTTCGGACATTTTTCCCATTGAATAATGTTCTTCAAAAGGTAGACATATCAAGCAGAATGACCAAGTGGTCAGTATAGTTGGGTGATTACGACATTGATTTTTCCCCACAAACGACTATCAAGGCTCAATCAGTAGCTGATTTCTTGGTAGAATTCCATTCGGACAGAAACTCCAAAAAAAATTCGGAAGAGAAAACTAAGAAAGTATGGGTAGTCCGAACTGATGGTGGTTCAAGCACAATGGGGTGCGAAGCTGCAATTTTCCTAACCTCTCCGTATGGTGATAAGATTTACCAGGCTATGTGCTTTGGGTTCAAGGCTTCTAAAAATGAGTCTGAATATGAAGCAGCTATAGTTGGTCTTAAATTAGCTTTCCTATGTTGGGCTAAGAGAGTTTGGTTGATGAGTGACTCTCAGCTTCTTATCCATCAAGCTCAAGGTCAACCTGAGGCCAAAAAAGAGCAACTGATCAGATACTTACTCATCCTGAAAGAGGTGGCAGCCAATTTCAAAAGTGTTTGTTATGAGCATATTCCTAGGTTAGAGAATACATTGGCAGATTCTTTGGCAACCATAGCATATTCTGAGTCTTACCCTTGGATTCACAGACAAGAATGCCCATCCATACAACCAAGTTAAGACAAGGAAAATGAGGAAAGCTTGAGCATACAGGTAATTCAACCTAAAGATTAAAGGTTTTCCCTTCTTCAATATATTTCTGATGGGGTTTTACCTCTGGATAAAGCTATGACTAGAAACATTAAACACAGGGCTCGTGGTTTTTTTTATCATAAAGGGAGTTCTTTATACAAAATATTTCAGTAGACCTCTCATGCGTTGTTTGGGGGTTGAAGAATCTCAAGTCGTTTTATCTGAACTACACGATGGAGAAGGATTAGCACATTGTGGGTATATGGCACTAACACAGAGAGTGTTGTTGGTTGGGTACTATTGGTCATCCATAATGGCAGATGCTAAAGAAATGATAAAGAAATGTGATCCATGTCAAAGGTATGGAAATGAAATTCATGTGCCAGCAGTACCTATGGAGTATATTTCTGAGCCAGTACCTTTTGCTCATTGGGGATTGGATTTAGTTGGACCTTTGCCTATGGCGTCCGGGGGGTGCAGAACTATTATAGTTGCCATTGATTAATTCTCAAAATGGATAGAGGCAGCTCCTTTGGCAGGAACCACTTCAAAAGATTTCATTAAATTTATTTTATCCAATATATGTTGCAGAATTGGAATCCCTCAAAAGATTACCATAGACAATGGGCCACAGTTTGATAACAAGGATATGGAGAGTTTTTGTGCTTCTAGAGGAATTCAACATTGTTTATCTTCTTCTTTCTATCCACAAGAAAATGGCCAGGTTGAAGTTGCCAACAAGACTATTTTGTCCGTATTATGAAAAGAATCTTGAAGAAGTTGCAGGAAAGTGGCCAAGCTATTTGCAAAAAGTATTGTGGGCGTACCGAACTACTCCCCGGGATGCTACACAGGAGTCTCCGTTTTCTTTGGTGTATGAGATGGATGAAATTACCCCCCATAGAAGCTACCCTACCATAATACAGGGTCCACAACTGTTCCGAACAAGCTAATGAGATAGCAATTAGGAATCAGTTGGACTTAATAAAAGAAAGAAGGGTTAAAGCTCACTTAAGAACAACTCACTAGCAAGGCTTGATGAGGAGTATATTTGCTTCCAAAGTCAAGAGAAGAGATTTTCAACCAGGAGATAAGGTGTTAATAAAAGTTTTCTTACACTCCAAGGAGAAACAGTTTGGTAAGTTGGCTCCGAACTGGGAAGGCCCGAGGTCTCTGAAAAGCTTAAGTCTGGGACATATAGGCTTCATGACAAAGAAGAAGAGTTTTGAAGCACCCATAGAATATTAAACATCTCAGGTTATATTTAGAATAAAATTTATGTGTACATATTTACTTGTTAAAAATCAATGTAAATATTAGGGGCATACTCTTTCCTACCCTGGTGGCGCAGGGAGGTTTTAATGAGGTGTCCAATTTTTTATTTAATAATATGTGATACCTTCTTAAAACATTTGGAGTAGTTTTACTATATTTCAATTCAAGTAAAAATCACTTGTTCAACACCTTGGATCTTTAGTAGATCGGACAAACCTGGTTAAGTGATGATTATTAAATATATGTGATCGGAGATATTAAACACTCTCACTATAATACTTATGAAATGTTAGGAGCTACTTAAACATTAGCCATAAAAGGTTTAAAGGAAAGAAAGTATTAAATAAAATAAGGTTTGATAGATTAAAACTATTCAGACTTGAACCGAACATGAAAACAAAGCATGCATTGGCCATCCAAGGACTTTAGGTGTTTAAAATACTTATTCGGACTTTAACCGAATAACATTACAAAATCTACCTTGGCCATCCAAGGACTTTAACTGCTCAGAAAGACAAGAAAAATGTAAGGCCTTAGGGCTAGTTCCCGTTGGACTTTCTTTCATCACCATTACCTTTTTTTAAGATTTTTGAGTTCGGCACTCGAACTCTTACTAGTTCCCTCTTCATCATCAGAAGTGGAATCTATTCCACTGGAGTAGTTGTACTTGTCGCCACCTGCCATGGTGTGAATTGGGAGGTCTTTGTATTCCACATATTTCCATAAGGGACCGAGGTTCCTCTTCAGAAAAGTCTCATGGAAGAGCAGCACCATGTCAAACTTGACTCCATCATCTCTTTTATCTAAGAAGTCAATCACTTAATTGATATATTTATCAATACCTGAATGGATAGCTTGCTCATGTTGGATCTTTAAATCTTCCTTCTCCTTGATCATCTCTGAAACAAAGTTCTCTAGCTTAGCCTTCACATCGGAAAAGGTTTTAATGGAACCATCCTTGGTCTGCACTTCCTCTTTCAACATTGTGAAGTCTTTTTCTAAATTAAAATACCTAGTCTGGAGCTTAGTCGCCTTCGAAGTGGCTAACTTAGTTGATGAGTCTTCCTTGTCCTTATTCAATGCCTCCATATCTTTCTTCAGTTCCTCTATGCATTGGTTAGCATTTAAGAGGTTGGTTGACAGAGATTGTTTGTTAGAAGTGAGTGAGTTGATGAGATTGGTCTGGCTTTTCACCTACCTTTCCAGATCAACTATGGGCCGGATATGTCCAGGGAGAGAGTGGATCAGGATGTCCTGCTCTTCGGAAACAGAGAAAGATTTACCGTTAGAGGTCACCATATTGACAAGACTTGAGGGGCGGTAGGGACCTGAGAAGTCATCCTTCTCAGAATCATTGAAGTACAAGTCAATGTCTTGAAGGGCACTAATGTCCACCTCTTCATTCCCTCCCATGGCAATCTCTTCGGACTGTAAATCTGTTGGGATTTTCTCTTGCAAGGTGGGATCACCAGGGGCTGGTGAAGGTTGGATTTTTGAAGGTGGAAGAATTATTTCTTCTCCCATGGTGACCTTCTTCTTTTTAGCAGTTTTCTCATCGCTGTTGGCCCTCCATTTTATGTCCTTTTTAGGAGGCTTTGGTGGTTCTGCAACTCTCCAACCGCCCTCACTGTTTTAGCCTCTACTACTTTGAGCATGGCAACATCAATTCCCCATGGGTTTCCCGAACCAGTCCCCTTTGTGGCTGCATGAACCAACTCTGTTGCAGCTTTCTTCTTCTTGTTCTTCATCTTGATGGGAGCCTTTGCTCTGGAAGGTAAGAATAATTTTCCATCCTTGGCCTCTGTCCTTTTGAGAATTACACTAGGAGGAGGAATGATAGTTA
The DNA here is from genome assembly GCA_036936605.1 of Limnanthes douglasii subsp. nivea. Classification (NCBI taxonomy): domain Eukaryota; kingdom Viridiplantae; phylum Streptophyta; class Magnoliopsida; order Brassicales; family Limnanthaceae; genus Limnanthes; species Limnanthes douglasii. Next base: position 182,734,227 of record JAUPFV010000003.1, read on the forward strand.
GCTCTTCCCACGTGAGATCTCTTCGGCCTGTGGTGTTCCACAGATGGGACCTCACAAGATTGACCGATGTGAAGCAATTGTGGAAGGCATTCCCCCAATGCTCCGCAACCCATACGTTGAGTTTTTCACAAGTTTTTTACCCCTCCTCTAAGTGTCCGGTGAACTTTTTCGGCAGCGCTAAAAAGTCATAACAAGTCAATCAGAATGGGAACACTTATAATTTAAAAGGAAATACATGAAAGACAAATAGAGGAAAAGAACTTACCAGTACTTTTCCACTTGATAGTCAGCATGCTAGGATTGGTGTTGGCCTTAATCTTCCTGCCGTTCTCCCATGTCCAACTGACAAATAGAAATTATGTCCTCCAGTTCTTCTGAGACTCCAGCAAGTCATCCACAATTTTGAAGTTGTTCCTCATATTATGATGGTAGAATGGAATCTGATGATTCTGGCACAAACTTGCCACAGTAGCAAATTGCTCCATCAGAAGTGGGATTTTTGACAACCTTGATAGCATGATGCCAGAAAGGAAAGAGTACCAGGCATTGGGGGCCTCCAATTCTTATCAGAAGCAGCATCCCCCGTTTGACCTGATGCCTCGGTTTCGAAGGGGGCCTCCTCAATACTATCCTCCATTATTTCTTCCATCAATGTGGAAGGTTTATCAGTTGCCTTAAAAGAAGGGAGGTTAGTTTCTGGCACCGAAAGTTGGTCAGATGGTTGAGAAATTGTCACCTCTAAACGTCTGGTGTCCGGTAGAGGTTGGAATCCGGAGGGCTTGGCCATTGAAGCTGCTTTAGATACCTCCGATCCATAAGTTTTTGGTAATGAAGGTGTGGAGTGGGTTTTGGTTTGGCGGCTCGTACGGTGAGGGGTTATCTTCTCCGGATACTTCGCAGCATCAGAACCCATAACAATAAAGAGAGAAGGTTTTTTGATACTTGAAACTACTTTTTCCTTAGGCACATAAGGTTGGGATTTTTGAACAGAAGAACTAGAAGGCAAAGGTGAAAGGTTTGGTTTGAATGAGAGCTGTCTGGGCCTAGGGTTCTTGGAAGATGAGGACCCTTGATTGGCGTCCTAAGTTGGTTGACTGGATTTATCTCTTGGAGAAACTGGGAGACCGGTAACGGTACGATTCTCTCTTTCTATTTTTTTTTGCTCTTTCTAACCCTGATAAATTTAACCAGCCACCTTTAACTAGTATGTTTCTGGTTTTGAACATAAAACCTCTCAAGAACAAGTTGAAGGTAAAGATAGAAATCTCTCTAATAAAGCTCTGAGTGTTGAAGACAATGAAATAGTGAAAGATAATTTATTTATAACAGTAAAAAAAGTAACTGTTACCTAGAAGAAGTTCAAGAAGTTTTTGCAATGATTAAAGGCTGCGCAAACGTGTGAAGAATCAAAGGCATAGGTAACTTTCTAGACTTAGTGGGTGCGCCGGTCTAGGAAAAATAACGTCTGGTAGGTCGAACCAAATATCGACACGTGTTCCATGATCCAAGAAGAAAACTCTTAGAATTCTGGAAAGAGAAATCAGTTCTGACAAACTTCAAAATGAGTTGATGTTGAAAGAAAACTTAATGGTACAGACCGCACGAGAAAATCAGATAAAGTTGAGATTGGCTTAGTGGATTTTTTAGCCATACCAAAGATATTTGGCAAGGCCTAAAAAAGGGGCTACTAATGAGTTCGGAAACTCCAGACACATCCCACTGCATAATCCAGACAATGGTAATTCGGACAATGACACACCACTAAAAAACCTGGACATGACAAAAGTAAAGCACCTTTTAACTAAGTTATTTGTTAATCTACTTAAATAAATGGGTCCTTAAACTTGACCCGTTTTCATAACTTGACCCGTAAGCCCATGGATCATAAATTAAGAGTATAAATACCTCAATCACTCTCATTAATAACGGTGATCAACATTTAATGCAAGCAGACAGCTTCATTATCTCACTACTCTCCACACTAAACATTAAACAGTTTAACCTTCACAAAATACTTTACCAAACTACCTTCACTCCAAAATAAACCAAACCATATATGATTATAAATTTATTATTACAGTTTGGTTAGTATTATTAGGATTTGGTTATTAATATTTGAAGTGTTGTAATTATTTTATAAACCAAAATTTTAAATATTACTTTTAAGGTTATAATGTTATTATTACATTTTGAATATTATTATTATGTTTTGGTTATAAATATTAAAAGTGTTGATATTATGTTATAAACCAAAACCATATCTTATCATATTAAAATGTTACAAGTTTTATGGTTATAACTTTAATATTACATTTTGAATATTATTATGACTTGGTTATAAATAGTAGTAGTGTTGTTATTATTTTTTAAACCAAAATTATACCTTATCATGGTAAAATATTACAAGTTATATGGTTGTCATTTTATTGTTACATTTTGATCAATATTATGATTTGGTTATAAATATTACAAGTGTTTGTTATTATTTTTTAAACCAAAATCATATCTTATCATGGTAAAATATTACAAGTTATATGGTTATAATTTTAATATTACATTTTTAATTATTATTATGATTTGGTTTTAAATATTACAAGTGTTGTTATTATTTAAAAAAATCATATCTTATAATTATTTGATAGTACAATTGTTGTTATTGTAATATAAGGTAAATAATTTTTTTTAGTTTATTTAGCCGTTCAGAGTTTATAATCTTACGGGCCATGAGTTGTAAAAATATTTTCAAATTAAAATACAAAATCTTAAAAAACTATTACAAATATCATTCATCTTCTTCAAATTCTTCTGCGTAAGCATAATCTTCAGACTCACTTGATTTACCTTCAACTTCATTTTTTTTCCATAATTTCTTGTTCAAGTGTATCTTCCTAATCATCCGGATAATCTTCAAAGATGTCGTCTACATTCAGTTTGTCTCTAAACTCTATGTCTTGCATCTTTTTATACGTTGCGGTCAAATCCTTGACAGCCACAAGCACTCCAAGTGCTTTTCCCGTCAATCTTGTTCTCTTAGACATGTATTGCAACCTCGCTTGGCTAATAGCACACTCACTTGCAACTGTAGACATAGGTATTGCATAAATCTCTTTAACAACCCTGCAAAGAATAGGATAATCATCAATTTTGGCACTCCACCATCTTATCGTGATTAATAAAAACTAAATTTAGACTAACACTTACTAATATCACAAATGAAAATGAAATATTTAGTTTTTTTTTTCAAAATAAAAATAAATTAATAACAACTAATTTAAACAACTATAACAAGTAAATAACTTGATAAGTTATACAAAGCTATTAATTTAGCTAGTATAATGTTATCCCGATTTTATTTAAGTGTTTTTATTAAAGAAAAACAAATAGCGAAAAAAATATATTTAAACTATTTTGAAAAATAGAACTATAATATGTAAAACAAAAAACTAAAGCTTTCTAGAATTTGTAGAACAAATAAAGGGATTTAGAGAAGTTTTGAGAGAGGGTGAGTTTGGATTTGGAGTGTCCTCTATTTATAAAAAAAAATCCTAAAAATAAATTTTAAAAAAATAATCGGATATAAAGACTTAAAATCCGGATATCCGAATTGGCAATTCAGAAATCCGGATATCCAAAATGACAATTCAGTTATCCAGACTTTGAAATCGGATATCCGAAATGATCATCGAAAAATCCGAACTCCCAAGACAAAAACCGGCTACATAGAATGTAGCCGTCTTCTTTATTGACAAAAAGACTACTACATTGGATGCAACCATTTATTATTATTATTATTATTATAATATATAATATATCTTTTATATAAGTTTTATTTATATATATTAACTTTTGTTTTATTTAGTTTATATTTTATTATATATAATTAATTTAAGTTTAACTTATAATATATATAAGTTATGGTTACTTATTTATTTATAATTATATATTATTGCTTATTTATAATACAAAATTAATTATATATATATATATATTAATATTTAAATTTAATATTTTCAATATTTTCAATAACTCATCGCTTATTTGTTTTTATAGGTGAACTCTAAATAAGTTTCTTCTACAATATCAAAATAATATTATAAGTATGTTACAATATACATATCTTAATTGTATAATTTCAAAAATTATTTTTTATAATCGTATAAATATTTTAAAATTAAATTACAATTAGATGCCCAATAGGTATATATTATTTAATATCTAAAATATCTAAATATAATTTAACAATATCAAAATCATATTATAATTATCTTGTTTACGACATAATTATAGAATTTCAATTTTTTATAATCGTATAAATGTTTTAAATAATATAATATTTTAAAATCAAATTACAATTAGGTATATATTATTTAATATCTACCTAATATTCAATTAAAAATTTATAATATCTAAATATAAGCAAGCAATATCAAAATCATATTATAATTATCTTGTTTCAATATACATGTTTTGATTAGAGAAAATCGATTTAGTTAAGACATACAAATTATTATTATTTTTATAATGGTAAAAATATTTTCAATAATATAATATTTTAAACTCAAAATACAATTAGATGTCTAATAGGTATATATTATTTAATATCTGCTTAATATTAAATAAAATATCTAAACGATCTAAAATATAATCAAACAATATCAAAATCATATTACAATTATCTTGTTTACGATAAACATGTCTTGATTATAATTTTATTTAGGGGTGAGCAAAAACCTAAAAAACCGAACCGACTGACCAAACCAAAACGAAATTGGTCGGTTTGGTCGGTTTAAAAAAATATAATTCGGTTTCGGTTTCTATTTTTCAAACCGAATTAGATTTCGGTCGGTTTTTCAGTTTTTTCGATTCCGAAACCGAGTCAGATCGAACCGACCGAATCCGAGATATGTGTTTTACATAAATATCATTCCACCTCTATACCAGGTAACTGGTTCGGCCACGTGGTCTAAGAGAATGATTAAACATCCTCCTAATATTAAATAAAATATCTACATCTAATTGTATTTTTATTACAACTTTCAATATTTAATATTACTAGATATTTAAGATGTTTATGTAATTACGATGTTTTATTTAATATTATGGTTATTTTTTTCGAACTATTCAATATTTGAAGTATAAATTTAAAGTTTTTAAAATTGTATAAATTTGGATTATGTTCCAATTGCGTAAATACATGTAATTTGGTTGTGAAATAAATTAAAAAATATCAACTGTGTTTCTAACTACGTGTAATTTGGTTCCCAAAAAGGATTTATATTCCAATGGTATAATTAAATATAATTAATTAAATATATTTATTTAGGAGATTAACATTATCAACAATACAAACTATTCTGATCGAAAATAAATAGTAAAAAAATTATTTTTATCAAAAATAGATAATCGATAGATTCAATCCACACATATATTAATTTTTAGATAATCAATAGAATAATTATGATCCAAATTAACTTGTTAATAATAAAAAATTTCTTTCAATAAATAATATAAAATTTCTTTCAATAATCTAGAGAATTTCATATTTTTTTTATATAAAAGTACTAAATTTATTAAAAAAATAATAGTTCGAAAACCATATTTATAAAGTTATAATTTTTTTTAAAAATAATAGTTCGAATTCCCTATTTATATTTTTTTTTATTTTTTTTAAAATATTAGTGCGAAATCCTATATATAGAGTTTTGATTTTTTTTAAAAATAGTTTAAAGTGCATACACTTATAAAAAAATTATTTTTTTTATTCAAAATAATTGTTTTTTAAAAAATGAGTCACGGATGACGTCAGCAAGTGACGTTACCCGTGCGGACCATCCGGTCAGACGTGCGGATGGTCCGCACGTTCAAACCTGCTACGGCTAGTTAAATCAAACTAGTCGTAGCAGGTCCGGGCCATCCAGGCGTCCGGACATTTCGTCCGGATGCCCCGGACATTTCTTTTTTCCAGATTTTTCAATTTTTTTTGTGTCTCTCCTATAAATAGATGACATCCCAACTCCAACCTCACACACTCTCTAAATCTACTATAAATCTCTCTACTTGTTCTAGTTTTTTTATAAAACTTAACTTTCTTATTTTACATATTGTAGTTCCGTTTTCGAAATAGTTAGATTTTTTTTTTCAAAAAATATTTTTTATTAGTTATTATTTGTGATTATCTCAAATTCCCAATGGCGTTTTGTGTCTTGAACAACAGGTTAGGACAAGCAACTCCGAAAACTGATTTTTCGGAATTTTCTTGATGTCTCCTCCACCCGAGAGGGATCCGATCACACGACGCGTCATATCTGCCATTGAACCTACGAATATGAGTAAGACCGTCAAACAAACTTTTAGTTTGAAAATTTCCGATAAGGAGAGATGAAGCGTCAAACCTGCTAGTACTACACGTACGACTTTGAGTAAGACCGCCAAACCAACTTTTAGTTCTAAAATGGTCGACAAGGTGACACGAAGTGTCAAACACCCGACTATAACTAAGAGTAAGACCGTTGTTCCTAAACAAAGTCTTCAGTACGAAGACGAAGATGGTCCATTTGATTGCTGATGCGTTAAGTAAGGTTAATCGTGAGACTCGAGGACAAGTTTTGGGAGATCCATTATAAATTGCAGTAACCGTTGAGAAAGTTTTGCGACTTAAAAAAGTGGTTAGCGACAAGAGACTAAAAAATGTATTTTAGCATTTGTAATATTAAATATTTTAATAAAACTTTTAATATTTTAGCATGATAAAATATGATTTTGGTTTAAAAAATAATAAATAACACTTGTTATATTTAAAACCAAATCACAATAATAAAATTCAAAATGTAATATTAAAATTATAACAATATAACTTAAAAATAATAAATAGCAGTTGTAATATTTAAAACCAAATCACAATAATAAAATTCAAAATGTAATATTAAAATTATAACAATATAACTTAAAAATAATAAATAACACTTGTAATATTTAAAACCTAATCACAATAATAAAATTCAAAATATGATATTGAAATTATAACAATATAACTTGTAATATTTTTGCATGATAAAATATGATTTTGGTTTAAAAAATAATAAATAACACTTGTAATATTTAAAACCAAATCACAATAATAAAATTCAAAATGTAATATTAAAATTATAACCATAGAATTTGTAATATTTTAACATGATAAGATATAGTTTTGGTTTGTAACATTGTATCAACACTACTAATATTAGATCCAAAAACATAATAATAATATTCAAAATGTGATGATAACATAAGTAATATTTAAAATTTTGGACTATATAATAATTACAACACTTAAAATATTAATAACCAAAACAAATTAATACTAACCAAAATGTAATAATAATTTATAATCATATGCAATATCTCAATATTTTTTAAATATAACTTAACATATGATTTTGGTTATAAAATAATTAAAACATTTATAATATTTACAAATAAACCGCGGTTTTGCAGTCCTGTCGGTTTGCAGTCCTAATGGTTTGCGGTCCTAACGTTTTGCGGTCCTGGCGGTTTGCGGTCCTACCGGTTTACTCCTTATGCGGTCCTGTCGGTTTGCGGTCCTGCCGGTTTATGGTCCTACCGATTTGAAGTCCTGTCGGTTTGAAGTCCTAATGGGCCAGTTTCGCAGTTAAACCACCAGCTCATAAACAGATCTCCAGCTTTGAACCGCGGTTCCTGAACCATTTGCCACCTCTAACTAGTACCAAAGAGCTAAACCAGACAAAATGATGAGCGAATAGACAGAAATCGACTACTACTGAGATCTTAGTCACTTGTTTTAGTACTTTGCGTGAAATCATTATGGGAAGAACGATATAATAACAACAATCAAAGAAAGCTTGCTTTGTTAAAGCAACAAAACTAAAGGTATCAACTCCAGTGTTTGGTTGTGTAAGGAAATACTCTGTATTGCTTTTCAGAACTAGGGCCTTGAGATAGTTGGGAATTTAGCATTTCTTGAGATCAACGGCATATATGCCCTTTTGGTGCTAGTACTCTGCTGAGCATTAGAGGTATGTTAAGAAACAATATCAACCAATCAGGGTACGTGTAGACCCTCGAGATAATAAGCCACCCAATATAGAATGCTCTTCTTAGAGAGCCTCACCCGATTAGTATCAACCTTAAAAAGACTCGAACCATACAACATTCACTTTTGAGTTTATGTGTATAAACCCTTTCAAACCACGGGCTAAAACCAGAAATACCAAAGCAACATCATATATAGATCAACATGAAAGAAAAAAGAACTAACTTTTTTTTACGAAGACACCAAAAGGGTTATAGAACTAGCTAATTAGCCATTACCGTAGACAAATGGTGTATTTGTCCACGGTGTATTAAAAACTTTAATAATTAGTTTAATATATTTATTATATAAAAAAAATTAATTTTAATTTTTTTTTTCAAAAGTAATCAAAAAAACCGAACCGACCAACCGAACCGCACCGAACTCTATTCATATCCAAACCAAAAAACCGACCGAAATCGACCGAACCGAAAAAACCGAAAGCGAAAAAAACCGATATTAATATAATAAATTGTTTTAATAATTTATAAACCGAATTAGTTCGGTTTGGTTTAAATATATGTCAAAAAACCGACCGAACCGACCGGCTCTCACCCGTAATTCTATTTAGTGAAGACATACAAATTATTATCTTTATAATTGTAAAAATATTTTCAATAATATAATATTTGAAAATCAAAATACAATTCGATGTCTAATAAATATATATTATTTAATATATACCTAATATTAAATAAAAATTCTTAAATATCTAAACATAATCAAACAATATCAAAATCATATTACAATTATCTTGTTTATAATATACATGTCTTAATTATAGATTTTCGATTTAAATAATATAATATTTAAATTAAAATACAATAAACATCATAATTATTTCGTATATATTATACATATCTCAACAAATTCGATTTAATTAACACGTGACATTAGTTTTAAATAATATTATAAAATACTTAATAAACACTGCTTTTAAATGGATCCTCAGATAACCTGCATGGGTTTACCTGTTTGATCTGCAAACTGTCAAACTTACTACATGTTAGACCTGCGTAAGTAGTTACCTACCATACCTGTTAGGTATTTAAATCTGTTAAATTATTACATGGCAAATCCGTAACTATTTAAAACTTTTAAATGTGTAAAATGGATCGTGGATCTACACATTTGCAATAGCCTAACTCTATCTACTTTTCCAACTAATTGAGAGAGCTGGAGAGTTTCCTTTTTCTAATTCATGTCATTGATTTCAGCTTTTTAGAGTCTCAGATTTTTCTAAAAATCTCTTAATATTCTGACCTTCTCATCTTTCTTTATAATAATGGAAGTAAATCTTCTTCTTTTTCTAAATGATTTCATAAAACTTTCGAAGTGGATACTTAAACCGTAACGCACTCTATCGTTCTTATAGCAATGGAAGTAAACTTTTTCTTGAGATGATTCCATAAAACTTTGGGACTGGATACTTAAACCGCAATTCACCCTATAAAAATTTATGTATTCTCAGGTCCTTTCAGACCAAATAAAGCAAATATGTAATGAATCTTTGAGGTTTGCTTGAATGGTCGACAAATTCAAATATAAATCAGCTTTTGAAATTTGACTTAAGAGAATACCGAATAATTTATAGATATTGGGTGTAAAAGCGAAGTAAATTAACGTCAGAACCATACATAACCATATTACAATCAATACTAGTTACACAATAAAAATTACTACAAAATTAAACATTTTTATAACGGACTCATAATTTATTGAAATTAGTTATAAAATAGAAGTACAGCATCATGCGGTTTTGAGTAATATATATTAGCGCAAAACAGGAGAGCCAACTCTAATAAAATATAGATATATAATTGTTTTTTTAATTATTTCTTATATCGTTTATATTTATTACAATCGATAATGATGAAAATTATATGTCCCTCTATTCAAAACTCATCTAACCGAAGTCCGTTGAATCGAACCACATTACGCAAAAAGATATTAATAATAATAAAAATTACTATTAGTTTTATTTTGTTCCAAACTAATTTTTTTATTTACTTTTGTTTTTTAGTTTTTTATATTTTATAAATTTGCATGCTTAATCATTGCACATCCGATTATTTAGAAGTTGACACATCAAATAATATTTTTTAGGTCTCGCTATTAATTCTCCACTTGCTTATTGATAATTGTTTTTATGTATTTATAAAGTTCGATTATCTTTTGGACAAGTGTTTGGAAAACAATAGTGAGACATACAAATTATTTTAGACAAGTGTTTGAGAACCAATAATGAGATATACAAATCATGCCATGTGACATCTCCTAAGCAATCACACGCGTGAAGGACTCAACATACGATTTGTAAAATGTAAGAGAGACTCAAAATTTATGAAAGGGAAAAGTGAACGAAAATGACTAGTTTATAAAAACACGAAATGTAGAGGACTAATGATGATTTTTAGCCACATTAATAATCATTTACACCTTAGAAATAATTATCATTTAGTAGTTACAAGTAAGTATCATTAGACAGTTATAATATTAAAGAGAAACAAGTGTACTCTATAGCCAAATGAGGAATACATATAATTTCTATAAATATAAGAAAGTTATGACTTCCTCTGTATACAAGAGAAACACTAATAAATTATGATAATCAATTTTTTACCACTCCTAATTGGTGAGTCCGCCGGAGATGAAAGATTCTCACGATATTTCAATCCAAAATAAAAATAAAAATCGAATGATACCATATGTCATGACGGATTCAGATCGAGTAAAAATCTCATTCGGTGATATAAATATTAACAATCGGTCTGAAGAAGAACACGATCTTTCAGTCGTTGTCTCAGCAGTTATGATCACAAAGTTTCAATAGCTGGCAAGAGAACTATGAGAGGAGCAAGCAGAGACATGCGAGAGATGATGTATTCAAGTTTTGAGTCAAAGGTAAAATCCAAAATTTAGAGACGTGATGTGGAAACACAAAGTAAACAAGAGGAATAAGATGACGTGGACAACTACAAGACTAGATAGATAACGTTATCGACACGTTACCAACAAACACAATATTCTCTTCAAAAGTCATACGGATGTGGGCGAGTCAGAACAAAAATCTTATAGCAAGATCAAGAAGCGCGAAAACCGTATACAGAACAAGAAAATATAGAGCCGAACCCCATAATGTAAAAACAGAAGTGGGATACTAAGGGAGGAGCATAATTGAACACATCAACCCGATAAAGGAAAGGAAGAAAAAAACAAATTCGTCCATAAGCCTCCAAATTTGAAAACACGTTCAAGACATCCATCCACCAACAAGAAACGTACAAGATTAGCGACAACTTTGTGGGATTAACCCAACGCTCTAGCTAGACCAACAATAGGTTCATCAATAGTTCGGATCGGTTCCATATAATGCATGTCAAATATGGTATCCGAATAACTATCATGCTGTAATGATCCCATTAGGAGTACACCCTAGTAATCATAAATATTAAATACCTCCCAAACCATCACCATATTCACAATACTATCTAGGTGTACCAACGACCTGTCATCATATGAAACCGGGATACCCACTAACTTCGGTATCAATTAACGTAAACTATCTATATGGTTATCCTCCAATTTATATGAGATAACAAACCCGTCAAGGATATTATCCCACCATGCAACGATCATCAGAATATTATGCCAATGGCATTACGCGACTCCTTAGTACAACAACAAATTTCACTTGATAAAGGAAACATATATGGCCAGCATCGCCCTAGTAAACATATATAAGTCATGTAACTTTGATGAAAAGTATGATGAGAGTGCCCACGATAAGTCCCTTATGGAACCTAAAATTGAACATGTATTGCTACCATATTTCTTTAATACCTATAAGATAGATAAATTCACCGAAAAATAATACCAGGACCAATATATGGAGGAGTGAGATGGTGAGGTGCCCTTGAGAAGATGAAAGTATGAAGTGTAAATCATTCTTCTTAACGCTAAAAGGGAGTTATTTGACATGGTTCAATAGTCTACCAACGAGTAGTATTATAAATTTTAATATATTGCAGAAGAATTTTTATAACCACTACATTGGCTCCATGACTATAAAGAAATACACAAACTATATCATTTATTACAAGAAGAGATGCAGTGAGAGCTTGCAAGCATAGGAAGGACGATGCTTCAAAACAAAAAATGAGCTTCTGGATTACTCCGACAACATAACATATCTTCCGTACCAAAAATAGATATTTCTAGAACCCTTGTTTAAGACAATTATAAAAAATAAACCTCGTGTATTAAACGAACTATTAGCATAGGTGGAGTGCCCTAATAAGATGGATAAAATGGAATGAGAAAGATTGAAAGGAGACACGACTATCACAACAATTTATCTGAAATCACACATGGATGAGTCACTCTCCCCGATACAGATTTCATCTCTAGCCTTATCATGACACTAGGAAATGAAACAATCACAAAAAATCATCAAAGCTAAATTACTCTAACCAATGAATAGGGTATAAAGGAAGGTTCAGAAGCAACAAAAATAACAGGTGCAATAACCATGATAACAACCAAATGTACGAAAAACCCATATGGGGACCATTTACTGAATTAACTAGAACATGGATCTATAAAATAACTAAGAATGTGCAAAAAATACCAAAAATCATAAAACATTTCCGTCCTAAGGAAAAATATATAATTCAAAGTATTATAAATTCTATAACGATGTAGAACACTATACAAGGAATTGTTGGATGTTGAAGGATTAAGTCTTAACCATTATTGACGAGAGAAAACTATCAAATTTTGTAAATAAGGAGTTAAACTGTTGATAATAATAAAATCAAGAAGTTACACCGTTTGATAATAATAAAATCAAGGAGTTAAATTTTGTAAAAAGATATTGAAGATGACATAAACCTATGAACTAAACAATAAAGACATGTACATGAATGAATCAAGGAGTTAAACCTTTTGATAATAATAAAATCTTCGACATACAGTCGGAAGAATATTTGGATCAAGAACCAAATTGAAAATCTATCTGTATCATTGCTGGAGGATACCCTTTTTCAATATTCACGAATCATTTAAAAAGAATAAAAAAAATATAGTGATACAACACCACATACAGACATTACTACACTTGTACCAAAATATTATCCAATCCTAGCATTCTCTAATAATAATCTTAGAGGAATAATAGACCCCACAGGGATGTGGTACTTATCAATATCGAATTAGTAAATGTGGGGGTGAAAAGGATAATGAATAATACATGAAGCTCCAATAATATTTTGTACAAGATCACGTACAATAATATACGAGGTGTCCCATAATTAATCCATTCACAATATGGACGTAGTCCTTGGATGGTTAGAATTTTAGAAAAAAGTATACTCCCTCTATAAGATAATAAAGGCTCATCATACAGTATTATTGTAAGGGTGATACTAGATGGATTGAATTTATGCTCGTCTATAGTCCATCAATGTCTTAAGTACCTAATTAATAGAAACTTAAGATTAATAATATAAAATTACAAAATCATCAGATAATGCTACCTAATAATTCTAACTTGAAAAAAAGAAACACAAACATAATAATAATCAACAAGGGTCCCAGTCATTCTTGATGTTATGGATGACCCCATGATTCTCCCTCCTTAATAATGAAGCATGAAAACATATCGAAAGTTTATGAATGGAAAAAAAGGTTGTAAGACTCGACAAGGATAACTATACGGATGTCAAGTACAAACTTATAGACCTTCTACATAATAATATCGACTTATTTGTCTGGAGTGCTCAGGATGTTACAAGAGGCCTCACCGAAGAAATTTCCAAAAGTTATCCATCAACTTGAACCTTTAGCTAATCAGACAAAAAATGCGATGTTAATCTCAAGAAAAAATAGATAAAATTATTTATAATTGGACAAGCTAACCACTATTAGGCACATTCTTAAGGATAACTATTCACTCTCGATGGTGAATCTAGTGTTAGTGAAAAATAAAAACGACAACCTGGAGAATGTGCGTAGACTTCAAAGACCTAAACAACGCATGCACATGTCATTTTCCAATGCCACGAATCGATCAAATGATAGACGAAAAATATGGAAACCAAATATTTTCCTTCATGGACGCTTACTCCAAATAAAATTAAATTCAAATACATAAAGACGACTAGAAAGGTATAACATTTGTAAGAAGATGGTCTTCACTACTATACAATAATGCCATTCAGATTGAAAAATTGAGGGTTAACCTATCAATGACTGGTGAATAAGATTTTTACAATCTGGTTTGAAGAACTTACAAGCTTACATAGACATCATGTTAGTCACCAGTAAAGACAACGACGAGCATATAACATATTTTGTCGAAACCTTTAAAAAATATCAAAATGCTCAACCCGTAGCTGACTTTCTCACAGAATACCAGACAGAATGCCTGATACCCTCAAAAGAACGAATAGAGTTCATATGATAATTAAAAACAGATGAAGGAAGCAACAAACATGGTTCTGACATCGAAATCAAACTTATTTCTTCAAAATAGAAATTATGAACATATCATTAAGTTTTATTTTCTTACTTTGAATAATATGCTGAGTATGAATATGCAATTATAGGATTCTGGCCAGCCAAAATATGTGGGGCTAAGTAATTCCAGTTATTCACATACTCATAAATTGTAGTCACCTAAGTTAAAGTAAAGAAATACAGTATCATTCTATACCTGAAAAAGCTTTGATAACAAATGTCCTTCTTCAAGCAAGGGGATTTTGAGGAAGTACCAAAAGCGAAGAACACCAAAGCGGACACATTAAAATACTGGGGAATGAGTCATTTTCTAGGATGAATCATCCATCACACTTCCAAACAAATAAATTAAGACTGTACCCAAATCAGGGGTTATAATGATCGAATGTGAAGAAGAAGAATACATTTCGATAAATCTTATAATAAACTACCAAACTAAACAGATTATAAAATTATAACTTTAGATGACTTTTATTATCGTTTTCTATTGTAGGTCAGAACTACAAAAATATACGATATTGCTCGCAAAAGATAATATAATTATAAATATGAAACCTTAAATAAATTATTTACAAACGGTGTGGTACGCATGACGTGAAACTGATGAGAAGTTATATATGTTAAACTTAAGTTATTTAGTTTGCCACATCGACGATGGATAACACTAATTATTTTACCAATGCCAAGATGAATTATGGTTGGTCATTCCTACCACCTATATGATTATTTTAATAGGACCCCATGTTGTTTTGGTATCATGGTAGTAAAATTTACGTTAAAGATTAACTTTAGATCCTTGTTATGCTTGTGAAATCTAATGTATTATAAATGTGAAACCTTGTTAAAATTACATCTGAAAATTTGTAGTATGTATTGATGCGAAACAATGGAAAATAGTATATTCGAAACTTGTATAACAAATAAATAATTTTTGGAAACCTTATTTTGTGTTTTGGTTTAGATCATGGATGAAGTCGATCGATCCAGTACTAGACAGATAAAGAAAATAAACTTGATTATAGAAGATGTATTGATGGAGATGTGAAATCTAAAGACCAATACATTTCATTTGAAGTTTGGGGAAATGACCATCACATTAGATGACGTGGATGCTAATACGAGATTGAGGGTCTTCAGTAATATTGTGAATATTTTAGATAACATCCCCAAAATAGAGCTCCATCGTCGGTTTAGCACTTTGCTGGGAGTAGGTTACGAATTATTATATGATATCACTAGAAATTAAAAGGTTGATGTGATCAGTTTAAACTATCTTTGTACGATGTTTGGTAACCTTAGGTCCACGAAAATAAGCCCAACTTTTCCGATGACAACGTGAACCATGAGACACGAGTATATTTTTGTATTTGTTCGAATACAATATATTTTCCGACAAAACAAATTGGTGCGTATCACCTTAATATGCTCTCTTCCTCAAAGACATTGATGGTATGTAATCGTACGCATACAATGTTTTTCTACTGAAACATATTTACCATAATTTAGGCGAAGCATCTAAACACAAGTTGAAGATCATGTACGATTTTCTAGCTATAATATATGCATGGATCACTGATAAATTCCTTATTTTATATCATGTTATACGCTCGAAATAACGCGTGAGATTGCATCCATATTAAGGTGGGATACATCATGCATCAATTCTCATTTTAAATTTAAAATTGACTAGAGAATTAAGTTGAGCCACATGAATGAGTCTGACGTAAGTTGTACTACATACGTGGGATTTTTTTAATTATACATGTAAAAATATAAAAATTCAACTCTTAAAACATAATGTTATACATTTTCCATGCCATGAAATCTTGATAAAAAATATATACTTATTTTTTAAAATTCTCTTCCAGGTAATGATCTAGCCATATATAGCCATCGACGACGTTTTTTCTTTTTATAAAGTAGCATGGTACCATAGAAGTTTAGCTGGCCTAAAGCATGTGCGTGGATATTATAAAAAATATATAGTTTTCTAGTTTAGATGTGCACAGTGCATTCTGTAGCTTGATGTTAGTGATAAGCGCCTAGAAACCAAACGGAAGGTGAGGCCCATTAATTAAGAGGGAAGAGATAAAATTTGAAAATCATGACACTCATTCATTTTACAGAAGAGGCACATGTGGTTTTAGTCTCCGAAGAGGATGTCCGATGGACTCCAGATTATGACAGCTGGATACACAAAGTGGGTTGGGTAAAATTTGTAAACCATGAACTCGTAGAAATTGACTTGTACATCTAGAATTATTATGAAATTGAAGTGAGGCGATATTTGAGTATTGCAGACCAAATTATTTCTAGGACACATCGAGACTTCTATGAAAATTATGATGAACTTTAGGCCCCTTTCATTCATTACGATATCTCGGATAATCATTAGTAGTAATTTATGTAGTAATTTATTTTATTTTATTTAGTGTTTGATATTTTTGTATTATAGTTATAATATGTTATATAACAGTCACGTACGCACATATATTTCATCATTTACGAACATATGATTGTAGTAGTCATGTTATTGCGAAACACATACTAAACCAATATTTGCAAAAAATACCCTATATCACAACCTTCTATGGAATACTTGTCGTGAAATTTTGTATTACTAGTGAAATAAAAATTGAAACCATTGCAAAATATATGCATTTTCCCAATATGTATTTTTGAAAAATGTAAATATATTCCAAAATCCATAGTTTTTATGAAATATTAAGATCGTTGGTTGCGAAATACTATGATTGTTTGTTGCGAAATATTATAAAGGTTCAGTACGAAATTGTTTGTCAATATACCATCGTATCCCCCACTTAAATTAAATATCTTCCAATTACAATATTTCACCAGCTTTGATATCCCTTTTAAGTACAAAATATATACCCAGTAAAATATATCTTATAACTCATCTACAAAACATATAACAAGTCAAAATTCTATTTTATTTGCTATAATATAGATTACGCAAGAAGACAACCACTTTCTAAAAGTTACCGCCAAGAGAACAAGGGTGGATGGCAATACTTGTTAGTTTTGATGAGGTTTTACACATAATATACTACATATATGGTTTGATGCGTACATGTTGTTCATGTATAATACCATCGATAAAAGATCGTGAAAAAGTCTTTATCATGTTCAAATATTTAAAATTGGTCTCAACTTTTGAGGTTTTTAACCTCCCACACAATATAAAAAAACTAGTGTGTAGGATGTTTGATATGCATATTACTGATTCCATTAAAAACATATGCAAAAAGAGGTGGATGTCCTCCTCGCTCATCGAGTGGATGCATAAACTAATTCTATAGAAATTTTTTTTTATGAGTTTGGATCATGTTAAAGTGTTGTATTATTTGTATCTCATATTTATGATTTCATTTACTGTTCTTATACTATTTTATTTGATTTGGATGTATTTTCAAATTTTTATGAAGTTTGAAGTATTCATTTTTATGTAATATAAACCATTTTATAAATGAATAGAAATTACAAAATATTATGATCTTTATTGCGTAATATCAAGATCTTAGATTTTAAAATATAATGATAGTTCATTGAGAAATATTATAAAGGTTAAGTACGAAGTATTACGAAGGTTTAATGCGAAATATTATAAAGGTTCATCGCAAATTTTTGTGTTCATTGAATTACAATCAAACCTTGATATCGTTTCGATGGTTTACCCGGCAATCAATATATTATTTTTTTTAGTTGTGAAATATTTTTTAGGCTTTATATCTTCATATTTGCATTTTATTTCAAATGCTTCCATGTCATATTCTAGTCGTTATTCTTCTTGCCGTCCTTGTGGATGTGCCATATCATACTCTTGCCATTCATCTTCCTATTGTTCTTAAACTGTTGTAGGTTCATATACGTCACATTCTCCCGTATCATCTTCATCTCTAGCTGAACCTATTTCTCTTATGAATTCCATTATTTAGGCACTACTAAGTTTTATATCTCCAATAAAAACCTACATTATTTACAAAAGTCATGAAATTTAATTTTATTAAGTTTCAGGACGGTGTTCCAAAACATATGACTAAACGTGTTGCGTAATATAATCCAAAAAATGTGTTGGAGCTTATTTTCTAGTCTAGATTTTAAAATAAAATTTAAACATACATGTGCTTCTTAAAGATTTCTAATACATCCGACAACATATTTATTTTTATACAATACCAATTTAAAAATCATGCTATAATATTTACTGTGTACATTGACAGTATTCCGAGGATTGTGTGTTCCATGAGAAATGATTGCATATTAAGTAAATAATATTGTTACACATTACTTGGAAATAGCTAAATTTTATTTTTCTTAGCGTTTATAGTATATAACTCACAAAAATTGGTACACAACCAACATTATTTTTCGGGGTGATCATGAACAATCACTCACCGAGTTCATTAATTTTTATCAGATTGCATTTGACCAATCATAGTCTTTAACTTGTTATAAGTCCTCAACATACTAAATTTATGATGCAACGTTTTGTTAAGATATAAAATTAGGATAAAAAATAAATCTTTTTGACATAATGTTCTCCTTTTGTTAACACCTATGACTCAAAAACATCATATAATAAATTATATAGTAATTGAATGTTAGGTGAACTCATACATCATGAAGTATGTTTGTACATTCAAAATCGTTTTCGAAATTGATGGTCGTATGTTTGTGAAACATAGTTAAGTTTGTTTCAAAACATAATAATGTTTACTTGTGAAAGTTATAAATATTGGATCACAAGACCTACACACTTTACCTTAATTTTTTCTTCGTTAAATGGGGGACATTTCTCTACTTTCATTTGCAAAGTATACGGGAAATAGTTTCGAACTATTCTACATAGTTCTCGTTCGTTCGAACTAGTGCTCCGACTTTTTTCTCTTTAAAACTGAAGCTTGATTTGTTGTGATCATAATTTTTAATTACGTCCATTTATTAGTTATTCCTAGAGTGGCATTGCAAAATCAACACGACTATATCTACGCTCCTTACCCTAGTTGTATTCATTAATTTTGTTTCATGATCGAATCCAAACCTAAAGCGTATTGAACCACTTGCCATTTTTCTTTATTTTTGCTGGAGACTGAAATACATTTAATATAACACACACACACAAGCAAACAACAAGTTCTAATTTATGCATGGCATATACCTGCAAAATAGAGTTGAAAATTGCGTTGCATAACACAAATAAAATAGAAAAAACACTAAAACGTAAATATAACAAGGCACAGGTATTTCATGCCATCATATGTAGTAGTATATCAAAATTAACTAACTCATTCCATAAGACAATTGAGAAATCAAAACCTAACAACTAGTATTTAGGGTTTCAAATAAAAATGGTCTTATAACTAATCTACCACGAACCTGTCATTTGTGAAATTAGTGAAAATAGGAAAATAAAATTTTATGTAGAAATATTAGTTCCTTATGAGGAGAGAGATAGAGAGATAATTTGTAAAAGAAAAGAAAATAAAGAACCAGATCAATGCTAACTGATATGTATTTAAACTATATTGGTAACTGTTCATATAATTTGTTGTAAAATATCATTCTCAATGTGTTGCGTAAGATGCATGCGAAACTAAAATATGCAGTTGGCGGTGTCATGCGGAAGTTTTAAATTAAGTGTGAAACTACATATTTGAAAACATTTAATTAGCTAGAATTTGTAGGGTTTTGATACACATCTAATTAGATACTAAGAATTTACAGATTTTGATAAACGTCTAATCATACATTAAGAATTTGGTTAGATATATTGATTATTTGAGTTGACATATTAATTTATAATACACTCTATGAGTGTTAACCATTCAGGATTTATCGAGAAAGATACTTAAGTATTAAACATAACGAAAACTTATTGAATTCTAGTTTTATATATAAGTACTCCAAACTCACCGATAAAAAATTAATAACAAAAACATTCTTTGACGTGAGAGAAACTGGTTCAAGAGATAAAGTTTTCTAGAGGATGACGAAGCTCCATACTGGGGTCTATAAGAGTACAAATCTCGTGGAAAATCATTAGAAAAAAATTCACCATCTTATTCATTTTTGATTCACCTTATGATGAATGCGAAAAATGTAATGATAAAGTTGACTATGAAGATGAATCACATGATGAATCATGGGATTCATCCGACTCCAAATCTTATAATATCATGATGTTAAACCCATCATATTATAAATTCTCAAAGGAAGAGTTCACGATGAAAGAGGTTTCCAGTGATGAAGGCTGGTGGGGGTTGAACTCTAACTAGTGAAACTATTATGTTTTGTGTATCTATGTGTTGTTGTTTTTCTTTGGTAGGTTCTGTTGATTCTCTCTATAAAATATATGTTTTTGGTTGGAACATACTGTTTTGGCTATTCATATTGTTGTTGGAATGTAACATGGTAAAAAACATGACATATCCTCCATGTTTGCGATTTGTCTCATATTAGTCTCCATCCATCATTTGTGTAATAAACGGGTCTCCAACGCACCGTTACAAATGAATCGTTTTACCCGAGCCTATATTTCATTCTCTTTTTACCCTTTGAGCTTCCACATCAGCGTCCACATAAAATACAAACGTGGGCATTTTTTTTTTTTACATTTTACGGTTTCTTTTATTTTACTTATTTATATAACCTAAACCCGACCTAAGTCTATTAAAAAAATCCAACCTAAACCCGATATTATAACTAAAACTCAACCCTTATTTTATATGCCTTCTTCTCCACTGTTCTTTCCTCTATTTTTATTATTTTTATTAATTTTTCTTTATTTCTAAACAAAAAATCTATGTTTTACTTATCATGTCTATTTTTTTATTTAGTTTATTAAGTACGACGTTTAAAATAAACTAATTAAATATATACAAAGAAAAATGGATGTTTTAGGCTTGGATAAAAAATCACAGAGTTTAGAGTGGGAAAATTCAGATTTTTGGGTTTTGTTTAACGGAAGACGACGATATCTTTGTTTAGATATGTAATCTAAATCGAATTATATTCTTAGAAATAGAGTTATTAATTTCTTAAATATATAACCTAAATCTAATTATTGGTATAGTTAACGTGAAAGAATCTATTAACTTTTTCTTTATTTCCAAACGGATTCTCTTTTATTTTTTTTCTCTCGTCTATCTATTTATTTAATTTTTTTAAATATGAGGTTGTAAATAAATCAATTAAATATATGCAAAGAAAAAAGATGTTTTAGTTTTAGGTTAAAAATCACAAAGTCTGAAATGAAAAAAATGAGTTTTTGGTTTTTGTTTAACAGAATAATGCGAGGCCTTTGCTTAGATATGTAATCTAAATCTAATTATTTTTTTTAAAATAGAATCGTTAATGACTTAAATATGTAATCTAAATCTAATTATTTTTTCAAAAATGGAATCGTTAATGATGTGGTTTATTTTTGGCTGAGGGTAATTTTGTAAAGTGTTTTGAGTATTAAGTGTTTTGGTATAAGGTAGTGAGAGATTTGAGCAGTTTGGTTGTATTAAATGTTCACTACCCGCATTAATGAAAGTAGTTGGGGTATTTATACCCTTAATTAAGGATCCATGAGCTTCCGGGTCAAGTTTAATCACCCATTTACTTATTAAGCTGATTAGCACATAGCTTAGTTAAAAGGTGTTTAGGTATTTCTTTACTTTTGTCGTGTCCACATAATTCAGTGGCAAGTTTATGTCTGAATTGCCCTTGTCCGGATAACACAGTAAGCTGTGACTGGATAATCCGAACTCATGAGTAACCCATTTTTTAGGCTTTGTCAAATATCTTTGGTAGGACTAAAAAATTTACTTAGCGAGTGACAATTTTGTCCGACCCGCCTGTGCACCTAGTTGAAAGTTTGTCCGAACTGACTTCCTTTCCCAGAATTCTAAATGTTTTCTTCTTGGATCGTGGTACACGTGTCACAATCCGATTCGACCTACCAGTCGTTTTTCTACCTAGATCGGCGCTCCCACTAAGCCTAGAAAGTGACCTAGGCATTTAATTTTTCACATGTCTGCGCTATCTTCAATCATTGCAAAACCTTTTCAAATCCTCCTAAGTAACAAATATTTTTTTCTAATCATATATAATCTATTTTCACTATTCCATTGTCTTCATCACTCAAAAACTTCATAGAGATATTTACACCATTGTTTTCAAACTTGTTCTTAAATAGTTTTATGTTTACGGCTAGAAACGCTCTTGTGAAGAGTGGTTGGTTGAACTTGTCAGAGTTAGAAAAAGCAAGAAACGTCGAAAGAGAGAATCGTATTGCTGCTGGTCTCTTAGTCTCCCCAAGCGAAAAGTCTGGTGAACCACCCAGGAAGCTGACCAAGGGTCAACCTCATCCAGAAATCCAAAACCCAAACAGTTGTTTAAACCAAGTCTCTCTCCTCTCCCATCAGGCTCTTCCGTTCAGGAGTCTCAACCCTCCACTGCCAAGGAAAAAACAGTCTCGAGTGTCAGAAAACCCTCCCCTTTCTTAGTCATGAGTTCAGACATTGAGAAGTCCCCAGAAAGATCAACTTCACGCCGGATGACTCGTCTGGTCAAATCCCAAACAACTACTTCATTGTCAAAACTCTCTAGATCGGAGGCTCTAAGGGAAATATGCTAATTTCCTGTCAAATCAGATCAAAAGAAAAAAAGAAAAGAAAAGCACAAAAACAAAAGTGAAATCAAAGACACAATTGTTAACGGAGTTCAGCAAATTTGCCTATGTCTCCGGACCTGCTGCAGATCGATTTTATTAGGAAGAACACAGTGACTGCCGTTTCTAGTGAATACACAAAAAACCCTAACCCTAGGTTTTGTAGAGACTGTAACACTTAAAAAGGAAAAAATATTACAGTCCTTAATTTGTAATTTATAACCCCCTAAAATTACACTGTCTTTTCAATTCACTCCAGTTCTCTTTAATGTGCTTAGCACTTGCATCATCTCCACTGTCTTCCACTGTCTTTTCATCTAGCATCTCTTCTATCCAATAATAACATGTTGAATAATGCTGGATTATTATGTCAAAATAACACATTCTACTTGAAGGTTATGATACATTTTACTCAAGTGATGGCAAGCACTGGCTTCATTGGAAATGCAGATAAGTTCAGAAAAACTTAACAATCTCCCACTTGAAGACTGGTTTCAACCTGTCTTCACACCTTGATCTCTGCAGCAGATATTTCTGGTCTTATTAGTCTTGTAGACCAACTGAAGCTGAACACAACTTCAGTTTTTCAATGGCTACTGTCTTTGTCAACATATCAGCTGGATTCTTGCTTTCTTGGATCTTTTCCAGTATTAGCACCTCATCTTCCAATAAAGATCTAATGAAATGATAACGAAGACTAATGTGCTTGGTTCTTGAATGAAATGTTGAATTCTTTGCCAATTGAATTGCACTTTGACTATCACTATGCAGAATGTTGTTCTTCTGTTTGAATCCCAACTCGGTTAACAAACCTTGAAGCCATATCATCTCTTTACTGGCTTCGGTCACTGCTACATACTCAGCCTCTGTAGTTGATAAAGTGACAATTTTCTGTAATTTTGACATCCAACTAACAGCTGTAGTTCCAACAGTAAATATATAACCGGTAGTGCTTTTCCGGTGATCAACTTCACCTCCAAAATCTGCATCTACGTAGCCTTGTACCTTTAACTTACCCTTACCAAAGTACAAACACTTTTCTATGGTACCTAGTAGGTACCTCAAAATCCATTTGACAGCTTCCCAATGAATTTTCCCTGGGTTTGACATAAACCTACTCACAACTCCCACTGCATAACTAATGTCTGGTCTCGTACAGACCATTGCATACATCAAACTTCCAATAGCTGAGGCGTAAGGAACCTTAGCCCTGAAGTCTTTTTCTTCATCCGTCTTAGGGGATTGATCCTTGGATAAACGAAAGTGACCGGCCAATGGTGTACTAACTGGCTTTGCATCACACATGTTAAATCTCTTCAAAACGCGATCGATGTAATCTGACTGAGATAACTGCAAAACTTTTCTATGCTTATCTCTTATGATTTGCATTCCAAGAATCTTCTTCGCCGGACCCAAGTCCTTCATGTCAAATTCTTTTGACAATTGTAGCTTCAATCTTCTAATATCATCCATATCTGAACCTGCTACTAACATATCATCAACATAGAGTAGCAAAATGATATAACTGGACTTACATCTTTTAAAATAGCAACAGTGGTCCGCATTACACTTCTGAAAACTCTCTTTGTGCATAAAACCGTCAAATTTCTTGTACCACTGTCTTGGAGCTTGTTTTAAACCATACAAAATTTTCTTAAGGCTGCATACTATGTTTTCTTTCCCTTCTTTTAAGAAACCTTCTGGTTGATACATGTATATCTCCTCATCCAAATCCCCGTGAAGAAATGCAGTCTTCACATCTAACTGTTCAAGATAAAGGTCTTCAATGACAACAATACTTAACACTGATCTAATAGAATTGAGCTTCACAACTGGAGCAAAAATATCGGTGTAATCAATTCCTTCCTTTTTCTGGAACCCTTTGACAACTAGTCGTGCTTTGTATCTCTTAGAGCCATCATGCTCATCTTTCACCCGATACACCCATTTGTTATGAAGTGCCTTCTTACCCATTGGTAACTCAGTTAGGTCCCATGTATCATTTGAGATTAAAGACTTCATCTCATTTTTCATAGCAAACTCCCACTTACTAGCATCACTGGTCTGGCAAGCTTCATCATAGCATTCAGGTTCTCCTCCATCGGTAAGTAACAGATAGTTCAAGTATCTCCTGTTGGGTACATGGGGTCGGGAAGATCTTTGCAAAACAGGAACTGCCTCGGTCGGCTGTAAGGTATCGGATTGCTGTCGATCGGTTTGTCCAACAGACTCTCCTTGTTGAGGGGTTAATCTGATCGGCTCTAATTCTTGACTATCTGGGACTCCATCGATATCTGCAAATACTGATTCATACGGCTTTGAGTCATTTGCTTCAGTTTTATGTCTGTCCTTGTACATCACTGTTTCATTGAAGATCACATCTCTGCTTCGTATCATCTTCTTGTTCTTCTCATCCCAAACACGATAACCGAACTCATCTTCGCCATAGCCGATCATGAAACATTTTTTCGATTTCGGATCAAGCTTGTTCCTGCCTTGGTCACTTATATGAACATATGTGGTACAACCAAAAACTCTTAGATGTGATAATTTTATATCCTTACCACTCCATACCTCCTCGGGTATTCGATGTTCTAAGGGAACCGACGGGCCTCGGTTAACCAGGTAAGCCGATGTGTTGATTGCTTCTGCCCAGAACTGCTTCGGTAAACCAGACTGTATTCGAATGCTTCTGGCTCTTTCTGTCAACGTTCTGTTCATACGTTCGGCAATACCATTGTGTTGAGGCGTACCTAGAACGGTTCTCTCCATCCTGATACCATGCTCATAGCAAAAATTCTTGAATTTGGTGTCCTCATATTCACCACCATTATCAGTTCTCAGCTTTTTAATCTTCAGACCTGTCTCATTCTCAACCATAGATTTCCATCTCCTAAAAACATCAAAAACTTCAGATTTATGCTTCAGAAAATAAACCCATACCTTTCGAGAATGATCATCGATAAAGGTCACAAAATAGTGTTTCCCTCCTATAGATGAAACAGTTGTTGGCCCTCAAACGTCAGAGTGAACAAGCTCCAGCCTTTCTTTCTTTGGGGTTCTACCACTCGTCTGAAAACTGACCCTTTTCTGTTTTCCAAGTATGCAATCTTCACACATGTCTATATCGACTGACTTTAGACCTGGAAGCTTCCCATTCGAGTACATAATTTTCATACCCTTCACACTCATATGGCCAAGCCTCTGGTGCCAAACATTTGGATTTTCGTTTCCTGCTGCTATTGCAATTGAACAGCTCGTCTCTGCTGTCTTGTAAAGAGTACCACTCTTCTTTCCGCGAGCATTCGTCATTTCTCCCTTTGAAATTTTCCAATTGTCACCATAGAAGATCGTACTATAGGCTTCGCTAGCCAACTGGCCTACTGAGATTAAGTTCTTTCTCAGACTGGGGATATGTCTGATATCTTTCAGTTCCCATACAGACCCATTCAACTTAATCTTCACAGTACCTTTACCAATAATATCACAAGGTTGATCATCACCAAGATATACTTTTCCAAGGTTACCAGGGACATACCTCTCGAAGAATTCTTTCTTCGAAGTCGCGTGAAACGATGCTCCGGAGTCTAATACGCAAGACTCTTCCCTGCTTTCTAAGGAGAATATTAACGCATCATCTCCTTCTGAAGTGATATTTGCCTCTGTCTTCTTCTCTTTTTCCTTTGGTTCTCTCTTGCACCGATATTTTAAGTGCACGGTCTTCCCACAATTCCAACACTCGATGTTTCTCAACCCTTGGGAATTTTTAGGATTCCTAGACTTGGACCTCCAGTCTCTTGATTTGCCTCGGTAGTTCGATTTACCATGTCCATATACTCTGGTTGAATTTCTTCCTCTCGATTCTGTATGTAAGACTGAGGAGATTGATGACTCACCTGATTATCTCCTTCGAATCTCTTCACTGAGAACTAGGTCACGGACATCATCAAATTTCAACTTATTGCTTCCTGATGAGCTACTCACCGCAGTGACAGTAGCATTCCAACTATCTGGTAGTGAAGACAACAATATCAATGCTCGTATTTCTTCATCAAAATCAATTTCAACTGAACTCAATTGGCTTGTGATTGTATTAAGTTCATTGAGGTGTTGAGCTACCGAAGCGTCTTCCATCATTCGCAAATTGAATAAACGCCTCATCAAGTGAACTTTGTTAGACGCTGATGGCTTCTCATACATACTGGAGAGAGCCTTCATAAGACCCGTCGTGGTTGTTTCCTTTATGATGTTAAAAGCAACATTGCGGGATATCGTCAATCGGATGACTCCAAGAGCTTGTCTATCAAGAAGGGTCCATTCTTCATCTTTCATACCTTCTGGTTTCTTTTCTGAGAGGGGTTGATAAAGTTTTTTTTGGTACAGATAATCTTCAATTTGCATCTTCCAGAACCCAAAATCTACACCATCAAATTTTTCGAGTCTCACATTTCCTTCGTCTGTAGCCATTGCTACCACTCAAATCTGAATTCCTTTGGATCGCTACCAACTTGGCTCTGATACCAGTTCTAAGGGAAATATGCTAATTTCCTGTCAAATCAGATCAAAAGAAAAAAAGAAAAGGAAAGCACAAAAACAAAAGTGAAATCAAAGACACAATTGTTAACGGAGTTCAGCAAATTTTGCCTACGTCTCCGGACCTGCTGCAGATCGATTTTATTAGGAAGAACACAGTGACTGCCGTTTCTAGTGAATACACAAAAAAACCCTAACCCTAGGTTTTGTAGAGACTGTAACACTTAAAAATGGAAAAATATTACAGTCATTAATTTGTAATTTATAACCCCCTAAAATTACACTGTCTTTTCAATTCACTCTAGTTCTCTTTAATGTGCTTAGCACTTACCTCATCTCCACTGTCTTCCACTGTCTTTTCATCTAGCATCTCTTCTATCCAATAATAACATGTTGAATAATGCTGGATTATTATGTCAAAATAACACATTCTACTTGAAGGTTATGATACATTTTACTCAAGTGATGGCAAGCACTGGCTTCATTGGAAATGCAGATAAGTTCAGAAAAACTTAACAGAGGCATCTAAGCCCTCCAGATCAGAGGTGTCTAAAATAGCACCAAAGGATAAGCCCTCCGGATCAGAGGCATCTAAGATAGAACTAAAGGCGAAGTCCTCCGGATTAGAACCTCAACCAGACACCGGGCCTTCAGGTACAACATGCACTCACTCATCCGAACAACCTTTGGTGTTAGAAGTTGATCCCCCCCATCCACAATAACTAATAGACCTTCCACAGTGATGGAAGACAGTATCGAAGAGGCCCCCTTCAAAACTGAAGCATTAGGCCAAACCGGGGATGTTGCCTCTGATAAGAAGGGCAAAGGCAAAGTCAAAGTTGGTGGGGCTCATTTGGATCTCCCGGATTTCTTGGAGGGCAAGGTAGGCCCTTTCTTTAAAAATGTTAATGTTAAATATTTGCTGGCCATACAGAATATAAATTATGTCTACACCCATACCGCTGAGTTGGGTCGGATCCGGACAAAGTGGGGGATCCCAGAGTCAGTGAAGCTAAGGATACCTGTCACACCGGAGACTCTGATGGACTGTAAACTCAATGTGGTGGTCATCTTCACTAAGGTGCTAAACTGGGGACTTCGGTTCCCAATAGACCCAGAAATTGTCAAGTACTTCCACCTGGTGAAGCTCTGCCCAAGCCAATTGAGCCCGAACGCATGGTACTCTCTCATCGCCTGCATAATGGCATCGAGGTTGTCTAAAATCCCTCTCCCAATTGAGAAAATTTCCATTGTGGCAAGTCTATGCAAGAATCACCAAATTCTCTTCTACCATCATAATATGGGGAACAATTTCAAGGTGGTAGACGACTTACTAGAATCTGAGAAGAACTGGAGGACACAGTTCTTGTTCATCAGAGGGTCATGGGAGAATGGTAAGATTATCGAAGCCAATACCAACCCAATTATGTTAACTAGCAGATGGAAGAGTAAGGGTAAGTTCTTTATCTTTTTTATGTTATTTTTTTTAACTTACAAATATTTCTCTTCTTATTTATTTGTCACTATTTTTTAGTGTTGTCGAATGAGTTTTCCGGACACCTGGAGGAGGGGCAAACAACTTGTGCCAAACTGAACGCATGGGCTGCGGAGCATTAGGGGAATGTCTTTCACAACTTCTTCACCTCAGGAAATCTAGTGAGGTCTCATCTGTGGAACACCACAGGTCGGAGGGATCTTACATGGAAAGAACTAACTACTCCCCCTTCTCTTGGCGTAATCCTAAAACGGACAGAAGCCAAAGATGGTAAACTCGTCTTGCCCTCTAGAGCCAAGGCTCCTAGCAAGATGAAAGGGAAGAAAAAGAAAACTGCAACAAGGACAGTTCAAGCTACCACGGAGGGGACCAGTTCCGGGAACCAAGGGGAAATCGATGCTGCTTTGCTCAAGGTAGTAGAAGCTGAGACTGTTAGGGAGTCTGGAAAATCACAAAATCCACCAATGCCTCCAAAAAAGGACCGGAAAAGAGTAGCAAACATTGATGAAAAGGCTGCCAAAAAGAAAAAGGTCACCTTAGGGGAAGAAATAATTTTTCGCCCTTCGGAGCTTCTACCTCCACCAGCCCCTGTTGACCCCATCAGAAGAGGAACTGATGGAGTGGATATTAGTGCCCTTCAAGACATCGATCTATACTTCAACGACTCTGAGAATAATGACTTTTCTTGTCCTTTCCGTCCTTGAAGCTCTTCAAACATGGTGACTTACAATGGAAAGTCTTTCTCTGTCTCCGAAGAACAAGACAGTGTGGCCCACTCCCTTCTTGGTCTCATCTAGCCAGTGCTTTATCTAGAGAGACAATTGAAGAGTCAAACTGCACTCATCAATACCCTCACTACTGACAAAGAGTCTCTGTCAACCAATCTTCTCAATGCTAATCAGAGCATATAAGAATTAAAGAAAGAGATAGAAGCACCGATGAAGGACAAAGAATATCTATCAACCAAACTTTCTACTTCGGAGACGGCCAATACCGAACTCCAAACTAAGTGCTCTGGTTTGGAAAAGGATCTCACAACACTAAGGGAAGACTTGAAGACCAAAAATGGCATAATTCAAACCTTGTATGTTGAGAAGACTACCTTAGAAGGCACTGTGTCTAAGGTGATCAAGGAAACAGATGACTTGGTGAAGGAGCAAGAAACAACTATCAGGCAAGCATTGACAAATACACCAATGAGGTGATAGAATCCTTGGAAACAAGGTATGCTGAGGTTAAGTTTGACATGGTGTTACTCTTCCATGAAACGTTTTCGAAGAGGACCCTTGGTCTCTTATGGAAATATGTGGAGTATGAAGACCTCCCATTTCATACTATGGCAGATGGCGACAAGTATAATTATAGCAGTGGAATAGATTCCACCACTGATGAAGAGGAAGGAACCGATGAAAGTTCGAGTGTTGAACTCAAAAGTCCCAAGAAAGGAGGTGATAAAGAACAATTCGAAGGGAACAAACCCTGAGGTTTTAAACATTTTTTCTAATTATTTTACTTCTCTGAACTACTAAAGTACTTGGATGGCCAAGAAATTTTTGTAATGTTATCCGGTTTGAGTCCGGATAAGTCTTTTAAAATACTTAAAGTCCATGGATGGCCAATGCATATTTTGTAATTTGGTAACGTTATCCGGTTTTTAGTCCGGACAGGTTTATTTATCAAATCTTGCTTTCTTTAATACTTTATTTTCTTTTAATTTTAACGGCTAATTTTTAAACAGCCCCAACCGTTTCAGAAGTATTAAGTGAGAGTGTTTAATATCTCCGATGACATGTATTTAATGGTCATCATTCAACCAGATTAATCCGATCTGTCAAAGATCCAAAGTGTTAAATCAAAGACTTGTAATTGAATAAAGTTGTAGTTAAACCACATCGGATGTTTTAAGAAGGCATCATTATTTATTGAATAAAAAACCGGACACCTCATTAAAACTTCCTCACACCATACCTCGAGGACAAGTGGTTGTTACGAGAAACAAGGCCACTAAAATCAATAACAAGGGAGCGTAAGAAAGTGGGAACAAAGCATGAACCCATGATCGAGTATAACAATGAATGAAGAGTTATTAGAAATTAATATAGTAATATATTATGAATGTAGTATATACAGGTACTGAGACCCTAAAACAATGTAAGATTTTCCGATCAACGCAATAAAATAATAACATGTTTATTCTTCAATTTTAATGTCTATCAATATTACTAAAATCCCTTACCAGATTTTGGCGTCATTTGTGGGAAACGTACAACGTGTAGCTCATACCAGAGCAACTGATGGTGTTAACTAGGTCATGAATTTAGAGGGAGAATATGGCAGGAAATTACGGGCAAGGCAGGAAATACAACCAATAAACCATAAATAATCCAACCAGCAGAGGATGAATCTTGGGAGTTGATCAAGCGGATCATCAAGATTTTTACATAATAGCACATCAGAATGATGGTCAGTCCAAAATAAACATTGAGGATAACGTTGGTGGAGAGGCACAAAGAGAAAAACTTATGAATCTCAGTATGTCTCTAGCCTTCTAATAAGTTAGAGACTAAGATCAAGGAAATCAAGCGTGAACAAAACCGGGTTGCTCAGTGGAAGAAGGAGAGAGATAATTAGGTTAGGAAGCGTTTCAATGTAATCGGTGACACCATGCATCATTTGAGCGAGAAGGTCCTACCTCGGGATGTGGTTATGTAAGATGTTCACCAAGAAGATGGCGGGGACGACCTCACTGATAATAACAAATTTTATGTCCACAGAGGCGAGCGTATCAGCAAGATTAAGAGTAAGAAATAAACGAAGAAAAGAGAGACAAACTCTAACCTCGATGACTTGTCCACTAACAGAGTACCTCGAGATGACAAAGCACGAGACGGCAGAATATGACCAGGTAAGGCCTATTACGGCTACTTATATTTTGCAGGAGTCTCCCTTTGTCAAACGTATCCTCGAAGAGAAGCTTCCACAAATGTTTGACCTACATAATATGAACTCATACGATGGATCGAGTGACCCTCAGCACCACCTCCAATAGTTTAGCAACATGATGATGGCGTTCAACCTCGATGATGTGTGGTTGTGCAGAGAGTTCTCCATGATATTTTAGGGGAACGCGCTAGACTAGTGTAATAGTCTCCAGAAGGGATTGATCAAGGACTTCGAGGGCTTGGGGTCGCATTACTGAACCATTTTGTAGGAAAAAAGAAGCACAAGCGAGAGACTTGCGATCATGGATTTATACCAGTGAAGGGAGAAATGTTGAAGAGTTATGTACAAAGATTCGTATAAGAAATGAACTCCCTGCCAGGATGCACCAAAGCGGTGGCTTTGCATTAAATACCCTCTTGGAGTTGATCGATAGTGGGAACCGTGTCCACTTAGTTAAACAAATATAGATCATGGTAGTAGAAGAAGGTGGAGCCAACGCAACACCTACTAAGGCACCAGACAGACCCGATGAAAAACAACAATGGGTATGTACTATTTTTGGAGGGGAGACCTTGTCAAGAACGGACCCAGTTGCAAGGAAATGACATCGTAAGGACCCAGTGGCAAGGAAATGACATCGTAGAAGAAGGTGGCAGCTCTTAATATCCCAATTTCTAGGTTCTAGTAGCGAACCTCACTTTCAATGATGATGATTTGAGGGGTATTATCAACCCCCATGAAGCCGTCTTAACAATTAATACTAATATTTTTGAGGTTATGGTGACAAGGATACTAGAGGTAAATGGTAGCTCGGCCAACATTATCTTCAAGGCGAGATATGAGCAGATGTTGAGAGTACCTCAATTCAAGACAACGTTTAAGCAACTAGTCAACTATGAAGGGAAATCGATTAAATGTGTGGGAAAGGTCAAACTTTTGGTCATAGTTGGCTATGACAACACCAAAAAAGTAATTCAAACTTTTTTTTATGATTATCTAGGCCACATGTACTCCCAGTCTATATTAGGAAGACCGTGGCTACACAAGCTCGAGGCCACTGCATGCTCATTAAGACTGTGCATCAAATAACCTCTTCAGAATTTAGTGGGAATAATAAAACGTAACAAACTCTGGGGTATGAGACCATTGTGGACCGATTTATCGCAACAATTTAGAAATGGATGACCCTGGAGATGGTAAAAAGGAGGACGACCATATACGCGAAGAAATAAATATCACATTAAAAGAGGGCAAGGTCGTTAACATAAGTGATAAACTTGAACAAGATTTTAAAAATAGTTTGATAGCTTTGCTGCAGAAAATAGATGATGTGTTTGCATGAAATGAGGAGAAAGTAACAAGATTAGATTTAAGTGTAATTTGTCATTCACTAACCGTTGATAGTAGTGTTCGACCAATATGGAAAAAATGACGAACCTTCTCTCAGAAAATTCGAAAGCAATATTCACGGAGGTCGACATGTTAGTTAAGTTGGGCCATATCAGACAGGCTCAATACCCGATACGAATGGAAAACCTAGCGTTAGTAAAAAAATAAAAATGGACAATGTTACATGTGTGTCGATTTCACTAATCTCAATCAAGCATGTCTGAAGGACGCCTTTCCTCTCCCAATAATTGACTAACTAGTCGATGCCGCTTCCGATAAATAATTTCTATCATTTATGGATGCGTAGTCTGGATATAATCAGATACATATGAACTCGATGTATGATGAGCATACCCCATTCCAAACTGAGCGAGGCCTAAACTGTTACAAAATCATGCTATTTGGACTAAAAATCATCGGATCAACATATCAAAGATTGATTAAAAATATATTCAAAGGAAAATTGAGTCACCATATAGAAGCTTACATCTACGATATTATTGTTAAAAAAAATTATGATGAGAAATAACTTGAAGTTCTAGGGACGGTCTTTCAGGCACTACAGATGTTTGGTTTAAACCTCAACCCTCATAAATGCTATTTTATTATATGTAACAGAATTTTTTTAGGTTTTATCGTTAGTAAGTAGGGGATAGTAAAAAGGAGGACGACCATATACGCGAAGAAATAAATATCACATTAAAAGAGGGCAAGGTCGTTAACATAAGTGATAAACTTGAACAAGATTTTAAAAATAGTTTGATAGCTTTGCTGCAGAAAATAGATGATGTGTTTGCATGAAATGAGGAGAAAGTAACAAGATTAGATTTAAGTGTAATTTGTCATTCACTAACCGTTGATAGTAGTGTTCGACCAATATGGAAAAAATGACGAACCTTCTCTCAGAAAATTCGAAAGCAATATTCACGGAGGTCGACATGTTAGTTAAGTTGGGCCATATCAGACAGGCTCAATACCCGATACGAATGGAAAACCTAGCGTTAGTAAAAAAATAAAAATGGACAATGTTACATGTGTGTCGATTTCACTAATCTCAATCAAGCATGTCTGAAGGACGCCTTTCCTCTCCCAATAATTGACTAACTAGTCGATGCCGCTTCCGATAAATAATTTCTATCATTTATGGATGCGTAGTCTGGATATAATCAGATACATATGAACTCGATGTATGATGAGCATACCCCATTCCAAACTGAGCGAGGCCTAAACTGTTACAAAATCATGCTATTTGGACTAAAAATCATCGGATCAACATATCAAAGATTGATTAAAAATATATTCAAAGGAAAATTGAGTCACCATATAGAAGCTTACATCTACGATATTATTGTTAAAAAAAATTATGATGAGAAATAACTTGAAGTTCTAGGGACGGTCTTTCAGGCACTACAGATGTTTGGTTTAAACCTCAACCCTCATAAATGCTATTTTATTATATGTAACAGAATTTTTTTAGGTTTTATCGTTAGTAAGTAGGGGATAGAAGCAAAAAACTCTCATTTAAAGAGAAATATTAACCATGGATCCTTTAAGAAACATAAAGGAGGTGCAGTGACTAACAGGGCGCTTGGCCGCTCTCTTCCGCTTTATATCCAAAGTGTCGGATAAAAGCCAACCATTTTTCAAAATACAAAAAAGAACCAATAAATTCAATTGGACGGACGAATGCAGTGATGCATTTAAAGCATTAAAAGCATTAAAAGCATATTCAATATCACCAGAAGTGTTAAAGGCACCAAACCTGCCATATCATCTTTATTTGTACCTCTTGGTGCCAAGCTATGCAATAATGTTGTGCTCTTACGAGAAACGACATACATACAATGACCAATGTATTATTTCAGTAACAGACTAATGGAAACATAAACCAAGTATCTCAATCTAGAAAATTTGGAACTCGGTTTAGTGGTTGCAGCTATGAAAGTGCGCTTGTACTTCAAGAGTCACACCATATCATACGTATCTTATTCCTGTTACAAAACGTACTTTAAAATCCAGGCATTTTGGGAAGATTAACCAGGTAATTAGTTAAGATGGAAGCATACGATATATTTTATGAGCCAAACACGACGATAAAAGGAAAAACAGTAGTTGATTTAATCAATGAGTTTGTAGGATGCCGAGGTTCGGATGGAGAAATAACTAAAGAAAAGGAAAGCACCGCTCTATAGACAATAAAAACGGATAGTGCATCAAACGCAACTAGGGGGTGGAACTATATTGAAGATGCCCAGTGCGGAGGAAATAAGACAAACAATACGATTCGCCTTCAAAGCAACCAACAATACAAGAGAGTCCGAAGCAGTGCTAGCATGCTTAAAACTGTCCCAAATATAAGGAGCTTGACAACTAATAGTATGGTCAGACTCGCAACTAATGATTAGTCAAGCTATATGGAATTTCGAGGCCAAACAAGAACGCACACAAAGGTCCCTCAAAGCCCTAAAGAATGGGAAAGTAAGTTTGATAGTGTCGATATCAAACATATACCTCGATTTAACAATTCAATGACATATTCTTTGGACACAAAAGAAATCCTAATCGTCCTTACCCAAGACGCATTAAAGCTAGTAAAAAATAAAAAATTTAGAAGTACACCCCCTCATAAAAACAGTCGATTGGAGGGATGAATATATTGCATACCTCAAGAACCATAACTTACTGGCGGACAAAGCAGAGGCAAGATCATTGCAAGTTCTAGCATCCATATATACATTTATAGATAACATGTTATATAGGAAAAGTGAAACTCAAACACTATTGTGTTGTGTGAACAAAGAAGAAACAGAGGAGATCCTTATAGATATGCATGAAGGGGAAGTAGGTTCTCAATACAATTACAAAAGTTTAATAAGCGAATTCTTACTCGCAGAGTTTTGTTGGCCCAAAAATGTCACCCCTGCCAACAATTTCCAAATAAGTGACACCTACCCAGTGAGCCAGTGAGCCAATGAGCATTGTACCAACATCGTGTCCCTTCGACAAATAAGGGATATACTTAGTTTGACCCCTTCCAATGGCTACCGATAAGGGACAGTTCCTCGTGGTGGCAGTTAACTACTTCACCAAATGGGTTGAGGCCAAGGATTTAGCAAAAACGAGATCCCAAAAGTTTTGCCACTTCCTTCAAAGTTTGATACTTTGTCGATTTGGAATACCACCAATCCTCATGACGGACAACAGACATCAATTCCAAAATGAAATAATGACAACATTGTGAAAAGGTACATGATCAACTAACATTTTCCTACACCATACTATTCCAAGGTTAATGGTCACATAGAGGTTACAAATAGAACCATCTTAGCAGGGAGTAAGAAAAAACTCGAGGGCTCCAAAGGAAACTGGCCAGACAAACTAGTTGAGATATTGTGGGCATATTGAACCACACTTTGAGCAGCGACCCGAGAAACCCCTTTATCGTTTGTATATCAAATTAAAGCAAGGCATTAATGGAGATAATAATACCAAGCTTTAAGATAACCACTATTCAGACAAGGTAAATTACCAAGAGTGACAATCATTAATTGACATGATCGACGAACAGAGGGATCAATTCAGGGTTTGATTTGAGCATTACAAGAATTTAATGAGAATCAGATTTAATTTCAACCTCAAACCTCGAAGATTCAAAGTAGGTGACTTAGTGTTAAAAAGGTCTTCTAATGAGTCGAGGAAAATAATTTAGGCAAGTTAGCTCCGGAGTGGGATAACCCATATAGAGTAATTTCCAAAAGACATCACGGGGCATATATATTGGATGATATAGATATGAATGGATTAAAATATCCATGGAATATAAGTCACTTGAAAATGTATCACCATGCTACTTAAGAGCGTTTGTGCATTTTTTTCCCTTTAGTGGCCCTTAAGAATTTTTAATGAGGCACATTTTAAACCAACGTTATTAATGGTGACCTTTTTTGCCAAATTATTACTACAATTTGATTAAATTAGAAAACATAAATCTCCAAAATCAACAAGTACACAAATAGGGAAGGTTGTGTGGGGGGGGGGGGGTCGCCAATTATTGAACAAGAAAAAAGGGCTAATATGGGCCACACTACTTGGCTACGCACTGGGCCATACTGATCCATGACTAAGACAAGTCAATAAAACTGAAATGGTGTATAAATCAAGTCTATAATACCATGCTACGAGTCATACTGAGCCTAGGCTACCAAAACCCACAAATCAAAACAACCTATAAGTAATCTATATGGCCATGTAACAAGCATCACTATTCTTATGAAAACCATTATACCAACTCACACTAACACAATTTTAAATAACAATTCATAATAACAAAATAAGGTTTAACAGATCCAAACTATGTCCAACATAACATAAACACAGAACATAGAAACGTTCAAAATTAAAACGGACTACACTTGCTCTTTACTGGTATCATCTTTTTTGTTAATCTCCTTATTCGCCGGTATTGCATCGGAGGGTACCACGATTGCACAAGTCACAACATGAGTAACAACCAACCCTTCAGCAGGTAAATAACAGTATCTGAAAGGGGGGGCAACCATTTCTATCACTTTCTAAACTATTTCTTCTTCATTTTCCTCATCGTCGGTAACCCAGGGCTTTTCATCATCCAGTACAATTCCCTTAAACGGACCGATCTCTGTGTCGACTTTTATTTTCTAGAGCTAATGATGGTCTTCTTCCAAACTTGTTCCAGGTTTGACTTCATCTTCCCCAATGTGTCCCTCTGCCCGTCAGCATAGACCTTGGTGATTAACTCATCCACAAGATTGTAGCATCTTCAAGATCCAATATTAACTAAGCCATCACTTAGCCGATAATGATACTTTCAAATTGATTATGGTTCCTGGTTATGGAGAACTCTTCAAATTTGACTAGCAATCCAGGGCTCTGAGAAATAAGTTCAGTGGCACGCTTGAAGAGGACTTCGTTTTGACTCGTCAGATCTACCACAGTCTTCGTTTACCCATTATTGACTGAGGTAATAGTAGTTAGTCAGTCGCCTAGGTTTGCTTTCTCCTTCAATATCTTCTCACAATACAGTTTGGAAGTATAGTATACCTTTTTGTAACGCGAGAGATCGACAATCAAGGTCTTAAGAAAGCCAATTGATAAGGGCTCCATCTTGAAATCATCCATAGCTCTAGCATCAGTGGGGTTCGTTCTTCGATAGGCTAACATCATTGAGCTATGGTAAATCTATATAAATAAAGTATTGATAAATTAAAAACTATAAATGAAGATCATCTCAGGATAAATCTAGTTGACGTTGTAAGAGATCTAACTTGCTCATGCTGTTATAAAGGATCATCTCAGGATAATGTTTAAGTTATTGGAACATGAGAAGGGAAGGCTTTGGCACGCTAACTACAAGGGATTGGTCATTTAATTTAGGCAGCGACAAATATTTTGTGGGAGTAGGACCAAGGGAAGCAGTTAGGCTTGGAGAGTCAACAGTGTTTATAGTTGTACCATGTAAATGGTTACTAATATCCACAAGAGACGAATCAAAGGGCTCAACATTCAACTCTTTCATATGGGAAGTACCAGATACAACTCAAATATGATTGGTTGAGCCGATTTGAGAGGTATACTCTTTAGCGGCACTCATCGAACCATCCCTTACTCCGTCTTTAACGAAAGTAATATGTTTAGGAACATAGAGAGGGGTCGCAGTAACTATGATGGCTAAGTTATCAAATCCAATAACAGACTGGTCCCCGATTCCTTCTTGAAACTGCTAGCAGGGGTCCTGTTTTTCTTTAGCACCCTTTTCTTCCGCACAAACCCTCTAGTGGACGGACTAATATGTTTCGTACTCTTACCCTTCTTTCTTCGTGATGATATCACAACAAAATTGATGGACTCACGTTGATCATATATGATGGCAGTAATGATAGTATCTACGCATAAGTAGTAGCAACATGACATGTGACTTTCATTTTCTTCTTGGGCTTCGTTTTAATCATGTCAACATATATACAAGATCTTTTTTGGCTAGCACTGGCATCGAAACCTTATTCACAAACTTTCAGTCTTATGGGGGGGGGGGGGGCATATCCACTCTATCATCCCTTGGGTTATGGATGTACACCCTTTCTAACAATATGGATCCCACGACCTCCGCAGTGATTGGCTCTCTAGTAGCAGTAAAGGTAACATTTCTGTCTTGAGACATGTGTATCTGAGATAATGACCATAATCCATTTATGATAAAGTTAGAATGAGTGAATAGGTGGGGGTATTCAAGTTCCCACTGTATATAAGAGGCAACAAAAAGACGCTCCAAATGGCTTGCTTTGCGATTACCGTATAAATTCTTCCATAACTCTTGGTACTTCCCCGAATCTGTACCTTCAAATCAAAAAATAAAACGATGAGAGGATATGAAGACAAAGAACAAAAATTTCATTCAGGAAATAAACCAACTCGAGGCTTACGTGTGTTCATCCACTTGCGTTCTAATTGGAGCTTATGTTTTGTAATGGGATGCTCCTAATTCCCAGAAACAAAAATAAAAGAATTCTTCCAGTACTTGTTGATGAGTCCGAATTCAGGATGGTCCCCGGACAAGGGCAAATCGGTCTAGTCTCTCCGAATACCGGACAGGTTCCATGGACAGGGATCGAACAGGTTATTTGGACCGGACAGAAGCTACTTGCTCACCTACTTAGAGCTCATGGGTCTTTTAACATGACCCGGGTCCATTAAACATGACCCGAAAGCCCATAAGGGCCCAAACATTATACTATAAATACCTAACCACCCGCATTAACTAGGGGTAATGAAAATTAACTGCTACCAAGCTGCTTAATCATCTCTCTACTCTCTACTCTAACCGTTAAACACCCACACACCACTGTTAAACACCCACACACCACCGTTAAACACCCACACACCACCGTTAAACACCCACACACCACTGTTAAACACCCACACACCACCGTTAAACACCCACACACCACTGTTAAACACCCATACACCCTTAAAATTCCACTTGAAATTACTAGCCTACCCTCAGGCGGTT
Source organism: Limnanthes douglasii subsp. nivea (assembly GCA_036936605.1). Taxonomy (NCBI): domain Eukaryota; kingdom Viridiplantae; phylum Streptophyta; class Magnoliopsida; order Brassicales; family Limnanthaceae; genus Limnanthes; species Limnanthes douglasii. The sequence continues at coordinate 182,774,920 of JAUPFV010000003.1, forward strand.
ATTATCCACACCAAATTGGCGACCACAGTGGGAGGCGACGGTGCCTGAATCAAGCATTCAAAACCAAGCAAAGAAAGTCTGTCCGAATGAATCCGGACAATCCAGAGCTTCCACCAGCTTTGCTCGAAGTTGTGGAAGAGAACGATGAGTACACTGTCCAAGAGCGCGACAGGTTAAAGCTTGAAATAGAAGCTCTGAGGGCTGAAAAGGCCAAGATGAGCGTGAAAGAAAAATCAAAGGCATCGGTTGTTCATCACACCGATAACCCCAGAGAGCATGAGTCTTCCAAAACTCATGTGAGCACCAGAAAGACTCATGCTAGTTCTAAAAAGTCTCACCGGTCCAAGTCTGTGGAGAGTTCTGACTCGAGCTCAGAATCTTCGGATAGCTCTTCGGACAGTGAGGGAAATGAAAAATCCTTGTCCTCTAGCAGCGATGAGGGTCGAACCAAGAAAAAGCAAAAGCAGGTTAAGAAATATTCAAGAAAAAAAGACCACCATGGAAGAATGAAAAGACATATTGGAAAGGGGTCATCTCACCACCGGAGGTATACGAACAAGATGCTGATGGACCCCTTTGCTTTCCACGATGAGCCAGGTATCTTTGCAACTCCCAATGAGGATACTGTGTTCAGTCGTGGAAGGAATTGGAGGCAGTCTCCACTGTTTTCTAAAATCCTGTCCGGAAACCTCCCCAAGAGGTTTAACAGCACTAAAATGGAGAAGTACGATGGCAGTACTGATCCGGACAACCATCTAGAGAAATTCAAGAACTTCATGATGAACTTTGATGACGATGATAAACTACTTTGTAGGGCATTCTTGCAATCTTTTACGGGGAGTGCTCTGAAATGGTACAACAGCGTGCCTCAGGGTTATATTAAAGATTTTGATACGTTTTGGGTGGCCTTTCGAAGGCAGTTTGTAGGGAGTAAGGAGCTGAAGGGCAATGAAGACACAATAATCCATTGTGCCCAGGAGCCAAATGAGTCCTTGAAAGAGTACATAAGTCGTTTTGTGAACACAAAGAATGGGTTGGCTGATTGCTTCGAACAGGTGGCAATAGCATCCCTGAGGCAAGGTTTGAACCCAGGCAACCTGGCTGATTCGGTGACCAGAAAGAAGGCCATGACCTGGGGAAGATTGCTAAATCAAGTTGGCAAACAAATAAACGTTGATGAAACAAAGAAAACCAAGGGTGCACAGACAGGCGAGGTCCACCCTAGTGGCACCAACTCCAAATCAAAACCAGTCCGGGAACAAAGCAAGAGAAACTGGACAGGGGCATGGTAGGGCAAAAGCCCAGTCTCAGCCAGTTGCTCCCGCTCAAAGTCAACAATCCAGAAACAAAAGAGGGCCATGGGTCCAACCGGAGTGGTTCGCAGAGCTCAAAGAAAGTGTGGCCACCATTTTCGATAAGACAAAAGATGAGGTGCATTACCGGAAACCAGCAACCTTGCAGTCTCCCAGAGAGCATCGTAACAACTCCTTTTGCCAATATCACAATGATATTGGCCATACCACTGATGATTGCATAGCATTGAAGCAAGAAGTTCAAAACCTGATTGAAAGGGGAAAGTTGGGAGCATACGTTAAGAGAAGAGGAGGCAACAGGCCTGACAACACTCACCGGGTTGGTCCAAGTAATGCTGCTCCAGAGGGGGCCATGGTTATAGTTGAAAGGTTTGATGTGGAATCTGAATACCTGGATCCTGATCCAACTTGAAACAGAGTGGGTGCTATTGAGGAGTGTTCTAGATCGGTCTCCGGGCTCGTTAAGTTTTTTGAGTCGCTTATAATTTTCGGAGGGGACACTATGACGGCTCCTACTTCTTCTTCGAGAAAGAGGCATGTTCATAATTTAGCCTCCCAGCTAGAAGGAGGCATGACATCTTATCAGTCACCGAACTCATTCCCCTTCATTGTATTTGATAAGGATGATTTGAGAGACATTGCTGGCCCTCATGAGGATGCTGTTGTCATAGGAGCGTCTATAGAGGGCAATGAAATAAGGCGAATCCTGGTGGATACTAGAAGCTCAGCCAATATCCTCTTCCTAACCACTTATAAGAAAATGAAAAATCCAGCTGTGATTCAAAAGTCGGACAGGTCAATCGTGGGCTTCACGGGCAGCTCAGCTGAGGTGATCGGAGAATTCAAAGAAGAAGTGTTATTGGGCAGGGGCCCTTTCAAGAAAATGGTTAGAATACTCTTTATTGTGGTGGATTATCCCACTTGCTATAATGCTATTCTAGGGAGGTCTTGCCTCTCTAGGATGCATGCAGTGGCTTCAACAGTCCACCAGTGCCTAAATTATGCTTTTCAGGGACAGGTTGGGGTTGTCCGGAGCAGCCAAAAGATTGCAAGAGAATGTTATGCCACTGCCCTGGCTCCTCGAACGCTGGGGGCAGTCCGAATAAATGATCAATAGTAGGTTGAGGGCCTTTCTGGGGGTGAGGGTGAAATTGATGACCCCAGAGAGACCCCTGGAGTGTTGATTCCAATTGAAGAGGTTGAAACGCACTGTTTGGAAGAAGGCAAGAGTGTCAAGATAGGGTCCAAGATGCCACCAATGTTGAAAGAAGAGATGTTGAAATTTTTGAAAAACCATCAGCATGTTTTTGCTTGGTGCAATGCTGATGTTACTGGAGTTCCATCAGAAGTGATATCCCATCACCTATCTGTCCGGAGAGATGTAGCACCAGTGGTTCAAAAGAGAAGAGCTTTCTCAAAAGAAAAGGCTGATGTCATAGTACAAGAGGTTGACAGACTCACAAAGATGGGGCACATTAAAGAATCTCAATACCCTTTGTGGACTGCCAATCCTGTCCTGGTAAAAAAGAAAAATCGCAAATGGCGCATGTGCATTGACTTCACAGATCTCAATAGAGCTTGCCCAAAAGATTTGTATCCGGTCCCCCGGATAGATCAGTTAGTAGACTCTACTTCTGGGAACAAGCTGCTTTCCTTTATGGATGCCTTCTCCAGGTACAATCAGATTCAAGTAGATCCAAAAGATCAAGAGCATACTACGTTTGTCACTGATAGGGGTCTACATTGTTACAAGGTGATGCCATTTGGGTTGAAAAATGCTGGGGCTACTTATCAGAGATTGGTGAACAAAGCCTTTGCTGATCATATTGGAAGAAATATGGAGGTATACATTAACGATATGATAGTAAAAAGTGTGGATGTGCAGTTGCACTTGTCCGATCTCCAAGAAACTTTTGCCAACTTGGCAAAAGTGAATTTTAAATTAAACCCTGAAAAGTGTGTGTTTGGAGTGCAGTCCGGGAAATTCTTAAGGTATATCATAAGTGAACATGGAATACAACCCGATCCGGACCAGCTCAATGCCCTATTCCAAATGGAGCCTCCTCGAAGCATTAAAGAAGTACAGCGATTAACAGGGAGATTAGCTGCCTTAAACAGATTCATCTCGAGGTCTTCGGACAGGTGTGCTCCATTCTTTCAAACTTTGAAGGGTGCAAAGGGGTTCGAGTGGACCCCACAGTGTGATGAGGCATTCAATGAAATCAAGAAACATCTTTCCTCTCCCAAAACTTTGTTCAAACCAGTTGATGGGGAGATTCTCTTTGTGTATTTGGCCGTTTCAAGTTGTGCCATCAGTGCTGTGTTGGTAAGAGAGTTCGATGGGCATCCCCACCCAGTGTACTACATCAGCAAAAGCTTGATTGATACTGAGAGGCGTTACTTGAAACTCGAAAAACCGGCGTTAGCCTTGGTAATAGCTGCAAGAAAGATGAGGCCTTATTTCCAGGCTCATCCTATCATCGTCCGGACATCTTTTCCTTTAAAGAATGTCCTTCAAAAAGCAGACATTTCGAGCAGAATGACTAAGTGGTCAGTAGAATTGGGGGATTTCGACATAGACTTTGCTCCCCGGACAGCAGTAAAAGCCCAAGCTGTGGCTGATTTCTTGGTTGAGTTCCACTCCGATAGGGATTCAGAGCAAGCTACTGATACAAAAGACAAGAAAGTCTGGATCGTCCGAACAGATGGTGGATCTAACACTATGGGATGTGGTGCAGGAATATGTTTAACTTCCCCTTATGGAGATAGTATGTACCAGGCTATTTGTTTTGCTTTCAGGGCATCTAATAACGAGCCCGAATACGAAGCAGTTATAGCTGGGTTAAAGTTAGCCTACATCTGGGGGGCTAAGAGGGTCAAACTGCTAAGTGACTCCCAATTGCTTATCCACCATGCCTTAGGCCAATCTGAGGCTAGAAATGAGCAACTTGTGAAATATTTACTCCTCCTCAAGAATGAAGCACTAAAATTTAAAGCTGTTGTCTACGAACACATTCCCCGGGCAGAAAATGAGCTAGCAGACTCATTGGCAACAATAGCATATACAGAGTCTTACCCATGGATCCACGTGCTTGAAAGCCCTTCTATTCAACTTAGTAAGGGTGAAAAGAGGAAGTTTTTGAAATACAAGTAAAACAGCCTCAAGACTGGAGATCCCCTCTCATACAATATATGTCCGATGGTATTGTACCTTCAGATAAATCACAGCCAGAACATTGAAACACAAGGCTCGTGGTTTCATTATATTGAGAGAAGTGTTGTACAAAAAATCCTATAGTAAACCTCTTCTGCGTTGTTTGGGGGATGATGAGTCACAAGTGGTCCTCTCCGAATTGCATGATGGTGAGGGATCAGCCCATTGTGGGTTTAGAGCTTTAACAAGAAGAGTATTACTCTCCGGATATTATTGGCCATCAATTATGAAAGATGCTAAGGAATTGGTGAAGAGGTGTGACCCATGCCAGAGGTACAACAATGAAATTCATGTACCAGCCATTCCTTTGGAGTCAATTTCTGAGCCCATCCGTTTTGCTCGATGGGGGTTGGACTTAGTAGGGCCTCTCCCTGTGGCGTCCGGAGGGCGTAAAACTATAATTGTGGCCATTGACTACTTCTCAAAGTGGATAGAAGCAGCTCCCCTGGCAGGGACAACATCAAAAGGTGTCATAAAATTCATTTTGTCCAACATATGTTGCAGATTTGGTGTCCCACAAAAAATAACAACAGACAATGGGCCATAGTTTGACAATAGAGAAATGGAAAGCTTCTGTGCCTCGAGGGGTATACAGCATTGTTTTTCTTCACCTTTCCACCCACAAGCTAATGGGCAAGTTGACGTGGCTAATAGGACTATACTGTCCGGTTTAAGGAAGAATCTGCAAGGGGCTGTTGGGAAGTGGCCTAGTTATTTATAAGAAGTCTTGTGGGCCTACCAGACAACACCTGGGGCTGCAACACAAGAATCACCCTTCGCCTTGGTCTATGGAATGGATGCAGTAGCCCCCATAGAGAAGACACTCCCTTCCTTTCGTGTTCACAACTTCTCCGGACACGCTAATGAGATGGCCATCAGAAATCAACTTGATTTGATAGAAGAAAGACGGGTTAAAGCTCGCCTTAGAGTTACACACTATCAGGGCTTGATGAGAAGCAGGTTTGCTTCTAAAGTTAAACGAAGAGATTTCCAACCAGGGGACAAAGTATTAAGGAAGGTCTTCTTGCACACTAAAGAAAAGCTCTTCGGAAAGCTGGCCCCTACCTGGGAGGGTCCGTATATTGTGGTTGAAAGAATCAAGCCTGGAACTTATTGGTTGGAAGACAAAGATGGCAGGGTTCTAACTCATCCTTGGAATATTGAGCATCTTCGGATGTACTTGGAATAACACTTGTGTAAATATTTACTTGTTTGAACTTCCATGTAAATATTTGGGGGCATACTCTTTCCTCCCTGGTGGCACGGGGAGGTTTTAGTAAGGTGTCCGGATGGTTGAATAAAATTCGATGCCTTCTTCAAAATTTTCTAAGTATTTTCAAAGTTCTGTCTCTTGTTATACTACCCGGACTGAAAGATCTAAGGGCTATTTAAACTCTAGCCGGAGAATTTAA